>OU611811.1:10002500-11202500 GCA_914767695.1 Ptilodon capucinus
TTTTATTTGTGTAATATCGAAACGGCAAATATTTGTTCAATTGAAAAATGTAGGCAGGGCATTTTGATACATTGAATTGATACTATTGATAGCATTCATCGAAAGTTGGTCACGATTTGTTCGTTTTATCATCGGGAATGTTTGTCGTAGATAGAGCGCACCTTCCACCAAAATTATATTTATTTAAGTTTATACACACCTGAGGACACTAACTATATTTATATTACATATTTGTATACCTATAGAAAGTCCGATAACACTTCATAACTATAACACATCATTTTTACTCGTCCAAACAAGACAGCTACATTTTATCTTATACTACTTATGTAGGTGGATATGACACTAAGTCACAATTAACATTTTACAAATGACTAATTGTAAATAAGATAAAATTATCCAAAAGGGAACAACAGACGCGACGTGTTCCACGAAAATGTTTATGCAGTAGGTATCAAATATTGCATGCACTTCCTGTTCTCGCGGCTCCACGAATGGGGTTATTCGGTCCGGCTCGCTTTCACCCATTCTGCAGATAGGCCAGCCATACATAGCGTTGCGTCAATGCTTCGAGTGGACGTGTTTTGTTCGGGAGAATAGTTAACCCAGTTTCGATGGTTCCTGTCTAAATATAACGCGGCTACCTGCCGCTGGCCACGCCGCCCGCATGCTCACCTCGCGGATGACACGTTGTCAATATTGTTTACATCAATTACGTTTTGCCTGTCATTTTTCACGTCCATGGTTTTAAATGCTATCTTAGGTCCTGTATCAGCTGATTAGAATGTACCTGAAACTTTGATTTCTTAAAATTATTTTAAGTAAAGTTTTTATTCTGAGTTTAACTAACTATTATGCGTGTAGATTTCATCAAATAAAGGTATCATTTTAATCCCGGCCTCACCCGTGTTAAACTATCTACTTGTCTGTAATCTGGGTGGTACCTACATCAATAACTCAATCAATCTTTCCAAATATCTGTCAACTTAAGTAAAGCTGAATTTGACAATAGATTTAACGGGTTTTCATAAAATCTTTAAAATATCTAGTCCCCGTAGCCATTATATAGTTTAGTTAAAATTATCCTAAATACCCCTTGCCTAGCTAGACTATACATAACAATGGGACCCAACTGTCATACATTCTCGCTTTCAATATTAGCACATAAATTTTAATGTTTTCGCTAAACACAATAAGAAAGTTACATTAGTGCTATTCAGCACATTGTTCGAACAATGATTCAAAGGCGTAATCTATATACTTGTGAAAAGCGGCCGAAGCGAATGAACCCGTGTTTAATGTAATCCAACCCGTAAGTGTGCCGTTGGCCCGCCTAACCTTTCAGTTTTCAGACAAAAAGCGTTAAGGGTTTAACTGGGCTGTGAGCTGTCACTTATGATTGAACGTATCTTGTAAATCCTCCCAACATAATACTTTGATTATAAACCAAACCGTAGTGTGTTGTGGTCGATACTTTTTAATCAACGGGAAATGCAATATAACCTTACAGCCAAGTAAATACAGGTCGGTTTTTAATAAAATACATTTTGCAAGTTTCCTTTACAAAAGCCTACCAAGTACCAACGAGATAAATTGCAAGGTCACTATTACGAAAACACAATTAATCGTAAATTAAACAATTTTTACCATTTCTAAAGGTAATGTTATTTTATATTCCTACTGCTTGGCATTGTTTGGTAATGAATAATACGAGACCGTATTAGTAAAAATTTGAAGACAATGCAGATTGTCGAGAACGGTGGTTACGCGGTCATGAAGCACAGCGCGTGCGCGCGCGGTTGACCCAGTTATGCGCCGGCGACGACGATTAGTGCCTGCCATCGGACCACACACGCTAACCCGTAGCCACGCCGCACCACACATCGCCACGGCCCATCCTAGTCTCCACTGAAACATCACCCACCACCAACCATACCGAATCCCTTTTCGGCGGTTCAATGACCCCGCTATCGAAATCCGCACACTCACACGCGTGTCCTCGGACAGATAAAAAAAATGAAACAAAAAAACTTCCCGCGTCACGGTGAATGAGTACCAGACAGAGATGACTATATTTCGGCGGTGTACTCGTCGTGTGTAAGGTCGGCAACGAAAAACACTGACGCAATTTTTACAGCGTACGTAATTGAGCACTGACGGTCCGGCACCGGTGTGTGCGTGAGCGCCGAGAGCGACGCCCGCGTCCGCCGAAACGGAGGCGGAATATTTAGGTGAAAGTGTTTCGAATTTCGACATGACGACATTCGCGCGCAGTCGTTATCGTGATTTTGCCGAATCGAGAGGTTCGAAGAGCGCGCAGGACCGCATCGCAACTGCGACCCGCGCCCGCGCAACATCGCGCGACTGCTAAGTGCGCCGGACTCTGCATGCCGACGATGTCTAGTGTTTGCGTCTAAATACTATGCTAAGAATTGGTGTGTCCGAGAATTGTCGGAATCGTAAATTAAAAAGGTGATCGGTGTATCAGGAACAAGGTGGTTCTCCGTGTGATGTGCGTGTTGAAGCGCTGAGCAAGCTGTCGGCGGGCGACAAGCTGGGGCCTAACGAGGCGCTCGACGCCTCCGCGCATGCGCAACAACTGCAGACGATGACATCCACCATGGGTAAATATTGAGCTTATAAAAAAATCACCCCAAGCGATCAACGTAATTTCTACTGAAAATAACAAATACTTCATTATAAATACGAAAAATATCCCATCAAAAATATATATTTCTTACTAAAAATTACTAACACTGAAATAAACTGCACTTTAATAAAACTAACCCATCATTTAACATAATACGAAGGTATCATGTCTTTACGGTAATCGGGTTACAATTTCACTGAGCTGAATCGTAGCAATTTGCTACGGCGCGACCGCGTTGCTACGATCTTCCTATTATATATTATTATTACAAAAAAAAAACAAAAAATAATAATAACCAGCTTATGTTTATCGTTACTGCAATGATTATGTTATAAAACCAACTTAACATTAAATTTACTAATTTATTTAAAAAAATCAATAAACAACAACAAAATTATGCGTTTTGATCATTTCAATGGATGAAAAAAAAAAAAATTTTTAATGTGTATTTTAATAATGTGCTACCACCAACTTGGGATCCAGTAATTAATATGATTAAATCCAAAACCAAGCGTACCATTGTAAGACCTCAAGACACTGTGAGCACTTTCTGCGTGGATCGGACCGCAAACAACAACTAAATATGAGGGTACCCAGTTATTAACTATGACACCAGGACGTCTAACACCTCAGTCCCCCCGTGACCATGGTTGCTGTAAAGCAGCCGAAACGTCGGGAAATAAAATAGTAAATAAACGCGATAAAATCCGTAAAATACTTTTATTTTAATGTGACAAAGTTAATACTTATATCAGGATATAAGTTGTAAAATATAAATTCAGTTTCGCAGGCAGGTTGCTACGCGAAGTCGTAGCAAAGACTTGCTCTGTGTATTAATGGTAACGAAAAGGAAAAAGAAAACATTTAAACTCATTTAAGGTTTTAAAAATAATAGCCGAAATAAGTATGTAGTTGTTTTGTAAATATAACTAAATATAACATTTAAAACCTTTTTTTTCGAGTTTATATTAATTCCTGTATTTAAATTGATGATTTTTTAAAATTAATTCATGACCTTGAACTGAACATATATTTGTTATAAACAAATTAATAGAGATAAGTTAGAAACATGCCTCATAATAGAAAATATTCAATTGTGAAACCACTTCCTACACGACCAACATACAGGCAGTTATCAACTCTATAACAAAGCGGTTAACACCCACAACAGCATGCACGTTGCCTGCCAATGTTATTAGCTCAATGTCTTATTGTGCAAACAGCGGATTATGTGCTGAAACAAATTTAAAAAGTAAACTTGTGTATTGCAAAACAAGAGCCTGGTAGCCGACCGGTAACCGTGACATTCCCAAATCATCTCGATAGTGACTCCATAACAAATTATGATCGCTACTTTTACTTTCATCACAATATGGCCGCCCTTTGTCTATGGTCTATGACTCGGTGGGTTCATTGCTCTGCCGCCATTTTGCCGTTGCCGAAATACGTTTTTTACGCTCACTTTCCAATACGGTGAAAGCGAAAAGGTACAGAATGTCACTGCTTCCTTTCAAAGCATTGTAGTGGGAGGATTTCGTTGTCGAGTTTAAATAATAATAGCTGTGTTAGTTCGCCTGGCGAAAAAGTACTATTGTTTGATGATTTCAATGGTTATACACTCGTATATCGTGTGGTGTTTCATTATGTACGACTACGTTGCTACTGAGTGCTTATAAGGCGTTAGATCGCACATAACACATAAAAGCATAATAGAGTACAAATTAAAATTCGAACAAAACTAACTGCGTATATTCCAATCATTTAACCTTTCTCGTTTTTAGATATATTACCTACAACCTCGTTTTACAACCGGAAGCATGTCAAACGACGGCTTCAATATTCTATAAGCATTCAGTCAAAATATTGAGTTAAAATATTATATGGTATATCGAAATAGGAAGTCCGTGGATCGGAAGTGTTGTTTAAAAATGGAACGTTTTAGCTTGGGGCGCACGCGCAGCCTGAATGTCAAGGCGCATGCGCCGGAGGCCACGAGAGAGGCCTACAGCTGGGGCCCCGGAGTGCTACACATCTATTGTTTTCCTACAATCTACTCAAAGTAGCTAGAGATATCTATACAAACATTTTTGACAATACAACCATGTATACCTAAACTATATGGAGGGGTGAAAGGCGATTTGACTTAAGCGATACTTTGGGGCAATATTGACATAAACACATATTTGGAAACAGCGAATTTTTTTGCATCAAACGAGTACGCTCTCCTGTAGAATTAAGGAAATGTCGCATAAGTAATAGGCCTCGATATCATTTCAATATTGCCGTGGTATTTTTTTGGAATTATTGACATAACATTAATATATTAATGTATTAATTATTTTAGTAACAATGGACCTAAAATACCATCCTCTTTTAAATCGGTCAATACTACCACCTAATAATGTATTTATTACTAAGGATACATCATACTTAGAACAAATATCAATTAAATATATATGACAGACAGGCACGTATGCGTTGAAGTCTTTAAATCAGTCCACTGATATTCAACGTCATTCCAAGTTGTAGCATAAGTTGTGTAGGGGTATTAAAAATATATTTTTAATCTGTGTATGAGCTTCTAAAATACCAAATCAAATAATGATCAATAACAGATAGGAAGATATAATAAATAACTACAGTTAATTAGCATGTAGAATGCAGAACTCTTAATTACAACATCAAGCAAAAAACGTTTCTCAATTTCGCTGAGATCATTTATTTTATAATACAACATTTTAAAAAACCGGCCTGCGAGTCGGACTCGCGAACGAAGGGTTCCGTACTATTATCTATAAAAACGTCAATAAATCACGTTCGTTGTATGGGAGCCCCCTTAAATATTTATTTTATTCTGTTTTTTAGTATTTGTTGTTAAAGCGGCAACAGAAATACATCATCTGTGAAAATTTCAACTCTCTAACTATCACGGTTCATGAGATACAGCCTGGTGACAGACGGACGAACAGCGAAGTCTCAGTAATAGGGTTCCCGTTTTACCCTTTGGGTATGGAACCCTAAAAAGTTGTACTATTAAGAGATATGTACCCACTTTTATCCTCGCGCATGCATACTAATCTCATTCTCATTTTCACATTGACCGAAGTGTCCACACAAAGTCATATCAATCAGCGCGCCTTACAGCCTATTAACATCCAACACTTCCGATTTTAAAATCACATCACTTCCCACATTACCATATACATCGATATGCATTGCAAACTAGTGGCGGAGCTAACTTTAGGAAATAATATATTTTCAATAATGACTACACACCGGACAAAGGCAAAGGCCCCTAACATACTAGAGAAGAGCATGAGAAGAGCAAGCTTGACTTTTTTGAAAAGTACGCTATGATAATAAACTTAAAGTTTGAATATCTGTGACGAAAGCCACGCAACCACGAATCTGAATTCTGTCGCATCATCGATGGAATTTTGTTGAAAAATGTACTTCTATTACACAATACAGTTCGTTCTGGCAAAAAAAATATCACAAATGTTGATTGGCCTAATTGCGTAGGGCGTTATAGTCAAAGTTTATGTAACTATGGGTATCATTTTATTACGAATTCTGCATATGAGAGAACTTAAGTAGTTACCTATAGGTGTTACCTACATAACTACTAATTCGCTATGGTGTGGCGTGGTGAACTATGAACCATATTCCGTATAAAATAAGGTACATTTGCCTAAGAGTAAGAATTACAACCACAAAAATACCAATCACATATATTATTGTATCTGATAGCCTTTAAAGCTCAAGTTCCACAAAGCTTAACCGTCCTACTACGATAATTTCAGCCCTGATGGCTACAGCACGTAGAGTAGGCGGTCGATGTGCCGAAACAGGCGGTCGGCCTCGCTTCGACAATGACATTGCCTCCGGAACCACCTGGCCACTTCCTGCATCTACACGGATAAGACGAGATGAGCACTGCAGCCTTGTCTATAATTAGATATTAAGGCTTGTTCAATTCGATGACGGTTAATGGTAATTACCCGGTTCAAAATATATTCGGTTATCCAATTAACGGATAAAACCCCGCGCATACTGGCACGTAAAAGTTTTGCCAATACCAAAACAAACTACGCAACCACGTGATAAAATTCACCCGCGCTGTCAATGGCATTTCGTTAAAGAATGAGCTTTTTCTAGCAGACAATACAGTTTGTTTTGGTATTGACAAAAGTTTTATCATTCAATTCAGTCGAGATAAGTCGTTCTTCTTTGTCTATCGCTGTATATGTATCATCATTTACAGCGGTTGAAATCAGAATGTACTGCAAACCTGTCACAGGGAGCTCTACGAAGGAAATGAATAGAATATATAATATAACAAACATATTAATAACAGGCGCATTGGAGTATTTATTCGATTTTTTTTTAGCGTCAAGTATTTCTTTAAAGTTATACACAAACGACCCACACTTAAATTTTAAAGTACAAAAGAGTTTTACAATGGCTTGATAAACTAGTCATAACTTTCATGAGTTGGAACCTTAATATTAGTTGGTATAAAGTTTCTGCAGTATGAAAGCATCTTCGGGTCACGCCACCATAATTCAACTCAATCCGACATACATAAATCTATAAATACAATTGATATCATTCAATTTACCCATCGTTTTCACAAGCAGCCTCAATAGATACCCCTGCTGTTGCAACCACACTCGGTACGGCATGGTGCAACCTTGGCGTCTTGCAACATTCACACTTGAGAGCTTCCAATTATTTCGACCGGTGCACCCAATACCACCTTCACCAACATCTTCAGACTGTTGCGTCATGTATGTTGCTCAATTTAAACGAACAAGTTCAGAGAAATAATAGACGAATCACAATAAAATGGCGAGTTAGCAAATTTTAAACACTTCACTCACATCCGTTCCCGTTAAAGCTCGCAGTCAACTTTATCTTGTGAATAGGGGTCTAGGCTTAGGGTTAAGATCGTTATAAACCGGTACACACAGTTACATAAATCGCAAATTTATAGAAATTTAATAAGTAGCATTTTTTCAGAACAAAAATGATTTTGGAGGTAAGATTTAAGTCTTCAAAGTCACTTAGCAAAATAAATTAATAGATTAACAAGAGTTAACAGTAAATGTTTGACTCTCGATCAAGGAAATTAGTGGCCTCTAGATCATTTACAAAAATTGCTACATAATGTTACTCTAAAATTAGTAAAATTGACATTTGCTGTCGATAACTAGATGTCATGACTTATGTCTTCCCTTGCCTCAGGCGTAACTATCTTATAATGTACTAGCCGGTCCGGAAAACTTCGTACCGCATTAGAGTTAATTAATGTTAAATGCGCCTCCTACCGGGTCCAATTGTATTTTTAAACCATACAAGAAACCATTGAAATTTACACCCAAAATTTCATGCTAATCGGTTCAGCCTTTAAGACTAGTAATTAAGACTAGCTGACCGAGCGAACTTCGTAGCGCCTTAGAATGAGTGACATACGAAAGCAGCGCCACCTACCGGGTCCAATTGTGAATCTAAACCATCCAGGGAGCCACCCAAACGCATACAAAAAAAATCATTCAAATCGGTCCAGCCGTTTAGGAGGAGTTAGCTTACATCGAAAAGTGGCATTGATTTTTATATATATTGATTTAGCTATATCGTTTTAACATTAGATTTTGGTTTTTTATGTTGTTTTTAAATACAGAATATATTAAAATAATACTGCTTTAAGAGATCGTGGTGCGGCCCCAGACGTATCATTTTTTTTTACTACGTAGTAGACAATGTTGCCTTGGTGCAGATCATGAATTTCAAATATCACATCAACACTTCGCCTTGACCTTAGGGGCGAAGTAACAATAACATTGCTGATATTATTGCGTTACAAATATATCTGGGCCGAGAGAGGATTATTTAAGGAGCAGGTACTTGTTGATTCGTTCCTTTTCTGGTGGAAACACATTGACACGTGGATGGTGCCAATTGTCTTGACGAGCGAGTTAACTTAACTTTTTTGAAATTGTATATACTCTGTGCTAATATACTTAAAGATTAAATTTCCATGGTCGCATTGTCAATGGTATTTTGTTGAAATATATGCTTCTTCTATGGGTCAATACAGGTCGTTTTGGTATTGGCAAAAAAGGATTTGGAAGCTGTACCATTATCATCATTATTAATTGTGCCAGTCAAAATCAGCGTAATTCGTCGCAGGATATAAAAAATACCGGGCTTGGGCGAGTCAGACTCGCGCTCGAAGGGTTCTGTACCATAATCTATAAAAACGAGCAAAAAATCACGTTTGTTCTACAACATACAATACGGGAGACCCCTTAAATATCTATTTTATTCTGTTTTTTTTCAGTATTTTTTGTTATAGCGGCAACAGAAATACATAATCTGTGTAAATTTCCACTGTCTAACTATCACGGTTCATAAGATACAGCCTGGTGACGGACGGACGGACGGACAGCGAAGTCTTATTAATAGGGTTCCCGTTTTACCCTTTGGGTACGGAACCCTAAAAACGGTTCTTTATTTTCGATCGTAAGCAGACAGACAAGATGTGCATTTAGTAAACATTTTGAAAACGACTTACCTACTCACGTTGGCGAGATGCCAAGAACGCATTTAATTGGCTTTCACGAGGAATTTTTATAAATCACCACTCGATACTCGCTAAGTACTTCTATCATGGCGTAGATTCCGTTCACACTGTTAATTATTTAAGCATACAGACTTTCTTGTATAAATCTTTAAAGGTACCTTTAATAATAGACGTTGTGGCATGTTTTTTTTCTCCAGATTATCAACCATATTTACAATTCTTTAATATATATTTTTCTAGGTCTCTAGGTCCTGCAGTAAGGGTCATTTTATTCTTCGTGTACATAATGATGTTACAAAATAACCTGTATAAACGTATCTTATGTACGTAGGCATACTGCGAAGTGGCTTATTTAGTCTTTGCGACATACAAAATAATCTTTGGTGGTCATAGTGGCAACAAGTAGTAATTTAATGTGTACGTAGGTGTTTTCTGCATTGGCCAAAGAGCGGAAACCCTAATAGCAGTAGGCGATAAGCCAGTGACCGCCGGCGAGGCCACATCACTTCCTCAACTGTTTGGGCAACGACACGTGTAAAGTTAAGCCCTTAACTGCGCCAACCTTGTGCGGTAGGAAAGAACTGTGGAGGATAATCATCATACTAGTCACGTAGCATGTGAACTTTAGTTTAGCGTGTACACAAAGTGAGGTTGTATGTGATGACGTCATCCGTCATACTGTGCATACTCAATGTATGATTAACGATGGACCCTATTTACAAACAATCACTTTAAACTTAGATATACAAGGTGTATCAGAAGTCCGAAATAATATTTTAGGTACATATAGGTGCGGTAGCTCATATTTGGATGCTTAATGAAGTCAGATTATACCTGTTTCCGAGTTATAGACCATTGAATATTTGTCACAGGTTCGTGTTCTGGCGTTTGGGTACATCCATGATCCTATCAAGCACAGTAAACTACATTTGCTTAGGAGGGCTACCAATATTCACGAAACAGATCATTATTTTTTTACATAGAACTCGAAATATTAAAATGAATGAAATATTACAAGTTATAGAATTAGTGGACGAAAAAAAAGCTGAAAAAACATTATCGAAATTTCAACATTTTTTTATACCATTCGGTTATATACCCGATACTTATGCAAACGGTTAAGTATTATTTTGTACTTCTGAAACACCCTGTATAATGAGGTCTTACTGTCCCTACGCTACGCACTGAACTAAAGCGTGCGTTTAAGAACACTATCAGTAGTGTCTCACTGAAACATCGGTTTTGGCTACCTTCGACAAAAAAAATACTTTCAGCCAAATCTTTACTCAACACTAACTGCCCAGCCCTTTAGTACCCTCGCTGCTTTATGACCAAATCTACCTTCCTACTTAAACTCTTAAGTGCCGGTTCCAATAAGTCCTCAACATTGGTTCATTGGCCAAGAAATACCTTATCACCTTAACATCGAATAACATTTACACATCTTATGATGGCAAGGTATATTATCAACCTTAATGTAATTTTCATTAACCATGTTCTATCTATTGTTATGAGACGTATACGATACGCGGCTCATTGTTTTCAGAACGAATAAATCACTTTCATAGCCGTCCTTGTCTGGTCTGCATACAATATAAATAAATATCGCCACACCACACAAATACTCACCGTATGGTTCCAAAAAACCGACTTCAAAAAAGCTAAAAAGCTAAAAATAACCATATATAATTCATTACATTTGGAGTCGGTGCCAATCTACGTCAGACTAGGCAAATACACACATGAATCGGCACCTACTTCAAATGTAATGAACTATATATGGTTATTTTTAGCTTTTTAGTGCACCTGTAAGCAGTGGTAGCCGAGTGGTCGAACGCACGCCTTGCAAATCAAAGTGTGCAGGTTCAAACCCGGGCTCGCACCTGGGATTTATGTGCGAATCTCATTTTCATCCGAGATTATCACTTGCTATGAAACGGTCAAGGAAAACATCGTGAGGAAACCTGCACGTCTGAGGGAACTTGTCTAGTTCTCGATAGATGTGTGAAGTCTGCCAACCCGCACTGGGCCAGCGTGGTGGACTATGGCCTGAATCCCCCTCGCATTGAGGGGAGGCCCGTGCCCAGCAGTGGGACGTTAAGTCTATAGGGCTGTAGTTATTTAGTGCACCTAGGTTTTTGAAGTCGGTTTTTGTTTTTTGTTAAAAAAATATTTTTTTTCACGCTTTTAGTATCAATAATCGTTAATAATATGCAATTAATATCACCTCATAACAACCCTAAAAAAGTAAATATTTACAGCCAAAAACAAAATCCCCCCTAAGTTTCGATGTTTGTTAACAATCCGTATTAAACAAAAACTAATAATCAACCTAAATGGAAACTCCTACAAAAGCCGTATACAATTACATCATCCACGTAAACAAAAATGTTCATAAAATAAAAACTACTGGGCCAAACTATGTTAAATTTTTATGGGACCAAATGGCATCTATTCCGCAACAAACTAAAGAAGAATCACGTAAATAGAATCATAAATCGCAGCAGCGTAATCGGTGTACATACATAAAAAAAACCTATCGAATTGAGAACCTCCTCCTTTATGAAGTCGGTTAAAAATAAGCAACGATTGTACTAGGGGTACCAAACAATGAACTGGGTAAATTCCGAATAGGTCATTGTCTGAGCTTTGTCACTGACGGGACTACCACCGGTGCAGTGAGCCGACTTGTCTACGCTCCGACCATCAGACTAAGCCGCCGTCGATCCAACGTCTTAAAGAGATCAAGAGCGCTTTCAGATTAGCGGTTTTTGTTGCGCATATACGCGACATACGTGCCTACACTTTGAAAAACGAGCTTGTATAAAACGCTAGTCTGAAAAGGCTCTTACGATGCAAAACATATTGCTACATTCCTTCCTACATCCAAAACCTCGAGGACTGCTGTGAACAAAACACGATATAATCAGCTGTGATAATGAATGCAATTAAACAAAGCCGGGGCTCGAGGAGCGGTCAAGTGACCGACCCTGGGCGAGGACGCCGCCGCCGGCGCGCGCGCTTCCGTGTGATCTTGCTTCAAGCGTTCAAGATCATCGACCAATTCTATTATCCCTTTATTTATTCATCGTATCATGCATATGTATGAGCTCGGTTATCGATCACGTGTATTGCGACTTGAATGATTTATTTTGTTCGGACACTAGTAGTGTTTGTAAATAAACGCTACGACATTAGTATTTGTGATGTTATCGCTCTTAAAAACAACTATTTTCATGCGTTTATACCTTCGTAGAATTCAACCCGTCTATATTCCTTTGTTTTTAGATTCTATAAATTGAATTAAGAATTATAATTGGATAGATACTGATGTCGATTATTTTACACAAACTAAAGCTAAACTATATTTGACAGAACTAAAATATTGCCATCTTGCTCAAACATTTCTGCCGTAAGAAGGACAACAATATGCTCAGATTTGTTTGGTCCCACAATAATCGATGCCGCTGTGTATTTTTTTTTTGTAAAACTTTGTTTGTTTTAGTCATTTTTTTCATATCAACCAATGAACAAAGTAATAAAATGTGCACTTCAATTAGCGAGTACCTAATATTAACACGTTTCCTGTGTGCACTCATTGAATAAATTAATAGTCAGCTTGTACAACACTGGAATATAAATCTCCTGAGTTAATAAATATTTGAAGTACATATATAAATATGTAAAAATATACAACAGCCTACCTACGTAAATACGAATATTGGCAGTTCCCGATAACCCTTATGAAAGGCTACGAAATTGTGTGCCTATATAAACACCGGTAAAAAACTTCCGCTTCCCTGACCATGTCAATACAAATTACCTGAAGAGATAGGCTCACTTAGCAGTTTGGATCTAGGTCACTTTACATCCAAGTGAATGGCCAAATCTAACACATGTCAACGAACATAGACGGAGTATCAATTTTTTAATCATCATCATCATTGCGACGTCTTTCCCACGTTTTGAATGAATGCCCACTTCGCTGTTTTCCCGGAGGCATCGCCGTGCTGCACAACTTCTCCGCTGACGCAGAAAGCTGGCTGAAAAATCTGGATATAGATATTTGATCCAAGCAGGGATTGCCATACGCTATGAATTTTTTAATGATTTTGTGTTTTGTTTTGTTTTTTAAATTCGTATATCGAACACCATTTCCTATATTATATTTACGGAAGTCAGACAAAGCTCACGACCTCGACGAAAAAATCTACAAGTCCCCACAGACGCGACGCAGCGCCGAATCGAATCGCGAATTATTTTATTGACTCGTTTTACACGTCACTATCAAGGTCTTTGACTCATTCCAGTTTATTTTAGAGACTTGCTAGAGTTCGTTTATCTTTGTTGACAAAATAGTTTTTAAGAACATTGCACTCGCAACGTAATTCTAAAATAATCCATCGAATTCCGCGCGGTAGACAATAGATAAACAATAAGCTATGAGTAATCGTCTTTATCTGTGAATTGGGCATTGTCTGACAACAGTTTGTAATGAAATTTATTGAATAATGAATTAATCTTCTACTATGCCTTTCTTTTAAATACTTAAATGTACAACTAACATTACTTAAACACATTCTTCAGGTTATCGAAACTCGTTTTAGACCTATGCCTACATTTTTTTTTGGAAAAACCACGCTAGAATAATAAGTTAAACAAAAAGAGTTTTTTCTTTTTTAATTTTTGCGTTATTCGTTGCGTTGTTTTATACTTGTCATCACATGTCGTGTACAAACAACTCACCAGCCTGCTTAACCTGTAGTAATCATACACACATACTGAACAGGTAACAAGTCAATACCTTTTGTAACCATGTCCCACAATCAGTGACGTCCGTCTGACTCGAGCCGTTATCAGTTAGCTCCGTACACAATTATTTGTGCCTACGTTTTTTTCACTCGCTATTTACGTCAATGTTACCTCACCGCACTGTTAATACGTACCGGCAATGTAATGGTCATTGGTCATGATTTAATGTGGTCACGCAATGACATTGTTGAAGTGCACTTGTGATGTTCAATACGCAAGTGAAATATCGTCGATGTTGACCTAAGAGCAGTTACATAATAATCGCAATTTTGCTGCACACAAAGCAAGACCACTTTAAGCAATATGTTTTTTCAATGTGTGCACTACATCTGTCAAAAGATATAAGTGTGTAATATAAAAAACAGATAGAAAGAGATGGTGGTATGAAGTGGGTACACGCACTGTAACTGTCAGAAACACAGGTGTGCAAAATCATTACGTTTCCAAAGCATATAACTTGAATACATTATAAAATTAAAATTAAAATCATATTTGTATGTAAGTTTAGCCTAGATATAAATAAAATATTGGTCAATGCATTGCAGCTTTATTTGTTATAACAATCAACTATGTAAATGGTCCTATAAGTCTTAGAATTTGGTTTCATATAAAAATTATTAAGAGGCTTGTATCGCGCCACTCGACATGTGAACACAATGCATAACCCGCGAATCACCGCCGTTATCAAAGCAATAATTTTTTTCTACGTAGATGAATGAAATTTGCTCGTGGAAATAAAACGTGGGCCGCACGCAGCGCGCCCGTAGTCACCACGCCGAGCCATGAACTGTGTTGACTTGACATTGAAACATTTCACTACTTTTTATCTGCAAAAAAATACACACGCGATGCACGATCGCTACCAATTAATATCAAGGCCGCTCTATGGAAAAATGCCTGAAACGATCCTCGGCTACCGTGAGTAATTAATTTTAACAAAATATATATAAAAATTCAAACCAATACATACAAGTCAACTTATTATATCAACTTGTGAGTATATTCATCATATTTACATTAAAACTAACGTTTGGTAATCAAGATTATTTTAAAATCAGGGAACTTGGCAAAGATTCTCAATTTGAAATTAGAATTGAAAATCCGAGTGATTTATTATTCTTCTTCTTCGAGTGTCTCTCTAACTAGTGAAGGTTGGCTATCAACTTTTGAAATTCGGTCCTGTCCTGTGCAAGGCGAAATAATTGGGCTGCGTTGGAGATTCCAGTCCACTCCCGTATGTTGCGGGGCCACGATTTTTTCCTGCGACCAACTCGCCTCTTGCCGATGACCTTGCCCATCATAATAAGTGCAGGAGTTGATATTTTTAATTAACCAACATTATTAACTATCATTAATTATCTTTTTTTTTATATTCCAACTAAGCAACCCTTGCACTATCGGTACCATACATTGGACTGGGGATGCTCAAATCACTGAGTAAAATGTATTCGTATTTTTTACATTTATTTAATATATGTCTCTATTGTCTGCAGGAATAATGACACTCAGCCGCGGCCCGTGTGACCTTGACAACATGAGTCTGTTCCAAGACCTCAAATTGAAGAGGCGGAAAGTTGACTCCCGATGTAGCAGCGATGGTAAGTACACCTAAACTATAACCTCCAACCCATTAAGTTGATATTTTGCCAATACGAAAACGAACTGTATAGACACATAGAAAAAACTCATTCTTCAATGAGATGTCGTTGACAACGCAGGCTGTTTTTGATGCGTAGTCCCGTGGGTCTTACCACGGAAATTCAAACTTTATGTATATAGAAACAGAGTTTGTTTTGGTATTGCCAAACATTTTGGCACGTGAATTACGATGCAACAGTATGATAATGATATTTTTCTAATCTTTATGTATTTTTTTTTTGTATTTCCGTTAATAAATTGTATTTCAATTAATTTGAATAACATATATACATAGTAATATCAAATCAACATAAATCTTTCGAGCATAATTTAAATATTTATGCAAAATGAAACGTCCAATTACATTTCAATAATGCAATATTCAAATTATATGCACTTCTTATAGAATTGTTAATTATATCGGATAACCTAACAAATTAGTTAATGAATACAACAGTATATGAATGTATATGCTATTTATATTATGAATATGTGTATTACCTTGCTAAAAGAACACCATTTTTATTGTAATATCGGCGACAAATAGTAAAACTAGTTACATCCCTACTAAGGTACAACATATACAGCTTTTGCACTATGGAAACTATAAAAAAGTAATATTAAAAAAATACTGCTAAAGGGATACGGAGCAGGTTACTAACAACTTTCAATCTCTAAGCCCACAGGAGCTTCAAAATTTGCGCCACCAATATTTTGCTCATACAAAACCGAACTTTATTCCCTCATTCAAAAAGCTTATTCTTCAACGAAATGTCATCAACGACTTGCGCAAATTTTGATGTTTGGTCGTGCGGCTTCTACCACAGAAATTCAATGTTATGTCTATTAGCTCAGAGTACATTTTTAAACAAAGTCAAGTTAATCCGCTCGCTCCGAGCTTCATCTTGTTAAACTATTCCGTACGACCTTCGCCGCAACTATCGCGTAAGTCTGCATTGAATGAAAAATGGCGAAAGAATGGCAATGCAGAATTTGCTCATTACACGCTATACAATCTCTAGAAGACCTAGAACCAGTTACAAGAAAGTACTAAGTAGCATCTTTCCCGAAAGTAACTTGCTTGCTAGAGCACTATTGATTGTAGTTAGTAAGTAAACGAATAAATAGTACCTAAGTGGTTCTAAGGTCAGGGTGTTTGTTATTCGTGTCGAGTCTAGATGGCTCTCCGCTTGCGACGCGAATCACGGAACGCTATCACTTTCAACTGTCGCTGTACACTCCTTTGTTACTGCAATTTCATTTTCATTTGTACGTGTCTATTGTATTGAAGGTTCAAAATTCTATCGTTGTTCGGCTGGTTAGTTAGTTAGGAACTTTAGACACTAATGTCGCGATTATTTGAATATATAATTGCAATAATATTCTCAAAGAATATCTGTGCAGTAGCTTACCTAAAATGATTTGAGGCATCTTCGCGACTAATGACTAAAGCCCCGGATACACAGTAGCTTCAAAAGTCACTAAGCAATAATTTGCCAATACCAAAAGGCATTCTGTCACAGAATATTTATACACACAGTACATATTAATACACACAGAATATTTACATACACAGAATTTCTGTGTCAATATTAAAGGCACGTCCCCACGTGTCAAAATTTGCTAACACTGTCTATGTAATTTCGTTAAAGAATTAACTTTTCCCATATGATAATAAAGTTCGTTTTTATATTGGCAAACATGAGTTTTGACTCCCCAGTGCGCTTAATAATTCGTTCATCGTATTTACACTTATATAATAAATTCATGCAAAAATATTTGCAGACACTTTCACATGCATTATTCCTTACCTGTAAATAACTCGACCAACAAAAAATAACAATGCACTGAGTAAAAGCTTCTCGTAAGAAATCGATTATAAAACAAATCGATAACTATTACAAGTTACACAACAAACATCGATAAACAAATTAGTGTTTGATAACGATCATGAGCTGAAAGTTGAATAACATCGCAACTTACCAAGTCAGTCTCGACCGGTCCCGAGAGAAAAAAGAATACCACTTTCACTTGCAAATTTAAAAAATTACTTCCAAATACGAGATCCGGTTGAACGAGTTACAGCGGGCGCTGCGCGGATTATGAATAGCCGAAGTAATCTTTGTAACAGCATTTAGCGATGGTATGACAGACACCGGAACGATTATCCGTCGTGCCGTCTGATTCCATTGAGAAAATGGCGTAACTTGAGATTACCGTGAACCCGTAATAAAATAGCGAGCTATCGACTATCTTATTTCCCTGTTGTTTAGAGCAACCCGCATAACAGGGCGTCAAAAACCGCGCGTCTAAATTTTTAACAATACCAAAACGTACTCTGTGTCCATATACATAAGGATTGAATTTATGTGGTAAAATCATAGAAGTAGTATAGTAATAAAGAGCCGGCATAAGGAGCCCGCGCTGCCGTAAATTATCCGCCATATTAGTTTTGATTGTTTATATTGTTTGACACTTACGTACTTACTTCATTTTAATTCTAAGATGGCGGATCTCTTATTAACCATTATTGACAACCTTCAAAAAAATCCCCGCAGAGCATTACGAAGAGTTAAGTTCTTACGGGTTCATCCGCCATCTTTATCACTGTCATTATCCATTTTTATTTATAATGTGTATTTATTGAATTTGTCCTTGCTATAATTACTCGACATTGCCATAAATACCGCATATCGCAGGTGCAGGCATTCCTCATCTTATTCCATCAAAATATCATCATTTCACTCATTTCGTAAAAAAAGAAGAAGTTCTTACGTCAACTATATCTACTCTGAGGTGTCATTTCATTTAAGATTGAATATTTTTTATCTATGAATCAATTCAGTTCGTTTGGGTGTCGCGAAAGTCCGACGCGCGTCTTTTGACGATCCAGTGTGGCTTGACCGTAGTACTATCTGTAAATAAATGCAACAATAAAATAAAATAACTCTCTCTAATCGGGAGATCTTCATACCATCATTCTTTCTCATTAGTGCAAACTAGCGTTCAATATTCCTGCACGCATAAACGGAAATTACCACCGAGCTGTAAACAGACATTCCGTTTAGAATAAAAGAGGCTTAGAGGACTTCCCAATGAAAAATATAAAAGTTAATAAAACTTTAATGTTTACAAACATTTTTTTTTTAAATATAAAGTCGGTTTCGTATTTGTAAACATGCGCGCGTATAAGATAACTTATTGGACGTACTTTTGGCACCACACAAACTTGTCTTTTGTCTTTGTTTCAGTATTTACACTATAAATTCTACTCAACTTGTTGTACTTCAAATAAATTGGTATTCATATTATCATCGGATTAAAAAACGACGTTTCTTTTTTTATTTTACTTTTCATTTCTCACAAAAATAACAGTAAAACGAAATTGAAAAGATTTTTTTTATTGACCGGTGCTACTATGTTCCATGCCCTCCATCCACTGGGGCTTGCAAATCAACTTCACTTTGTTTGAAAATGTACCCTGTCTTCATACACATAATAAATAAATTTCTCTAGTAAACGCCACGCGACCACCCGTCCAAATTTCGTTGAAAAATGTGCTTTTTCCATGAATTAATAGAGTTCGTTTTGCTATCGGAAATATGTTGGTAGTGCGCGCCTGTGTGCGCAGGGGTTTATGATGTAACATCGTGACGATGCTATGAAGTCACGATGATGAAGAAAGTTTACGTAAAGCCGCGAAAGGTGAAAGCAATAAATAGCGGTGCTGTAATTATTGCTATTGTGGCCTCATGAATAACTCATGAGAGAAAGATGTATTCACTGTCATACAACGTAACACCGCGCCGGAGGCGGTGAACTCGACAATGATTTCAGCACTTTTTTGCTTTTGTGCTGAATTTACTAGTGTCATTACTTATTAGTCATAACTTCACTTTTTTGAATTCCTAATAGTACCTAATAGTGTAAAACATAGGTAACTTATTTTAATACAAGAACTTTTTATGCATAACTTTGACAAATAAGTAATTCTAGTCTCTGGTATGTGAATACAATTCTTTAGTTAAATAAAAGAAACATCAAAGCGCGTGTAATCCAGTATTCCAACACAGTCAGTTATGAGTGAAAGACATGACACAATTTGAGATATGTCAATAGTATACCTTTCTTTGGTATGAGTTACTAAATGGATGCAGCGAATAGGTGCGACATAATCCGTGACATAAGCCTTGTCTTGGCGCACGTGCTAGTCTTGCAGCGACCGGTGGTATTTTGTTTCAATGTATTAAGATGATAGCGTAACATTCCCTTGACTTCATAATTAAGTAATTTCAAGTATCAGTAAACATTATGTTAACCCCAGTCACTCAAACTTTGGTTGGCGAACGTAAAACGTCTTTCAAAGTCATCCTTTTTTTTTAATTAATCCTTCATTTTCCTTTAGTAAGTAATTACATTATAATCCGTTCTTAACGGCCCCCTGGACACTTCAACTTAGTAACCCACCTACTAAATTTCATGTTATTTTGTAGTTGAATAGATTTTTATAAGCTATCAGTGTTTATCGATTGCATATAATATAGTTTCAACGAATGTATTTACTGATATTTTGTCGAAAATGTTTCACCCACTATCGTACTTATGAAACTGTTATTGTTGTCACTGATAAAAAGACACAGCCCAATTCAAGCGATTAGTAATTTTTTCAGCATTTCGCGGTTGCCACAAGTTTTATCTAACAGTACAACTAATTTACTCATATTTTAATTTAAAAGTCGGGGAAAATACGTCGGTTTTGACAATCAAACATGACGTCGATGTCCAAGGTTCGATTTCTCACCCTATCAACATAGCTCAAAATATTAATTAAAAGACCCTATAATAGGACGTTAAGTTTGAACAAGCAATAAAAAGTAGAGTCTTAACACTCACTAGGACCCCGCTATTTATTTAAATTCATTTATATACTGGAATCAGGAGTCTCGTCAACGCACGCGGGGGCGTGACGTGCGCTGACGCGGGCCGCGTCAACGTGACGCGCCTCGACTACGCGAACGACAAACCACTTTGTGAACATTAAGATAAACTGATTATATTCTGCGTGTTTATTTTTTTTTACTTTGCGAATTTATAATGAATGACAACCACTGTGTTTTGTTAGTTTATATTGTGATTTAAAATATGGGCTCTTCTTTTCGGATCCTATTCCTGATCCAGATTTCTTTGACGTCATCCTTGAATTTTTGGCTTTTATTCTGCGGTTTATAAACACCGGCTATGCTGTTATAAGGAATAACCAATTGGGCGCCACTTTCTCATCGATAACCTAACGCCAGAACCATAGAGTTCAATAGTTCAATAATATATCTATTTGTGAGTTCAAGGATTCATTCCCATTGTTCACCATCACAGACCATATGGTCTGTGTTCACCACCAATACAATAGAACGCCTAGTCTAGTCTTCAGTGGTAAATTTAGTTGATTATGAAACATAACATCCTATACTAAGTAATCATTTCTAAGCTCGTGCATTAAATTTAACGGGTCTTGGTAAGTACTCAAAATTTCTTGGTCGATAGATACATAAACCGTGACATCAATACATTCAAAGATATATATTAATTCGGTTACGGTTGTATCCAAATAATCTATGCAAAAAGCCGATGGGTGAGGTGTTTGGACGATACCTACTATATAATATTCTCACAGATAATATTGCGACTAATATACATAATAAATTGTATCACTATCAAATAAATTGTATCATTAGAAGCAGTGGTAGCCTCGTGGGCAAGAACGCCCGCCTTGAACGTAAGGGGTGCAAGTTCAAATCCCGGGCCCGCACCTCTGAGGTAATTCTCATGTGCGAATGTCATTTTCAACAATGATTACCACTTGCTGAACGGTGAAGGAAAACATCGTGAGGAAACCTGCACGTCTAGACGTGTGAAGTTCATCAACCCGCACTGGGCCAGCGTGGTGGACTATGGCCCAAATCTCCCTCGTATTGAGGGGGAATGTGCCCGGTATAATGGCAATAGGCTCGCCCCCTATTACATTGGGACCAAAATACATCGGCGAAGAGTGGGCGCACTACAGTGCACCTCTGCCTACCCCTTCGGGGAATACAGGCGTGATGATTGTGATGATGATGTATAATTGTATCACTTTCTTAATTGCTCGTAAATATTTATTTTATGTAGGATTTAAGTATTAGTAAACGATTAAATAAGTATAACAAGATTGAAAGAAATATGATAGCTTTATAATGTCGTAATATCAATAACGTGGTAATTTGACTCAGATCTTTAGTAAAGTTAAGGGAAGCTACTTCCAGCATGAGGGGCGCTGTAAATTTAAAACCTTTCAATTTCTTTTATAATAACATTCACTTAAATGTTACCTAACTGACGACCCGACTAATATCATTTTGTTATAAATAAACACCGATCGTGACTTTACGCGAAGCCCAAGATTGATTGGCTCGCGGCGGTAGGGTGTGCGAACGGCGGCATTTGACGTCGCGGCGCCCCGGGGTGTCGGCCGGGAGCCGGAGGGTGTCAACAGGGAGCCGCGAGGGTGCGGGGATCGTGGTGGGGTGTGACCTACTTTTCACCGTGTCGCTGACCGCGCGCGACCTTCGACGTGCACCGATCGAATGAACGATCGCGTTCATCCGAAATAAAAGAGTTGCAAGTTGCGTAACTTTATTGTTGATGGAGACGCTATTCATTCTAGTGTATCGGTGTAGTTGTAAAATAATCTGTTTTAAAAGGGATATACTATATGATGAACGAAGATGTATTTTTATCCAAGTATTTTATCGGTTCTGAGTAGACATGTATATTATGGCGCTATGATTAGGGCTGCCACGTACACTACGTATGAAACACCTCGAAATCAAATTAGAAATTAGGAATCCTTATTTATAAAATGTTTAATCCGATTCTATAAGTATTAAATAGGCATCTGTTTGACTAGTAACTCGGCTGAAAAGTATTGAATTGACAGTATTCATTTTCTTTTTTCGGGAGAGCGAATTCATTTGACTTTTTAAATAAAACTCTGTTCTTAATATGCATAAAGACTGAATTTCGATAGCAAAACCACGCGACCACTCGACTTAGGTAATTCGATCGCGCCATCACTAGCTTTTCGTTGAAAAATGTGATTCTTCCACGAGTTAATTCATTTTAGTATTGGCAAAAAAAAAACTCTCGTATTTTGCCGCGCCTATTTGCGCATTACTTTAATCGAATAAAGTTTGTGAGTACGTAAATAACTCACCTACCTTATTAGAAAATCAGTTTCTCAACGAGTAGATAGTATGACCACAGAAGTTTATCTAGGTTTGAGCGAGCCTACCTAGAACCTAGAGCGCATTGCATCACGCCGCTAGAAAGATCGGTCCCCACCAATGATGTGGCAAAGGACGCGAAGTGAAATAGAGATCGTCCTCGAAGCGAGAGCGGTGCACGCGTGCACTAGTCATTGTGCGGCTGCACTTCGCACGCACGGCCGTCTGACCTAATAGCGGCTGGAGGGAGGGACCGGGAAGCGCCGCGGGGAGCGGGGCGCCAGCGCTGGTGCGGTAGGTCGGGCTCACTGCGCGCGCCCACCGTCCGCCGTCGCGGCCGACAGTGGAAAACTTTCTTCGCGACTTTTCCCCGTGCAAACATTTCGCGAAAAATATTGCGCTCGCGCGCCCCTATCGCGCGCGTCCAAATGACGTTCATTCACCACTCGCATACGAATTTTCAATCATCAACGAATTTCGCAATTACCTCAATGTGGACAATTATGTGATTAAATGCAGTAATGTCATTGGACTGTTGACCGTGTTTGCGATGTAAGCCAGGTCACGTGAGAGGGTGAACTACGCCTATGGATTTAGTAATTAAAAGTCGGTAAAGTTTAGTTTACGAATTTATTGCTTTACACATTATCTGGCTGTTTAGAATATCTACATGGAAATAAATATACACGAGTATTCCTAAAAGGATTTCATTCCTAGCAACAGCAATAACGGTTTGCGGTTTAAACCTGATTTCTTACAAGTACATATTGTTATTATTCATTTATCTTTTATGCTATTAGGGAAAATCAAGTGTACCTATTTGCAAAAATGTCATACTTACATACTTAAGAATCTCGTATTATAAGGTAACGACATTAAATTTGCTTACTTACTTTTGTTCTAATCTGTATACATACATAATTTGGTATTATAAACTATGTAACGTAATGCGTGTTAGGTATAGTTGTGTGACGTAGAGCCCTTTGTGATACGGGGCTCAGCCGCAACGCTTCCGGGCGCTGCATCTGCGCTCGCGCACCGCCCCGCGCGCGCCGTTGCTTTCACTTTCTCCTCGTGCGCCGCGCAGCATCTCGTGTCCCCGCCCGCAACGGGACTCGCAGAAACGCTTCCTATTTACATCACCTATATTTCGAATTATTCACATGAATATTTCATAAATCAATTAATTAAACCAGTACTGTAGATAAAACATAGCTCGCCGCGATCATAGATCATTACGAACGATCATTTAAAACTCCACGCAATTATAATAGATTAGTTTTCTATGCGATCTGGGCGGCAACGCTCACATCGTGACGCAACCGGCTAGCTAATCTAGTCGGCAGCGTCGGGAAGTGCAGTGTCGCGTCCCCGCGTCGCGCGCCGCGCTCTAACTACGATCGCGCGGTCGTTGACATTTCACCTAGTTTCTATTTGTCGCCTACGAAGACTCCATGGTGTATTTTTTCTGCGTTGGCGAGACTAGAAGACGCTCGTCACCCTTTTTAACAACTCCGTGTGTGTCCGCAGGCGAGTCGGCCGCTGACACGAGCACGTCGTCGCCGGACCCTGGCCCGCCGTCGCCACGCATGGCCGAGGCGGGGTGCAGCACGCCGCCGCACCCGCCACCCGTGTTCGACGGTGGTAGCTCGCCCTCGCCCTCGCCGGCCTGTCATCCCACCGTTATCCGTTCTGCGCCACCTTACTCCGTCATCAAGTTCGAAGGGGCGCCCGCGGGTATCAAGGCGGAGAGCTCGCCGGCCTGCAGACAGGACCCCCCGCCGCCTTCTCAGCTCTCCGTGAAGCTGGAAGGCAACCCACAGGAGACCCAACTGTACAGACCGCGCACGCTGGCCTCGCAGCCACTGAGCTCCCATTCGTCGCTTTCTCCGGGGCCCTGGCCGCCGGCGGCCTGCATCAACGGTGTAAAACCGGAGCTCATAGGCGGGCACTTCCCACCGCAACCGCTAGAAAACAAACCCGGAGCACGAGGGTCCCCGCAATGGCGCGGTACGCCCGCGGTCATCATGGGTGAGTCTGGTGGAGTTCGGACGATGTTCTGGACGCTACCGGCACCCACGCCTAGCGGGGAACCGTCGGCGAGTGCATCGCACACACCGACTCCACCTACCCCCGATCCGGCGTCGTGTACTGAGGAATCGGCCGCGCGGTTACTGCTCAACCTAGGAGGAGGTGAACTCAGACGACCTCGAGGGCCACCTCTGAACATGGAGTTGCTCTGGGCCGGTGACGTATCGCAGCTGCCCGCGCACCAGCAACTCACCGCGCACCAGCAGCTCACCGCCCTGAACTTGAGTGCAGCAGCAGGCAGCCATGCGTGTGCTTCGCCGGTCCCAGGGGTCAGCTCCCTGGGACTTCCTCGCCCAGATCTCAGCGCATACGTACCCCAGACTGATCGAGATGAGGACGAACAACCTATGATCTGCATGATATGTGAGGACAAGGCGACTGGATTACATTACGGAATCATCACGTGTGAGGGTTGTAAGGGTTTCTTTAAGCGGACTGTACAGAATCGAAGGGTGTATACGTGTGTGGCTGATGGTGGCTGTGAAATAACGAAAGCGCAAAGGAATAGATGCCAATATTGTCGGTTCAAGAAATGTATAGAACAGGGAATGGTATTACAAGGTGTGTATTCAAAACAACATTTATTCATAAGTGCAGAACTGCAAATCATAATATATTTTTTTGTGTGATAGCGGTACGAGAAGACAGGATGCCTGGTGGAAGGAATAGCGGTGCCGTCTACAATCTATACAAAGTTAAATACAAGAAACACAAGAAGGCGAACAAGACGGCAACGGCTACGAGTAGGGCGTCACCCCCAGAGAAACCCAAGGACCCATTACCGCCGCCCCCGTCGCACATAGGCAACGGTACCATTCTTATGGCTGCTCTCACCAATCCCAGCGAGGTGAGTTATTGTAGAAAGTGTACCCTCAATAGACCAGTGTCAACAATTCATCCCATTATACTTCCTTTAATTCTTTCTAAAGATTGAAGAGTTGGTTAAGACAAATGCAATGCTTCGATGTAAACACCCCAATCAATTTCAGGTTGTCCACTTAAGAGCGCGGTTAGACAGCGCCGTGTCGTCATCCCGAGACCGTGCCGTACCACTGGACAGGGCGTTACACATGATCAAGGCCCTGATCGACTGCGACGCCATGGAGGACATTGCGACGGTGCGGCATCTACCGGACTTGCTCCACGACACCTCGGAAATAGGGGACAAACTGTGCAAGATAGGAGATTCCATTGTGCACAAAATGGTCGCTTGGACTAAGAAACTACCTTTCATATTGGAGATACCGATGGAGATACATTCCAAGCTGCTGATGGAGAAGTGGCACGAGATCTCGGTGCTGACGACGGCGGCGTACCAGGCGATGCACGGGAAGCACGCGCACACGTCACCCTCGTCAGACCACGAACAGGACTTCATGCAAGAGGTGAGTTTACCTATCTCTAACACCGATCTTACTTACCGAATTACTACTTGTAGCGCTAAGATTTACATAGACAAAGCTCTAAATTGTGTAAGGGTTAAGTGAAACAGCACCATTACAAAATTGTAATGAATAGCTCTGTAGGTGTTCAGACTAACGAGCTCTAGATGTGTGCACGCTCCAGGTCACACTAAGAGACTTCCGCCACATGCGGCGGAGTGCAGTTACGTGATCTGCATCGGCGCTTGCGCAACCCGGTAGAAAGTCGCCGCCTGCCAGAGAACTAGTTGCACTCGGACGCTTGCACATTAGCCGCATAACCAGCTTAGAATCGTAATGCAACCTTTCCGCGATACACGTTTCTATTGCTAGGCTTCGTTGAATTGATAAATGTTGAATCATGTTCCTTTTCAGTGTTATTACCATTATAGGGAAAACTGATAATAAATTATGTCATGGACCTAGGACAATACCTATATGTAAATGTAACTATTTATGCAAACGAAATATATATATATTACTAGCCGCAATCGTTTTCGCATTCTAATACGTACAAAGTATGAATTTGACTAACATACCATACTGTGCCTATATGCATTTTTCCTAAAAATGTTATTGTCAATTTAGCGCTCTGCATTAGTGGCACAGTCTGTTGTAACAAATCAAGATCTGAGATATTTCCGTTTTTCTCTGCCACTCATATGAGTAACGAAAGTGGGAGAGTGATTGCTTGCGACATAATCCGTGACATAAGTCTAGTCTTAGCGCGAGTTAACACCCGCTAACGCCATGCATTTTCAGTTTCACATTAATAGAACTGTAATAAATTACTCGAAATGCTATGGACAGTATCTCGGCCTGAGAACTGCATAAATTACATAAAGCTGCGCGAGCGCAGGCGGCACCGCTGTGTGCTGTAATAACGGTAGTTATACAGAAAGCATTTTTCATTGTCTAGAGCATTTCCTCTTCGGTTATACTTTGGATTCAATATTACGCAAATATTATGTACTTTGCGATATAAGGGGACGCCATACAGCTATAATAACCGTAATAACCTACTTTCTTTTCAAAAATGTATTACTCAATAAACTTTGATTTCAAGCTTTATTTGCAGACATTAATAATAAATTAGTATTCTTTTAATAGTTCCTCAATATTCACAAGTAAGTACTGCCCACCCCTTACCATCACCTGTCCATCAGCATTTTTTAAAATATAACTTTCACTTTTTGACAGTTAACTTAGTACTAAATCTGTCAATAATTTACAGCATGGGAACAACAACAGAGGTGTTCGTAAGTTCCCTGAATAAATAAAAAACAATCTTCTCCTTTTTTACGAAATGAATGAAATGATTTTATTTAATAGAATAAGATGAGGAATGGCTCCACCTGCATTTAGCGGGTATTTCAGCATTTTCAGCCAGTGTCAAGTAATTATTAGCAAGGGCAAATTAAATAAATACACATTATAAATAAAAAAAATGAATAATGACAGTGATAAAGATGGCGGATGAAAATCCATAAAAAACAATATTTCAAAGTCTTGATTATGATTGTTTACCTGACAGGTAAACGCCAACCTGCGGACGCTACAGAACTGTCTGACTTCTTTAATGGGGCGGCCGATAACGCTGGAACAGCTGCGATTAGACGTCGGCCTCGTCGTGGAGAAGATGACGCAGATCACGTGCGTGTTCCGCCGGATCCAGCTCAAGATGGAAGAGTACGTGTGTCTGAAAGTCTACATACTGCTTAATAAGGGTGAGTGACAACTGCTATACGAGGTTAACTCAATAAGGTGGCTTCTTAAAAGCCGTACACAAATAGGTATCCGTAGCACTGATCTTCTAGGTGTTATACGTCTATTTGGATACATTCTAGGAAATATAACATTAAATGAAAGTGTGAACGCGCCTTTAGCGACTTACGTAATTCTAACGGTCGTTATTTATAAGCGGCAGCCATAGGCGATCGTTGGCTACCTTTCTGTCTATGGTAAAATAGAGATGGGACACTGCGAAAAGAAAAAAAGTTTGAATAGGTACTTTTAAACTTTGTTTCCGCGGAAATGGAAGACGACGTGAATTAGTGAACGAATATTTCAAGATTAAATAATACATAGCATATAAAGTTTTAAAATCTAATTTAAAAAACAAAAGTGTGCATAGTGAGCTCATATTACAAAGCGTCTTCGATCAGTGAATGACGACACTCATATGAGTTGGTGATCCGTTTCCGTTGTCTTTCCATATTAATACTTTATAACAAAAGACTAACGCTTTTTGTTAGAAAATATATCTTCATAGAGGGGTTTGGTGTATGGGGCGTCTCACACTGATGTGTGTGATACGCCTATAGCGCTAATTGAATGGGTCATCTCGGACAAGTTGAGACGGTCACTCTAGCACAGTGTCTATTTATAGTTCGCCATCGCTCAAGAAATACCGTCCATAACTATTATGTACGTTTAGTTTAGTACGCTTTTCAAAGTCGTTTTATTTCTTGACACATTTGGAGAAAGTCACGAGTAATTTTTTTTGTCTTACGCTATGAGGTAACGAAATTTCAAATGTTATTCGTGACATTAAAAATAATATATTTGTTTTGTAAAATTGACATTTACTTGGATAACGGCGTTAATTAATTAAATAGCGTCCCGCTTCATAATAATAAAGAATAAGATAAACTAGTTTTTGTTTGATAATGACCGTTGAAAAAACGTTGCCAATTTGTTGATTAAGATTTATACACACAAATAATAAATAGTTTGACGTCAAATTAGATAGCGCGGTTGGAATCTTACAGGTCAAAATAGTGTTAATTGGTAACAGGATAACCTTTTACCACTGTGCACCGATCGGGGCCGGCAGCTATTTAGGCTATGTAAATAGAATGAATTGGAAACATTTCCTTGTTTTCGTAATGTTTTATTTTTAATTTTAAACGGTCAATGGATCGTGGTTTATATTTTGTCGTGTTAATTGTTTTGGGTTCTTCGATAGGCAATATTATTAATTAAAAGTAATTAAAGTGTTAAGGAATACGTATGGTAAGTCCATTATAAATAATGCTTTATAAATTATATATACAAGTTTATAGCACATACAATTATTTACACATAATTTAATACTAGATTTCGATTTTTACTTTCTAAATAAGATTTCCTGTAGGTTTTCAGTTTATTAATTTAGCATGTCATTGCACGTGAGGTGTATGTAATCGGGTTAGGTTGACCAGCCGAGGGTGCCTCGGATATCCGCCCGAGGCGAAGCACCTTTGCTTATTAGTGAGTGAATGAGTTAGTGACGTTGCTCCCACACATTATATTGCAAATTTTATAGAATATTTTTTTCTGTTATAAACTCCAAGTCTAAGTTATCATATTATCTTTATATATATATATGTATATATTTCTACTGTACGTGTGTATGTCACTGAACTCTTCCTAAACGGCTGGACCGATTTGAATGATTTTTTTTGTATGCGTTTAGGTGGCACCCTGGATGGTATAGATTCACAATTGGATTCGGTAGGTGGCGCTGCTTTCGTATGGCACTAATTCTAAGGCGGTACGAAGTTCTCCCGGTTAGCTAGTACAGTTATAATAGTAAAATGATGATTGAACTGAACATATTTAATTAAGTAACAATAGTCGTTTAACAATCTCGTTCTTTTTCTATATGAAACAGTGTAGTGAGTGGTAATTACCCACTTATTTCAGGCCTATTACTTAACGAACTTCTTCTGTTCTGTTAAACTTTAAATAAACTTTTATTAAAATCACATAAAGTAACTAGTCTTCCCACGCGTACCTAAACTTAAAAGGCTAACTTTCTAAATTTAAAATACATGTTGGTACTGTTTTGAAAGTTCCGATAAATCTTAACGGTTGATCTCTAGCCTGATTAACGGAAACAATATAAAATGCGACATCACAATAAAAATATTCAAATAAGATAAGGCATCGTCTTGTACATATCAATCCGAATGTAAAATGCAGCCTGCTTTATTAGTCAGCGTAAGAGCTTATATACAGGATGTTTCAAAAGTCCGAAATAATACTTTGACGTTTGCAAGAGTATCGAGTATAAAACTGAATGGTATGAAAAAATTATCGAAATTCGAACATGTTTTTTCAACATTTTTTCGTCGCAGATTTCTATACTTCATAATATCGCAAGTTCTATGTTAAATTTACATGTTCTGTTTTGTGTATATTGGTAGCCTCCCTTCGTAAATATAGTTTAGACTGCTTGATAGGAACATGGATGTACCCAAAGGCCAGAACACGTGGCCAGAACACCTGTGACAAATATTCAAAGGTCTATAACTCGGAAACTATGATAGTTAGGTATATACAGTCTTCACTAAGCATTCACATTTGAGCAACCGTATATGTACCCAAAGTTAATACTTTTTGGATTTTCGGATTTCAGATACACTCTGTATCAGGACGCTGTACGCATTTTATTAGACAACACTTGGTATGTACAAGAACTATCTCGGAGATTGCGAGAGTCGTTAATATCATTATGATTTATACCACATGTAACCCACTTGCCCGAGAGTCCATTGCCGATTAGCGCGTCGGGATATTGATAGTGATTTCACTAGCGAAAGTTATAAATACAGTTCGTTTGAAAAGTAGAACTATTTGGATACTTTAGTGAAAATTAACTTAAATATCTACTGTTGTTCAGTCAAGTTAGTTTTTAGGATCGATCTTATTTATTACTAGCTGAGCGGTTAGGAACGCTAAGTAGGCACTCGGATCCAATAGGTCTTTTTTGACACTGAACGCTAATTCCTTCACTAAAATAAAAGTAGCCTATAATACTCCTAGTAACATCAGTTAACTTATTTCTATAACCATCTGTGGTTTAGAATAATCCCTTCACTGTAAATGGGAGTAGACGCACCTTACTGTACTAGCTTCCTAAGCGTAAAGACTATATTTGTATTTAATATTAGTCTGCCGTAAGTATAATTCTTCTCTAGTATTGTGGCAAAGGTGCGGTCTGCTCTCATGGCATTGCTGCTCCTGAGAATGTATTACTCGCAATTATCATTTTGAAAAGAGTAACCATTGAGTTTCTTACCGGCTCTTCTCAATGGAAGCAGCATTCCGAACCGGTGGTAGAACCTGACTATTTGTAAGTGCTTTTTGGCCTACACGAATAAAAAAACATTTGATTTGATTTGAACTGCCAGTGAAAGTCCAGTCAAAATACGAAATTATAAGCAATATTTTTGTCATCCTTCGTATCAGACTAAACTGTAGTTGAAAGTCTTAAATCGAATTTTATAGTTAAGTTTGTTATGTTCATTTAAACTAACTTTAAACTCAAACTGGATCGTACGCAGGTCTAACTGATGATACGTTGTTGCAAATCGTTGTCCTAGCCTAGTACTATTTGTAGGGAAACTATGACATCCTGTGTTATCGCCCACTGCAACTGGGTCGCCGACACTCCGGCGCAGTGTGAGAATTATTTTCACTGCGCACGCGTGAAATAGGTACCTAAATGTTTATCAATCTATGAAAGTACTAGGTGAGCTCGGAATTACCCACGGATTATATTCCACCTTTATTCGAACATTGCACTAGGTTTTGTTAAACAATTCGTGCATATTGCATTTTCGTCCGTCCGTTTTCTTTTTGTCAATTTTCTTGTGAATTTCGTTTATATTTGTTCATAATTTCGCTATAGTTCAAAATCAGAATAGTCTGTAGGCATTTTTATTTTTTGTCTATTCCTTTTATTTTAACCATAGATTCAAATAAAAACATCCATCATCTAATTATTCGCAAAATAATGAGTAGAAGTGCTTCACAGAATTATAATACGTACATCAATAGACCACTGAAATAAATCAGTAGGTAAGTATTAAAATGTAGTTAATAGAAATCTAATACGTAACAAAAATAATTTAGATAACCTGAAAAAGGCTTGGTGGGGTTTTCCTGAAACATTTTGTACCTTAAAGCTCTAGGTAATAGTGTAGTATATGAGACATTCTTGATCCGCCAACGTGATACCTCTACCGAACCACATAGTACCTCGTAGTTTCAACAAGTGCGGACTACGGTGAAATGGAAAGCGCTTGCGCAACCAAGCGCCGACCGCCGCACGCTTGTGTGCGTTAAATCCATGTAACCAACCATGTGTGCGTCACTCGACCAATTGGGTAATACATAGAATATGACATTCCGCTCAGAACAATCCTATATTTTACTATGCACCTTATGCATTGTTAAACGTTGGAATTGGTGTTTATTTATTTTAATCACGTGCCCAAATGCCGTCGGGTTGTTGACCCTGCTCGTTGCATCTAACTGCGCATTGCGTATTATAGTCGTGTTAGTTACGTCACGCAAAACGGGACAGCATTTCACTCTCGGAGCGGAAAGCGCGACGCGGAAGGCGAACTTTCTCTTTTGCGCACCGCGCGCATTGAAAAAAGCGCGAACGCAGATTATACCGTGAACGGGTGTCGGTGCGTCTCGCGCGCGCATATTTACGTAATCCACATACGCAACATTAGAATGCAACATTATAGCGGGCCATCTACTAACATTTTCTTTCCGAATGAACTGTCTTACAATCCGTTAAAAAACGCAACGAGCCCAAAAAATCTACAATATAAAAATACGAGTCATTTTAATACCATATATTTTCCCGCGATTATATTATTATTCTGGCTAAAAAGAACATGTGGAGCCGGATTAACCTCTCATGTACAATGTTGATTATCAGTCGAACCTTGCAAAGACAAAATGTTATCGTTATAAAATACCACAGATTACTGATAAGTTACTTCTATTGGATATTGGTCGGCAAAAACAAACAAGCATCAATTTAAATTGTAACTGCAATAGCAGGCACACAGCCGCGCGTACAATACCGTGGCCCGTGGAAAGGTGTGCGCGCGAGCGAGATAGCAACACCGAGTGAGGGAGGCCGCGAGCGCTCGAGCGGAGGTCAACGGCTAGCCGCGGTCGTTGCCCCGCTATCGGAGTGACCTACTGAGCGCGTGACGTCACAGCCGCACCGCGCGCCCTGGCATTGGTTCGCCGCCAACTCGCAACGCCATCTTGTGACGAGTAGAACAATGTAGCGTCATAGCACGGTTACGGAAGACATCAATAATTCCGTATTTTTTTAGATTATTTCTTTGTTTAAAAATTGTTATTCCATAAAAATATTCTTAATGCTAATACAATTTATAAAATCACTAGGTAATCAGGTTAAAATAATTCGTTAAAAAAATAACTACCTACCTAACTATTCAAATAATTAACATCAAATATTTTAGAATCAAAATCATAATGTTGTTTTACGTAACATTTTATAATATCAAGAGTATATTTTCGTTTGTTACAGAAATGGAACTGGAAAACATCCAGGATCGTTACGTGCAGGTGCTGCGCAGCTATCTGGAGCACGTGGCTCCCCACCACCCCGGGAGACTTCAGGAGCTCTTCGCCAGGATACCCGAGGTGAATTTCACTTTGTACCTTCAACTCCCAACTTAATGAAATCACGAATTTGGTAGACTTTCTAAAAATTTACAACCGTAGTGAAATTTCTATGTCCATATCCGCACACTAACAAGACTGCTACAGCACAAAAAACGTTACTCACCTTTACTTATGTACTCGTAGTACAGTAAAACAGAAACAAACTACAGATAGGAAATACAATTACATGGAACCCTATGTTCATTAGTAAGGGATAAGATATCAGATTTATGGGCTCTCTCGTCCCGTAGTCACCAGTCACACTGGCAGGAGAAAGCCTCTTGCAATTGGAAAGCGGAAAGCTTTTGATTTCACGATACTAAGTTTCACCTGGCACTTGCAGATCCAAGCGGCGGCGAACCTGTTGCTCGAGAGCAAAATGTTCTACGTACCATTCGTGCTGAATTCAGCGGAGATCAGATAGTATATGGCCCAGCAGGGCATCTAGTTCTCGATGTACGAGCGGCTAGGCCCTGACCCGCGCCCCTGCCGCCCCCTCGTCTTATGATCACCGCACGTGACGCCAGCATCATGTGTTCAGACCGCTCCCGGGCCAGCACAAGAGTTCGTACCGATGTACGCACTCGAGCATCGACAATAACCGTCCGGGCCGGGCGGTGTGGCCCGTGCGACAAGTGCGCGTTCCACGTGTGTCGCGTGCCTTGCGCACGTCCCAGCCGCCGTCACCGCCGGAAGTCAAGGAGAGACTAGTGGACAGTGCGATACTTTTTACCTATGTTGAGTCGATGTGTGTATTGGTTTATTGTTTAGTAGAGGAATTTAAACGTCCCAATTGACAGACTGATTTATTATTAATAATAGTTATTAAATAAGGTACCAGGGACTTGAATGCGTGTTTTATACGTGTTAGTGTTAATGTAGAGTAAAATATATATTATGTTACTATTTAAAATTTGTCAGTCGGAGAATCGCATAATATATTACTGTGTAAATATAGATTAAATAAATAAAATAAGACGTTGTTTTAGACAGAATTGTTTCTTGTAAATGAAATATTTCTGTTTTAGTTTGCATTTTATTATATTCTAGAATTAACCGGTAGATTTAATTACTGGTGTGTGTAATATTGAGAATTTTAATTTAATTTTATATGACATGTTCGTACGTAATTAAAGTAAGTAGCACTAAGTATCTACTCTCAGTGTTTACCAAGACTGCTTGTATACAACAATACTGTTTATAGTTACACTAACTCGCGCGGCGCGGCGACGCGCGCATTTCTTATAGTCACAACTTATGCATTTTTATTGCCAATATCTCGCATAACACTATACGATGCATGTGTTTCGTTCTGAATGTTTCATTTCTTTGGTTCTGGTCTAATTAGGTGTAAGTGGCGGGCGCGGCCTGTGACGCGCTCGATGCATTTCTAAACTGCGTGTTATCTTTATGTGCGTAGGTGCTTCAAACATTTATTGATCTTATACTTTGCTTCCTTTGATGTGTTCAAATGTAATTGTGCTCAATGTACCGTTATTTCGTTCAGATACTCAAATTGTGTTAACATCGTTTGTCCCATTTCATAATAACGTATTATCTCACTGAAACAAATCGCTCGTATGTTAATTAATTCACCGACTAACTTCATTATCATGTCAATCATCTCATGCATGAGTCGTATCACTGGTTGAAAGAAGGAGCCATTACGATTAATGCATACTTAAGTCACAGTCATTTCATTCACCTGTCAGCGAGAAGCCCTCTAGCATTCCATTACGCAAGTTTTTTCATTCTAAATCTTCGTAGTCAGTCATATACATCTTCATTTATAACGTTCAAAAACTTCAATAACCTTTATCAATATAACAACACCACATAAAATATACGCATCTAACGACAAAATAAAAAAGCATCATCATATGATCACAAAAAAAAATATCACATAAATAATAATATTAATAAACGTGTAAAAGACTTTCTAATCCTTTTCTACCAGTAATCACTGCCTCTCATTTATTTAAATTTATGCACGGTTATCGTTAAATAACACTCGTATTAGTCGTTAATGTTAAAACAATTGTAAAAAACGTTCCATCAACGGTGAACAGTTACCATTAGCTGTAGGGGGTGATGTAAGCCTAGTTAAAATTAAGTAATTACAACCAAAAAGTTCGTTCTAAGGACTTAGGTTCTAGTTAATTAGATTTTTTAAGCGTTAGCTTTCTCACGGACGAGGTCGTCGGCACGACAACGTAAATAACAACGTGCCTGTCTCATTTATTCCCACGAGCATCGAATGATCGCCCGTTGAGATGGCTGAAACATGTAAGTTGGACGGCAGAGGGACTCGCGGGGACCGGCGCCTGCGCACGGTACCCGCGCAGTCACCTACAAACAACTTGTATCTAATATTAAATATTCCTGTTACCTGAATGAGCGATACACGTCCGTTCCTCATCGTGTTACCATTAGTTAAGTGTTAGTGATTATTAAATTGTGTTTTGTATAATATAATTAGTTTGAATACAACCAGTTACGATACTGCCATCAAATGCCTAAATAGTTTTCAATTTTTTTTTATTATAATTTACGTACGTTAAGTTAATGACGTCGGTGAAATTTTCGGTTAAATGTGATAGTAACAGTGATAATATCGGCACGACGGCAACCTGGCGCGCGCGCCGCGGTGAATCGTGCGCGCGCGCGCCCTGTTCGGTCTCACTACGTGAACCTTTCACGACGATTTGGTAACTATATTTATTTATTCATTTTTATCTAACTTAATTATAATTAATTAGTCGATAAAAGCACCATCTGAACGAGGGTGTTAAATCTAAAGTCTGAGGTAAAGATGCCTTTATAGATTTTTAAACATGTAATGACGGAAATCGTAAATATACCTGTCTATAAACCGCGAATCGTGCATCGTTCTACTAATGTGTATGTAAATGTAATGTATGTAAGTAATTGACACTTATTTTGTTAGTACCATAGCGTATTGTTAAGGCGAAACTAACGGCGGTGTATCAAAATGGGAATTAGATCGTAAGAATGTTATTGGCGTTGTACAAAGGATAGTATTGTTAGTAATTAAACAATGAAATTGGCGCATTACTGGCGAGTACCTAATTAGAATAGTACACGAGAGCCCACAGAGGCTATACATTCATATAATTATGTAAATACAAATTATGCTTCGACGTGTAAGGTGGCCGCTCGCTTTCCATTGCAATTCTAAATTATTTGCTGTACTATGCTGGATAAGGCTTGTTCGCCTGTTCGTCTTATTTAACTATAAAACTCCTAGTATGTAATAACTTTTGGATATCAAAATTGACTGACCGAAATACATAAAAGTTTTTAATTATCTGCTTCTGCTTGCTGTTTTATTTTTTAATTACTTTTGCTAAAAGTAGGTAGGACTCTAGGTGTCGTCTGTTCTGTTTTGACGGAGCACGTGAGAGCCGAGACGATCGGACTATTGGGTTCAAAAGCGCTCGTGTCTGCTACTAACTTTAGTCCTTTATAATACAGTACATATACCCCTCAATATAATATGTTTAAGGAACATTAATAGACTTGATTAAACGAACATTACAACACCTAACTTATAATGCCTTTGAACAATAGTGAACTTTATCGTAAGATAAATAAAAGCCATCATAAGACACGAGCCGCGTGCGAGCCGGTTAGTAAATAAAACTGCGGAAATATTTTGACTGATATAGTTATGTAATAAACATAATAATGTTAATATATTTATAAGGGTGTAACAAAAACTTAATGCATTTCACAATTTCTTTACAGTCCATAAGAGAATAATTAATTACTTACATCTAAGATATTGTGACAAAATATTTTCACATTCGTAGAGTAAGGTTTGTTGTGTATAGCGTTTCAAGTATTTCGGGTAAAAGAAGGGTTGGACATTTGTATACATTGGAGCATTGTATGAAATAGTGGAAACGAGTGTATCGCCGAAAAAGAATATATATATTTGGAAACGTTGACGAGTGTTTATTGTATGTAAATTACATGTCACAGATGGATATTTGAACTCTGAGTACATTATAGATATATATTCTACAAGTTATACTTCATGTTTATTCAAATAAATAACGGTAATCGACAGTTTTGTTACAGTACATGAACAAACACGTTTCGCTTTTATTACTAATTTATGTTTGTAATATATAGTTTTTTATATTTGTACTAAAATATATAAAATCAATAGATGGTTGGTCGGAGTCTGCCGATTACTCTCACGCCGTTATCACTCAAAGTGCCTCACGATGTAGACACTTGTATTCGATAGCAGCAAAATTTCTTCATAATTAAGAGTTCAATGTGATTGAGTGTGCTGTATTTTTCACGTATTTAGTTGGGCTCGCTCAATATCAAGACTTATCGCTTTCAGAAACTAGCATAAATATAAGTATTATTGATACCCTAGGATTCTATGTTTGTACGTAGCAAATCACATTAGTTGCTGATTGCTGTACCTTTTGTTCTCGATGGTATAAAGGCTGTTGTTATAATTCGACCAAGTTAAGGTATGCAGTGACTGTTAGTTCATTACGCAGGAGTCTGTCTCTTGTCTCGTTCGAGTGGTGCGCCGGATGTTAGTCAAACGAATGTGTACTGGTTTGCCAAGAGAAGTTACCTACAGTTGTGTTTTAGTTAGCGATGCATAACGTGTTTGTACTTTAATTTGTTTTTTAGTTGTACTCTTGGAAATCAATGGTTAATAATTTAAGAAAATAAAATGTATGTGAAATATAATTAAGTCCTTTTATTTTACCTCCACCTGCCATTAAATTTTCTGAAGAATTTTCACGGGAATTACTATGAATAATAAATAGATTTCATATATTTACTTACCTTGTTTCAAGTCGATAAAAGCTGTCATAACGCAGGTGCTAAGCGTAATCATGCGTGAAAATAAAATAAATCGGTTCACAATTGGCTCAAATATAGATGAAAATACACACAAAAAGAAATACGTACAGACGACCATATAACCTCCTCCGTTTTGGAAATCGGTTAATATATTATAATACTCAGTGATGAGACCGCAATGTTGGTAAATAGGTACCTAAATAACGAACATTTACCGACTTCGCGCCCTTTTTACAAATTTACGTACTTGTTACAACTAGCGACATCTAGTTATTATTAAAGGTAATTTTTAGCGCCATCTGGTGTCTAGTAGATATACGTATTTTCATTTATAAAATATAGTTTACAGCGAATAAATAAAAAGCTTTGAAAATTTAACGTTATTGTACATCGAGAAAGAGATAACATGTATGATCACTATGCTTTATTTGCCTATATTTATTAACTATCTATGACTAGACGTCATCTGTCATTACATGTTATCGCTGTGACATAAGCTATATGCTTTAATCTTTCTGTCAAAATTCGTGCCGCCTGCCACATGCCACCACAATTTTTGTGATTTCATCGAAATTTATATCGTAAAACAAACCTAAAAATGGTAAGTGATGATTCTGCCCGTCTAATAACTGGTACAAAGCATTTGCGCGCGAAATAGTGTCACAGTTATAAGAATAACAAGAAAACAAATATGGTGTATGTAAGCATGGTGTCATGAATAAATTTGTTTTCAGAAACCTTTAATGTTGCAAGGGCACGAGCGTGCCATCACGCAAATCAAGTATAATCGTGAAGGTGACTTGCTGTTCTCCGCGGCGAAAGACTCGAAGCCTAACGTGTGGTGGTCTCTGAACGGCGAACGCCTTGGCACGTTCAATGGTCACGGTGGCGTCGTCTGGTGTCTGGACGTTGATTGGCAGTCGATAAACCTCATTACTGGAGGAGGTGACAGTTCATGCAGGTTGGAACACACTCCTCATCTTATCTATGACTATTTATCGATAACCAACAGTGCCCTGGTCATTAACCTTCTTTAAATTACCCTAAGGAGATTAAGGTTGTGTAGCTTATATACAATAAACTCACAAGTTATGGGACCATGTTATGGAGTGCCAACTTCAGTTATTTGTATTAAATTTCAGATTATGGGATCTGGAGACTGGCAAAAATATAGCCACAGTAAAGACTAAGTCTTCGGTGAGGACATGTAACTTTAGCTACAGTGCGTACCAGGCCGCCTACTCCACTGACAAAGCTATGGGACACCCCTGTGAGGTAAATGTTATGATAAGGAAATAATATCACAACTATATTTCCTAAAGGGTGTGCAGAAATGCAGTGAACCCACATTTTTCTGATATGTTTTGATCTAAATGTGAAAGGAGTCCTTTACTAAATAGGTATAGTAACTAAAATCGGATCAGTTAACCTTAGGCTAGTTTATCTCATAGACTTAAGTTTATCCTCTTTGGTTGTTGCCTTTTGACTAGCTCAAAGCATAAACTTGATGGCCTCAACTGGGTTAGCTAAAACCCATAGCTGAACCCTGATAATTTATTCTCATAAGATTTATGTAAGTAGAGAATAAAGTATTAAATCATATCAAGGTAATTGACTATTTGACTTAAGAAACACTTTGGGAAATATTGACTTATATACATATTTCAAATCAGTGATTTTTTCTGCATCAAATGAGTATGCTCTCATGTAAAGTTAACAAAATGTTGCTTAAGTCAAAATGGCCTTTCACCCCTTGATATGGTTATTTTATTTCATACTTGCTTTTCAAAAGTAAATTTATGATAAAAAATTCATTTCTAGGTGTTCATTGTTGACACAAGGACTATTGATGAGTCGATTTCAACCCAAAGTCCGATCCTGAAATGGGAGATCACAGACTCTAAGGTCACATCTATGGTGTGGGGTATCATGGATGAGACTATCATCACAGGTCATGAAGCCGGTGACCTAATCCAGTGGGATCTAAGAGTATGTATCATATAGCAATATTTTAAATATAAGTGTGTGATAAAATTACATTTAAATAAATTCAGAACCATTCCTTTTGGAGGTTGCATAATAATGGAATTGACTCATGGTTTGTAAGTGTTTATTTCACTGTAATAAGTGATTGTTGGCTGGTTTTCTACTGTGTTAAAACTTTGGAAGTGACCTATTCTTAATTTTACCTGGAGTAACACATGTTACAGTTTTCCATTACAGGGCCCGAAACAGATTGTATGGTCAAAAATACTGATTTTACTGACTGTGAACCTCGAAAATACTGACTTTACTCACCTAACTTTAAAGAGAAACCCCAAAATTTACAGAACTTTAAATCCATCTGCAAATCCCTAACAGATATCTCTAACAGACGCTCATCATAAGGCTCGTGACGCTCACTATAAGGCGTCGTGACGCTCACTATAAAGGGCCGTTCAAGTATTACGTAAGCACTATGGGGGGGTGGGGGGTTGTTGTTATGTTTATTTTGGATGACATGGGGGGTAGGGGAGTCTAGATGATGGTTACATCTTCGGTAGTTATTTACTTTTTTACACGAATGGCAACCGTCACATTGTCATGCTTGAAAACTAAACGCATTTTCGGGGATAAAATTATAATATAAAAAAAATACATTTTTAATTGTTTTTTTTTACGTAAGCATGGGGGGAGGGGTTAATAGCTTTGCTTACTTTTGCTGACAAGGGGAATGGGGGGGTAAATAATTATAATAAATCTGCTTACGTAATATTTGAACAGCCCCTAAGGCGTCGCGACGCTCATCATAAAGCGTCGCGACGCTCATCATAGGGCGTCTCGACGATCACTATAAGGCGTCGCAACCCTCATCATAAGGCGTCGCGACGCTCACTATATGGCGTCGCTTGACAAACAAATAGACGGACAACGTGAGGGTTTCTATTTTCCTTTTGAGTTACGGAACCTTAAAAATGAATATTCGAATACCTAAAATTGACGAATATTTGCAAGCCTGCCACTCCCATAGCGGTTTTGTAATATTGAGCCCTACCGTCGTCAGGCAAGAAGTAAGAATATCCGTAGTAAAAGAAGCGTGCGTATGTAACTCTTTGAAGACACGAGACATTTTACTCGAAAATTAGTTTTCAGTCTAAAATACTGACTATTTTCAGAAAAACTGTTACTGACCACCATTCAAAAAACTGACTTTACTGACCAGTTTCGACCCCTGCCATTATCATATGCTACTGTTATAGTTATTGCCAGCAGCACCTGTATTATTACAAGTGTTGCTTATTTCATGGCTCAATGGCCAGACTAATAAGTCAGGCTCGAGACAATGGGATCAATTCTGTTGGCACCTAACTAAACTGCTAATATTGCCATCGCTTACATAGATGGCAACATTTGTCTCTACGAAAAGGGTAAGGGGGACTTTTTAATAAAGTGTTGTAGTTTGCGTACAACAGAATCAACATCTACATGTATTAATATTTATAATGGGAATGTGCATACCTCACTTGAATGAGGACAATAATGACATTGTCACCCTGGTAATAAAGGCTATTTTTGTTTTTATTTTTAACAGACCGGTAAGAAACTCCACTCTATCAAGGAGCACACCCACCAAATCAATGATATGCAACTGTCGCGCGACGGTACCATGTTCGTGACAGCCTCCAAGGACCAGACCGCTAAGCTCTTCGACACAAGCTCTCTGGAACTCCTCAAGGAATACAAGACAGAGCGTCCGGTGAACTCCGCCGCCCTCAGCCCCATCCTCGACCATGTTGTACTAGGCGGTGGCCAAGACGCTATGGATGTGACTACTACTTCTACCAGACAGGGCAAGTTCGACGCCCGTTTCTTCCATCTCGTGTTTGAAGAAGAATTCGGCCGTATCAAAGGCCACTTCGGACCTATTAACAGTTTGGCCTTCCATCCCGACGGTAAGAGCTACGCGTCAGGCGGTGAGGACGGCTACGTTCGTGTGCAAAGCTTCGACCAATCATATTTCGATTATACCTTCGATTACAATAGGGATTGAAGAGATCAAACATTGTATTATTAAACTTAAATGGATATTGTACATTTCAATAAACACGTTTTTTGTAAATGTCTATAGTATTTTTTTTATAAGATTTGTTATTTCGTTTGGGTTGACTCGGTTATAGTTTAAGGGAATCAACAGTAATATCTATAAAATAAATATGAATCAGAAACTTTATTTTGGTGAGTGCTGCAGAGAAATTATCGGCCAGGCGTTTGAAATCACAAAACATTGCAGCTTTCATACATTTTGACAGAGGATGACTGGAAAAGGTTTGCCATATATTTACGTAATTAACCTGCTGGTAAATGGAACTTTTTATAATTTTAAACCAAATGTACACAATTTTGTGCTCCATAGACTGGCTAAAGGAAATAATAAAACCCGAGACCGTATGCAACAATTTAATTATATAAAACATTATTTTTTAATTACACTTGGGAATACCTTCTTCACTTATGGTAACATAACCTAAAGAAAGTATGGCGTCGCGTGTTGCGGTGGTACTTCTCTTTCGCTGTCCGGTACTGCCTGGAAGAGCTTCGCGGTCCTATCGTTCACTGTGTTGAATTCTAAAATGGACGCCACGTTGCCACAGCGATAGCAGTAGTTAGGCGCCGACCATACAGTCACCAGACGCCTGTCGAACATGTATTTGTAGCCTGGTAACAAAAATTTACAGAGAATTAGGAATGATGATTATGATCTTACGCAATCATATGGTGAAGCTGACTTTGATATAGAGTAATATTTACTAACCTTCATTCACAAGTTGATGTGCTCGACATATAAGATTCAGATTATTATAGTTCATAAACAATTCTGTGACATAGCTACCAAACAACCAGCCAGCACCCCTTGGGCTTACAGACCTGGAAAATACACATAAAATGTGTAGGTACATCAATGGGATACTAACGAACATTCGACGATTTTTAAGTGGTAATTCACTAATTATTATGATATCGATATAACTTATATCGCGACATTCACTACAAGGCTTCGCGACGCTCATAAAGGCTTTCCGACTCTGATTAAAGGCTTTGCGAAGCTCAATAACGGCGTCGCGACGCTCATTATAAGGCGCCCCGAAGTTGACTATGAGACATCGCGATGCAACTCCAGGGATCGAAACAGATTGTATGGTCAAAAATATTGATTTTACTAGTCAGTAAAATCAGTATTCACAGTCGTGAGACTCGAAAATACTGACTTTACTGACCAAAATTTTCAGAACTTAAAATCCATCTCCAAATCCCTGGCAGACGTTTTATGGAAAAAGTGTCCTATATATAATGCCACTATTAAGCCCCGCCCACACGGGGGCGTTATGACACGCGTAATTTTTTTTGACAATACCTAACCAAATTATGTGTCAATATGGCTATGTGCCAAAATATAACATGAGGCGTAGCGACCCTCACTATTCGGCGTCGCGACGCTCATCAAAAGGCGTCACGACGCTCACTATATGGCGTCGCGATGCTCACTATACAGCGTCGCGACGCTCACTATACGGCGTCGCGACGCTCATCATAAGGCGTCACGACGCTCACTATAAAGCGTCACGCAGCTCACTTTAAGGCGTCGCGTCGCTCACCATAAGTAGTGGCGACGCTCATCATAAGGTGTCGCGGCGCTCATCATAAAACGTCGCGACGCTCACTATAATGCGTAGCGACGCTCAATATAAGGCGTCGCGACGCTCATCATAAGGCGTCGCGACACTCATAATAAGGCGTCGCGACACTCATAATAAGGCATCGCGACGCTCACTATACGACGTCACGACGCTCACTATTCGGCGTCGCGACGCTCATCATAAGGCGTCACGACGCTCAATATAAGGCACCGCGACGCTCATCATAAGGCGTCGCGACACTCACTATACGGTGTCACGTCGCTCACCATAAGGCGTCGCGACGCTCATCATAAGACGTCGCGACGCTTATCATAAAGCGTCGCGGTACTCATCATAAAGCGTCGCGACGCTCACGATAGGGCGTCGCGACGCTCACCATAAGGCGTCGCGACGCTCAATATGAGGCGTCGCGACGCTCGACGCGACACTCACTATATATATACGGCGTCGCGACGCTCACCTCGAATAAGAGATGATGTCGTTTTTTTCGAGTATTGGGTCCTAGTGCACTTACCACATCTTAACATCAGCGGGGTCGGACCACAGGAGATCACAGAATGCGCCCTTATGTGGGATCTCTTGATTCCTATCTATACATCGTATCTGATCTAACATCGATATTTCTGGTGACAGACCACCATGGACGCATAACACTGTTTCATCTATTAGCTAAAAAATAAATAAACATAAAACTATGATTTTTTTACCTGCATATGCAAATACTGCATATGAAGGGCACAGGCAAGTAACAGGGAATGTCCTAATTATAGTATTTTGAGAAAAAACAATTTGAAAGTTTAAAAGTAGGTATATTATTTTTATTGAGATTAATGCATGCAATAACTTTTTCTTAGAACTAATGTAATGGACATTCCCAGTCCTTTTCTACTACTACTACAGCCCTTTTAACGTCCCACTGCTGGGCACGGGCCTTCCCTCAATGCGAGGGGGATTCAGGCCACAGTCCACTATATTGAGAACTAGTCGAGTTCCCTCAGACATGCAGGTTTCCTCACGATGTTTTCCTTCACCGTTTCATTGCAGGTGATATTCTCAGATGAAAATGAGATTCGCTTATAAATCCCAGAGGTGCGAGCCGGGGTTTGAACCTGCACACTTTGATTGCAAGGCGTGCGTTCGACCACTCGGTTACCACTGTTATGCCACTGCAGTTCTTTTCGTTTTGGTGATAAACAAAACTGCATTTTTGGCGCCAACTGTTAACTTTTTAAAATTTTAATGATTAGAATTCAAAATACCATAGACAAAGATATGATTCTATGAAAAAAAATATAATTTGTCACATTCCCTGTTAATTGCCTGTGCCCTTCATATATAAAGTACTCATAACGAAAACACTAATTTTTTATCAAATTGTTTTATATATTCTCCAAAATTACAGAACTGATTTTGATGGGCCATTGAAGCTAATGTTATGAGTAACTTTCGGTAACTTTATTTTATTTTAATAACCAATTTGGGGTAGAGTCAGGGGCACAGATAGTATAATAACTATAACATAAAATATGCATTGTTTTTATTAGGTTCAAAAAGTAATTCAGTCAGTCAGTCTCATAGTTTTAATTTCTTTAGAGTTGCAGAAGACTCAGTTGGGACATTAATCTATGCATGGTACAGGTGAAGACTTATTATAATATTAAGTACAGCATTACCGCAGCAACTGTGAGCAGGTCAAACACTCGACAGCAGTCTTTCCATGCATTTGCATTACCATATTTGTTTAAACACTCATCATAAAAACCATACACTTTTGTGGTTTGACATGTTTCATGGTTCCCTCTGAGTAAAACAATTCTGTAAAATAAAAAAAACTTAATTTAAAAATTAATTTTTCAATCCTCAGACAAATTGTAGGAAACTCATTACAACACATTTCAATCTGGTTATTCTTCAAATAAAGGCGTATGTGAGAATTAAAAAAAAACTGGCCAAGTGCAAGTGCGAGTCGGACTCGCGCACGAAGGGTTCCGTACCATTATCTATAAAAACGAGCAAAAAAATCACGTTTGTTGTATGGGAGCCTCCTTAAATATTTATTTTATTCTGTTTTTTAGTATTTGTAGTTATAGCGGCAACAAAAATACATCACCTGTGAAAATTTCAACTCTCTAACTATCACAGTTCATGAGATACAGCCTGGTGACAGACGGACAGACAGCGAAGTCTTAGTAATGGGGTTCCCGTTTTACCCTTTGGGTACGGAACCCTAAAAACAGCCCTTACCAACTACAAACTGTGTTGTTGTCCTTTTCATAGTTGTTATGTATGAGTGAGACAGTAATAGTTTCAGTACTGTCAAACTGCGTGTATTATTAAAATTCAAAGTGAAATACAATCAAATGTCAATAAGGAGTTTCTGAGGTTTTCAATACAGTTACTTTATGAATGCCAACACCATCCCACCGGCATTCAATTTTAATAACACATTTCAGCAGGAAAGAACAATAATGGATGGCTTGTGGTATTTCCATGATTTCACCTTGTGTTTTAATTAAACTTTGAACAACATACCTGTCAGGGTACCTCGCTTTCAATGCCATAAGTAATGTTAATGTTTCTAAACTGTAGTATCCGCGGTCTACATAATCTCCCATGAATATATACTTTGTGTGGGGCACTTGACCCCCTATGTGGAATAGTTCTTGTAAGTCATAAAACTGAAAGCAGAATTGTGGAAATAAATATACCTACTTATAAAAATTCAGAAGGCAGTTGGTAGCTTCGTCAATAAAATGATGTTGTTAAACGCAAGGGGTGCAAGTTCAATGTGCCAATGTCATTTTCAATAATGATTACCACTTGCTGAATGTTGAAGGAAAACATCATGAGGAAACCTACACGTCTAGACAGGGGCGTGTGAAGTTCACCAACCTGCACTGGGCCAGCATGGTTGTGGTGGGCCCAAATCTTCCTCATATGTTAAAGGGGAATGTGCCCAGTATAATGTTAATAGGTTCACTGCCTATGGCATTGGCAAGAAAATACATGGCCGAAGTATGGGTGCACTGTAGTGTGCCCTTACATACCCCATACCCCACCGGGAATACAGACATTAAATTGTCAATATATCTAGCCCTACGTATTAGAAACAATTGATTTTCTGTTGTTACATGCCATGTTTAGCCCCATCAGGGATAATAGCGTCAAGGAAACATCTGTGCAAGTACTCCAGTTTCCATCAGGTAACTTAAGAATCTTTATATCAAAGCTTTAGTTCAATAATATTCACAAAAATGAATAAAATTATAAAAACATGATTACAAAAGATTATTTTATGAAACAATCAGTTGTTTGATGCTTGCTATCAGTTTTTTCCCGATAAGTGGGTAATTCAGCTTATCTGAACATGCAGGGTGCCAAGTACCAGGTTCTCCTTTACCTGGCCGTGTATATCTCCGCAGACCGTCACAGGTGTCTGCACCGGGTAAACGTTGGGTTCCTCCAACAGCAAATCACACACAATGTCGCACAACTCACGTAAATCATCTTCGGGCAAATATTTACACCTTTTCGCGATCTCTATCCACTTATCAACGTCACTCATTTTGTGAAAAATGCAAAAGGGGGACGTTTGTTTTTTTGAGAGACGAATTATTATTTTATTTTATGATTAAATAGTGGTGGGCGACAGAGCACTTTAAACTAAACGATTCTAAGTTGACTCAATCGATTAATATTATGAAACCGAATATTTTTTCGGAGTAATATTATGAAGAATAGCAAATAGCTAAAATCACAATTAGAAAAACTTTACTCTGTTTATTTTTATTATAACAGTTAAGTATATAATATGACCTAAACTGTAGACTCTTAATAATAGTTTTGTGAACAAATTTGAAAAAAATGGATTTAGTACTAGTACTACTAATAGCAGTAGTCATACACGGCATGCAGATTACCAGTGACACCTGACTTGTCATGCATTGCCTATATTATTAAATAGATTATGTGAGTACGTTAATTAATATCTCCAAACGACGTTTTAGGAATTTACTCGATTAAAATTTCGGTTCTTATCCAGTCTTACCCATGCCTATCTGTCACTTCACTTCGCTATAAAAAAGCTGTGGCTATGACATCTATCGTATTTAGCCGATGTCAGTTTTTTAAGAATCTGTTGCTAAGAAGATCGAAGTGGAGTTAGAAGTAACTAGACGTGGGCGTTATTTCACGTCACTGGTTACATTAACTAGCTTCGCGGCATGTAACCGAGTCACTTGTTTCAAGTCAAATCACAAGCAGTGATTTCTGTAACCAGTTATTTCTGTTAACGGTGAGCGAGAAACGTCACGCCGTCACTCGTCAGTCGGTCGGTGTCTCGGTTCGGTTCGGTGGGGCGCGTTACATTTCTTTCGCATCGCGCCTACCGGCCGGCTGAGTAAGCGAGAACGGGTGTCACGAATAAAACCGAAGCAATCCGAACGCACATGTGCCGTGGTACTGATATACAACAGAAAACGAAACTGCGTAACAGTCAATAAGTTTAATTTTCATACGTAACTCTATAGACATAGATAATAAAATAGAGTGATCTCTGTTTGTTTGTAGATAATTTCAACGGCTTGCGAGGCGGGAAGCGAGCGAGCGTCACTTTGAATTTGTTTACATATTTCGCACCTTTAAAAGTATAGAGACCTAATCAAAAATAATTTTGTTGAAAAATGGTCGTTATGTAAATAATGTAAATATCAATCATCATTGTATATACGACCAAATTGACTTTTAAATAAGCCTGCATTAATAATTTTATTAAAACATAGTTTCATAGAAAACACTAATCAATCATAAATACATTTAATGCAGTCAGTCCTAAGCCTGAATAAAGTATGCAAGGAAGTTAATTGATTGATTTTACTGTATAGCTAAAAACACGTAGATAGTGATTTAATTTATTTTCGTTTCGTGTGTAACTGTATAGTTGGTCGAGTTATTTATGCAAACAATCACTGGATCTAAATAAAAATAACTAGTTACGAAAATCACCTGTTTTGAAAACAGGTGACGCCGACCAAGTAACTGGTTTCGTGGCGTTTCGTGAAAATGACGTAACGACCCACGTCTAGAAGTAACAGGGCACATTTTTCATTACATTGGTTATTTTAACGAATTCGATTGGTTTTGGCTCGATTGGCATAAAAACATCATTGAATTTTAGAACTTTTTTTGGATCTTGCCAATACCTATATGATATCGTTATTGATGAGTATAATATCAGTATGTTTGCAAATTAAGCAAATTCAGTTCTATGGCTATTTAACTCATAAAACCATTTATAGCTGTAAAACTCGACGAGGACGCCTCATATATTAACCAAGTTTGTCATCTAGAATAAAAGATGCGTTGACGCCACCGTAAAATTTGGTAGCACAATTTACCTCAATCTAACTGCTTGGTTACATACATTGAAATATTTTAATTTCGCTTCCGTAAATACATTTATTTCTGCGTATAACGTATAACTTATACAATAAAATATAATAAAGTTAACACTAAAAGAGCATGCGAATTAACATTAAGATCTCTTCGTTATCAGAATTACGTTCAGTGAACGTGCCGCGAGTTTGATGCGAGTTCACGCTCGCTAGTCGCTAGCATCTACGTAAATATTAACGTGAACCACACAAACTCACTTTAAGAACAGACTTGCTGATATTTTTCTTTAAATATCTGTTACTTTTCATAAGGTGCAGCACCCGGTCATGGTGGTAAATTTAAACATTTACTCATCAATAATGGCGCAGATACGCATGAACAGTACAAAGAGCGGAACAAAGAATTTTCAATGTTTGTTTCTTGTTGTATTGCACATGTGTATCAACGCCTAAAGGCTAGCTTCAGCTATTCGTCAACCTTTGTATATTGCATTAAATTTATTGGCATATTAACACGTTCGCTGCGTAAGGATTTTTAGTGTACTTTCAGCTTGTGTATCATGAGGTTATATCGACTTATAGAGGCGGGAAGCGAGCGAGCGTCACTTTGAATTTGTTTACATATTTCGCACCTTTAAAAGTATAGAGACCTAATCAAAAATAATTTTGTTGAAAAATGGTCGTTATGTAAATAATGTAAATATCAATCATCATTGTATATACGACCAAATTGACTTTTAAATAAGCCTGCATTAATAATTTTATTAAAACATAGTTTCATAGAAAACACTAATCAATCATAAATACATTTAATGCAGTCAGTCCTAAGCCTGAATAAAGTATGCAAGGAAGTTAATTGATTGATTTTACTGTATAGCTAAAAACACGTAGATAGTGATTTAATTTATTTTCGTTTCGTGTGTAACTGTATAGTTGGTCGAGTTATTTATGCAAACAATCACTGGATCTAAATAAAAATAACTAGTTACGAAAATCACCTGTTTTGAAAACAGGTGACGCCGACCAAGTAACTGGTTTCGTGGCGTTTCGTGAAAATGACGTAACGACCCACGTCTAGAAGTAACAGGGCACATTTTTCATTACATTGGTTATTTTAACGAATTCGATTGGTTTTGGCTCGATTGGCATAAAAACATCATTGAATTTTAGAACTTTTTTTGGATCTTGCCAATACCTATATGATATCGTTATTGATGAGTATAATATCAGTATGTTTGCAAATTAAGCAAATTCAGTTCTGTGGCTATTTAACTCATAAAACCATTTATAGCTGTAAAACTCGACGAGGACGCCTCATATATTAACCAAGTTTGTCATCTAGAATAAAAGATGCGTTGACGCCACCGTAAAATTTGGTAGCACAATTTACCTCAATCTAACTGCTTGGTTACATACATTGAAATATTTTAATTTCGCTTCCGTAAATACATTTATTTCTGCGTATAACGTATAACTTATACAATACACAAGGTACAACACATACACAATACACAGGAATAATTCGAAATAAAACTACTTATGTATACTTAGAGTTTATTTACGGAAAACAAACGTGCAAATACATTTTTCGAATGTTATTACATTTTGTTACTCATTAATTGTTTGTGGTGCTCTTTTTGATATACTGCTGTGAATGGGTTAAAATAATAATGGTTATAATGTAATGTACCACTACCAATGATATTCTAGTAAATATAATAATTAATTTACCTACCATAATATCATTGACCACTACAAACTTAAACTTGTAGCACAAGCATATTAGTAAGTAACAAAAACAACAGATGGATTGCAGCTGGGACGGAATTAGTTTTAGTTGAAAAATGTAAAAAAGCTAGTATTTTCAAACTTATTTTTTTTTTAAAACCCTATGTTCTAAAAAAGGAAGTAGGCACCTAAATAATTGGTGATAACAACAGATAGTTCGTTCTCGTAATACCTACCTATTTATTAAACCTAAAATCGACTGTTTTCTTCAAATATAAAACTAGCCAGATTTGTAATAATATCACCAAAGCGGGAGTTGCCAAGGCGGCTTAAATCACAGAATGCTATTTTATTGAGATACTGCGACAAGCCTCGATAAAGAAATGGAATCCATTCCGTCCAAAAACGAATAATACGTAAGTATCTACCAGTCGTGATTGTGTAACATTTAGTAAAGAGATATGAAAAACAAAAAGGTTGACCCTGTCAAATACTAATCAACCATTCATAACAAAAAGCGTAAAGAAACCAATTCCTGTGTTGACCATCGCAATACTAAAAACTAATAACTATTACATAATAAACAAAACGTGTTATAATAAAAAAGCAAGCCTAGCCAATTTTCGAGTTTACTTGTCTAAGGTTTTACTTTTTTTTCAACTTTTATTGATATAAAACATTACTTAACCCCGAGAGAGTACCAAGTGATCACAGATTTTGAAAAGTCCGTTCATATATCAGTACAAAAGTAACCAACGTTCTGAAACGGATATACCTAATCTAAGTCGTATGAAAGCGGATCCATGCCCATCCTTTTGATTTACTTCTATACGGATGTAACTGACGCATCTGATGTCCAGTCACAACGTATTGCAGCAAAATTAAGAATATTCTCCAACGGGTCATACATGAGCATGCATCTGTTTTCATTGATTCACTAATTTAAGAAGATATGCTATCTTTATTTTCTATTTTTTGATGTTTGCCAGCCAGTACTCCAAAAATTACAAATGCATAATTACTTTGGCAAATACATACTCGTTTATAACGCACAACCTCACTAGTGACCACATTGTGTCGATCAGTACATAATAAATAAAATTTGAAACTCAACAACGAACGCAGAGTACTGGCGATCAAACATGCCGGAGGTGAACACTAAGGACAATCGGCGCGTGGAATACGTTCTTTTATCGGTTAATAAAAGAAATTTCCCCCCATGTCACTATATTTCCCCCGTTACTAATAATCGTATGATGAACACATGACAAGACAGCGAGTACTGCATTGAACGCCAGATGCCGTTTTTTGATTAACCAAAAAGACCCTGTGACAAATGTTCTAGCTACACAATTATATTACGCTTAAGAACATCTAGAGTGACACACTTTATACTTAATAAAACATTGAGAATAAATATATCAAACAAAAAGACAAGGAAAATATCGGTACCACTCCAAGTCAAACTGTGAAACACTCCTTATTATGCCAAAGTGGAAGCTTGCGATGCTAAGGCGAGAAACCAGTCTTATCATTCGAAAATCGGTATATATTAAGCCACCTGCACCAATAGCGAACAGCTGAACAAAAACATAAGCGACCATAACTCATCAACAATGTTGAAACACTAAATTGTGAGACTAATGTAAAACTCGTGCTCCTACAAATAATTCATAAGCAGAGATCCAAAATCAGGGTAAATGGGAACAGTTTTAATACACGAAACTGCTCCGTAACTAGGTACCTAAGCGATTACAAATAAAGTTAACACTAAAAGAGCATGCGAATTAACATTAAGATCTCTTCGTTATCAGAATTACGTTCAGTGAACGTGCCGCGAGTTTGATGCGAGTTCACGCTCGCTAGTCGCTAGCATCTACGTAAATATTAACGTGAACCACACAAACTCACTTTAAGAACAGACTTGCTGATATTTTTCTTTAAATATCTGTTACTTTTCATAAGGTGCAGCACCCGGTCATGGTGGTAAATTTAAACATTTACTCATCAATAATGGCGCAGATACGCATGAACAGTACAAAGAGCGGAACAAAGAATTTTCAATGTTTGTTTCTTGTTGTATTGCACATGTGTATCAACGCCTAAAGGCTAGCTTCAGCTATTCGTCAACCTTTGTATATTGCATTAAATTTATTGGCATATTAACACGTTCGCTGCGTAAGGATTTTTAGTGTACTTTCAGCTTGTGTATCATGAGGTTATATCGACTTATAGAGGTACACATTTTGTGAGCGCTGCGCACTGGATGAAAGTTCGCAATGACCCAATATGACCTCACAATGCAGCAAACGTGTTAACAGGGAACACTTCGTGACGTTTTAAGTAACTGTGAGCGTGGTCTGTACACGAATAAATGCAATACAATATACCGTTGTCGCGAACAGTTAAAACTTCCGTCTGATAGATCATCCAAATTATCGTAAAAAAAAAGGTTTTTTTTTTTTAATTTTGGTCTATGACCGGCCGCATCCACCATCGTGTAACACACTGGAACACATAGCGGTTAGATAACGTTAATATAAGAACAATTTATGTGTAAATACTGAGGTAAGAGGAGGTCGTTTCGATCGAGATGCGACCGTGGGGGTCGGTGCAAATTGGCAATCGTTTTGTGGAGTTATGTCATGGGGTGGCCGTGACCGTTCACTTGAACTGGTCGAGCGCGAATGCGTCCAAGACCTTGGGCACGTGCTCGTCGATGCCGACGATGTCGAGCACACCCTCGTGGCTGCCGTCTGTGGTAGCCGCGCGGTGACTCGCTAGGTTTAACACTATCAACCTGCCGAAAAATAAAAAATTAGACTAGCTTCTACCCGCGACTTCGATTAGTCAATATCGTTATAAATTAAAGCGAATACGTTATTCTGATGTATAAACAATAATACTGTATAGTTTCATCAAAATCCGCGTAGTACTTTTTGCATGAAAGAGTAACAATCAATATTAGTAGGATGTGTATTTATTATATTTGTCCTTGCTATTACAGGTGCAGAACCATTCCGCATCAATTCCATTAAAATATCACAAGGGGTCGTCATCACATGATGATTTTTTAGCATTTTAAACCCCCCCCCCCAAAATATGTACCTACAAAGAATCTTAATTTTTTAGAATAGTATTAATCTAATTTTAATCTGAAATTTAGGTCGTTGCCTGGCAACGGCGGGTCAAGGTCACACTACACGCCACTTTCGGTTTAGAAATCGCGCGTTTGACGAAAAAGTAAATACACGTGATATCTTATTACCCCCCTTGTGATAATTCGTGATTTTTGCCAAATCCCCTCCCCCCCTTTCGAGCCTCACGTGATTAATGCACGGCCCCTAATTTTATAATACTATACGATTCAAATGAGAATAGGATCGACTTTGCGCCATATTGTGACGAACGAAACGGAATTATGACTTTAAATAATTAAATATTCTATTAAGACAATTACATACTAATTTAACCTTTTTATTTAAATTTGATGTAAGACTATTATTATTGATATGCAAATAAGTTTTTTGCAAACCATACTTTTCAAGTGACATTTGACAGAAAGAGGTTATTGACATTCCTATTCTTATTTGGATCGGATTGTACAGCTTGGTATGGCATGGCAAAAAATGAGACTCGCTCGGAGTGATCATACTTGGCGTTGGCGAGGCCGGCGCCGGTCCTGTACCGCTGCAGCGCGCGCACCGGGCAGCGGTCGGGCAGCTGGCGCGCGGGGGCGGGCGGCGGGCCGTAGCGGCCGCCCTCGCCGCGCCCGCCGCGCGCCGCCAGCTCCAGCTCCATGTAGCGCGAGCTGCGGTCCACCATGTTGATGAACACGTCGAATTTCTTCTTGTTCTTTGCGGCCCACTCGATGGGGGCGTCCAATTGCACGCGCCCGAGTTCCGCGTTCTGTTCGACATTCAAAACTATTAAGCCCTATATACATTGCGACACTAGTGGCGTGAAAGTAGTTTCGTGACATTAGTTTCATCAACAGTTTCACAGTGTAAACGACAAGTTTCACAATGCATGCATCGATGAATGCATGAAAATTGACGTTTACACTATAACTAAAGAATTCTCATCTCGTTAGAGTGTTCCGATCGAATAGAAACTGCATAGTTTAGAGTACACACTAACAAATCTCCTCTTTTTCAACAGTTTTTTTTCTCAATTATTTTTTCTTTATTTGATTCCGAATCTGGTGTAACAGCAAAGTCTATAATAGCGCTACTGACTTATTTCAGGGGGGCGTCGTCCTTTGTCGACACCAGGGCCATTGTGGAAGGTTTTTAAGCTTTAGTTTAATACATTTCGACGGACACTTAAATTTTTTTCCCATAGGAGATTGTTCTCCTTTATTTCTACACTCCATAACTGAAACCTAGAGAAGGAATTTATCCGCCATCTTTATCACTCTTATCATCCATTTTTATTTATAGTGTGTATTTACTGAATTTGTCGTTGCCATTAATTACTCGACATTGCCATAAACACCGCTAATCGTAGGTACCCCTCGCAGGCACCCCTCATCTTATTCCATTAAAATATCACTCATTTCGTAAAAGAAGAAGACACCCAGTGAAAGAAAAGTGTCAGTTATTTATTGCTAATTTTCGTTATAGGTATATCATTTCTTGCTAATGAATACAAGATTTCAATCTCTAAAATTACAAAACACAGTTTCAGCAGTGATGGGTCTATTTAAGAAAACTCACCCTTAACAAGAACTCGGCTTCTTCAATGTTGCTAAAGTTTCGTTCAATGGCAATGATTTGCACGCCCTCGTCGTTGAACACGGCCAATGTCACGTTCTTCTCCCGCTTCAGTATTTGCATCGCCAGAATTATAGCTGCAAATATGCCTTGCTATAGATGTCTCGTCTGTTGTACGCTAACTACAACTATATTTGAAAGTACTAAACATACTGCCATCCTGCTCATGCATTACGCCCATAAGTAGGACAGCAATACGCTTAGCTAAGAGTAGTTTAATAACAACAGAATCGACACTATTAGCAGAATTAGAAAACAATTGCGGCACAGAAAGCGATGTACGATGATACAGAGATAAATAAAAAAAAATCAAAATCGGACATTAGACGTAGCAAGTGCAAAGCAACATGGACTATCAATTCATACAATTAATCTATTTAATTCTGCCATCATGTTCAAAGTATTTATAAATTGTTAAAACCTGAACCAGAAACTACTGGTTCAGAATACTGTCGACAACAACTTAAGAAACACGAATATTAAGCACGTACCCGCGTGGCCCGGCGTAATGTTCTTGTTATAAAAGCATTCAGCCAGCAAGTGCTTCTTGCTTTTCTTGGCAGCGTCGCCGTCCCCGCCCCCGCTCGGGCTCGTCTTGGTCGTAGTTTTCTTACCCTTTTTTGGTACTACGTAACTCTTGCAGAAATGACGACCTATTAAATAAAAATAGTTACTATAAGAGCTTAATAAAGTTCATTATAATATATCCAAATCTTATAATCTAGAAATTCCCCGCTTAGCTAACTATTTATTTATTTATAGTTAATTAAAACGGCAGAACCAATTACATTAATTAACATAGAATCTGAAATCTAAACAACAACAGAACAATAAAAAAAATTATTACAATTGAATTGAGGACACTCAGAAACTCATTGATTAAATTAAATGAGTCATTATCCAAAAATGTTCTTATATAAAGTTTCGGATGTAACGCTCAAGATGCCAGTTACAACGAAAAATCCAGCAATTGGATCAGTTACGGCAGATGATGGTGCAACTTAACTGGTCCTACAAACACAATGTCTGTAGTATAACAATGGCTTTATATTATTATGCGAAAAAAAACGATAATAGATACAATATGACTAGTATAGACCTTACGTATTCCCACCTTGAAGCCATTAGATAAGTCACAGTCCAGCTACCATGGATATACCAGTGTAAACTCCATGTAACGTCACTCGATTTACCGACAAAATCCTAAAGCGTCGAAATCACTTGGCTTTGGTTGTTTTGCCTTCCATATTATGATGCACTCCATATAACGACAACAATTTGCCAATTTTTATCAACAAGATGCCTCATTATCGCAAGCGTCAGACGATAATAACAGACTATACGTAATAGCGTGAAAATAAGATTGTTTTTTATGTACATCTACTAACAGTAGTCGGAAATAAACTATTTCTTTTTCTAATTCAGATTATCCTTCTCTCCATTTAACGACAACTCTCTATAACGCCATAAAATGCACAGTCCCTTGAGTGTCGTTATATAGAGTTTACACTGTGTTTTAATGAAGCCAGTCATTCTACAACAATTGTTTTTTTTTTCCATTCGCCTTACCTTTGAACATATGATTTCTCATGTCCATAGTGATCATGTAACGCACATTGGTAGGTTTGGTCAGGAGCCACGTATGGTCTATAAGCTTGCTCAGAGCCGCCACTATCAGTGGGCTCGACGGTTGGTCAATACCTGTAAAGATCAAAATATTAATGAATGCCTGATAAGTCTAATTTTAGCAGAATTAAATGTGTATTTATTCTGTTAGCCACTTCAGCTAAGCTAAAATGCTCGTGTTAGAAGTGGACTCTCGTCATAAGTTTAATAGATAAGCTGCCCCCGCATGATGAAACTCTATGTCAATAAACTTAAGGATTAAATTGCTGTGGTAGAGGCCACGTCCCCATGCGTCAATATTTGCTACCGCTGTCTATGTCATTTCTTTGAAGAATTGGTATTGGGAAAAAACTGGTGAATTCATTTAGCTGGGCTAAGGATGCTACTTACCCCAATTTTTCACTTCCTTAGGATGTCTCCGAGTCGTGGTCCACTGCCAGAGTTCTGTTTTGCTGTCCAATGTCTGACGCGTGCGGCGACGTAACTCCTTATCAGCAGCTACCTTAGCTTTCTCGTGTTTCATTGGCCTTAAAACATTAAGTCGTCACATGAAAACTACAAATACTGACACCACCTTATAAATATCCCTTTGTTTGTAAGAAGTACGAAGCAAGTTGCCATTATCAATCCTTCACTATGGTCTTACAAAGCGGATGTATCCCGAAGTCTCCCGAAAAATTTGGAGACTAGTTTTTAGGCTGACACAGACTAACTAGGGGTGTGAAAGTGATATCAAGAGGCTGCTAGTCCAGTAGCATAGACTTTAAGTGACTGATATCATTCAAACACAGTAGCAAAGTATCATGCATTTGCAAAGATCAATAATGAACATAATTGGCATTAAACTTGTACATATATGAACAAGTAAACTCACTTGCACTTTTTCTTATAGTTACACATAGTAATGTAGACGGCGAGCGGCGTGAGGTTCGACTTTTTGATGAGTTCCTGGTTGCTGAGTAGAGAAACCATCACCGCCGTGGTGGTTGAGTCGTTCGTCAGGAAACCCATGTTATGGATACGCTGGAGGTGGTACAGGACCTCCTCCAAAGTCAACTGCGGTAATACGGCATTCCATACCTAAATAAATATATAATTAAATTATACCTCTTTAGTTCCATTGTATCCTGATATTTCGGTAGCTCGAAAAGTTTGGAAAATGGAGAAGGCTATATTATGATATTCACATTGTCAATGTGTACAATGTCTACTACTACAGTAGGACCTACATAAATAATAACCTAATCTGGTAATTAAAAAAACACACTCATCTTCCTATAGGACCACTTCGCCTAATGGGTTGAGCGAACATCGCTCTGGTGACTGGTCATTGAACTGCACCGAGATCGCAGGTGTACTTAAATTACCCTAATCTAAAGCACCCAATCCATCGTACAGCCACAATACCAGCCTTATCTCGATGGAGGCCATATTTACGTTCTGTTTTTAATTTATCTAGGCACTTTAAAAAAAAGGTTATTCGATAACTCGCGTGTAATCTGTACTCCGTTTTAAACTTAGAATTCCACTTACATCCTGTGACGTCAGCAAGTGCCCGGGCACGTGGTCGAGTGTAAAATTGTTCTCGGCTGCGATCGACGCCGCCGCGACTGGGTCTTCACAGTGTCTTAGATCCTCAACCTTCTGAATGTACTCGAAAATAGCCTTCGCCTCTGGCTTGTCATCGATCATTTGCTTCGCGCGTTTGAGTCCAAATATCGCGTATTTAATGACGGCGTCGCGAGCTGACAGAAGAATTATACTAATAATTAATCTCTGGCAACTAACTAAATATAATACGTATTAGGGTTACTTCAGCCATATAATAGACCAAGTGCTACCCTAGTAACTACTAAAGACAAGGAAATATTATTAAAATGCCTAAATACCTCTAATCAAGAATAGACTACACCCGCGCTGTTGAAATGGATTAAATAATAATAGGTATACATAATATGCATAAATACACAAGTGAGTTTCAATGTAAGCATCATAATTTCAAGGACTAAAATTCAATGCAGTTATATCCTAGGGTCTAAGCTACTGTAGAAAAAAGTACACTGACATTGGTCTGTTGATAAAAAATCTGAATAGACACAAAAACCGGCAGCCGAATTCAATAAACTATTCAGCACCAAGTATAATTGGTGATCTCTCGGTATGATGTAGAATAAATATTTTATTCTAAGAAATCGGAGTGATTCATATTTTGCAATTTCAATTTTGTTATAGACACATCTCAAATCAAGTGGTCATCACAAATCTTAAGTGACTCACCAAAGTCAGTTTCAGGAATTTTGATGTGAGACTTTCGTAACAATATCCTGTGTGATCGGCCATGACGGGCTCGAACTCTGGTCATTTCCTTAGCCAAGTCCATGGGATTCATCGAGAAGTACCAGAAGTTGACGCTCTTACACCATCCTTGGCCATTACCTTAAAAAACACATTTATGTAGACAAGAAAAAAAATTAGCTCCTGCCATAAAGTAGTAATTACCTTTTTGAAAATGAACTCTGTGCCAATATAAATAGAGATATAATGTCTGAGAAGCAGACATCTTGGGAGTGGAATGCTAACAACAGTAGCTGGGTCCACACATGACCATTCGCGGATTGGACTCCTGTCACGCGAAAGATTAACTGTGTGGACCCCGCTAATGAGAAAGTCGAGTTCGAACTTACACCTTACACATTCAGGGTACCCTAAAACAGGGATTCCCAAACTGGGTTCCGTGGAACAGTCATCAGGCCAAAATTATATACGCATAAAATTGTCGGCCATAATACCAAACTATAAAACAATTATTCATAAAACAATTTCATTCTTCACATTAAAACTTTAAATTAAGAATAATGTGTTTCAATAACATACCATTTTGATATTTGTAATATTACAAATTTCTTTATATAAATTTCAGTGTTAAGTTGTAATCATTTGATAAGGGGTTCCATAAAATAAAAAGTATTCAGTTAGTGTTCCGTAATCTTTAAAGTTTAGGAACCCCTGCCCTAAAATATTAAATCTGAAATATCCAACACCACTCTTCTAAAATAGGACTATAAATAAAACATTTATTTAAATTTGATCTCAGCAAAATAAGTTTCATGTACAATAATAAACTTCATACCTGTTTTCAATAGCCTCGTAAATTTATTGAAGAGCAGCAACTGTTCCGGGGTTTGGCATGCCTGCATAGCGGCCTTGTAGGTGGCCTCCTTCACCTGACCACTGCCAAGGAACAGGCATTTCGCTAGCGCAAATGCTATCGTCTCAAATCTAGTGTATAATCCATCAGTACATGCCTAAAACAGTTACCATGATTTTTTCTACCATTTTCGTGCAAGTAAAGCATTAAAACTGGGGCGTCAATACGCGTGTGCCGAAAGGTTTGCCAATACCAAAACAAACTGTATTTATTTATAGAAAAGGTTTATACTTCAACTTTAACAAAACAACATGGACAGTGAGCAAATTTGGAAGCATGGTAGCAAGGCTTTTATTACAGAAACTCAATGTTTATGTATGGTCACAAAGTTTATTTAGTATAGGCAAAAACTTATACGCATGGCTTTTTAAGCCCCGCTGTGTGTGTGTGTGGGGGGGGGGACTATATATTTACTAGGAATACCTACCTAACTTATTAAAAAAAAGCAGTGGTAGCCGAACGCACGCCTTGCAAATCAAAGTGTGCAGGTTCAAACCCCGGCTCGCACCTCTGGGTTTATGTGCGAATCTCATTTTCATCCGAGATTACCACTAGCTATGAAACGGTGAAGGAAAACATCGTGAGGAAACCTGCACGTGTGTAGAAAGGCGTGTGAAGTTCACCAACCCACACTGGGCCAGCGTAGTGAACTATAGCCCAAAAATCTCCCTCGTATTGAGGGAGAATGTGCCCGGTATAATGGCAATAGGCTCGCCCCCTATTACATTGGGACCAAAAATACATCAGCGAAGTGTGGGCGCACTACAGTGCACCTCTGCCTACCCCTTCGGGGAATACAGGCGTGATGATGTATTACCCATAGTGCAAGCTTTGCTTATTTCAGGATATAATATGGCGAGTATGTGCTGTCTAGCGATATTTCTTTATTATTTGAAGGGCAAGATGGCAATTTACTTAAAAAATATTTGGTTACCTTCAAAATAATGTCAACAATAGCAACATTATTGTTATTCGATCCGAAAGCCTCAACTAACACATTCAACTTATCAGCTTCAAAACATTTGTGGGAAGTCCAACATCCAGGGTAGTACTTGGGGACCTCATTGCCAGTGTGGAGAAATCGCGTCAGTCTGTTGCGAATCATGGGATCGAGGGCTGCCGGTTCCGTCATTCTTCACCCGTAAAACTCGTCACTATGTTTATAAACTTATCGCAAAATAACGTAACGTCTGATCGATGTAAATAATATTGACGTATTATCATCCACTTGTTCAAAGGAATATTTCCACGGCGTCTAAGACCTGCGAAGAATACGGTTATCAAAGGTAAATGCACTGCATGTTCGAGCTAACATTTTTTTGTCGGTATTCGAGCGAAACATGTGCCCCAATAAATTGAGGATGTGGCTAGAAAAAATTAACAATGGAGGTGAATCGAAATTATAACGAAGTACTTAGTATTAATAAACACCTACGAATAATTAGGTAACCGAATGATTACTTAGGTAAAAAAGAGATGGTCTATATTCCAAATATATTTATTTTCTAGAAGTATAATAAAAATAACGCAAAATTGAAAATTACCCCTGGAATTTTCCCGTTTTTCTGTCGAAATTTACAGTGTTGCCAACTAGAGAACAAGTTACTCCACAAACACAAATGAAGTCTGAATTATTGATGATTTTGATTTTGAAGATGATTTTTCACATATACCTGCTGCCCGAGGTGGGTGATATGGTATGATCCCAAAAAGAAACGGAGCTTTTTATATATCTATAATTTCTAGCCATTCATGCGTTTCATCGAAACATTCTCAATTTATTCACATTTACCCAACTTCCAAAAGGAGGAGGTTCTCAATTTGATTGGTATGTTTTTTTTTACATATGTAAAATAAACAAAAACCGACTTCAAAAACCTATGTGCACTAAAAAGCTAAAACATACATACATATACTCACGCCTGTATCCCATGGGGGTAGGCAGAGACTACCGTTTGCCACACGCTACGATCCTGACATACCTCTTTCGCTTCATCCAGTCATACATCTTTTCATGCACTTCCGTCGGTTAAGGGTGCTACGGACTTGACCTTTCTGGAAGAGACCGTTAATCTGGTCGTGAAGGGTTCTCCTAGGGCGTCCTCTTCCAACATTTCCACTCACGTTTGCCTGGTATATTTCTTTAGTCAGTCTACCTTCATTCATCCTCTCTACATGGCCAAACCACCTCATCATACTTTTCTCAATCTTAGTCACCACATCATCTTTCAGCTTACATTCATCTCGTATCTTGCGATTCCTCAACCGGTCAGCAATGGTGACACCACACATACTCCGTAAGGAACGCATTTCCACCGCATTCACCCTACTCTCATGCCTCTTTTGCCAAACCCAACATTCACTACCATACATAAGAGTAGGTACCAAAACACGATTGTGAAAAATTTGAAGTCGGTGCCAATTCTTGTGTGTGTTTGCCAAGTTTGACGTAGATTGGCACCTACTCTAAATGTAATGAATTATAAGGTTATTTTTAGCTTTATAGTGCACCTAGGTTTTTGAAGTCGGTTTTTGTTTTTTGTTAAAAATTTATCACCAACTGTGTAAAACCCCCGGCTGATCTGGTGAAACTATTAAGCTGGCAGCACTGAAAAATGGCTAAATCTGACATGTGCATTTAGGGTTGCCCAAATTAATTTGAAAAACATTTAAAATCCGTGTATAGGCAGAGTGTGTTGTATTCTTCTATGGACTGAGTGTTATGTGTGGGGTCCATACAATGATAAAATAAAGGGTCCATACTACTATTCTATAATTGATAGCTGATAGTGGAACCGGGCGTTTCTATAATAAAGGGATAAAACATAAGTACTTACACATATGTTTTATCCATAATTGTCTAAAGAACGATAATGATATTATAGAGAAAAGAGAGGAATCAATTGTAAAATTATTTTTTTATTATCAAATTTGTATTAATCTTCTTGTTAAAAACCCAAATCAATTTATTATTTTATATCACTTGTTTAATAATTGATTACTATCATCCCTAGCCATTTATCAAATAATCGGATAATCACATAGTATAAAGTTTACATCGAGATAAAATAAATAGTTTCGTTTCGGTCTACCCCCTATAGGCTATAGTTTCAGTAAAGTGAACTATAAGGCTTCAAAGGGCTAGAACCCAAAGCCGTAAAACCCAATTTAAAAAAAAATCTGTAAAAAGTGTTCAAACTTCAAACCATTTATACATATGTATAAATGGTTTATATTTTTGTTTTTCTAAAACGCAATAACATACATTAAAGATATCTGGCAGCTTGTTTAGAATTTATATATTACCAATTCTAGAGCAATACTATACGATAAGCTACATGTGTTAAACAATTATAAAACTCGCAACGATATTGTTAATTACATGAGTTCACAGTTGGAAGAAGCTAACGAAACCCAGCAACTAATGCAGAATGAGGTCGAAGAAGACGAACAAAAGGTGTCTCACACGGCAACGTCTCCAGTTGCCAGTAATAAACTGTCCAGCGGCGATGCCAGCCTCACTTCCAAAACACCCGCGCAGACCTTGTCAGGGGTAGGCACTATCAGTGTAAACGAATCAACAAAGATATCGTATGTCAGTGAGAGGCGACTGCAACGCGATTTAATGAGATCGAATTACAGTAACAAGCCTAAACATATGCCAAAGGAGACACCAGATGTGCAGCATATGGAGAAGGCACTATTAGAACTGTTAGATGACTTCCACACGGGGAAATTGAGCGCATTTGGCTCTGGGTGCAGTATGGAACAAATGATTAATATTAGAGACCAACAGGAGCACTTGGCGCGTTTACATTTTCGTTTGTGTGCTGATGTTGAGAAGCCAACAGATGACAGCTTTGATAATTCTGCATCAAGAGACAAAATGGCACAGCTTGTCCAAAGCCTGGAGCAGCTATCAACTTCTATTGAACATTTACATTCCAATGCTAGTAATGGCAATGCTAGTTGTAATGAAAACCAATAATTTGTTTAAAGATGTTTTAATATATTAATTATGGCTCAAGGTGCCTATAAGCTCCATCTTTCATTGAAAATGTAACTTATGTTTGCAAAAGATTTATAAAGCCCATACAATTTTGGGGTATTGATTGTGAGTTACCTGCTACCATATTTAAAATCAATTGATAGTAGGTAAATTTTGAACACCAAAATATATGAAATACTAGCTGACTGGGCAAACTTCATGTCGCCTTAGAATTAATGACATACAAACCTACCACCCAAATGCATACAAAAAAATCATTCAAATCGGTCCAGCCGTTTAGGAGTTAGCTTACAATGAAAAGTGGCATTGATTTTTATATGTATTGATTTACAATAAAATATGTAGGCCAAGCAATTATTTGAATAAATTGCTAGGTTCTTGACAATCATTTTTAAAAATATGTAAATATGTATCTATTCTACTAAGTACCTATACCTAGCTAATGGATTTTTCAGTCATAATTTCCCTTTATTGAGTATTGTTGTGTAGTCATAACAAAAAGAGATGTGAAATAAAACCCCTCTTATCTTCATTGAAGTATTTACAATATTTTGTAAACATCATGTTATGGAGGTACAACAGCTATCTAACTGGAATAATATATGCTAATGTATTAAATTATATTTTTATTTACTGTGATTGTTTCATTATATCAAGTAGTTGGTGGGTAATTTTTTTAAAATAAGAGGTAGGAGGGGTACCTAATATCATCATATCAGTATACTTATATATAACTAAATGAAATGTTAGTTCTAATAAACAACTATTATGTATGTCCTTTAAATATTCTACTTTGAAAGTTCACCCTACTATAACAATAGACCTCCCACTATGTGGGGCAGACAAAATTTGGGTTAGTGGACCCTTGGAAACAAGTCTTCATTTTTTTCACATAATATGAGAATCTCGATTGGTTTATTCAATGGGTTTCATTAACAAGTAACAATTAAAATAATGTATACAAGAGCATAAGGAAAATTATAAACTCCAAATCCTAAATCCAAGTCACTAGTTTAAAAATTAATCACAGATATAATGGTTACTAAATAAAGATTATAAATTTACTATAATAAGTAGCTAAGTTTCCTCTCACTAACTTAAGGTAAATGTATACATTAATAATATGACAGTAGGTAAGGGATGTGCTCCCTGACTCATAACAGATCATGTACACTGGGCATTGGTATGAATACAAATAAATATGAGGTAAATATTTCCAATGGGTGGGTGGGGGTGCCCAAGACAAGCAATAGTAAAACATGCTTCAAGGATTCCGGGGACAGATTTTGTAAAAATAAACTTTTCAAAACCCATTTTACACTATCCACATCCACTTGAAGAATTCAGTATAAGTACTACAACAAGTACTATAAAAACTAGTTAAGCAATAATCAGATAATCAGAGTATGTACCTATTCTAGTTTAGAATTTATGTAATAATAATGCCCTTATAGAATATAGGTACTTTTGGTAATAATGCAGACTAGCAATGATAAAGTTGGTTTACTTAAAATTAAATTTAAGTCCTGTACATAATGTAAGGATGCAATTGATACTTTTACAAGTATAATTGATGATACCCAATTCCTTTAAGACCTTTTCTGCAAGTAGGACAACGCTTGCCACTACTTCTGATAGCAGCTTTCATGCAGTCCAAGCAGAACACATGTCCACATATTGTAGATACTATGGAATTATTGGCCAAACTGTCCATGCAAATTGGACAATCACCAATATTACGTGTCCCTTTTTCTGCAAAGTCAGTTCCAGCTGACTGGTTCTCATTGGCCGTCTTGGTTTTAGAGTTTATAGGTGCTTTTTTGGTTTTTTCTTCTAGTGTAGTTGATGTAGCATGACTAGTGGATGCTCCATATAGCTGTTGATTGCATGAAGTAGTAGAAGTAGTCTGTAGCTGTGTTAATTGGTCTACATGATGTGATGGATTGTTATCATCTGATAGTTGAGTGGAAGAATCACTACTCTCACTTGTGTGGTTTGGTAGCAAGCAGTCCAGAGTATTTATAAGGTTATCAATTCGGCTGAATACATTGTTGGTGGCATTTAAAATTTGACTTCTTTTGAAGAAATCAGCGACAATATTTCCAATAGAATTTCTGGTTTCAGGGACACTATTGGGTGCTATCATTATATCAACACTAGGGGCTCTGGTTTGTTCACTATAATTGTGTTCTGCCTCTATCCATGGACCACTGTTCTCAATAATAACAGAATTGTTCTGTGGTTCTGGCTGCTGGACCTGAGCAGGGCCTGGACTGGGACTATTAGGTACATCCACAACCTCAATAACAGAATCATACCTTTTCGATCCATCAATCTTTTTAATTATGGCTTCGTTTTCTTCAATTAAACTGTCAACGTCAATAATCTCATCAACATCCCCTCCATAACTATCATCAATATTAATATTAGAATATTCATCATCAATCACAATAGTAGTAAGATTTTCATTTATTACGTTTTTCTTTTTCATGACCCAAATGACACAATCATCATCAGTCACATTTGCATCATCTGATGGTTTTCTTTCTATTGACCTATTAATTTCAGTATTGCTATTGTGTTTTGTTTCCTCATCATTCACTACTATAGTTTCATAAAGTATATCAACAATTTGTACATCAGTGTCATTTTGCTCTTCCAGCATAGTGCTGCTTACAGGTAATGTTTCATCAGACAGTTCGTCATTTTTAATTGATATGTTATTACTTTCCGTGTTTTCTGTCTCATTTAAAGCATGGCTGGCATTCAAGCTATCATTTAAAAGTTTGTCATTTTTAATGAAAGTTTCATTATCCCGTGAAGTGCTGGGCAAAGGTGAGAACACCATGGGTCTACCATTGGTTGTACTTGCATTTAACACAACAATTTTATTGATAATCTCATCAACATTACTTTTAGGCATGGTTTGAGTTGATTTTTTACCAGTAAAATAATCCACTGTTTTAGCACTATCAAAACTATCATCACTATCATTTTCAGCAGATTTTAACTGTTCTGCAATTGGACTAATTGGTACATAAGGTTTAATAGCATATTCTTCTGTTTTACTGCTGTCACAGCTTTCGTTGACACCACATGTCCTTTTGAGATTTTCGGCAATTTCATCACTTTGAGCATTAAATATGGATTTGGAAATACCAGCTCCCTTACACTTTTTTCTTCGTTTTTTGGGATGATTAACTTCTTCTTCATCGGAGAGAATAATGTTAGTGTCTACCCCATAATCACCGTCACCCTTGCAGAACTTCGTGCCTGGGTTATAACGGACTTGAGGTCTTTCTTTGCAACCAACAATATATGGTACTTCAGTCTTCTTTCTTTTCTTCGGAGGGATGACAGGTGGGGGTGGTTCGTCGGATGGTATTGGTATTTGAGCAAAGATTTCTGCAGGGTTTGAAGATGAAATGATTTCCATCATACATTCCGCTATTTTGCTGACAATATTTGGTGATGGTAGCTTATTATCAGGTGTTGTGGCTTGTTTTGTGGGTGTCATGGGTGTCTTGGGCGCTTCTGCTTCTGGTTTAGGTGTCGATGGTTCATCACTATCGGAATCTTCATACATTTTTTCCAAATCAGCTAGCGATGGCATAGGCTTACCATTGGGACAAATCTTGGTACCTTTATTGGATTCGCGTTTTCTCGATGCCGTTTTTTGTTTTTGCTTTTTCATAGCTAGTTGCTTAGATATTCCAATACCATCGTTGGATAAACATTTTTTTGCCTTTAATTTTTTGTCTTTCGGTGTTTTTTCCTTACCATCCAAAGAATTATTTGTTTGTTTTTTACGCGACTGCCGTTTCTTGGGTTTTTTTATATTTGTATTGTCCATTGTTGTGGCGATATAGTGATAGATTTTACTTACAATATTTCTTTATAGATATTTATTTAATCAATATTTCAATAATCTAATCTACGTAGAAACACACAAGGAATTATGTATCGCTACGTTTTAACGTCTTTTTATTCCCATTTTATTTGTAGGGATTAACAGATTACTATAACTTTCGGAGTAATATGAGTAATCCCATTACTATACTCTTTGAATTTCACTGATCACTATAGACAAGAGTTTATTCAATTCAATGGATTAAACGTGGAATAAACAGCCAAATATCGTTGGAAAACGCAGAGAGATGTACCTAAACTATCGAGGTCGATATTTTTCATTGTTGGTATAGTGATTTTTAAGCATAGTGTTGAACTTTTTTGAAGAAGAATTAAAAAATTAGATTTTTTATTTTATTTATAAATGGCTCCATCGCATCGGCTTGCGATGATTTTGCCACCGACAAGATTAATTTCGATTTTTAATAAAATTATCATATATCCAAAATATTGACGAAAAAAAAGGTAAATGTAGTGTTCCCGAAAGGCAAACAGAATTATAATAAAAGCGACTAAATAATACATAATTAAAGCTTGATATTTTTATACTGATAAACTTAAATAATATATTAATAAATGGAGTTAACACTCCATTTTTAATTGTTAGCAGTTGTTCCAGAAAGAGTTCATAAAAAGGAAATATTGATTATTGATAAGGGCGGGGAATAGTAGTGGAAGATATAAATCGATATTTAAAAAAATAACGTTACATGTACGCGATATATCGCTTCAATCCGATATTATCGAATCATCTAGTATCGAATGTAATATCGATATATTTCATCCGATATACCAAATATCGTGTCACATTCCATTTTTTTTCTCTATATCTACTTATTCCTATAAATCGGCTGCATTGTCAATTTGAGTAAAAATAAAACGAAAAACTCCGGAATATTGAAAACTAGCCTTTGCAATAACGAAAAGCTGACATAAGATACTCTCCGCGAGGGCAGCACTAGTAGCAAAACTTTTATAATCTGTGGTGTCTATGGTCACTTGTTTTGGTCATTGGTTTCGTTTTCAGTGCAATAATAATAATAATAGTCGTTTCCGCCCATGGCTTATTAGCCAAGAGCCTCGACAAACACCTAAAGAGGCTCGCGTTAGGCGGCTGGATCAAGGGACAGATTCAGAAGGCGGTACTTCTGGAGACGGCGCGCATTGTGAGGAAGTTCCTCTCTCTGGAGCCCTAACCACTGGTAACTAGGACCCTGTTCCAGATGCCGGTGGGGAACTGTTTTTTATATTTTTAAATGTATTTTTTATATATATATTTAAAAATGTAAGATAAGAAATAAAGATAAATAATAATAATAATAAAGCTTTATTTAATTCCATACAAATTACAGTGATAAATTGATATATATATATGTAAACATTATTAATTAGTTAATTTCAATAAACATCACGACATTTTTTAATTTTTCTGAGATCAGTGCAATAGAACCTATAAATAAAAGTTGTGTGTTTTGTTTAACACAGTTTACGAAATATAAATATCATTAAGTGTGTATAACGATGTATAAAAAAAGCTTTTATAAATTGTATAGAAGAAGCAAGCTGTGATAATTGTTTTGTTCATTACAGTTTACGATTCCTACAGTAAGTACAACGTGTTTTTAATGAAAGTACTATAATTGTTACTATTTAATAGTGTAAAATAATAAATAATGGAATGTGAAAACAGTAGGCTTATGTTGTATATCACAATTGTAACCACCGATATATCTAAAAGCTTTTGTTTTTCCAAACTCAAATAAATAAATAAATAAATGCCTTAGTGTGAATCCAGCCGACAAAATTTTTTACAATAATAAAAGAATACTGTAATTAAAGTTTTAATTCATTTTAAACCTAAAAAAATGTACAGTCAAAAAATTAAAAAAACATGTCGGCCAATTTCATACTCATTCATATTTGTATCAAATTCTCTATGATTTATAAATAGAGTTGATTTGTTTCTTCTCTCTAAAGTGTTTTTACTCATAATTAACCTGATCCCTATTTAATATTATAGACTAGTTAAATACAAGTTATTACTTACGATATTTTTAAAATTTCGATATATTTGTTCGATATATCGCAAAGTATCGATATATTATAATTATTATAAAACTACGAAATATTATATCGAAAAAATATCGATATTTTTTTACATGGACATCCCTAGTGGGGAATATGAGATCATAGAGGGAGCATGCATACTAAACAATTAGATAGGTATAGAAGAAGATTTTATGTAACGAACTATGGTTTTTGACATTTGTTTGACATAGGCACAGAAAAAATAAATGTGAAATAAACACAGGAAATAAATGCATGAACCTCATAGAGTAACTGCCTTCATGGATTCGTCCGCCATCTTTATCACTGTCATCATCCATTTTTATTAATAATGTGTATTTATTGAATTTGCTCTTGCTATTAATTACTTGACACTGGCTGAAATACCCGCTTAACGCAGGTGGAGCCATTCCTCATCTTATTCCATTAGATGACATCATTTCGTAAAAAAGGAAGAAGATATTATATACCTACTCGTAGTAGTCGTAATGCTCACTATAAAGTGTACATGACCCATTTGACTTAGTGTAGCTTTTTGCGCCTTTTAATAGTATTTATTATCTGTCAGATTCGTAGAGGTATCCTTTTTAACATCACACAAAAATAATTAAATAATTTATTCATATCCATCTGTTATTCATTCTCGATGCATCTAACAATTCAAATAAACGCCGTATAAAATTAAGCACATAAGAACTTAATAAATTTAAAAAAATGAAATTTAATTATTGTAAATAAATTTAAACACCCACCTTCTATAGAACATCCGAACTCTTTGAATATAACCGAGTCTTTACTAGACGTGGGCGTTATTTCACGTCACTGGTTACATTAACTATCTTCACGGCATGTAACCGAGTCACTAGTTTCAAGTCAAATCACAAGTAGTGATTTTGGTAACGCGTTTTTTCTGTTAACTGTAAGCGAGAAACGTCACGTCGTCACTCGTCAGTCGGTCGGTGTCTCGGTTCGGTTCGGTGGGGCCCGTTACATTTCTTTCGCATCAAGCCTACCGGCCAGCTGAGTAAGCGAGAACGGGTAACACGAATAAAACCGAAGTAATCCGAACGCACATGTGCCATGGTACTGGTATACAACAAAAAACGAAACAGCGTAACAGTCAATAAGTTTAATTTTCATACGTAACTCTATAGACATAGATAATAAAATAAAGTGATCTCTGTTTGTTTGTATATAATTTCATCGGCTTGCGAGGCGGAAAGCGAGCGAGCGTCACTTTGAATTTGTTTACATATTTCGCACCTTTAAAAGTATAGAGACCTAACTCAAAAGTAATGTTGTTGAAAAATGGTCGTTATGTAAATAATCTAAACCTCAATCATCATATATACGATCAAATTGACTTTTAAATAAGCCTGCATTAATAATTTTATTAAAATCATAGTTTCATAGAAAACACTAATCAATCATAAATACATTTAATGCAGTCAGTCCTAAGCCTGAATAAAGTATGCAGGGAAGTTAATTGATTGATTTAGCAGCTGTATAGATAAAAACACTTAGATAGTGATTTAATTTATTTTCGTTTCGTGTGTAACTGTATAGTTGGTGGAGTTATTTATGAAAACATTCACTGGATCTAAATAAAAATAACTAGTTACAAAAATCACCTGTTTTGAAAACATGTGACGCCGACCAAGTAACTGGTTTCGTGACGTTTCGTGAAAATGACGTAACGACACACGTCTAGTCTTTACCTGTGGTCGTTACATGTTTTTTTTTTTTTTAACGAAATGAGCGAAATGATGATATTTAATGGAATAAGATGAGGAATGGCATCACCTGCGACTAGCGCGAGTATTTCGCCAATGTCAAGTAATTAATAGCAAGGACAAATTCAATAAATACACATCTATACTCTATACATCTATACAAATAAATAAAATTGGAGTGTCTGTTTGTAATATCAAAATAACACTTTTTTACCAAATGCGTATGAAAGTATATACGATACCTATAACGAAAACGCAATTTTAAATTTTTTTGTCTGTCTGTCTGTCTGTCTGTCTGTTTGTTTGAGGTAAACTTCTAAACGGCTGAACCGATTTCAATGGGACCTTCACTGACAGATAGCTGACGTTCCAAGGCGTAACTTAGGCTACTTTAATTTTAGAAAAAGCATTAGGGTTCCGCGGGAAAAACATAATACCCATATTTCCGGGTAATCTCCCTAAAGTCCACGCGGGCGAAGTCGCGGGCACAGCTAGTTATAAATAAAAATGTATAATGACAGTGATAAAGATGGCGGATGACTCCGTTAAATGTTGTCCATGTTTGCTTTTCGTTTTGGCGCCACGCTTTGTAATATGCCATTTTGAAATAGTCATAGTATGAAAATCCATACTATGAATGATACTGGATGGTACATACAAATAGCTATGACTTATAATGATGATCAAAAATACATCCTCCTATTTTTATGGTTCCGCATTCAAAGGGTAAAACGGGAACCCTATTTCTAAAAAAAAAACTTGGCTGTCCCTCCGTCCGTCCGTCCATCTGTCACCAGGCTGTAGCTCATGAACCGTGATAGTTAGAGAGTTGAAATTTCCACAGAGGATGTATTTCTGTTGCCGCTATAACAACAAAAACTAAAAAAGCAGAATAAAATAAATATTTAAGGGGGCTCCCATACAACAAACGTGATTTCTTTGCCGTTTTTATAGATAATGGTACGGAACCCTTCGTGCGCGAGTCCGGCGCTTGGCCGGTTTTTTATCAATAAATTGACGGAGTTTGTTTTGGTAGCGGCAAACATTTTGACGTGCGGCTAAAGAGTAGGTATAGTAATCGTGTGGCTTTCGACGTCCGGGAGTCCAAGTGCGCGGAGGACTCAATGGTAGAGTAAGTAAATATCGACCACAAAGAGGCCATTATACAACAAAAAAATGATCTAAGCAAGTACCTGTCCTTTATTATCCTATTCGAATATCTAAGGGTACAGCCTTTTATATCATTATATATTTTAAGATTAAAAGTTACAATTGCTCATATATAAATATGTAATTTATCTATGCAATAATTATATATATATGATTTAGATGTAATTTAGATTTTCAGTAGGTAAGCAAACTTATATGTCACATACTTACTTCTGGGCGCCTTCAAGAAAATGGCATCGATAATAGGTTAATGCGGAGTTCCACATTTCCGAAAGTAATTTGTAACGAGGTGACAAGGACACATTAGGTAGATATTCGAGCTTTTAAAATTATCGATGTGACTATTCCTTTCTAGAAGGTAAGTAGGTCTACAATAGTGGGGTCAGCCCATAGAGTAACTAGAGTACCCATAACGACTCTATTCTTCGTATGGCTCTGCAGTAATTATTCCGCCATTGTTGTTATCTCATGTACCTGTATAAATAGTATACGGCAACTATATGGGAAAACAAAAATGGCGGAGTCAGATAAACCATAAAAATTTACCGCAGCGCGGGCTCGATATGCCATCTCCGTTATCTCTCCTCCATAGGTCAGCCACATAAATATTTAAGTAGATAAACTCTGAAAACTATTTTTTTATTGGTCAGTACTAAAATAGTGTTGTCTTTACTCATACATAACGCGCGACTATAAAGAGGTCGTAAGACCATTTTTATTAGTGAAGAAATTTGGTGATAACAAAATGACCATCATTACTATCTTAGTACCTGCATTATCAGAGGGTACCTTCGTTAGGCGGGCATCTTTGATAATTCAAATACTGGGTACTTGGGTACGGTACCCTAAAAATGGAGAAGCTACTAATGTTATGATGTCATAGCTCCTGCGTTTTTGAATCAATTTCAATAATATTCATAGAAAATCCTTCGAGATTTGTCCCATTTTAGATAAATAATTTCAGATAGGTATATCAACCCACTAGGATAGTGGATTGGAATCAAAAATCGTAAAAACTAGTATATTTTTTTAGTGCATCTCGTTTATTAAAATTTTTATTTGTTTTTTATTAATCCGTCGTATTCTCAAGTTCATTTTTATTTGTGACACGTGACCGTTGGTAAGTAGTTAATCTTCCGCATCATGTTACGTGCCTATTTTCTTGTCCCTATAATATGCAAATGTCTAATGTATGATTGGACATACTATTGTTCGGCACCTATAGCTTATGTAAGCGAAGTTGCGGTGCTGGCTGTGACCGTCCCTGCGGGCTTGGGAAGCGTAACGACTGGAGACGATTTCAGTACTTTCAGTCACAGTCCGGCAAGCCTCAGTCTCGCTTTACGTCTGTCGCGGTTCGAGCGTACCGCGCGAAACGCCGTTTTCAGCCCACACGGTTTGTGACGCGATTTCGTATTACAAAAAAACTAACAACAGTTTGTGGTAACTATTATTTTTAATTTAAAATATCTATACCGTTATCTTAATGAGATATTTTAAATGTATTGATCCCTATTGATTAAAGGGAGTTGTGGATAGCTAATATGTATGTATTGGCAAAGTTTTGAATATTGCATGAAGCGCAAAAGGTATTGTAAAGTTTGTGTACCTATTTGTATTTACAAGCAGTTTACAAACTTAACCGCTTTTGTTTTTTCAATTATGTTTTTTTTTAATTTGTTATTTCGATGGTTCAACGCGTGAATATAAAAAATAATATGTATAATAAGTATTATTGTTACGTAACATACAAAAAGTACGGATATTAGTCGGATACCCAATTTTTTTATTTATTTTTCCAATATTCAGCTCAATTCACAAAGGGAAATATCTACCTTTGGTACCTACTAATAATATGTATCTTTGCAAGCCTTCTATCATGAAATAATAATTCAAGCTTCTACTCATGCATTACTCTAGGTTTCACAGTTTTAGTATATTAATATTTTCAATATTATTTTCTCATTTGGACAAATATATTTTTAATAATATTACATTATAAAAAGGTTACCTTACGTTACGTTACCTTTTTAAATGCCGCTTCTGATAAAAAAACCCATAGTAAACACTCGTAAGTAAGTACAATTGATTTGTTTTATTGAACCTTATAAGTACCCACTTGTGTGGGTAAAGGTAGATAATATTATACTAGTACGTGTCCCTGTTTTATCGTAGTAAGTTTACTATGCGGAATACAGATAGAGACTGATAATATTCATGATAAAACCCAGTCAAGTGAGTAACATAGTATTTCAGTTCTGTGTTATATAGAACAATTTAATTATTAAATGTTATAAGATTATTTTTAGACACATACACTGGATGTCTACTTGAAAAATGAATAACTGATCTTTCGTAACATTTGTCTTTTTGAATCCAGTAGGTAATGATATTTTCACTGTCGCTTGTTGTCATTGATGATGGTATCAAAATTCGGCACGATATATCAATTCTCTATTGGGATAGTATACCCCATGGATCGCGTATAATTTTAACGCTTATCGCTAAAATTTTACTGTGTAAATTGAACTCTAAAACACACTAGAAGAAAAACGTGATAAATTATTTATAGTAGTTGTCATTTTCTACTTTTCTTTTTTATCTGTATTCTAAGCTTAACTAACAAAATGATATAGCAAAAAATGATACATAATTCGTATAATTTTCTACTATGGATTTAATAACCAGTGTACCATATAGCAGTGGTAGCCGAGTGGTCGAACGCACGCCTTGCGAATCAAAGTGTGCAGGTTCAAACCCCGGCTCGCACCTCTGGGTTTCATGTGCGAATCTCATTTACATCCGAGATTACCACCTGCTATGAAACGGTGAAGGAAAACATCGTGAGGAAACCTGCACGTCTGAGGGAACTTGACTAGTTCTCGATAGATGTGTGAAGTCTGCCAACCCGCACTGGGCCAGCGTGTTGGACTATGGCCTGAATCCCCCTCGCATTGAGAGGAGGCCCGTACAGTGGGACGTTAAAAGGGCTGTAGTTAGTTATTTTATTTTAGCATTTACCTACGTTTTTATCTAGGTACAGTAATAACAGAAATCAATATGATCGATCCATACATAGTATTAAAATGCTATTTCCATTTAGCAATGGTGGACTATTCATACTGAATCATAGATAAACTAGTAGACTTCATAAAAGCGGCGCTACATTGCTGATATTAAACTCTATCATGGTTGTTATAAGATTTGTAAATACTAACTTTTATACTTATAGGGTATTAATCAAGCTCCTTGATAATAACAATTACTTTAATATTACTGCAAAGGTACGCGGTATTTTTATTACATGAGAAGTGGAACCATAATATATACCTGCTGCCGATCTGCCTAATCAATAAAAAGCATCATTTCATTGATTTCGTTAAAAAAGAAGACCCTACGAAATTTCGTAGCACATCGCTACGTCGTACCAACGACGTAGACAATTTTGATGCTACGAGCTACGGCATCACCGCGGTGAGAATAATTTGCACGCAGGCCGTAAATAGGCTCTCTATCTATTTTATGGCCTCCTTTAGCTGAACAGTGCCATACATACGTATCGCGAGAACGTGACGGGCTGATCAAACGGCCTCGATAAAGGGCCAAAAACAAATTACACCTGTCGCATTAACGAGACCAATGTTCCTACGTGTGTTTTAAAATTAGATTAAGAACGACCGCCTCTCTTATTGAAGTACCCCCTCGAAATGGGCCCCGACCTACGAATTATTAGAACGGCCGCTCAAATCGATATCGATGTCAAACGCAATTGTGTGAGTTGATAGCTGTTGGCCACGTTATACGCATATGATTCCAATTAATTTTCACAGTTACTACACTAATTTCGATTCTATTTGAATTGAGTAGAGCGTTATAATTATAGATTGTCAAATTAATTAAGTGAATGTACACACTGTGATATTTCTTTGGTTGATTGAGTTTTTAACTAATAGAGTTAAGAGATTCTAATGTATATTATATACGCTGTATTTACAGCGTATATAATATATTAAAATAAAAAAAACATCCCCAATTTGTATTCTAGCAAGATACACAATAGGAAGGCACCTTGTTAAAAGAAAATCGAACAACGATTTACGCTTCCTCTTCGGTTCGTTTCCTTTTCCTATTGAGATAAAACTGCCTTTTTCAGATAGTAGTCACGAAAAAACTTTTTGACAAAAAATTCAACCGCCGAAAATTTTAAAAAGCAAAAAATAATATACCTTTTTTATTTAACCTTAATAACAAAGTTCTTAAACTAATGTAAGTATACCTAAGTCATTTTGAGTCGGCGCCAAACAAGCAAATTAATTAATTTAGTAAAGTGTGATGTACGGCGGCGGCGCGGCGCGACACGCACCTTCGCTGGAAAATGCCGAGCGTTCACGAAGTTAATGTCAGCGAGACAGCAATACACACTACACAGCGAGATAGCGATACACAATGTGTGCGAGTGGTCGTACGGAGAGCACATTTTTTGGAATGTTAATGTTTGTCGCTGAAGATTTCACGTTGCATTGTTAATTTCATTTGGTTATTTCTTTAAATTTATTGTTCATTAATTGTTTGGCGCCGACTCAAAATTACTTAGGTATACTTACATTAATTTAAGAACTTTGTTATTAAGGTTAAATAAAAAAGGTATATTATTTTTTGCTTTTTAAAATTTTCGGCGGTTTAATTTTTTGTTAAAAAGTTTTTATTTTATATTTTTTTGTGGCTAAAATCTACTACTTAATCTGAATCTACTGTATGTTTTTTTGTAATACACAACTCAGCATTAAAATTTGAGAATTAACAATAAATCTCTCCCTATTTTCCCACCTTTCGGGTAGGATTTTTGTTCCTAATTTATATAGGACCAATTTCGAAGTTATACCCTAACCAATACGTGTCGAAACGTGAACCTCTTCTGTTTTCTTCGTTGGTTAAAAATGGGTATAATTCCAAATAAAGTCCACGTGGGCGTAGGTATATCATGGTGTAGGTGCCAATCTATATCAGACTAGGCAAATACACACATGAATTGGCACCGACTACAAATGTAATGAATTATAAGGTTATTTGTAACTTTTTAGTGTACCTAGATTTTTGAAGGCGAATTTAGTATCTATTTTGTGAAAAGATGCAAGTATTAGCACCTCATAACAGCCCAAAAAAGGAATTCACCCCCCTCCACCCTTTCCATCCCATCGTTTCGATATTTGTTAACTATCCGTATTAAACAAAAAAAGATTTTCGAAATCGGCTCACTAACGCCGAAGATATGCTATAGTCCAGAATGCAAACTTTATCACCCCATTTCACCCCCTACATGCTTTTTTTTCAAATTTCCTAAAACACGTGTTTCTATATTTTGTATGTAAAATACATATACAAAGTTTCAGGTTGATCAAAAAATATTTTTTAAATTGTGTGACCTTCAACCCCCCATTTCACCCTTAAGGGGGTTGATTTCTGATAATATTTTGAAAATGGGACCACACTCGAAGAATTCCCTAGCAAACGTCATAAAAAAAATTGAAATCGGTCGAATGACGCCGGAGATATGCGTGATCATACATAAAAAAATAAAAAATATACGCGTCGAATTGAGAACCTCCTCCTTTTTTTTTTTCGTCGGTTAAAAACTAAATTAAATGACAGCTCGACGTTGAAGATACGAAATAACGGACAAAATGCGGGACGGTTTACAATCTTGCTATTTTAGGGTTCCGTACCTAAAAAGGAAGAAACGGAACCCTTATAGGATCCCTTTGTTGTCCGTCAGTCTGTCGGGGTTTGAAGACCCTTTATCAGAAACACGTGAAGGTATCAAGTTGAAATTTGTAAAAGAGACTCAGTCTGCCGTCCCTTGGTGCCCTAAAAATATCAAACTTCTAATGCATTCAAAAGACACGGCGGTTTATGTTGCATTTTCAGTACATTTGCAAGGTAATCAAAAACCTTTAAGGTACTTCCCGTTGACCTAGAATCATGAAATTTGGCAAGAAGCAAGGTCTTATAGCACAAGTACAGGAAAAAATCCGTAAACTAAATTTATTGTTAGAAAATGATTTTCTGGGATTACAAACTTATTTTGTAGTTACTTTGTATGGGGACACCAGCATACCAACTGCAAAGTTAAGTTTGTCTCTCTATCCAGTTTATCTTTTCGTTACAGTAATGCTCGTTGCTTACACAGTATAGGTACGGAAGCCTCGGTGCATGAGTCCAGCTCGCACTTGGCCCGTTTTTTGTCTGTATTAAGATACTTTAACTGAGTTCTAAAATTAGTTAGTTCGTCCTTTCCTTGAATTTTAATGTCACATTAAAAAAAGCTTAGGTTATTTTCTTTTTTTTTACTAAATAATGTAATGTTATTGAAATAAGATTAAGAATAGTTGCACCTGCGATTAGCTGGTATACTGCCAATATCAAGTAATAGTTAGTAAGGACAAATTCAATAAATACCTATACATTAAATATAAAATTACGGTGAAAAAGATGGTTGAATATCGAAGCTTACTTTAATTAAGCTAGTTAACAGTAATTCGTTACCACAAATTGTTCGCGTTTCAGTTAAAGTGTACAGTTTGGTTTTTTATCGAGATGTGAAGTATATCGATTAGTGAAATGGAGAGGCGACCCGAGGAAAGCAGACTCCGAGCAGCCGCGTCTCAAGATCAAGGTGAGTGGAATAAGGCTGACCATAGAGGAAAAACTAAGATCGGACTAACCATACTGCGGTGGGTGATAACGTAATTAATGTTGCTGTATTTTTTCTGATTGAAACAAAATATACATCGCAATTTCGATACATTTTGTCACTTGTTTGGACGGCTATTGAAATAGGTTTGTTATAGAATAACGTAATCACCCTACGTATGTTCGACGCATTTTGTAACAGCTATGACAAGAGAGAGAGATGAGAAAAATTAATTTTAATGTGCTGACCTAATTTCGCTAACACAATAAAATGACAAACAATTTGACGATGTCACCGGCATGGCGTTGTGAAAGGTTTTGGGAGTAGATGTTAATCCTAATATTATTTTTTATGTATTGTCTACGGAGTAAGTAATCTTCCTGATGCAGTGGAGTGTATCATCATACTGTATAGAACTGTCAAGTTTGGTTATATTTATCGTGAACATGATAACAAAAGAAATCCATTAGTGAATCCATTTAGATATCTTTAAAGAGGTATAAAATCTTTTCACTTTTTAACGAGCTAATAGCTTTATACCCCGGACATACTGGGGCGTCAAAACGCGCGCGTCCAAATTTTTGCTAATACTAAAACGAAATTTACAGCACGTTTCAAAAGTCCGAAATAATGCTTGGCCATTTGCATGAGAATCGGGTATTTAATTAGTCAAAGGTCCGTAACTCAGTAACCATGATAGTTATATATAATCTACTTTCACTATGTACCTACATATTAGCTACCGTATATGTACTTACGGTACAAATATTATTGCGGACTTCTGATACACCCTGTATTAACTCATAGAAAAATCTCATTCTTTAACAAAATGTTATTGACTGCGACAGCTTATATGGACGCGTGCTTTTTACCAATAAAAATAAAATCCTTATATATATTGATAGAGAGTTCATTGCAGTATTGTGCTAAGGTATTTAAATTTAGCACTGTTCCACTGGCACTGGCTACTGTTCCATTATTACAGGTAAAATCGGTACAGTAGGCAGTAGTGCACCTTGCAAACAAAATGCTCTTAGACAAACACAAGTTCTCAAATAAGGTATTGTCCGAGAAATAATGTTTGTTAGTGCAATCGCATTAAACAGGCCCGGGCGGGCCGCTGTGTTCGCACGCTCAGGTGCAATCGATTTTACTGATTACTGTACTACAGTTGCATTTTTAGCTACACTTGAGTGTTAAAACTTATTCAATGCTTGCTTTCGCCATATGAATTCATTAAATACTTCTATTCTACCCTCATCTATCTCGTCGTAAAGTTATGTTATGTTTTATAAATAAGTGGTGAATGCATGAATATGAAAAAATATTTTATTAGTGTGTTTGTTTATAGAAATTACAGCAGTTTTTGTATTTGTAAAATGAAGGAACATTTTACAACTGATAAAGCATACTTTTGGCGTAGGGAGCGAATTTTAGGGCTGTGGATAAAATAAATCCACCCCTAAGCGACTTAGCGCCCTATTCGTGTTTCTACAATTATTTTCTTTAATTACAACCGGGTGAAGCCTTTGGGGGAGATCTCTATATTATTTACTTCCTTTTAATCAACCAGATGCCCACCAACATCTGGACGTCAATTCATACTTTATTTTAATATAAAAACCTTATAATAAGGGGACAAGAGAGTGGACTCTTACCTTGTTCAACGAAACAGTCTGGCTACCTATTCAACGAGGAAATGTAGCCAGCGTTCTTGCTAACATTCACGCAGTGAATTTTTTTTTAAATAACCTTTTAAATTTAATTACATAAAATATTATTTGTTAAATATATTTTAGCCTTAATTAAAGGGTTATATAATCTGGCAGCATATTGCAACCTATCACTCGTTATTATCGCATGCTTTTGTGTTTTAGGGCACTTTGTTTCAAATAAGTCAAACCCCTAAAAAGTTTTTAAAACCACTTTAGGCAGGTTCACAAAAGTTAGGTGTTGACTATTTTTGGCCTCTGAGATTATTATACATATTATACATCTTAATATATTATTTCCTGTCTGTCCATTGAAGTTTTCTTTGAAAACATGGTTGAATTCAAACTAAGAATTCACGAGACTACGTTTGATTTAATTAATATTAGTCAAGTATTTTTTACTCAATAAATATTTTACTAAATATATTGCTTTAGCAATAATACTGTCGATCGATTTATTACTTTAGTACGTACCTAACTTCAGCTTGGTAGAATAAGTATTTATTACCGATAATTGAGTACCTGTCTACATTATTTTTCGTCTATAGAATGACACATAAAAGTGGATAGTCTGGGAGTAACGTCTTTCTTTAGCTTGGTAAATACGAGAAAAACATAGCTGAAATGAATAGGAATGTTAAGGTCTACTTGATTAACTACAGACTTATTTCGTGAATGGGTGGACATTAACGAAAAAAGAGTTTGTCAATGTTTATGGTAAAAAAAAATTGACTTACGAGTAGTTCTCCAAAAAACGATCACGTTATGAACATAACATCTTGTTCTTCTGCGACGATTGTATTTATACTATTGTGATTACTAAGAGTCATATAATGTATTTTACAATACATTGTCAGGTACCTTTTGAGAATACTATTATTTACTTTCCTATCTAGCGTAGAAGATATCGCATCAAAGCAATTATTTTCATAGTTAGGACCATTCTGTAGCGACCTACATTAATCCTTGTTGTAACCATCTATAAACCGAGGATTAACGACTGTGACCGGTATATCTCCGTCCTGTTTATATAACTACAGTCATTTCAAGCGGAAGCGTTGTTAGCTGACTTTACGGAGATTAAACTATACTTTACGATTTTCCAATCTATGGTCGGGTTTCAAATAATATTTTAACTAAGCATTCTCGTAACGAACTCAACTAACTTTAATAAAGTAAAAAATCGGTCGACTGACGCCGGAGATATGCGGTAATATAAATAATAATAATAAAAAAAAACATACGGATCGAATTGAGGACCTCCCCCTTTTTGAAGTCGGTTAATAAATATTATATAGGACCAGAATTGTTTTTTTGTTTTAATAAATGACACACGAAGGAAAAAAGTTACTCATCTTAATTCGACAGGAATCTAACACGCAAACAACGATTACCGAGCGGCCTATGTCAAAAAATATACCCTGGACATAGGACGCTCCTAATTCTAGCTGAATATATAAATTTACTTTTCAAAAAAATCACATTGGTTTTGCAGTACAACTACCGCAAAAGATCAACCAAATTATTACAATTATACCCATACTCACTGGGATGAACCAATTAACTTGACTTTCGTTGTAAATGTACTCTGTACCAATACAGATGAGGATTGATTATCTGTAACAAAAGTCACGCGACCACGCGTTTTAATACGCCCGCGTTATTGATGACATTCCATTTGACTGTCATTATCAATTTTTATTTATAATGTGTATTTATTGAATTTGTCCTTGCTATTAATTACTTGACATTGGCGAAATACCCGCGCTAGTCGCAGGTGAAGCCATTCCTCATCTTATTCCATTAAATTTCATCATTTCACTCATTTCGTAAAAAATAAAAGACATTCCATTCAAAAAGTGCTTGTTCTGAGAATAAAAACAGTTCGTTTTGGTATAAGCGATTTGGTCGACTGTGATCGCAGAACTTTATTCAGTTCACCGTCTCGGAGGAATGTCAAATCTATTGTCGACGTCCGTTCGAGCGTTCAAGTACCTCAAGTGTAGCGCCTTACAAGCGGCCGGAGATAAAATGCTGCTTGAATTTCCGTTTGTGTCCGTTTAATTTATTTGTCGATAACGGAATTGAACCTCGGGGAATCGTTGCGTCCCTAGCTAGAGCGAGGTGTGGAATTAATTAGTTTAAATGTTCAAAGTATTGCTGGAAAGGATTTAACCTTCCAGATAATGGCGCTGAGCCAGTTCTTAGCTATTAGTACTGTTAATGAACTAGTTGTGACGTAATTATATGAACATTTATCTTAATTATGTACGGTGATCATCGGTGATCATCGGTCATCTGAGATTATCACTTGCTAAGAAACGGTGACGGGAAACATCGTGAGGAAACCTGTGTGCCCGGTATAATGGCAATAGGCTCGCCCCCTATTACATTGGGACCAAAATACATCGGCGAAGTGTGGGCGCACTGCAGTGCACCTCTGCCTACCCCTTCGGGGAATACAGGCGTGATGATGTATATATGTACGGTGAATTTATAATTTACTTTGAACTATTAGAATGAGAAACACCAGAGTTTAAACTGGGATCGCCAAGCCATTGTATGGTACCCATAGTACACACTTTGTTAAGATTGGGATCATACGATGAGTATGTGTTGTGACGATATTTTTATTTATACATTTACTTTATTTATTTATTTATATTTATAATTTATTTTTATAAAAAAAATAAGTACCCCATACTTGGGGCCCGATTTTCGTCTGATAGACATAATCTCTATTCGAGATATGTCGAAAAAATACGACCAATTTGACGTTTTGTTTCGTCATATCTCAAATAGAGAATTACGTCTATCAAGCGAAAATCGGACCCCTGAAGTTCCTATGTTAACAACAACAATCGAAATTACTTCATTTTGTTTATAAATTTATCCATACATACATGTTATACCTCTTAAAATCTGCTCAATTTTACCGGCTTATAGTGTTTTCACAGCAGACATAGTTCTGAATATTTAGGTCCATTTAGTGCAGATTTCTCGTTACATAAGAAGATTACAAAGTACGAGTCCTCGACGAAGTAACATTCTAAATGTAAATATCATTACACAGGATCACAGCTGCTGGGGGTTACTCTAATTTATAAAAGGATCTGATTCCCATTTACATTTTCATGAAGATATCATGGCAGGTGTATAATAAATGCAAGACTGCTATGGCTCTATTCCTCAAGAGAATTTTTTAAATTTGTCAATTGGATCAAATTGGAAACAGACACAGTGAAGTAATCTGGCAATTGCATTACTCGATATTATTAGTTACTCGGACAAGAGACGAAGCCTCGTGAACGGTCGTTATTGTGCTTCTGGCATGTGCCACCGAAAACTATCCTCTAACATAATATAATATTTACATAATATAACTTGACTAACTAATAGACATACTATAACTTGACGAATGACTTCAGCGTTCTTGTGAGGTGCCTGTAAACTTAACTTTTGAAGGCATTCCTAACATGTCAATTAAGGTTGATTTAGATCGCGTGAAGAAAATAATTTAAAAGTTTATGACAGACAAGAGTATATGTCTTTTGTGTGCTTATTATTCGCGCTAAATTGTTATATGTATATACAAATAATACAATTTTAGTGTCTGTTTGTAAGATAAAAACAACGACTTTTTACTAAATACTTATCAAACTTATCAAGGTACCTAAAACGAGAATACAATTTTCTGTCTTTCTATTTGTTATAGGTAATTTTCGAAACGGCTGGACATATTTTGACAGGACTCTCACTGACAGATAGCTGATATTATAAGGAATTACTTATGCTACTTATACTTTAGAAATTGAATTACTGTTCGCGGGAAAAAATAAAACTCAATTATTCCGCGTAATTAGGGGTTTGTAAATTCAAAATAGAAGACACAAATATATATATGGGAGATAAATCTCAATACACAAACTAGCACTATTTCACTTGAATTTTACGTATAAAGATACATATCCAATAGAATATTAGTAACGCCTTCAGAGATAATATATCTCTGACACTGTCGGTGACACCTGCTACCTAGCACTGACGATAAATCGTTTCGTTTCAAGCCTCCCACACACCTGGGCGTTGACCCTCACGCGTCAAAATTATTGCTAATACCAAAACGAACTCTTTGTCAATATGCATGTCGCGGCGCCTGTGGTTCTATAATCAGCATAATAATATAACGTCACCAATTCATCATCATGGAAACTGTGCGACTGACTCTCTTTACTGTTTTTACTTATTTAATCTCGTGTACCACTAAAAGGAGCCCAAGTTAATGGGTACAGATCCCAACCCTACGGTCGTTCACTGTTTTGCTACTCCACTCATATGTTAAGGAGCCCAAGTTAATGGGTACAGTTTCCAACCCTCTGGTCTTCCACTGTTTTGGCCCTCCATAACATGACCTGAACACCACTGCGGCCCATCCGGACCCGCAGCTGAGCCTCCACACACTCCCCTACAGCTCTACCCTGCCACCAGGTACTACTTGGGTGTTCATGCCCATAGGTACTGTGCCCCGTTCGTATACTAGCTACGAAGGCGGCTGCCCCTTGCGCATACTCGCTACGCAAGGCGGCCTACTCAAATCTCTAACCATAGCCCCTCTAGAAAAGACTATAGCTCGAGTACAAACTCAATCGCACATTTACCGTAATGACGAGTCCGTGCTCGTATTACTAATTAATAATCTCGAATAATCTTTGTCGTAATAATAGTAATGGGACTCACCCCGATACTCTAGGTAGCATTGCCTCGTGCATCGTGACTCCACGCCTTGCACGCAATTACTTACTTTGTACTTACATGCCCTCTGTACTTACTGCATTACTACCTCCATCGTAGCAATGCATAACTTACAACCATTTGTCGGTCTTCACTCCATGAAGACTACACTCGGTTTTCTTGTTAACCACTGTAGGTAGATGTGGAACCATTTTACCACGCTTTGCTCTTAATACAACCACCCACATATCGTAGCGTTCCCACGCCTACGCCCTTCTTCTATATAAACGCGCTCGCGCACTGTCAAAAACTAATGACATTGACACTCACCTTGACACATGACAATAACAGATAATAAATCGCGATGAAATCCGCGACACTCCCCAACCACAGGAGAAGTCACAGAAGCATCAGCAGGTGTCTACTCAGCCATTTCTGTCTGGCTACGGAGCAGGCCATCTCTTAAACATTCTTTATGCACCATTTCACATGGACTTACATCTGCTTCTACTTCAACTGAATCTTTCAGACTTTCACCTAAAGTTAGATAGTTACTGTCTGGACCAATCAGACCTGCTATCACTCTGAGGAATAACCTCTTTATGTCGGCTCTCTCCATCTCTAAACAATAAAGATATCTTACCGAACATTTAATTCTGTCTCATCTGCTTTCAATAATGATACACGATATGCACCATCAGCTCCATTCACCAATCTTAGCAAGTTTTCACTTATTTCTGCTCTTAGTGTCACACTTTCTTTATATTACTCACATCACCAACATTTGGCAATCCTCATATGGCAAAGCCTATAACTGTAACTCTGAAACTTTACACATCAAAATAATAAACATTATTTAAAAATTATTCATTAGGTATACATACCTACTACATATACATACACTTTACCAGCTTTTTAAGAACTTTTCTGTTTAAATTTTAATTCTGCTAGGTGATCATGCTCTATTAAGTCTGGACTGTCCGTCATGACATCCTGACCCTCCTCAATCAAACAGAAAGTCTTGCTTCGCATATCTAAGTGGGCTAATTTTCTTCCAAATTAAAATCAAAATAAAATTGGGCTATCAAATCAAAGATGTGGATCCCACTGTCATATCCTGCCCGAGCATGTACCTACTGTTGTCTCGGGTCTGTCACCCGAAGGTATACTTCAATCGCCATATGCATTTTTCCACAGCATCAACAAAATAATGCAATACATACCCCCCTGACATGTCCAGCCGGTAGCGTTTACTGTTGTCTCGGGTCTGTCACCCGAAGGTATACTTCAGCGCCATATGCATTTTTCCGCAGCATCAACAAAATAATCCAATACATACTCCCCCAGACAATATTGCCCATGCTGCGGCATCTCTACTACTTCTGCAGTCAGAAAATCGCATTTGTAACTTCAGCTTCTGGACTTATCAATTCTTGTCCATTCAATTTCAACTGCTATTAATAAAAAAATATTTTGTACCTGAAAAATTCTCATATAAGCAATTTAAAAATGATCAATACTTATTTAGACCAGTCATTAATTCCTTTCTGCCATGGAATCACTTTATACTGGGCACCGGTGTGCTACACACAACATTAGCATGAATATCCCATAAGACATCTAAAAAAGAACAGGGATTCGAGTTTCCTTGTAGCTCCCTCTGGACCAAAGGAAAATATTATAACTCTTCATTATATAGATCATATCATTACATCGGCGAAGTGTGGGCGCACTACAGTGCACCTCTGCCTACCCCTTCGGGGAATACAGGCGTGATGATGATGATGTATTATTTAGGTACCTACTAACTCATGTACTTTAGCCTTTTTAAAACATAAACCACTAGGTAGGTAACTATTAACATAGTATAGCTGGGTTGGCAACCACTATAAAGCAAGAGTCTAAATTTCCTCATTGTCCTTTACTTTAATATCAATGAAAACACAGTTGTCTTTATCTGCAAATTCCTTGGGACACAACACTATTATGATTGCCCTTGCAATGATATCATTCCTCTTTAGCTAGAAATTTCTAAAATACTGCATAGATGTCATCTTGCTCCCAGTTAATTATTTCTCGTATTTAGTCAGATATTTTATATGATCTTTATAATTATACATAGTCCTTCACAAAACAGGCAACTAGATAGGTACCTTCTTCAGTGTTTACAACCTCTTTTAAGTGTTTTATAATCAAGCTTTAAACTTCTTGCATACTTTAATTTCTTGGCCTAACCGATGTTTTCATTTACACATAACATCAGAAGTAGATACTTCATTAAACTATTTTAGTGAATAAACCCTCTAAAATAAACACAGTCTGCGACAACTCTATTCATAGCTGCTATGATCAGTTTATTCTATAATAGCCCCAACTGAATCAATATATTGTTATTTCTAAATCAACCTTCCGTCCACAACAATTTTGTAATTCTGTGCAATAGTACCCAAGCCACAGACAACCTTTAGCGCAGTATCTGGCAAGGATAATATAAGATATGCAAGCCTATCATCTCTTGGTAGGGCTTGCTTGCTCACACTTGCTTCTAACGGCCACTTTAATATGTTCCCATTAAATGTGGGAAGGACAGCTAAGGCAACTTTGTATGGATATTGTCACAACCAGAATTAGCAATAATTTACTGTCAAGGTTGATAATTATGACTTCCACCTCAAACTGAAAGTTCTTACTCTCCTTCACTATATATTCAGACCACTCATGGCCTTGTTGGCCAGGGCCATGTATACATATATATTCCTTCTTGCAAGCTCTTCGTACAAATGTTAAATTGCCCATTGTTCGCATTAAATCCTCTGAAGCCATGCTCTGGCATGGCTTGGCTCAGTTATATCTGTACAACTCGCTCAAATAATTCTGCAATTAACCGCATCATTAAGTCTTGTCAAAAGATGCCTTGCTCATCGTCATCCTGGAACTTTCAGAATACGCTTGTACCCAGTTATCTACCTAAAACTATTTATACTACTGGTTGACATACGAGGTACCTACTTATTATAAGGTATCATTAACAATGAGCTCTTACATTATGAGCTACTAGCATGTAGCACTGACCGACTTATTTCTTAATGACATGGATAAATTTACTTGTTCCATGTTCCATACTCAATACACGAAAACATAATTTCCTTCACCATTCTGTGAATACGTTTGTACATGTATACTTTTAAACAATACACTTTACACCACTTTCAACACAGACCATGCTGTTTGATAATAATATGCCTTCATAGCACCTTATAATTACGCAAAGTAAGACGCTTTTGAAAAAGTAACTTCAAAATAGTAAACATTACAGAATGACACCATTTCGAAACGTAAACAATAATCATAACATTTCATACTTGTCGCAGTACTCTTTAACATGGCAGCCTAATACCATTGCAGCCAACACAACAAATGACAGGCAGTGATGGTAACGAGTAAGGAGTAACACACTTTAAGACGAACATAGACATTAAAAATACATCACATGGGTTTCTCTTTCCAGGGAAACCATAGATATTACCATTACTAAATAAATATTCGGATACCTCTGGATCTGATTAAATAGATGCATAGAACATAAGGCATTCACGGTACCTAAAACACAAAGAAAAGTTTACCAAATAAAAACCATAGATTATACACGTTTAGTTATAGTACAAACAAATGTAAAAATATGGAGGTAAAATAAAACAAACAATTATTTAATCATAAGTTTATAAATAAAACCACAAATGTTGTAAATACGTTTATTTAGCCGAAAACCTATATACAAGGTTTTCGATGTAGGACAAACCATTGTCCCATGAATACTCATGATATTGAATCACATCCTCTAAAAGATGTATGATTAGAATAAATAGTTCTAACCAACTTTTCTATTTAAGAAAGCATAGGTCATAGCCACCCCAGGTCATCCCTTACTAGTAAAACAACTTACAACAGGTTCTCCCAACGGATTGGGACCAACCTCCTTTATAGTCTAATAGTGGCACTCTTTGCTTGTCTGCACTTAGGAACCAGCCTCCCTGAACGAATCGGGGCCAGACTGTCCACAACTCTATATAGCACTCTGTCCCACAGACAGAGTCACCAGTTTCTGTACCTCTGTACCTCTCTATTGTACTACCTACTCTGCCAATCTATATAACTTGACTACAGCCTCCCTGAACGGATCGGGGCCAGACTGTTTACTGCTCTACAACAACTTTGTCTATCAGACAGACTTACCAGTAAGCTCTGTCTATGAAGGGACCCTGAGATAGCAGACCTCCCGAACTTAAAGAAAAAAAAAGAAAAAAAAGTTGTACCCGGACGGTCACATATTAAAAAATGAAAATAAGTATACTAAATGAATCTCATCTTATACTGCTCAAAACTCATTATCTGATTAGACCGAGCACCTCCACCATAATGTCGCGGCGCCTGTGGTTCTATAATCAGCATAATAATATAACGTCACCAATTCATCATCATGGAAACTGTGCGACTGACTCTCTTTACTGTTTTTACTTATTTAATCTCGTGTACCACTAAAAGGAGCCCAAGTTAATGGGTACAGATCCCAACCCTACGGTCGTTCACTGTTTTGCTACTCCACTCATATGTTAAGGAGCCCAAGTTAATGGGTACAGTTTCCAACCCTCTGGTCTTCCACTGTTTTGGCCCTCCATAACATGACCTGAACACCACTGCGGCCCATCCGGACCCGCAGCTGAGCCTCCACACACTCCCCTACAGCTCTACCCTGCCACCAGGTACTACTTGGGTGTTCATGCCCATAGGTACTGTGCCCCGTTCGTATACTAGCTACGAAGGCGGCTGCCCCTTGCGCATACTCGCTACGCAAGGCGGCCTACTCAAATCTCTAACCATAGCCCCTCTAGAAAAGACTATAGCTCGAGTACAAACTCAATCGCACATTTACCGTAATGACGAGTCCGTGCTCGTATTACTAATTAATAATCTCGAATAATCTTTGTCGTAATAATAGTAATGGGACTCACCCCGATACTCTAGGTAGCATTGCCTCGTGCATCGTGACTCCACGCCTTGCACGCAATTACTTACTTTGTACTTACATGCCCTCTGTACTTACTGCATTACTACCTCCATCGTAGCAATGCATAACTTACAACCATTTGTCGGTCTTCACTCCATGAAGACTACACTCGGTTTTCTTGTTAACCACTGTAGGTAGATGTGGAACCATTTTACCACGCTTTGCTCTTAATACAACCACCCACATATCGTAGCGTTCCCACGCCTACGCCCTTCTTCTATATAAACGCGCTCGCGCACTGTCAAAAACTAATGACATTGACACTCACCTTGACACATGACAATAACAGATAATAAATCGCGATGAAATCCGCGACAATGCATAAAGAATGAATTTCTGTGGTAAAAGCCACGCCCCCACGTGTTGAAATTCTCTTGCGCTGTCTGTGTCACTTAATTGAAGAATGAACTTTTTCTAGGAGATAATACAGTTTATTTTTGGTCCAGTCCATTTACAGTCCTATTTTAAAACGCCAAAGATATCCGTAATATATTACGGCGTGACATTGAATATTATTCCCAATCTCTATAATTGATACGGAAATTTGAATACGTCTTATGATGCTAACTGTACGTGTCTTGAAGAAAAGTACTTGGTTACATATACCCTATCATACCAAGCAGATTTACCCGAGCCCAAGTAATGTCGCATAATGAAATACCGTTGAGCATATACACATTTTATTCTTTTGTTCGGTCTCCTCATTCATAGGTTCGTTCATTCGTCCATACGTTCATTCGGTTCATGCATAGATGTCTTGAAACCATAGAGATATATAACGGAGATTGCCATAATGCTCTATCGATTTCGCCTTGCGGAATTTTTTGACGTTTATCTGACATTGCAGTTGCCCTGTGTAGTTGCTGTATACTACACGTAACTACAATGGTGGATGTCAGATAAACGTCAAAAAATTGCCGCAGAGATAAACGAAGGGCGGAGTCGAAATGTGTTCTCTAGTTACTCTATGCTTGAAACAAATATTTCTAGCTCAAAACAAAGTGTTCTAGCTTCAAGTACCATAGTGGGTGACAGAATATATGTAAATAAATAAATAAGTATCTTGAAGATATGAACAACAGTCGAGTTACTGATAACGTTCACTACTCGTTGAGACTTAAGTACACAATCATTTAATTAAAACATCTTTAATACAAAGATTAGTAAGGATTTAATTTAAGCTGATAAAATATGTGGTTATGAATATTATGTGCAAGCCTGGCTCATCGCTCGTGAAATTATCTCATAATCCCAATCCTATTAGCGTACCTCCACGCGGTGAGACTTTCGTAATGAAATTCATACGTTTGCCAAGTTGTTACTATCATATAAATGCACATGCATTTAGAATTTATATGACACAAATCTCTTTGAAATATGAACTCAACAAAGACTTTGTTGAATTAAAATTTCAAGAAAATAGATCATTAGTATTGTGTTCCAGTATAGTAAAATATCACAGAAAATTAAACAAAACGGTACTACCATCACGCGGAACAAAGACATAAAATCGGCGCGGCGACGTATAGTAGCTACGTCGTAGCAGATACGCCGTAGCTGCTCGTAGTATTATACGTGTGTCATCCGCAGTGGAGATAAAGCAGCCGGATGTGGGGCGGGCGCTACGGAAGAGACCTCGCGCTGAGCATTTATCTGAAAAACTTTAGAACCTCTTCACTCATACCGGATGCTACGTATGTGCCCCGGACGCTTGATTAGATGATGTACAAAGTATACTTGCTTTATAAGCATTAGGATCTTACTAAGCTATGACTAACTTAGTTATACTAATAACAAATTATACCTTGAACTGACTTTCAAAAGTTGTAGGTTACAAGATAATAATCAGCCATTCGTGGGTGTGTTTTTGCGTTAAAAGAAATTTGTTAGTAGCAGCTGCTTCCCGGTAGAGCTAAGTACAACATTACAAGTACAACGTGCTAAGTACAACGTGCTCAATGTTCATTTTCAGGTGAAGAAACCTGTTAATACCTTAAATCGACGTTAGAATGACTTAATATCTTCTAGTTCTTATCTACAACATCTACTTACCACCTAACCGTGGCGTATGGGTAGCGACCTATACGAATTTATTAGTCTGAATACACTTTGACCGGATTGAGGAGAGGATAGCGCAGTGGGCCGTAAACTTACTGTTGGTGTTGGAACGCGGTCGTAGCGTCGGCGAGCAGCGACCACGCCGGGCGCGTCTCGGACTCGAGACCGGCCGCCTTGGTCGCGCACAGTTGCCTCTTTTTGTTCGGGTCGTGCTCAAGTTCACCCCAGGTCACTCAAGCCGCTCCTCTAATGATTACATAAAATTCTCCGCTTGGTGTACATCAGGTTGGAATGAAAAATGGATACTTATGAATTTTCTGTGCTAAGTTTTCTGCTTACCTGATTTTTAGCTGATGATCTCTTGAATAACATTCTTATTTTCGGGTAACATCTTCAGTTGCGTATTCAAGTTTTCTGTTGTTATTTTAGTATCCTGGAAAAGGCTTACCAATTAAAGTCATTCGTCAGATACGCATATTAAATACAATGTAAACGGGCCCTTATTATTTACAGGCGTAACGTGAGGTGTGCATGCGTAGGTAGTGTGGTAGGGTGTGAGGTGTAGCGTAGTATGATCTAGCTTAATATCTATTATTTAAGATTATCAGTCGTGTTGAGAAGCCGAGCGGGGGAATTGGGGAAATCGCGCCACTGATTGGGGAATTCCGTCGTAATCTAAACTAATATTATAAAGCTGAAGAGTTTGTTTGTTTGTTTGGTTGAACGCGCTATTCTTAGGAACTACTGGTTCGAATTGAAAAATTCTTTTTGTGGTGAGTAGTCCATTTACCTGGGAAGGTTATAGGCTATATAACATCACGCTACTACACAGTAACAATAAGCGCGGGTGAAACCGCGGGCACAGCTAGTGTTTTTATAAATGACGTGTCTCATATTGTTTTCTTATAATTGTGTCTCATTTTATATTTTTTTAATTTGACTATTGATCACAATTTATCGATATGTACCTATTACTTAATAATTAATGAGTTACTGCGTTAAAGTAACTCATAATCATGACTATAAATACCTATCATGTAAATTGAGATTGATAGATACTAGTAAAAAAACATACACACGCTCGTTTAAAAACAATACACCGGTATTTCCCAATCAGAGGCGCGTCGTAGTCGTTAGCACTATTCACTTTACATACATTATGATCGCTGCGAAAAACAATCGGGAGTTTTATAAATAAAAATAAATACGCCGTAATTAACCGTACGTCTGTGCGATCGCTGCGAATGATTTGCATTTAAAGTGGAGTAATGCGGGTCGCCGAATACAAAGCCATGTAATGTTCCCTCTTGTGCTGGACCTTCCGACCGGTTTCCTGATCCAATATTGCTTTTTTCTCGTAAACGCAAATGTAAGATGAGAGCGGCCATCACAGAAATGGGACGACAAGCATTGTTTACTCTTTGTCATCCGCCTCTCCCGCGGGAGCCCGTCCCAGAAAGCATAATATGAGAAAATATCTCTACGCTCATAATAATTTTGAATATAGAATGGCACGCTAGGGAAGCCCATGTATTTGAGAGGTTTTTTTTTTAAATTATGTGAACGATTCTCACTCCATTAACTGCGTTGTTCACGTAGTAATTTTGCTCCGTATCACGGTACATAAAACGTGTACATTCTAAACTTGGGGTTTCACGTGAGCGCGCAGTGTGTGCCCATAAACAGTGCTCAAGAGTTAATTGTCTAAACTGGGCCCAACGGCTTTACTGATTTACATGCAAATGGAAACACTGGTCAATATTAGCGGAGGCGATTTAATTAGCGCTTAATGCTGACACGGATGATGATCGTGTTGAGTATAAGATATTTTTTTGGATTTTGGAACTGATTCGAGAAAGAGAAAAGATATCGAATGTAAATAGACAATACCTTTCCTTCTACCTAATATACTGACCAAAGATTTCCTATGGTATTATAATTGATGCTGAACTTTATACCTAATAATACATCACCACGCCTGTATTCCCCGAAGGGGTTGGCAGAGGTGCACTGCAGTGCGCCCACACTTCGCCGATGTATTTTGGTCCCAATGTAATAGGGGGCGAGCCTATTGCCATTATACCAGGCACATTCCCCCTCCATACGAGGGAGATTTGGGCCATAGTCCACCACGCTGGCCCAGTGCGGGTTGGTGAACTTCATACGCCTGTCTATAGACGTGCAGGTTTCCTCACGATGTTTTCCTTCACCGTTCAGCAAGTGGTAATCATTGTTGAAAATGACATTCGCACTTGAAAATTATCTCAGAGGTGCGGGCCTGGGATTTGAACTTGCACCCCTTACGTTCAAGGCGGGCGTTCTTGCCCACGAGGCTACCACTGCTACTTTCACCTAATATATTTTTATACGTTAATATATCAGAGTGCGAGCTTGGGAGCTTTTAATAGACAATTGTAGTATCGACCAACATTGGTAAAAGTTTTTGGACGTCTTTTTGCACGTTTAAGCTTATATCTTTAGGATTATTTAGGATTTATATACTCTCTATACCGTTGATACTTGTATTGTTTGCTTGAAAAAAAATTATTTATTTGATTATATAAAAACACTATTTTTAGTAGACTGATTCCCAGAAAGTAACTAAAATACATTTTAATTGCCACACACAAGAAACGTGAATAAATAGCTAGCTTTGATGTAGGTAAACACATAAGTTCACTTGCAATTTCCAAGTTTATAGTATTTACTATGCTTTTACGGATCCAGCTCTTTGTAGGTAGGCACAGCGGTATGAAAAGATTCTTAAAACCTCGACTTGAAGCGTTTCAACGACCACTTTAAACATTGATATTTATACATCAGAGTAGTTATATGGTTTAAAAACAATTTAAAAAGGTTCCGTTACTCATTACAACGGCTTTTGAAATTGTTCAAATGTAAGTACTAGTATAATAGTAAGTATTATCTCTGGTTTTTCTACATTATAGTTTACAAAATCGCAAATACAGCAATACGATCGATGATAGTAATTAGTTATGCACGTTAGTAACTAGAGAACCCATATCGACTCTACCCTGCGTGTGGCTCTGCGGCATACGTTTATCTGACATCCGCCATTGTAGTTACCTGTAGTACCTATATTGTTTGATACCTTAAGCTGGCTTCCCACGGTTCGCAATTCTACGGATCATCACGCACAGCTGACGACCACGGACGGCAACGCACACAGACAGGGCTCTTCCAACGGTGCGTGTCGGTCTGTGTAGATCTTTTGATAGCTTCATTTCAAAATGCAAAGAGTTTTCACCACACCTTTGAAGTTACCGCTTCGTGACGGATACCGGCGCACCGCCTGTGCTACCACGGACGAGAGCCTTCCCACGGTGTGTCGTGCGAGCTAGTCCGCGTCCGTCCGCGATATCACGGACCGTGGGAAGCTAGCTTTAGGTACTAACTTAATCCGGCGACTACATAGGGCAACTGCAATGGCGGATGTCAGATAAATGTCAGAATGTTTTTGCCGCAGGGCTGAGTCGGTAAGGCATCTCCGTTTTACTCTATGACGTTATTGCATGTATTTTCTCACCCTTCGGATTTTTCGGATTCAAACACACATCATTATATTTTTCTTTTCTTCCGTGTTCTAAAGTTTTCAATACGAAATACTTCAGTATCTTTAATTCTATCTGTTACACATTATTTTATTTAAATAATAAAGTAACGCAATTAATATGTCGTTGTCCTTTTTTGGATGAAAACCTTATTCGGCCGTATTATCTGCGTCGATAACTCCATTACACTCTTTTTCTTTTTATTTACGCGATATCCTATCACGCTGGAGGGTGCGCTGATTGCATATATCTAGAGCAAATCCCGTTTACTTGAAATGGGGATCGACTTCACTTTGTGAAGTCGTTTTAAAAGTGACGAGGTTTTTGATTACTGAATCATATTAGAAGCTGTGTTATTACCAGCTAAACGTGATCAAAACGTATTCTAAGTTGTTTTAATAATGATTATCCTTTAGGTTGTTGTAAGGCAGTAGACCATTATTCCAATGTTATCGTATCGCAACCGAGAAACGGAGTTGGCTCTGTCATTCTTATTTATGGAATATGTCGTGTGAGCGGGATGGATGTCATCGACCCACTTGCAGCCGGCACCAGTTACTGAGTAGTGTCTCTACGATTTGATTAAAATAAATGTGTTTAATTTCATTGTTCCCCTTTCCATCAAAAAGATCTTTTGGAAAAACGAATCATAAAAAAACAACCATTGGTTATAAAATGAGTTCTCGAGGGCGGCACTGTGACTCATTGCTGGAGTATATTGAACTGGTGATTAATGAGTTTCTGATCTCGCAATGATAAAGAGTAATGGTGGCAGCAATGATGTGCGACGAATGCCTCTAAACTTTTAATTCAATTTGGTTAACTTGGGTTACATCATTTGTAGAATCGTCTTAGCCATAGCAACCGAGCAATTTAACTGATACTTTATATTATAGACATGAGTGTTTGTTGCAGCACAGCTCGAGAACGCGTGGATCTATTTATATTTAGATATATTTGTATTTATGGCCTTCAATGTTAAAACTTTTCGTAGCATTAATAACCGTAAAATGTCATATTTTTTATACGGGATTTAAACGAAGGCTTTTGTTAATTTCTGTTTTATTTAAGAGATAAATTGAATTTTATGGAGAATGTACGTACATGGCGTCGTAGCACTGAAAACAATATTGAACATCTTTGTTATTTTCTTAGGATGGTAACCACCTTTCGAAAAACCTGTAAAATATAACCCGCTATATCTCCTCGTCTTGTCTATGTGCCTACTGATGCAGCGACCCATTTATTAAATTTAATTGATGAAATACAAATTCGAATCAGTTCGGTCACCAACATTCTGCGAATTATTTTTCCAGTTAACTAAGATACGATCTTAAGCCGATATTAATTCGGAATCTAAGGGATTTTTTAAAACCAGATGCTTTAATTTGGTACAGTGAACAGTGTACTTTTTTACATAAAAAGGGTATTATAGGTACTGAAGGAAACGTAGCTGGTTTGATAGTCCCGATCCCTTTTTTTATTATCAGCTGGGCGTAGGCATCCTATAAAGTGTTCAACTGAGACAAGCACTTAAGGAAGGTTTGCCCCAAATCTACTCATGCTTAGTAAACAGATTCGTGACTACCATTTTCTGACATTTATAGAGCCTCTGAGGTTTTTGGATGAAGGCTGATATCACCAGCCACTTACACTCACACAACTAGAACTTGAACATCTAGAACTAGCCCTTTTAACGTCCCGCTGCTGGGTACGGAACTCCAATCAATGCAAGGGGGATTCAGGCCATTGTCCACCACGCTGGCCTAGTGCGGGTTGGCAGACTTCACCCATCTATCGAGAACTAGTCAAGTTCTCTCAGAATTGCAGGTTTTTTCACGTGTTTTCCTTCACCGTTTCTAAGCAAGTGATAATCTCGGATGAAAATGAAATTCGCACATCAAACCCAAAGTTTGCATTCGACCACTTGGCTACCACTGTTATATTTCATAATGTGAATATTTTATCTAAAACCACTATCCGCCAAGTGCCCTATTATGGCAGTCCTTTTCCACATTGCCCTACAAACCGTAACTAAGATAGCTCGGTCTAAAAATTTACATTTCCATGTAATTACGGCTCTTGATTCACATAATTACATCATCAAGCGTTGGCGAAATGGAAGGAATTAGTTCATAAATTTACGTTTAATTAAACACCAGCATAGTTTTGCTTTGATAGCAATAATAACAGACAACAAAGCCTCGTAATTTCTTTGTGAATTATCTAATAAGTACTTGTAAAATATAATTATATTTTTCCAAAATAAATTTTAAACGTTCAGCAAAAATTTAACAATAAGTTGTATGCTGAGTAAAGTGAAATGTAATTTTATACACATTTGTGTGCCAAAGGGATTCCGTTGGGTGTACCTTCGCATTCAAGTGGAGGAATTTACTTATCTACCCTGAAGAGGAATTCTATGGAAGGGGAAGAGACCCAAAAGCTGCGTCACTCACTATCTACGAGACGTGTGCCTATTGGGCTATAGAATAATATAGCGAGATCTTTTGGACATATCATTGGGTTGATACTAAATACAATAGTACCTTTTCAGTATCGGTATTCACCTTTGTGAAAGTGTGGCTATCGTTATGATGCCAAAGCTATTGTATCGAAATGAAAATTATGGTACCTTTAAAATGGTTTATATGATGAAACAAAAATCTGAATCTTGCTTCTATGAACATCCTACTAATTCTAGTAATATAATAAATGTGAAAGTTTGTGAGGATGGATGGATAGACTCTTTCACGCAAAAACTACATAACGGATTTTGATGAAACTTTACAGTTTTATTGTTAATACACCATCAGGGCCGTCTTAAACTAGGCTGGGGCTCTTGGGCACAAAGAATTTGGGGCCCTTTTGGAAAGTAAATAAAGCGAATTATAATAAAAAAAAAATTCTGAGTTGTTGTAAACACCCTTGTAAACCTTCTGATAAGATTACTGATCTGTGAAAAAAGTGTAATGTGTTCGACAAAAATGTTTTGAGAATAAATGTGTGAGACAAATTGTCGGTCCTTCGGGGCCCCCTGAGAATGGGGGCACTGGGCACGGGCCCCGTGTGCCCTTATGGTGAAGACGGTATTGTACACCATAATAACATATAGGCTATGATTTACAACGATGCCGAATAATTGAAGTTTGCGACGACGAAGACACGGGTAGAAGCGAGGTATATATTAAATTTTTTTCGTATGAAAGCATTCTATCCAATGTATGCAAAACGTGTATAGGCACGTCGTCAGTTCTAGTTGTGTGAGCACAAAATTCGTGACACTGTATAAATACCCGCTAGCTTTATATGTATGCATATAAAAACGTTAATTACGAAAGAACGTGTCATACACAGCGCGGAATAAAGCTCGAGCCGGCTTCAAAGGGGTTCGTGTTGAAATTAGTCCGTCTGTGCGCTGAAAGAGCGACATTTAACTCAGGCGACCGGAAACCTCCGTCCGGTGTTGTCGAGTAGGTGCGCTCCACTCGGATCCAGACAATACCACCGAAATGTACGCAAGAATAAACGTGTGGTCGCCTGATTATAATATAACTTCCTCAATTCCTTGTGTGGTAATATACCTATCCAAGCTACGTCACCTCAATATCACTAGAATGATAAAATACTAAACCATAAATGAATAGCATCTAAAGTGTATGTAGTTAACATGTTAGGTAAGATATCTGCACTTAATATCAGTTAAATTTCCTTGAAAATGTAGATACCTAAATTAGATTTTTAATTACCTGTTTTCTGTGAGCTTGTGTCGAATTAGCTACATTACGGGATTAATGTACTTTCTTTTAAACTTAACTTAAACTTTAAGGCTACTTGTGCCCGATAATTACGGATTTAACGGGAACGGATGTACGGGGATATTAAAAAAATACAGATCTCTAAACTTGCCAAAGAGATGTCGGAAAATTGCTAAGGCCATCTAGTCAAATCATTTATTTTGTATAGGCCTATGGGGGCACTTACAAATTGTCAAGTTTACATTTTTTTCTTATATACTACTATACTACCACCGGATCGAAACGCGACCTCAACTGAGAAATTCCGGCAAGAAACTCAGTGGGCTAATCATTTTTTAAATCGCCAAAACTTATTACAAATACACAGGTACATATAGCCCCAGTGTGTTGCCTTTAGAGCTGCTTTTAAAAATAAAGATAAAAAAATTATACGTTAGTAAGGCAACACACGCTACACTTTGACGTGACGGGCAATGTTTCGATTTTTGTTTTGAACCTGACCTAGTCTTATACGTCTTCACATTGATTACCTGTCGTACGTAGACATCAAAGTCATACACTGAATTTGGACGCGTGAAACTGTCAAATGTTAGCAACAGCTCCCTCTTTGATATAATAACTCGTTGGTTAGAACTTTATGTACCGGTACGATTGCAGGGCTTCCGTAAACCAACACCTTGAATGAACGCTACCGTAAAAAATAATATCATTTCCCATCCATTCCCGTTAAGCCTGTACTTACATGCAGTTTGCTGTATGAATATATAACATGCAGTTTGCTTTGAATATAATCTTACTGGGGGGTAATTCTTGCATCATCGACTTATGTCAAAACAAATGGAAAAAATACGACCAATTTGGCGTTAAGTTTCGGCATGAGTCGAATTAGAGATAATGTTTAACATGCGAGAATTGGGCCCCTGGTAATTTCGAGATGTTTGCTCTTTTTGTGGCCGATGCAACGTACGTGTAAACGAGCGGTATGGGTGTCACGTAGTACGAAAATAGGACCGCTGCCATTTAAATATACACGGAACGTGATCTGAGCGAAAAGTGTCGAATATTCGTACATGTTTGTGTTATTGTCCCGCTGTGGCTGTAAAGCAAAACAAACTTTAGTGACTCATAGAAAAAGTTCATTTTTCAACTAAATCACTGACAGCGCGAGCAATATTTGACGCGTGGGGCGTGGCTTTTACCACAGAAATTCAATCTTTATGCATATTGACACAGAATTCAGTTTGGTACTGGCAACAATTTTACGCGCGATGGACGACGCCCTAGTGTGTGTTAAAGATTCCCACAGTGTAGTAGGGTTGTTAAAATTGTCAATTGAGACTGCTAACATAATAGAGTCACTTTGCACGTACACCTAATTCAGTATGTATTATTATTTCTCATGATATAAGTAAACTTTTATTGGAATATCGGAAACCTACCTACAGAAGCAGTGGTACTGTTAGGACATGTGTAGTCGGTAAATTATGCAAGATAATATCTTGTGGCTTTAATAAAAGTTCATAGTGGAGCAAACTTGCAAGAAGTGCGGGCACAAGTGTGATCCCCATTGTGCTAAGACCGAGGGAAGAAAGCCACTGACACCGATGTCTGCTCAGGCCTTTACATTCATCGGAGCACTGCATTGTCAATCTGAATGGAAAGTATGAATTCTTGCGATATTAATATTCGATCATTTGAAAGAAACGAGATCGGTCTATTTGAAAATCGAACTAGGTCTATACCTAGAGGCTATCCTCATTATACAAAAAATAATTATACGAAAAGTGTAAATTTAAGTATTGACCATTAGCTGATTTAAAGCAATATGATTTTCAAATATATAAAACTGTCGTCTAGAACAAAGTCGATACTAGGTATGTTACTGCTTTCTATTTTGTACGTTAGCAACATTGGCAAAAACGTTAAAAATAAACTTAAAAATATTATCACAGCTGTATATAATCATCGTTAGCTATCTAACTCCCTGATATCCTGGTGAAATCAGCTGCGTAATAAGCAGAGGATTATTACGATTCATACAATATTCAAATCCTAATTATCTACACTAGAATTTAGTATGTGTATGAAAATTTAACATTATAGTGAATCCGGCAGTCCAATGTTCGTGTTTAGAGAGATGTGAGCGGTAAAAATTAAACAATGTGCCTAAATAGGAAGTGCTTCGGACACGCATGCAGACACAACAACATGATGAACACATTAATTAACAATTAGCTGGAAACTCGTTTGTAAATTTACCGAGTAAAATGTATTCCGACAGCTCACAAATGAAACGTAAATTGCTTGAGGCCTTTTCATATTTTTGCATTGTTTAATTTGAAACATAGCTTAATAGGCACTTATATTTACTTGTAATGTTATTTACAAACTTTTTCAGTAGGTTTCATAATCGCAATTTCAAAAACGTTTTGAACACTCCTTATTTATAACTTGAATAGGTCTAATTAAAACAAGTCTAGGGAGAGGTTAGCTTCCAAAAAAAATGCAAATTATTTTGACTAGAATTAACCTATTCATTACTTGCTACAGATATTAATGAAACTGAGAAAAGGGACGATAGAGATTTATGGAAGACAGATAGATGATCTAACTACTTAAAAAACGGGCCAAGTTTGAGCTGGACTCGCGTACCGAGGCTTCCGTACCTAAACTATGAAAGCACCGAACATTGATCTAACGAAAAGATAAACTGGATGGAGAGACAAACTTAATTTTGGCGTTCGTATACTGTTGCCCCCATACAAACTGACTACAAAATAAGTTTGTAATAAAAAAAATAGCATTGTAACTATAAATTTTCTGTTTTCAGATTTTTTCCTTTACTTGTGCTATAATACCCTACGGAATCCTAAAAACGATAAAACTAGATTAACTGACTGATAATGGAAGAAGTAGTTAAACTTGAAAACCTCGCCTCATTCAACTTCTTTACAATAGTTGCGGTCCTTGTAAAGTTTTCTGTTTGTATTCAAACTTCTTCAGACTTTAATCCAATTGTCTAGCTGGAAGATTATATAAACATGGATAGTAGCATTCATTTGCAAGTAAGTAGGTAGAATGTTGTTGTATGTTGCAGTATTAAAAAAAACCGAATCCTATTGACAAAGTAATATTGTAAATAATAATATGAAACAGTTCTGAGAGGGCTAATTAAAATGGGGAATATTTTTTTTAATAGCGCAACCAAATCCACTCTATTGAGTAGTGGTAGAGGTATCCAAGGAAGATGCCGAGATTTGACGTTTGGCGAGTCCCGGGGAAAAGTCTAGACCCACTCGAATTTAATGTATTGTAAGAGAGGAGTTGAAAGAAAAATGTATAATTTGAGTGGAAATAACGACCTTGAAATCAGTAGTTCTAAGCGTTCTAACATGAGTTTTACGCATGTTTGATGCTTCCTAATATCGAAGTCGTCTGCGTATAATACTTGTATGAAAAACTCAATCCAGCGCCCACCTTAGGAACTAATAATGTATTATACAAATTTCTTACGTAGACGTTTGCGTTTAGCGACTTTACCAAACGTCAAAACTCATGGTAGCGTCACTGGCCTCATTATGCGAAGGTAACAGTAGCCGTGGGCTTAACTTGAGCCGCAAAACACGAGATTCCCTTTGTACCCATTTATTTGTTTAACCTACTTGTAGGTTACCTGGAGCTCTCTGAAGCATTTATTTTAAAATGTAAGTTTCGTCTTTTGTTTTATTTCACTAAAAACACCTGCTCACGTTTTTAAATTTTCAGGCGATTTTTTAATCCAAATTATGAACAAATAGTTGCGGTGTACCTGGTGACAAAAAAGATGAACATCGTCACACTCTCGGGTGCTCTAGGACAAATGAATCCCACAAACAGAGATATTACCTACCTCTTTGGTGAGAATTATGTACGTGTTCCGGTTATAGCACTCTGTTCAATTTGCATAGATACACGTGTTACGTATGTACTTAATTAAGATACGACCGGTGTCAACGGGGCAGCTCTGAAATTGGCAGCGAGCCAGCTATCTACACTATCTGCAAACTGTCGGGGATTTTTGCATTTTTTTCGCGTTGGTTCCGAATTACTCTTCTACCCTGCGATTACGTACTATGCCTTATATGTATATGTTACGGGCAACGTGATTAACTGGGCATTATTAATAAGGACCGGCCATTTTTAATAATTCCCAAGAGCGATGGGCAAAGTGATTAATTTATCACTTTGATCGACCATTATTAATAATGCCGGACGGCCCGTGGTCCATGTAATAAGTTGATATTACTCGTCGAGAATGTGCTCGAAGAGACTCTCATTTTCATGGACAAGGCTTCCAGCATTGTAACTGTAGTGGTGACTGCAATTCAAAACGTTATAAATGCAAGAAATCAAAGATTCTTTGCAATTCCAAATGTCACAAAAGCTCATCTTGCAAGAATAAATAATTCTAAACTTAATAACTTTCTTGCACAGTCCTTAATTATTAGATATTTTTGTTGATTTTTCTCAGTTTAAACTAATTTTGAAACTATTGTTCTTAAGTAATATTTTTATCAAAATAAAAGTAGGTAACTAATGATGTTATTAAATTTTTAACTGTTTATTTTTAACTACTATTTTCACTTTTCATGACATTTTTGTAAGTTTAATTTCATTTAATAAACAAAAACACTCCAGTTCACCTATTTTATTACTTTGCCCAAGATAGGGTGGGCATTATTCATAATGGTCGGGAAAAGTGATTAATCATGCTGTTTTAATCACATTGTCCAATTGAGTCGGGCATTATGAATACAGACCGGCCATTATTAATAGTGTCCGGACTTATCGAATTGACCATAACATATATATGAGTGGAACAACTATTATTTTTAATCACTTAACCAGATTTTCAGATGTTTTTGATTTAATAATAATGTTTCTCAACTCGTAATGCCACTTGTTTTTAAGTCATGTCTGACAACGCGCTTAAGCTTGATTTACAACGTTATATATAAATCTATATTTGGTAAATATATGCATTTATAAGGTAAATTATTTATTATATAATTGGACAACTATTTACAAAATATTTACAATGCAAAATAAAATAAGTTAAAACTAATAAGAAAATATTATATTTATAAAATATGTAAAAAATTTGGCCCATGCGGAAGCGTACCCAAGACGCTGGCTGCATTCCCTCGCTGAATGGCTAGAGCCACTCGTTGAGCGAGAAAATGGCCTGCTCTTGGGTCGCCAGTTGTGTCGACCAATTTTTTGCCGAGTAAGTTCATTAAATTTTGGGTGCTTGGACCCCATGGACCTAGGGTTTCGACTCCAAAAGGAATGAAAATATATTCGGAGCCGATAACCTCGTACTTCCGCCGTTTCAGAGTCTCAGCCGCCTCTGCCGCCGAGCCCGCTTTCTGAGTGGTTCCCGAGAGATGGGAAGGAGCCAAAGTATCAACGCAGGTTGCATCTTATACCATGGCTCGTCCCATGCTCCAAGGAACCAGAGACATTCCGTCGGGTCTCTTGCCATCGTCATGCACGATACCTTGCGGCTCTAAAATGGCCGGTACGTTGGCGGTGGCAAGAGAACGACGGATGGTGTCATTCAGAGCAGCATGACGAGAGTGGCGGCCAGCACTCCTAGCGCAAGACAGTCCATGCCGTTCAAGCCGGTCGACGACAACTCCGCAGGGGCACGTGTGCGGCGTACAAACTTCGGCCCCGAGCCGTAACCCTAACGCTACACGAAGTGTATTAGGATCAAGGTAGTTTCCCGTATTGGCACATGGAAAAGCATGTAGCCAATATCCGGATTCCTTACAGGAAACTGCCTTGATCCTAGCGAGCTCGGAGCCTGTGCTAGTGTCCCTTAGATTTCTAAAAGTGGCACTGCAACACAAATCATCCCATGCATTTATTAGAAGTAGAGAAAATATTTGATGATTTTTTTATGAGAGCAATAATCACTATCAACATTGTCCTCATTAAAAATGAAGTAGTAAAAATAATAATAAAACAATAGCAAGGCCCATGCACTGATTTCGCATATTTTTATGACATGAATTTCATAACTGCTTTATTAAATACCAAACACGTACGCCGAAATAGCATGTTAGTTTTACTATTCGTGCTCTGCATTCTGTATACCAGTTATCGTATTTTTGTACCTCGTTATTTTCCTGTTTGAGTCTTATATTTACTTTTTTCGTAGGAATTAGGATTATAAAGTAAAGAAAATTAAATTGTATTCCAAAGAATTTGATAGTGATTTTCCTTTGTTTGATTCCCACACTAGGCTGAGCCTCTAGTGAGAATCAAATTACATTGCCGAAATTGTTATAAAGGGTTACGGTATAGTACATCAAGTAGTAATCTATCTACACAAGAACACTTTGATATTTTTTTTTTATTTGTTCTCAATAAAATAAAATTATAACAATCAAAAAAGTCTGCCAAACTGCATAACAGTTTGTCGGCAGCAGTTCTCGTGTATCCATTATACATTTTTCATTACTTAAGTGCTAATATATAATCTAAATATACGGTCTTAAAGGTATATCAATACAGATCAATACAGGTATATCAAGCCATAGCTTTAGAACTGTTAATTTACTTAAAACATATCATTAAACTTAAGATAGCCTATCTTCTCTATTACTATGGACACAGTGACAAATAATGTTTCTTTAATATTTTTTTCAGTTGATATTTAGTGTTTATATTTGTTAGTAAGTCTAGAGGCAATTCATTTATCAAGGCCGGTACTATGTATTTCGGTAAATAAAGATGTGACTCCCAAATTAATAGTTTCTTCATTGCAAGTACTCAAATCAATACAGATTATAAAGATTAGGTTTGCGTTTTTACGGTATAATCATAGAATAAAATACGATTCATATTCATACGTAAATATTATAATTACGTCGACTCTATGTTAGATCTTCAGAATTTAGTTATGATCTCAGCACATTCTCGTGTCATTCGCGACACTGAGAAATTACGTACAGTGAGTAATGAACCAAGCGCCTATCTCGACATATTCCTATCCAATACCTTGATCCGAAATAACAGCTGAAAATCTCATTCCAAAGGATTTGTTCCAGGTTTTACAAATGTCCTTTATTCGCATAGATATTATTGAATTTATTATCATATTATTTCAGTGTAACAGAGTAGGGAAACGAAGAACATATTTTTTTTATGATTACCATGCAAATAAAGTCGGTTCTATTTTGTTGTTCGAATAAAACCCATTGCTTACCCTGCAGTATGTTTGATCGTAGAATTAAAATAATGATAGACGACAGTTGGAGTGGACAGTTTTGAACTGAATCGATGTTATCAGGTCTACCTGAAATTATGTAGCTAGATTCATATCTGTGTACGGAACACAATCATATGGACTGCTAAGTTATCTGATGGAAAATACTTGACTACATATCAAGTACAATACTAGAGTACTTAGCTAAGCATATAAAAATGTCTTCCGTATTTTGTGCTCCTATTCAGGCGGTTAAGGCAAGGTCTCATATAGTTTGACCGTAACCGCTGTACCGCGGCGAGAGGGAGGGCGGGTAGGAAAGAGACGGACTGAAGGGAAAGACAGACGGCCTGAGTTGCCCCGCACATACCTAAGGCGCGGCACAGCGGTTTCGGTCAAACTATAGTAGCAGATTTGACGGAAACGGATGTGCAGTGGGAAAACGTTTTCTATGGAAGCGTCATCACGGGGTGTCGGTTTACCGGAGTCCTGTAATCCAACAGCACAACTTTCTTGTGCGATAATACACTAAAGGATAGGGTAAAGATGATGAATACGTTTCCCCGATGAGAAGCTTAGTTACGCGATTGTGAAATATCCTTCGCTCGGTTTCAGGGTTTCTCGAATCGAAACGCAATTTGTCAACCGGTACTTGCTATTATTTTGACAGATGGTTGAACTTGAAGGTCTCGGCGTTTATTGAACGTGACTTATAGAATTTATTGGAAGATAACAGCTTGTTACAAATTTCCTTGGGATTGATTACATACATATTCTACTAGGGAGTTCATAATGTACAGGATGTATCAGAAGTCCGAAATAATACTTTGGGTACATATACGATAATCATACGTGGATGCTTAGTGAAGACAGATTATTCCTAACTAGCATAGTTTCTGAGTTATAGACCTTTTAATATTTGTCATGGGTAGGTATCATGTTCTGGCCTTTGAGTACATCCGTAACCCTATTCGGTAATGTAAACTATACTTATGAGAGGCGGTACCAATGTTCACAAAACAAAACAAGCTAATTTTATACAGGACTCGAGATATTACGAGTTATAGAAATTTACAACAAAAAAAAAAGGAAAAACATGAATTTCGATTAAATTTGTATATCATTCAGTTGTACACCCGATACTGATGCAAACGTCAAAGTATTATTTCGTACTTCTGAAACACCCTGTATAGTAAGTAGGTAGTCGCAGCGAAAATCGTTTGTCTCTTGTTGGCATCTACTCCAAATGTAATGAATTATAAGGTTATTTTTAGCTTTTTAGTGCACCTAGGTTTTTGATTTTTGTTACTTTTTATTTTGAAATGTATGTATCGCTATTGGAACCTATCAATTCGAAGTTTCCAATGTCTACATAGAGACACTCGTTATTTTTCTCGCGAAGGCGTATTCAATTTCGTCTTATTGGAAGCGACAGCGTACATAATCAACGCTACAAAGATATCTCTTTGAAACATAAGATGAATCGATAGTTTAGGCATGTTTAAGGCTGACAAACAATATGAGCCTATTTGTTCAAGGGCTAAAGAAACTGTAGTGTATGCAATCAAAGACGGTCTATCGTAAACTGGTTTATTGTCCATGCAAGTTAACGGTGCACATACATGTGGGTACTCTTATATAATTTGTTATCTATGTACCCTATACATTACATTTTTCCCCTCTTAAGATTAGCATCTATATGTATTTACAATATTTATAAATACTAAGAGCTTAGCCTAGACCCTTTAACTTACACAGCGAATACCGTTGTCGGTATCCTAATAATAATACATATAAATACATACTGTACCAATATTATATGTACAATATTATTTATTTGTCTTGGTTTGTTTAATCCGCCAAGTCCTAGGTCTTAATGTCATCGGGCGAGGAGCGGGACTTGCCAATGGTTTCTGCACATCACGTGGCCCCGAATCCGATATGTTACTTTTTCCATTATTATCACCCACTGATTGCTCACCCTCTTCTAAATACTTAGGCGACACCGACCTCCTTGGTATCGGGGACCGATTTGGCGGTGTCGACCACGCATCCGCCCCACTCGCGTCCACTGCCTCTAACGTCTGGGCATTTCCTACTCCAACTTCTTGTAAATCAACCGTAGATTTTCCGGTAGCAGGGAGTGAGTGTCGCGACTTCCTTGTTATAGTTTTTGTTACGATTTGATCAATATGACGCCGTTGCAAATCGTTGTTATCATTGGATTGTATGACATATGACACTGGGCCGCTTTTTTTGATTACCGTTCCTTCTTTCCATTTTACTCCACTGTTTAATTTATAGTCCCGCATGAGTACCGCATCTCCGACCTTTGCTTCGCGACTCTTACCCCCGTGATGCGCCTCTTGCTCATCCTGGGCCTTTCTCACGATACTACTTGTATCCGGTCTTATTAAATCCAAGCGACCACGTAACCTTCGTCCCATCAAAGCTACCGATGGCTCCTTACGTGTTGTACAGTGTTCGGTGTTACGGTATGTAAATAAAAATCTACTTAACGCCCTATCACAATCATCTTTCTCTAAGACAGCCTTTTTCAAAACCTGCTTAACAACTTTTACGGCATTTTCTGCCGCACCATTACTCGATGGGTGATACGGCGATACTAAAACTCGTTTAACCCCATTTTTCTTTAGATATGTGTCATATTCACCCGAAGAAAAAGGTGGCCCATTATCACTCACAATACATTTTGGTAGCCCAAAACGAGCAAACAACTTCCTCAAGCAGGGTATTACTGCAGCGGCCGAGGTACTCGCAACTCGTTCTACCTCTAGCCACTTGGAATGTGCGTCAATAATAATTAAATAGTAATTATTACGGAACGGGCCCAAAAAATCCACGTTAAGTCGAGACCAGGGCTGGTCGGGCCAATCCCAGGAGTGAAGGGGCGCGGGCGGTGGCGCGTCGCACAGCGCGGCGCAGGCCCCGCACTCGCGAGCTACTCGCTCAATGTCTGCATCGATGCGCTCCCACCACACATAATTTCGCGCGACTTGTTTCATTTTTACGACGCCGATGTGACCGCCGTGTAGTTCGTCCAACATCTGTACGCAAAATTTCCTCGGTATTACCACTCTATACCCCCAGACGATACATTCGTGTTCTAAAAATAAATTGTCTTTCCTAGCAAAGAACGGTTTTTCATTATCGTTTTCACAACGATCTGGCCATCCGAATTTTATATATCCAATTATTTTATTTAGTAAGGGGTCCTTCTGGGTCTCTGTTCTAATTTCCCGAAATGTAATGGGCAACGTCTCTTCTACGTAATTAAAATAACTTCCTTCTAAAACTTCTAGCGTGTTATCCTCTCTGCCTTTCAAAGGTAATCGAGATAAGAAGTCGGCAAAGCAATTCCTAGTTGACGGAACGAATTCAATGTTAAAGTTATAACCAGCCAATTTAATCGCGTAACGCTGAATACGTCCAGCCGCCGTTTGCGGTATCCCATTGTTTTTATCAAAAATATAGCTCAACGCACGATGGTCACTTCGTAACAGGAAATGCCTCCCGTACACGTATTGGTGGTGTTTGGTCACTCCAAATACGATAGCCAAGGCTTCCTTGTCTAATTGAGAATAATTCCGCTCTGCGCTATTTAGCGTGCGTGATGCGCAGCTGATCAGCCGCTCCGAGCCGTCCGGGTAGCGATGCGACAGCACGGCGCCCACCCCGTAGGCGCTGCTGTCCACCGACAAGATCAACGGTAGCTTCGGGTCGTAGTGAGCAAGCACCGGTGCGCTAGTCAATTTACGTTTTATATTTTCAAAAGCCAAGTCACACTCCTTGTCCCAATGCCATTTTACATCCTTTTTAAGTAAATTGTACAGTGGCCGTAATATAACGGTCATATTAGTACAAAATTTTGCATAAAAATTAACTAATCCTAAAAAACTTTTTAATTGCGACACATCAACAGGAGTGGGGGCCGTAACGATAGCTTCCACCTTCTTTTTGTCCGTATGCAAGCCTTCCTTATCAATACGGTAACCTAAATATGTAACACTGTTTTTAAAAAATTCACATTTTGACCAATTTACTCGTAACCCTGCATCTTGTAATCGAGACAACACTGCCCTTAAATTATTTAGGTGAGTGAATTTATCTTTCCCCGTGACACAGATATCGTCAATCCACACGACCGTTGACGGCAACCCACTGAGCGTTTCCTCTATCAGTTTTTGAAAATTTTCGGGTATACACTTTATACCGAATGGTACGCGCTTATATACAAACGTCCCTACGTGCGTTGTGATCGCAGTCATCGGTCGTGAGTCCTCAGTCAACAATAATTGCTGGTACGCATGGGACAAATCCAACTTAGAAAACTGCTGACCCCCCGACAGGGTCGCAAATATATCTTCAATTCGTGGTAAAGGGTAATGGAAATCCTTAATATGCGGATTAACTGTAATTTTATAATCGCCGCATATCCTTATTTTACCATTGCTTTTAACCACGGGCACGATAGGTGTTCCATAGTCAGAGCGATCTACTTTGTAAATGACGTCATCTCGCTGTAGTCTCTCGAGTTCCCGCTCAACCGGGGCACGCAATGCCAGAGGTAATGGACGCGCCTTTACATATATCGGCGTCGCGTCTGTGAGATACAAACGTAACCGCGTTTTAAAAGTCCCAAGCCCATCAGCAAAAACCTCTGGAAAGTCCTCCCTTAGCTTTGTCACCACCTCACAGTTCCCTTCGGCTATATTGTGACATCTCATAACGTCCAACTGTAATCGACGTATCCATGTGCGGCCCATCAACGGCGGCCCGCCATTTTCAACCACAAATACCTCTAGATATTCCGTAATCAATTTATACGTAGCCTTAACTACAATATAGCCCAAAGGTTCTATGATTGTGCCAGTATATGATTTTAATCTTAGACATTTTTTTACAATAGGTATATGAGAGAAAACCCTATCGTACACATTTTTCGAAATCACTGTTATTTTACTGCCTGTGTCTACTTCAAAGGTGATATGTCGGTTTTCCACCTCCATTTTGATGTAGTACGGCCCGTCGCCGTCACCGCAAACCATATTGTAAAAGTCCACGACACTCTCACTAGAATCATTTAAAAAAAACTGACCTCTAGTCAAGTCCGCTCCATGCGTTCGGCTCTTCCGTTCGTCACATACTACCTTGAGGTGGCCCTTTTCACCGCACCGATCGCACGTATAATTCTTGAAACGGCATCTGGCTGCGGTATGGCCCTCCCGGCCACAGCGCGGACAACGGCGTCGCGGCCCGGGCGCGTCAGCATCGCGCTGCACCGGCGCGGTCCGCGAACCAGGCGCGCGACGCGCCGCCGCCGGCCCCACGCGGTGCAGCGGCTCGGCCGCGAGCCCGGCCGCCGGCCCGGCCGTGCCGCTCGACGCCGCCACCATCGCATGCCGATCCGCCGCCTCTAGCGCCAGTGCCAACTCCACGGCTCGCTTGTAATCCAGATCATTTTCGGCAAAAAGTCTAGATCTCATGTCTTCATTATGGAGTCCGGAGACGAACTGATCTCTCAGATTTACCTCGAGCGGGTTGGACGCTGCTTTCGCAAAATTACACGTCTGTGCGAGGTGTTTGAGATTTTGAAGATAATCGCTCACTGACTCGCCCTGCATCTGCTTCCGTTGGCGAAATAAATGTCTTTCTGCGATCTCCGACCTTTGAGGTTCTAAATGCACTTTCACTATTTGTTCTAATTGGTCGAACGTTTTACTTTCCGGTAGGTCTGGGGCACAAAGGTCACACATAAGGTCGTAGCACGCGACACCGACGTGTGTAACCAGCGTGGCTACATGTAACTCGCCCGGTATTTTATTTAATGAAATAAACTGTTTAATACGGCGGCAATACGCTGCCCAATTATGTGCCCCGATGTCAAACGATTCAATTTTTCCGATTGGCATTTTTATTTGTACCGACTGCGCCAATGTAGTGTATGCAATTAAAGACGGTCTATCGTAAACTGGTTTATTGTCCATGCAAGTTAACGGTGCACATACATGTGGGTACTCTTATATAATTTGTTATCTATGTACCCTATACATTACAGAAACAAATCAAGATTGTTAGGATAGAACAAAGAAGGAATCTTCAATGTAACATTAGCGGAGCATCTTTGAAGGCACCAATCTTTCTTATTGAGTGTTAATATTTTTTTACAAGTTATTTGTATAAGGAGCTTAGGTTTTAGTTTAAAGCTGTTGCAGTTTAAAGCTGTGTAAATTTATATACAGAATCAGTATCATTGTTCGCTAGTCTTTGCTGACGTCACGCATCACGTATTTAGGTTGATACCCACTTAGTTCGCATCATTCGTTCATTATTCGCAGCAAGGTTAACAATATTTGCGTCAGAGCAGCCGCTGCACCGCGTCCCTTAGTTTAAAATTCAGGGCGCAACTCACGCCACTAAAATATGAATGAAATCAGCGAACACTAAATGTATTTTATTCTTGTAGAGAGAGTTCACAATTTTCAAACTACGAATACGTAGTATGAATAGCATTTGAAATCATGCAACATTCCCTGCACCTATGCAGGTAATTGAGTTTATTGATCTCGTTTCGTTTAAAGCGACTTAAAAAAAAGAAAAGGATAATGTATTTTTAAAATTATTCTTTTGTTAATTGTGAACACCCAGGCCAAGTCTCTCTAGTTTACTCCCAACATTTAATCCAAAGTCGTCCCTAACGTTGTAGATAAGATTTCATGTAGGATAATCTATTAAAGTATTATATAGTAATATATTAAAATCTTCGATAATCTATCAGCAGTGGTAGCCGAGTGGTCGAACGCACGTCTTGCAAATCAAAGTGTGCAAGTTCAAACCCCGGCTCGCACCTCTGGGTTTATGTGCGAATCTCATTTTCATCCGAGATTACCACTTGCTTTGAAACGGTGAAGGAAAACATCGTGAGGAAACCGTCACGTCTATAGAAAGGCGTGTGAAGTTCACCAACCCGCACTGGGCCAGCGTGGTGGACTATAGCCCAAAAATCTCCTTCGTAATGAGGGAGAATGTGCCCGGTATAATGGCAATAGGCTCGCCCCCTATTACATTGGGACCAAAAATACATCGGCGAAGTGTGGGCGCACTGCAGTGCACCTCTGCCTACCCCTTCGGGAAATATAGGCGTGATGATGTATTATTATAATCTATTAAAGTATTATATTATATAAAGTATTATATAACCTATTTTGGTTCTAAATCGTAGTAAAATTAACTAGAATAAAGCAGTCAGGTAAAATATCTACCTATACGGTATATGAGTTATACCGTAAGTGAAATCTCCCATTGCCTGTTGACCCTGCCAAGGCAATTTGAGGCCAGATGGTATAAAATCGCGTAACCGAGACCTACATAACAGATGCAGAACCTTGACCTAGCCCGCTTGACCCGCAGCCGTCCCAATATACCAATGACCACTAATCGAGTTTTGGCTTTTAAAGCCTCTAAATCGCTTCGGTCATTTCAACCCGGTCTCTGTGACCTCAGCAATTTGAGTATCTCCCAGTCCTTGTAGAAAAGGGTATATTACCTGCCTTGTTCCTGTTTTCGTTCATTAACTCGCAATACCGACGGCTGAAGAATAGTGAACATTAGTCACGCCCGGTTGCTGTAAATTTTCATTTTGTTGAGTTATAAAATATTACTGGCTACGTTCCACGCGGAAGTTATATGATGATGTAATAATAATAATAATACATCATCACGCCTGTATTCCCCGAAGGGGTAGGCAGAGGTGCACTGCAGTGCGCCCACACTTCGCCGATGTATTTTGGTCCCAATGTAATAGGGGGCGAGCCTATTGCCATTATACCGGGCACACAGGTTTCCTCACGATGTTTTCCGTCACCGTTTCTTAGCAAGTGATAATCTCAGATGAAAATGAGATTCGCACATGGAACCCAGAGGTGCGAGCCGGGGATAGAACCTGCGCACTTTGATTGCAAAGCGTGCGTTCGACCACTCGGCTACCACTGCTATATATGATGATGTATTTTCACAAAAACAATATTTCATATTTATAATACATACTACTCATGCAGAATAAAACCTATTTAGTATTGTACCTGTACGCTTTCACAGATGTATTTAGAATAACAAACAAAGAAACTAAAGAATATCTACATATGTTTAGAAGTGTACACCGATAAAGTGTTCCTAACTACCGACTACCATACGTAGTTTTCACAACAACAGTAGTTGCGCTAAATTGGCTACGAAGGCTGCATGTGTCTGCTAGACCGTGCGGAATAACTATGATAGAGTATCGCTCCGTAGTTTTCCCGAATTATTACATATTTGTGTAGAACGGAATAAGAGCGGTTTTGTCATTATTCTATGTAGCAAGTATTTTATTTTAATAATGATTAGGGGGATACGCTCTTAAAATATATTTCACTATAACTGCGGAAATCCATATTGCTAGTTCAAGTGCTCGTCGTTTTATTTCAAACAAGTAGCACATTTTCTCTTAAAACACAGAATGCATAGTTAATTTGAAAAGTGTCCTTGACACGGGGTCACCGGCAACCTTGCAAGAGTCAGATTAAACGTTTCCACTCTAGCATCGGACATTTTTATAAACAAATAAGTTAATATTATAGTTTATCTATAGATAACATTATTTATATTTTAGACAAATTATTGGATAAAGTAATTTGAAAATCATTCCCATTTTGTTCTAAACAAATTACAATTAAACTAATGTTCACATCCGTTATTCGTTATTTTGGTCACCATTAGATTTTAAATATATATTTACCCATTATGGACGAGCCTAGGTACTAAAGTGTAATTTAAAAAATAACTTACTGTATGCTCTTAGGGATGTATAAAAATTCGTCATAAAAATAAATAGCTTGAACAGCGGAAACGGTGCCTCGTCGGATCGCATCGTCACGTCGCGACGGCGGCGTCTAAGCGACGATTCCCGTCCATACGAACACAGTGCATTTTTTATTTTTTTGTGAAAATTAATAATGGAAAAGTTTTTTTAGATATTGCGTTAGCGATTTCGTTTTTTTAATTAAAATAAATTACATATATGAAATCAATCTATTATATATATGCATGTATTTTGTACATTTTGAATACTATAGAGTTTACTATAATAGAATGGAATTCAAGTCAAAATTGTCAGCAAAAAATCTACATTGTGTTTTTATAGAAGTGGCCAGTCGTGGTCATTACTACGGAACCATTTAATTTTATTTCATGCCGCCAATTGTTTTGCAATACACGAATATCACGTCCGACTGTTTAATCAAGCTTTGCTCTATTATCATCAGCTTAACGTGCATTTCTATTTGAAGCGTGTTCATTCTGATTAGTATATTGTTTACAAATTGCAGACATTATAATATTAAGTAGGTATGTAAGTATAATAGTAATTAGATTTTTTGCTAACTGAGTATACTTACTCGCACACCACATTAAAAATAAGAAATAACCTTTGCTGATTATAATATTATGATTTAGTGATTATTGGGGATATGATTCAAAAGCATAAACCATGTTTTGCAAACGCAATACATACAACACAATACATCAACACATATGAGACTAGTGTGAATGCCCTGCAGTGCACCTCTGCCTACTCCTCGGTGGAGTATAGGCGTGATGATATCTTTTTTTTTTTTTTTTACAAAAATACTGTTACGTTAAAGCTATTTTTATTTACTCTAACTATAAATTTACGTGAAGGTTTAAAACAACATAACCTCCTATACCACAAAATTAATTGCGTCAGTTGTTCTATTATATCGCTAAATGGATAAACAAGTTCCATCGGCGCGTATCTACGATTGTTTCACAAATTTTGCGTTCCAAGTTGGCATAAGTACGAGATTAATTTTGAATTTCCAGGGGACGCTTGAGTTCTGACTTGGTTGTTTAGGACTAGTCTCTGCTATTAACTACTATTGTCACGCCCTTCACACACTGGAGCGAGCGAATTAACTTGATTTTTTAAATATATTTACTGTATGTCCATATAAATAAATATTGCATTTCAGTGGAAAAAGCCAAGGAACCAAGCTTCAATGTTCTCTCGCGACATCCATTAATTTATTATCGAAAATGTGCTTTTTCTTAAAGTTTTTTTTTGCTATAAATTATTCGCTTTGACGCTCCTGCAGGCGCAGGGCATTAAATGTTTATCTTGATTTGTTCTGCTCCGAAACGCGAATATATTTTGAAGTTATAAGGTTGTGTATTCAGCGATTCTAGTGTAACCGCTCGTGGATACACTGATTGGAGATGGCTCGGATTATGTTAGATCGGCGTTCGCAAATCAGTTGTCAATAGTTATATCTATTTCACGTGATACAACGCATTTGAGATTAGTTCAGAGCTTATACAAATTGTATTACGTACTTAATACTATTATGCATATATTTAGTATTTAGCGCTATCAAATTTCTTGACCTAAGTACTTATAAATATTTATGAAGTTTTTTTTACGATTTTGTCTGACCTGCCCTGGCCTGCCCTGGCTGTTGAATTTGATTCCTTTTCAGACGAAAATCTTATTATGATTTGTATTGTTATTTTTAAACGTAGCTAATTACGTTGTAATAGAAAAGATTCCTATTACCGTAAGGATACATTCAGAATTCACTGCTTTAATTCGCATGGTAGTCGTGTGTGTGGCCTGAATTTTCAAGTAAGGGATGTGGTGCAGCGCCACCCACGCAAACACAGTTATATCTTGGGTGGAATACATTACTGTTACATAACCCTGCAATAGTAGAGCGCGTAACACCCTCCACCTCAGCTTACTCTTAGCAAGTTGTAGCACTACTACTTTTGTATACGAAGAGAGATCGTTATAGATCCTATTAGTTCGTTTAGGATCATATGATGAGTAGGTGTTGTGTGGCGATATATATTACTAGCTGTGCCCGCGGTTTCACCCGCGCTAATAGATACTTTGGCGTAGAGTGATGTTATAAAGTATGATTATAAGTCTATAATACCCGATTCATGTTCGGGAATATTCCCGTTTTTGCCACATTATTCGTTGCTGCTCCGCTCCTATTGGTTGTAGCGTGATGATATATAGCTTATAACCTTCCTCGATAAATGAACTATTTTACACAAAAATAATTATTCAATTCGGACCAGTAGTTTCTGAGATTAGCGCGTTCAACCAAACAAACAAACAAACAAACTCTTTAGCTTTATAATATTAATATATACTAGCTGTGCCCGCGGTTTCACCCGCGCTAATAGTTACTTTGGCGTAGAGTGATGTTATAAAGTCTATGATACCCGATTCATGTTCGGGAATTTTCCCGTTTTTGCCACATTATTCGTTACTGCTCCGCTCCTATTGGTCGAAGCGTGATGATATATAGCTTATAACCTTCCTCGATAAATGAACTATTTAACACAAAAAGAATTATTCAATTCGGACCAGTAGTTCTTGAGATTAGCGCGTTCAACCAAACAAACAAACTCTTTAGCTTTATAATATTAATTAATTATTAGTATAGATAATATTATATATTATATTATATTATATTAATATTATTATATTATATTATATATTATATATTATATTATATTATAAGTATAAGTATAGATTTAAATATTCGACGAGTCCAAAGAACAAAGTTATAATTGTCAACTGGTAACATTGGAAATAAGACTTAGTTATTTGTAATTGTAAGAGTCATATTTGCATACTGGTATCGTGTCAAATATAAATTTGCCGATGGCTGAAAATCGAGCTTTAGAAGTTTTGTAGGCAGTTTGATATTGTGGCTTTTGAAATAGCCCTGATAAGAAATCTGTGCTAATGGAGCCAATAACGAATGATTGTATAGAGACATATGGGGCACATTGGCTGATCGCCAATAGTCGCTTGAACTATTTAATGCTACCCGTGCAGATGCGCACGGTTTTTTTTTTTATAAATAATAAATAGGTAAATCTCGCCAGATACACCATACTCATCATACGATCCCAAACTAAGTAAAACTTGTACTAAGGGTACCCATACAATAGGCTTAGGGCGATTCCAGTTACTTTTTAAATTAAAAAGTATTCGATTTTATCAGTGTTGGACAATGCAACCAAAACAATTACGAAATATTAATACCACATTTAACGTATAAAGCTCAAAAAGGGAATTCAAACAATATGGCATGTGAAACAAAAAAAAATCATTTGTTAATCGTCAATTAGGAATAACAAACCAAAAATAATAGTAACATTGAATAACTAATTAATCTCAAAAATACAAGTGGAAATCGAACGATATTGTCAGTCTTACTTTCTTCGTTGAAAATAACGCGTGTATTCAAGTTAAGTCTCCCTTAAAAGGTGAGGGGGAATGTCAGCTTTAAGTAAGTACCAGTAAAATCTTACTGCTTACGATGCGTTAAGAGCAATATAAATAGTTACAGCTAGGTATAAAGGTTTCTAAGGTCGACTTGAGAATGAAGGTTTTTCCTAGCGTACTATATTTTACACAATAAAGAAATAAATTTAATTTAAATAATCCACAAGGTACGTTCCGTAGTCAATAAAGCTTTTGATAACGCAAATATTTATTTTGCACCAATTTTTTTTAGTTTGTAAGTAATTTTGTTTTATTTATGGACCTAGTCTGAAAATAAAGTTTATTATTATTATTAAATCCCACATGAACCTAAAGTTGTAAATTTCATGTTTTCATTATTGTTCAACATCTAAAATTTATGAGCTGTAACCAGAAATCAATTGGTAACCTTGCACGATAGTCCACATATTGATTTTACAAGAAAAAATGATAAGCGTGTCACGTAACACTCGTGCGAACAAAAGGTCGGCTCGGGTGGTTCCGTGGAATAACAGAAGGTCTCAGATAGTGCTGGTAAATGGCAATGTGCCAGCGGAACTAGCCTGTTGATGCCGGCTCTAACTTAATTAAGTAGACACTACGTGGATGCGGTATGCAATGTACGATGGGGTATGCAGTGTAATTGGGGCGAACTTTAAAGCAGGGGAAAATTCTTGAAAGTAGTGACTATTGTACAAAAATATATTTACGCGTTTGTTTCATAGCTTACCAGTACCACCCAGTGCTCAGTAGTTTCATAAATAAGTGTTATCGTCGTTCAGCATTTAAACGAAATTTAGTTTAATTAGTATTTAAACTTGAAATATGACTTTATTTTGTAAGCTGTTCCCTGCCCAGTTGTAATATTCACACTAAAGTAAGGCGTTTTTTTCGAGACGTAAAAAAATAAAGAGAATACCATTGAGGGAAACAATATTTATATACATTCATAAGCATTCCTGTGTATAGGGTACGTGCGGCGCTCACGGATATTCTACAAAGACTTGTATACGACTTCAATATAACACACTAAGACGTCGAAACTCGCGCGACATGCCATGATATACTTTGTGTCAATATGTATAGAGATTGAATTTTGTGGTAAAAGCCACGCACCCACGCGTTATAATTAGCTCGCGCTGACAGTTTTTTTTCGTTAAAGAAAGTACTTTTTCTAGGAGTCAATATAGTTTGTTTTGGTATGGCAAACTTTAACGTGTTAGGGTGGACCCTCCAATGTGCCACAAGTTTTGTTTTTGTTACTTTCGACAAGATTTGATCTGTACAACATTTTATTCAAGTTACGGCTCACCGGGGGTTGGATGTTGGGACATGTAACCCAAGTACTAGTCGATACGGGACGTATTAATTCTTAAAGGATCAAGTATTAGACTGACAATTTATTTTCATAAACTGGTTTTGAATTTAATAGAAACTTAATATAAAATAAAATATAATATCTACGGTCGACTTCTCTTCTAAAGCCTTTACTTGTCGAGAGAAGATTAGTGTTCAGTACATCTGTACCGAATTATGATAATATATATCGGTACTTTTATAGGATTACTATCATAGAATTTCAGTTGACACATAATTACGAACTTTAAACTTGTTCTGCTGTCAAGCTAATACTACTATTCAAGTATTCGCTGTCCAAGATAATGTTTCTCAATGTCAACAGGATTTGAACTTAGAATTGTTTTAATAATCGGTACTTCTAAACGAGAGCATTAATATTCATTATTCATTGCCATTTTACAGATAAACATAGTATCTATAACCTCAAGTTATGATACCAAGTTACGAACCGGATATCTAAACTGAAGACCAAGTTATTTCATTTGAAACGTAGAACTTGCGAGTCCATGGCAGCCAACTATATAATGGAGTGGGGCCTGCTGTAATTGCAACCCCTTTTCTGAAGAGTGGGTTGAGTTTAATCACAAATCTTTTCGCTGGAATGGTAATCGCTATCTTGGAAATATTTATGCAGTATTTCAAAACACGGCCGCGCCGCAGGACGGTCCTCCTCATCACATTAACAGTATTTTGTCAATAATAATTTATATGTATTATTATTACAGTATCATTAATAAATGAATTGTCAAAAACTACAAGTTATAAAGAAAACAATACTGCAAAACAACAGGTGGTAAGGTTGCTAAAAATACTATTCTTTTTCGAATGCCATTTGGACGTAGTTAAACATTAAGGATCCAAACAACTTTAAGTCAGTTTTGAGATAGAGCTTAAAGTTTGATAAATATAGCTATGTTAGTCTAGGTGGTGAAATTGGTATTTGCTTTTGTTTTTCGATGAGAGCTTTTTGGCTTTTAGGAACCGAACAATTTTGTGGATCAATCATGTGTGATCAATGTGGATTATTGCTTAACTACATCCATTAAATTTAAAAACAAAGAAACCTGTGTGCAAACGATGCTTGCAAAAATTAAATTTGGTTACATTCGCAACTGATACTTGAACTGATACTGCTTGTCTAATTAGATATAGATCCAAGCTCATTGTCTATGAAAATTAACTATACCTATAGATATCTATTGGAAGTCATTGATCACGTCGTGGTGAAAATTGATGGTTGGTCGTTATTGCGATTAATATTTAACAACCCTTAAGCCCAGCCCAACGTAATAGCCCTGTGCCCTATTATTACGCCACCAATTCTTTAAATAACCGCACCAGCTATTATATTGTCACAACTGTATTTTTTATAAAAGCGTAGGTACGTTACTATGAAATCATAGGTACCTTGTACTCTTAATGGTGTTTGCGCGTTAATTTAGTTCCAGCTAACACATTAGTCGTCACGGAAACGTGAGACACGAAAATGTGTAAAAATTGCCCAAAACTACGCATTATTGTTGCCTGTTGTGCAGAGGTTTTAGCTAATTAATTTTAAATGAGTTTGTAATGTTGACTTGACGCATTTTTACAGTATACATATAAAGTATCACACCACAACCTTAATCGGAGGAGTTCTTTACTAAGTTAGGGGTTAAGAGGAGGTAGGAGTAAAGAGTAATTTTGAATTGTTAATCATGTTTTTAAGTCTTTTTAAGCCCTAAACCCATTGGGGCAAGCTAATTAACATGACTATTTTGAAAATGCATTCTGTCTCAATATACCTATGTAAAGATTAAATTTAAATGGTAAAAGCGATGCGACGACGCATCAAGATTCGCTCACGTCTTCGATGAAAAATTAGCTTTTTGTTTTGGTACTGGGAAACAAAAGATACTTCTATTATTTTTTGTTTATTGACTAGTCATATCATCGAGGTTCATATGAATAAGAAAATCTGAGTCTGCTTGTCTGTAATTGAATTGTTTACGTTATTATCTGATTTATTTTTAAAACTTGTTCTCATTTTGTAAAAGAGCGGCACGTTCATAGAAATACCAACGCTGCGGTATCTACGTGTTAATGCATAACATTATAACTTTTATGATAATGTTAGCGTTAGATAATTTGGTTGAAATGCTAAACATAGGTCCATCTTGCCCTTCACCCACCACCTTTACAGTAGTATTGTTTAATATTATTTAGGTTTAGTACAGATTTTCTAATACCAAAATCATCAAAAGATTTGCTACGTTTGGTTGCTCCTTGATTTCTAATATCTTAGTTTAATTTTGGAAATAGATATGTTAATGAATTAAACATGTGATGTGATTGTTGATTCCGAGGGCACCAAACTTATCTACACTACTACACTGAGCCTATTCCCGTCCCTCTCATGATGATAATGTAAGATGAAGACGACAATATTTTTAGTATTGTCTAAAGTTAAATTGTAGTTTATGTATAACAGAATAGAGAAAATTATAAAGTATAGTTTTTGAGTGCAGCTCTCACGCGCGGACTTAACGCAAATACTTTGGTACGTTTAGAGAAATTGCAAAAGCGTGTAACTCTGCGGACTGTTTGCATTTCAACTTCACGAGCACCTATTTCACACGCCTAATGGACCGCACAACTAAAATACGATCGATAACATTATGCCAGCACCGTACGATATTTCTCTTCCATGCAGTTTCCAATAACGAGATATTTCAGCCCATAGTTGTTGTTCTAAACTGGTTACATATACAGGGTTTTGGCGGTAAAGGGAAGATCTTCCTGCCAGGCGGGTGGTATGCCTGGCGGGGTCCGCTACGCCCCAGTGATGTTGTCGGGGAATTTGTATATATAGTTCAGATCGTTGAACACAACAGTACCGCGAGCTAGGATTTTCATAGTACTTTTGTATGGCGAATAATTTCTTGATCACGTAGAATTGCGATGTGTCTACAGTCGCGCCATCTAGTAGCGACTGGCGGTAGTTGTGTTTCGTGGCGAGATAGAGGGTGCGCCACAGGGTAATATTAACAATTCAAATATGTAAACAAACTATGTTAGTAATGTAGAGAGTCCTTTTTTATTTACAAGCTTTATATTAACTTGCAATGTATGTCCGGGTGGAATCTTGCAACTGAATTTTAAATCAGTTATCTTTAACCGATTGAGCTGAAATTTGGTATACACGCTTATTTTGGATGACAATGCATGCTTAGCTTTGTGGCGTCATTCTAATTCCATTATGGCGGATCATCCAAGATGGCGGAATAGCTATTTTTTCTGCACTACCACAGTATAGGTATCCAATGAAAGGGCTTGCTGAGGAGAACACGAAAACTAAGGGCAATTAAATAAAAGCTTGTTTTTAAAAAGTTTTTTTGTAATATTTTATTCTTCTTTGTCTATAAAGTACCAATAATGAACTCATTAAGATTTTATTGTAAGGAGTAGAAGAAAATATACTTAAAGATTTAATTTCTGTAGTAAAGGCCACGCGACCACGCATCAAAATTCGCTCGCGCTGTCAATGACATCTTGTTTTAGAAAAAGCTTTTTCTATGAGCCAATAGTCCTTTTTGTCTATCTATCTATCTATCAGCCAGAGACGTCCACTGCTGGACATAGGCCTCCCCCATAGATCGCCACGAATTACGGTCTTGGGCTTTATGCGCCCATCGACTCCCGACGACCCTGATGAGGTCGTCCGTCCACCTGGTCGGGGGTCGTCTCACGTTTCGCTTGCCTGTTCTAGGCCGCTACTCCAGGACTTTTTAGTATTGACACAAATTTTGACGCCCGCGTTTTGACGCCCAAGTATGCCAGAGTCTTAAAGCACACTTTTCGTTTTGCTATGTTTGGTGTGCAGATGAATTTATCTTTTACGATAAGAACTTGTTAATATCCATTGACCATGTGACGTGGGCTCTTGAACATCCATTGCGTTTGTGTTCAGACATCATAGTGCTGTAATACAAGACATGTTGTATACAATGGAGTGACTTGTCGGAGCGGAGTGGATCCGCGCTCGGCGAAACCGGATGCAGCATCCGGCCGTTCGAGTTAAACACTGCTCATTCACTGCACATCAATGCATTAAGTCTGATTCATTTCAGTCTTGGCAAATACGTGATTCATACCAATGTCATTTATTTTTTACAAGCTTTTATTTAACTTGCAATGTATGTCCGGGTGGAATCTTGCAACTGAATTTTAAATTAGTTATCTTTAACTGATGATACATTTTGATTCCGGAAGAATACCTTTTCACAAGACTGTGATACTGCTAAGTGGTGTTTTATCCGTAAACTGGTCTTTGTTTGTCTACCTCCACGATTGTTGAGTGTTATCTGGTGCTCTTTATTCACTTCTTTAAATTACTAAACTACATTAGGTATCTATTCTTTTTTTTTAACACGAAAAAAATAAAAAATAAATTTTCCCGGCACAGAAGAATGGCCGGTGCACGATTTCAAAGAAACGTAGGTAAACAGAAGTCGATCAATTCGATACAGACGTTTCATTTCTGTAGTCGTCGAGATAGGTACGACTTTTAATTTCCCTTGCGTTTACAAAATGATGTTTTGGTCTCTTTTGTTATTATGAGCGCGACTGCAGCGGACTTGTTGCTTTTCAATTATGAAAATACTGAAAGAACTATGAGAATAGACTTATATATTTAATACTAGCTTTATTCACGACTCCGCTCGCGTGAACTTCAACTAATTAGTTATAGAAGTCAGTTAAATATGAAATTATCGCAACAAAAAGCAGTGGACGTAAGGGTGCTCATACTTATTATGTCAAATGAAATTTTACAATTAATGAGTAAAGCAGCCAGAGTAAAGGTTCATTTATTAATGCATTGTTTCCAACGTTACATGCGTACCATATTTTAAAAGCAAACGGCACTCACGGGACACTGTTGTTGTGTATAAAATAAAAAAGCCCCATCCGTCTGGCTGTAATGGGCATGAAAATTGTTATATATTTTACTCCTTATCAGCTAAGAGGGATTAAGTGTTGAGCTTTTAAAAAAATAAATCTCATAGCCGTAGATTCGTTTTTTAATAACCAAACAATAGTTTATAACTAAAAAAGGAGAAAACATAAATAATGATTAAAAAAGACTTGATCCGCGTGGGATGGTGGCAAGAACGTTGGCTGCATTTCCTCGTTAAATAGCAAGTCCTATAGTTTATTAGCGATAAATAATTTTAAAAAAGCTGTAAGAAATTACTGCTTTACATATCACAGCAAAATAGGCCAAAGGCATCTCACACGGCTATGTGATATAATCGCGGTAAGATGCATAAAATAATTACAGTTACCTTCCTGTTAGTATCTGACTAACAAGCATAAATAAATATAAGCAAGAATAAATCATAAACTTTCATCTGGTGCGCCGGCGGCGGGTCGAAATGCGCCCCCAACGACCTTTCCGTCAGTTATAGTTTTCACCGTGCGCACCAAACGTAAGCACCACGGCGGGCTGATATTTGCCTGTTTCGCACTGAAGGTGTTATGTATCTACGTATAATGTGAACTATACACCCTAAAGCCTCTTTGAATAATCTCAAACTTGGATCAAAGTAATATGGCGGAGGGATGTCAATTCCATCGTAGTGCTTATTGAATTGAAGATTGACTGTGTATGTGTACAGTCAATCTTCACTTGTATCATGGAGATATTATAACGGAAATGACATTTCGAGCCCGCGCTGCGGTAAACTTTTCTGCTTTATCTGACTCCGCCATTGTTATTCTCCCATATAGTTGCATGTATTACAGGTACATGAGAAAACAACAATGGTGGAAAAATCGCCGCAGGGCTATACGAAGAATGGAGTCGTAATGGGTACTTTATATACTCTAAGCGTAAAATATACACATGCCGTCACTACGGTGCGATGGTTGTTTGCATTGTAAATTTAATTTCTAAAATTGTAAATTTCAGTTGAGGTTGAATTGCAAAGTTCACCGCGTATTTGGATTTGGGAACGGAAATTAACGGATTTAATAACATAAAATAACATAAATGAGATCTGACGAAATATCGGATAAATAAAACAGTGAAAAGTTGGCGGACGATGTCTCCAATATTTTATTAAATATATTTTATAAATGGAATTTATTGTGCCTTTCACGTGAAATAATTAAAACGAAAATATATAATTTTTATTACGCATTTGATGCGCGGAGAACTTCTGTCGAAAACAGGAAGAAAGTCGAGTAGAATTTACGTCACGTGCTGAAAACGAATATCCTATTTGCGTTCTGCGTAATAACAGCACCGAGTGAAATGAATCGTGTCGATTTGTTTGTTTCAGTGTTTCAAACATTCAGTACAAATTGCGCAACTTCAATATACGCTTGTTTATTCATGATTCATTATAAAATATTTTTCAAAAATAGACCTTCTTTTTAACTGGCCTATAATAGTTTCCCACTCCTGGGCAAAGGCCTCCCCTTTCCTCTTCCACACTTCTCTGTCCTTGGCAACCTCCGGCCACGTTTTTCCCACAAAGGTGTCAAGGTCGTCTCGCCACCGTCTTCTCGGTCGACCCCGACGGCGGCGGCTAGTACTGGGAATCCAGCTGGTGGTGATATAAGCCTACCTCTGCGGGTCCATGCGCGAGACGGACCAGCCCACTCCAACTTCAATTTCGCCATCTTTTTTCCCACGTCCGTGACGCGAGTGATGTCACGCAGGATAGTGTTCCTGATCCGGTCGGTTCGTTTCACACCCAGTATCCTGCGTTCCATAGCTCTTTGGCAAACCTTGAGTTTGGATGTCTGTTGTTCTGTCAGTGACCATGTTTGTGCACCGTAGGTTAGGACGGGCAAGATACACATGTCGACGAGTCTACGCTTTAAGGATATCGGAAGGTTGCCCTTCATGAGATCCCTCATGGACCAGTAGCTCTTCCAGGCGTTTTCAATCCGTCTAGTGACTTCTTTCTCTTGCCTGTTTTCAAACGAGACTATCTGGCCCAGGTACGTATACTCGTCGACATACTGTATTACTTGCCTATCTAATATAGACCTAATTAGAATAAATGTTTAGTATCAAAATACATCACACGGGTGCGTGTAATACGAACTATAATAATTATACAGCTTGAAGTTTGTTATATACATATATATGTTTCGGTGTCGGTAAATGTACAAATTGTTATTAATTATGAAAGTTGCTTCGCCTACCGACCTTCTCAGCGAATGCTGAAACTTTGTTAACACTTTTTAATATTTTGTTAACGTAGAACATTAGCTTTCAACTTATAAGTTCTGTTTTCAATCCCCTCGACACTGCTGCCGTTAAAAGTAGGCATTTACGTAGTTCAGAATTTCAGACTCTGAATATTAAGTACATACATTACTCCATTGACTATTTGAAAGCGAATGCTGCAACCATTAAAATAAATAAGATTAATTTGTTTGTAATGTCAAAATAACTGCTTTTACTAAATGCTTATGGGAGTAAAAGTATATACGATAGATACTTGAAACAAAAACGCAATTAAAAAAAAAACTATTTCATTGTTTTGGGTAAACCCTGAAACGGTTGAACCGATTTGGACGGTACTTTCACTGGCAAATAGTGGATGTTAAAAGGCGTAAGTAGATTTTATGATTTTCCAAATTTTCCAGGTTGAAAATTATCAGCGTTCCGCGGGAAAAAATAAACCCCAGTTTTCCGGGTAATAAAAGTTCCTAAATTCCGCGCGTAAGAAGTCGCAGGCACAGCTAGTCAACACTAAAGTAGTAAATACGAAATATTAAATTTACATTTTCGTGTTCAGTGTTCTTATTACTGTACCTGTCAGTAGTATAATAAAATATAATTTGATATAATCTCCCCTTTGCCATAAATTCCTTCGTTATCCCGGAAAACATGGCGATAACGGATCTCACGAAAGCTACGAAATGACGCCTGTAAATCACCAAGTGGGAAAAACATCGCTGAAGCATGTAGGGGTCAATGAACTTTGACTGCTATTAGAGGGAGAGGGAAAATATTAATGGTTGGTGTGCTCATTTTACCCCTATACTTAACGAAAAACAATATAAGTGTATCTAAATTTCAATCTATCTACTTTTTAGGGTTCCGTACCTAAAAAGGAAAAACGGAACCCTTATAGGATCACTTTGTTGTCTGTCTGTCCGTCTGTCAAGACCCCTTTTCTCAGAAACGCGTCGAGGTATCAAGTTGAAATTTATAACAAAGACTAAAGTCTGCGGTCCCTTAAAGCTCTACAAAAATCAAACTTCTAAGTTAACGCAATTAAAAGATACGGTGGTTTATGTTGCATTTTCTGTACATCCTCGCAGGAATCAAAAACCTATAGGGTACTTCCCGTTGACCTAGAATCAAGAAATTTGGCAAGAAGCAATGTCTTATAGCACAAGTAAAGGGGAAAATCCGAAAACTGTAAATTTATTGTTAGAAATTGTTTTCTTGTGATCACAAACTTATTTGCAGTTCGTTTGTATCGGGACAACAGTGTACCAACGGCAAAGTTAAGTTTGTCTCTATCCAGTTTATCTTTTCGTTACATTAATGTTCGGTGCTTTTATAGCTTAGGTACGGAATCCTCGGTGCGCGAGTCCAGCTCGCACATGGTCGGTTTTTTTGTAGTACTATAGGTATACCTGCATCTAGATGCATTATAATCTTATGCCCGCTGGGTAATATTGCTATTTTCAGACACAAAGCTGCAGTGAAATGAGAATTTAAAATATTCATATTTCTGTTTGAATAGAGTTAATGCATGCACACAGAGCGGATGTGGTGTGAAGCGGAATAATGTTTGGGTAAACACACGCGCGGATTTGCGAAACAGAACAATCTAGAACACGTGGAATAATTTATACAAATAATTAAAATTGAAGTGTATGTTTGTAATATCAAAATAACACCTTTTTACCAATTGCATATGAAAGTATACACGACACCTATAACGAAACTGCAATTTAAAAAAAATTGTCTGTCTGTCTGTTTGTTTGGGGTAAATTTGTCTGAACAGATTTTGACGGGATTTTCACTGGAATATGGCTAATATTCCAAGGCGTAACTTAGGCTACTTTATTTTTTGAAAGCATTAGGGTTCCGCGGAATGAACATAAAACCATTATTTCCGGGTAATCTCCCTAAAGTCCACGCGGGCGAAGTCGCGGGCACAACTAGTAAATAGATATATATCGCCGGACGACACAAACTGAGGAAAGCTTGTACTATGGGTACAATACAATGGACTGGTGGTGATCTCAGTTACACCTAGAACTGGCCAGACCAGGCGGGAATCGGACCTGTTTCAGTGAGACGAGTGGAGTGTACTATTCTTTAAATTTAACCAGAATGTTTCATCAAAATGCTATCCATGATTATTAAAGGACTCAAAGTAATTTCATAACATTTTCTGGTAAATAATGACTTAACCATTTTCTGGTTTATTTCCTAGCTCGTCTGAGGTATAGCAGCGGACCTGTGCAATCGCCTCAAGCACATTTCCAGTCTACAAAGTAAATGAACCCTTGCTTTGTGAAGCGTTGTTCTAGTTTTGTCAGTATTATTAATTTAATCGGGGCTCTATTGTCACTGCTAAGTTTATTCTCTAGTGACTACGGCACAGATATAACGTGTGCTGAGATAAGACTTATGTTACGGATTTTATCGTACCACGCGAGACGTTCTCTGGATGTGAGATTTGGCACGTAATTGACACGACAGGAAGACACGAAACTGATTTATCTCACATTTTGTCTCGTCATAACCGGCCGTGTGATTGCACAGATTCACAAGACGGACATTGTCAGGTAGAGTTTGAATGTCACTAATATCCTTTTCTCGAAGTGAATCGACGTTTAATAGGCGGGAATGATACGCCATGGGAACTTTTCTGTTTAGGTATGACTTTAGTATGTCTCATTTTACTCATATTTTAGAGACTCATTTATAAGCACCTATGTATTTCAAATTTTATTCGAAAATAATGCTTGTTCAGAAAATAATGAGATCAGACTACGCTCTAGTACCAAACGAAATCGGAAAAATCGAATTGTTCGTTTGTGAGTGAGGTGTCCCTGCATATCCCCTTATCGCATCGCGCAAGTCCCGACAAAACTGGAGTATTTTTCGTTTTATAAAGTAACCAAGATGGAATTAGGCCGCAGTCTTGTTAAATTATGCTTCTTCTGGGTTTTATGATAATTTTGTTTTTGTACGAGTTTATCACCTTATAAATATTCAAATTGATGCTTATGTGAGAACTGTTAAAGAATATTTTAGGACGAACTTGTTTTGTTGAAACATAGTGACCGGGAGCAGCGGCATTAGTAAAAGAATAGTAATACGTGATTTTTATAAAAGCAGGGGCCCGATTTTCGTGCGATCGACATACATCTCGATTCGAGATATCTCGAAACGAAACTTCAAATCGTACGTATTTTTTTTCATTTGTTTCGACTTATCTCGAATCGAGATGAATGTCGATCGCACGAAAATCGGGCCCTGTCTTGAGAATTCATTTCGTAAGATTGTGCTCCTAAAGCCTCCCAATGCTAAAACGAACTCTGTGTCGATATGCTTATAGATTGAATTTCTGTGGTAAATGAAACGCCCTCACGTCCCTAAATTCGCTCGCGCCTTCAGTGACATTTAGTTAAGAATGAACTTTTTTAATTAGACAATACAGTTTGTTTTGGCATGGCAAAAAAAATTACGAGTGAGCGTCGATCTAGTGTGCTTGCTATGGACGAGGTCTTGATACCTATCGTATGAGAATATGTAAGTGCACAAGACCGAGACCATGACTGAGCACCACTAAATTGGTAAATGGTGCGTTCAGATTGGAAATCCGAGGGTGCCCGAAGGCTCGCGGGCTGATCGCCGCCCTACTCGTGCCAGTCGTGCCTATGTGCGCACACCTGCGCAGAAAATTGTTTTGATAACCGTCTTTATGGCGCCCAAAAGGGTAAGCAAACAATCCTAAATAAGCACTGTAACGAAATTAAAGCTGATTCCTCAGCAATGGAAAAATGATTTTACGTTTATTGGTTTTGGATCCATTTTAGAGTAATAAAATGGGAGATATATTTTTCTCGCTGTTAAATTTCAAGAATTTTTTAGTCACAGCTCTTATGATATTAGTGTGTTGAATGTTTTAAGAGTACCTAAGGTTTCTTAGTGGCGAATGTAAACTGATATGGGTTAGAGATTTGTACCTAAAAGTACCCTAAACTTAGTAATTAAATGGGTTCATGGGTTCATCACCCGACGTGTGATATTACGGTAAAAATAAATACATTTTGTTTATTTACATTATTTTGTTTGTTTTATAATGAAACAGGTTAGGAATACATCAGTTGAATGGTTTTAAAGAGTATAACAGATATAGGTAGATTTATTTGTGTTTTATATGCAGTGGTAGCCTCGTGGGCAAGAACGCCCGCCTTGAACGTAAGGGGTGCAAGTTCAAATCCCAGGCCCGCACCTCTGAGATAATTTTCATGTGCGAATGTCATTTTCAACAATGATTACCACTTGCTGAACGGTGAAGGAAAACATCGTGAGGAAACCTGCACGCCTATAGAAAGGCGTCTGAAGTTCACCAACCTGCACTGGGCCAGCGTGGTGGACTATGGCCCAAAAATCTCCCTCGTAAGGAGGGGGAATGTGCCCGGTATAATGGCAATAGGCTCGCCCCCTATTACATTGGGACCAAAAATACATCGGCGAAGTGTGGGCGCACTACAGTGCACCTCTGCCTACCCCTTCGGGGAATACAGGCGTGATGATGTATTATTTATGTATAGATTGCCTAACTTGTGGAATACGAAATGTACCGGGAATAAGTTGTATTGTTTCAATGACTAAAATATCATATAGAGAGGAGTGGTCGCATGTATGTTGGCTTTAAAAGCCGAAAATTTAATTAGTGGTAATATCAGTCCGTGCGGTTTCGGCGCGGGCTAGGTCAAGGATTGTGTGGCCGTGTACGCCACTCCGAAGCCTATTGGGAAAATTATTACTGAACGAACATTAACAACCGTATTACTATATGTAAATAATCACTATTATCAAATACGCCCGAACTTTTAGAATAGGCAAAAAAATCTGTCGCTTTTATTTTAGAGATGGTATGGGTATTTCGCCTTGCATCCACTGGTGAGCAAATTAATAAAAAAGAAAGAAAGAAATGACCCTTATTAGGACTAACAACTACACACACAATACACAAGGAAAAACATTTGACCATTGTGGTAGCAAGCAGTACTAGTTAGTACTAGTACTAACGTTCAAAGGGATGTACTAGTGTACATCCCTTTGAACGTCCCACTGCTGGGCACGGACCTCCCCTCCATGCGAGGGGGATTCAGGCCATAGTCCACCACGCTGGCCCAGTGCGGGTTGGCAGACTTCAAACATCTATCGAGAACTAGTCAAGTTCTCTCAGACGTGCAGGTTTCCTCACGATGTTTTCCTTCACCGGTTTATAGCAAGTGATAATCTCGGATGGAAATGAGATTCGCACATAGATCCCAGAGGTGCGAGCCGGGGTTTTAACCTGTACACTTTGATTGCAAGGCGTGCGTGTGTGATGCAGTGGTAGCCGAGTGGTCGACCACTCGGCTACCACTGCAGCAGTATAAAAAAAATATTAAATAGGTGATTCGTACGTAGCTGCAACCCTAACAGGGACCCAATTCCCGCATGATCGATATCATCTGTAATCCGACATATGTCAAAAGAAAACAAAAATACGACGAATTTGGCGTTTGTTCCGATCGATTGAGGCGATCCAGGGAAGGCCCCAATACTGGTTTTCAGAAGGACGAATCCTAATGTCGCTCGGACTATAAGCTAATTATTCAGCCGGTGGTAACAGCTAACAAAGTCGGGAATCGCTGGAAAACTACAGACGGTCCTAACAGGTGGTAGTATATCGATTCGGCAAGTTGCTTAGAGGAACATTTGGTCAGATTCTCATAATTTCTACATTGCATGCTCGAGTAATTTGGATAATAGCTCAAACGTCCAGTTTGTGTGCTGGAATCCATTAATTCTGTAATAGGTCGGTTTTTGAGGACGTGGTTTATTCACGATAGAACAAAAGGGAAATTTTTAGAATTCAAGGACGTTTAATATGCTGATTAGTTACGCAATTTAATTATAAGTAGGCTACAGTACAGATGCGCATAATACAAAAAATATGCAATTCATATAAACATAATGTACATTTGTATATGAAAATATAACTATTTACTTTAATACTGTTAGTAAACGACGGCTTGGTCTACTAGTGGTTTGGGCGTCAGTCGCTCAGCTCACTGGACTTGGTGGTTGCAGGTTTGATTCCCGCCATGAACAAATTTCGGAAATGGCTTTTTCAGAATTTGCCTTGGTCTGGGTGTAACTGTGCCTATAGTACAAGTATACGGCTACAATATGGGAAAACAAAAATGGCGGAGTCAAATAAACGAGAAAAATTTACCGAAGCGCGCGCTTGAAATGCCATCTCCATTATAATATCTCTAAGGATTAAAGGCTGTTTTGACTTTCGCGACATTTTTTTGAACTCTACAGGAGAGCATATGCATTCGACGCAGACAAATTAGCTGATTTTAAATATGTATAAAAGTCAATATCGCCCAAAAGTATGGCTGAAGTCAAATAACATTTCACCCCTTGATATGGTTTTCATGGACACCGAACTTAACTGCACTAATCTAAGCATATTTTCGTCTTGATGAACAAGACGTAAATACATTTAGTTATATCTAATATAACTTTAATTTAACTTTGTGTACAAAAGGATCAACATCAATGTGATTATTAAACTATGTCAGGTAGTTTGCTAGATAGTTTAGTTAACCTAAATAATTTGTCGTAGGCACTTCGCCATCGTGGGAGCAGTTCGTGCGGGAGTCACTGGTGCAGGCTGCGTGGCCCGTGGCGCTGGTGGCACCGCCCAGGAGAGCGCTCACCGTCGACCACCAGTGAGTACGGACTACGGACCTACCTATAGAATAATTTGAAATATCTTTCGTGTAATAAACACCTATAAATCCGAGAACAACGTATCGGTATTGCCGTGTAAGTATCCCAAAAGGATTGTCTCTACAATATTCATTCCGATTCGCAACGTTCTTCTGTGTACGTATTCTCTTATAAAAATAGATGTGTACAACGTCACGTCCGGAAATGCGGAAATACGTTGGAGCATTCAATTGATATTCGTATCAGTAAACCTTGTTATAAGTTGAAAATTGTAAACATAAATTCACAGACTGACAGATACAATAGAGGAGTCAATACAAATAAAGTATCGATAAGGTAAGAAACGTCGATATTATATTTAAAAAAAGTGCGAGTCGGACTCGCGCACGAAGGGTTCCGTACCATTATCTATAAAAACGGCAAAAAATTCACGTTTGTTGTATGGGAGCCCCTTAAATATTTATTTAATTCTGTTTTTTAGTATTTGTTGTTATAGCGGCAACAGAAATACATCATCTGTGAAAATTTCAACTCTCTAACTATCACGGTTCATGAGATACAGCCTGGTAACAGACGGACGGACGGACGGACAGCGAAGTCTCAGTAATAGGGTTCTCATTTTACCCTTTGGGTACGGAACCCTAAAAATATTAGAAAGGTAAAACTGGAACAGAAATGATTTTTTTATTTCGCTGTATTTATCAACACACTTTCGCTACGAAAAAATTTTCCGAGTGACACCTAAAATATTCTCATATGATCGTGACATGAGATATTGTATTCTATTATAGTATTATGTCGGTAGGTATATGTTACTTCTCAATAGGTGTGTGCCCCCAGATTAAAATGTCGTGATTCATAAGAATTTCGGCACAAAGCGATAAGGGTCCAAATGATTTACGGCGCAGATTTGGGTCCTGCTATTATTCTGGTATTATATTACCAATCATGTAATTACGCCTTACGTTATAATAAAGATATAAAATAAAATTTATATAAAAGTCGTAGCTAAGTTGGTAAGGCAGTATATAAGCGAAAATGTTCAGAACTAAGATTCTCAACGTTTGTTAAATATGAATTCCACGTTGCGCTTACGCAGTCACGTAGGACAAATAGTTCAAAAATCCAATATTAATGAATTATTTCGTTTAGATCGACTTGTTTCGCGTTAAGGCTTTGGCAAGCTTCGAACAACTGTGTCAGAATCGGAAAATAAATCGCATATTCATCAATAGTATAATTATTTTTTTACCGTCTTAAAGTAAAGTTTCCGATTTCGTCGCCAGGTAGGGAAATTTGGGAAAGTTGTCCAAAGTTGGGATACTGATGAAATCAGCGCTATTACATTAGGTAACATCGACTATATTATTGTAGCATTATCTACTCTGAAATGGGATTGGTTATTAGATACCCCCTCTTCCGCTCGTAGGTGCATCTTTGCACCTAGGAGCACAGTCACTACCTCTCCCCTCACGGTAACTACCCAAGCCGAGGTCGTGCCCTCTGTGGCACCCTTGAGCTAGTTGCAACCCCTTTCCGCCCTTAAGGCCTTGGTTGGAGTGCACTCTGCGCTCGCCACTCCTCCGGTAAAGCTGTAAAGGCCACCTCACGGCCAACAGTGTAAGTCCTTCAAAAAAAAAAGGATTGGTTATTTATTTATAAGTTACAATAACTAGGTCAACTCAAATACCTATAATAAAAATTGACTTTCTCGGACTATTTGGTAATAAAACTTCGTATTTATAAAATGTATAACAATATTATGTAACTGACTCAAGTTTATAGACCTTTTTGATCCATTCATAGTTGGATTATAAAACGCTTTAGTACCGAAACATTTCACCTGTAAGTGGTTTGTAGACAGCTTAAAATAATAATAAATTTAAGGGTGAATAAATGTCTCGTACCCAAATGCTATTGTCACAAACATTCTCAAACCCACGTCATTCTATGAAAATTGTAACGCGTACTTTTTTCAGGATAAAGCGGGTTCTAACTGAAAGATTATAAATCATGTTTGCTTGTTATTTACGACGTAACCTTACAGCGAGGGAGAAATATTGCAAACACTGTACTGATTGCTAACAAATTATTTAACATTGTATTTCTATGAAATAATATTATTACCTATGTATTACACATTTGTAAGGTATTACCTCGGTGTTTTCTAGTTTTTAGATACCACGGGTGGTTATGTGGTTTCGTTATTTTTTCAGGACTTCAAAATATCTATTATCAAATATAGCGGTTTAGTTTTAATACCAGCACCCAACTCACGTGCCTTTAGTAGTAATAAAGAACAAAAGAAAACATTTATACTTACAGCCCTTTTAACGTCCCACTGCTGGGCACGGGCCTCCCCTTAGTGCGAGGGGTATTCGGGCCATAGTCCACCCCGCTGGCCAGGTGCGGGTTGGCAGACTTCACACATCTATCGAAAATTAGTCAAGTTCCCTCAGACGTGCAGGTTTCCTCACGATGTTTTCCTTCACCGTTTCATAGCAAGTGATAATCTCGGATGAAAATGAGATTCGCACATAAATCCTAGAGGCTACTAATACTTTACGCTTCTTGCTAATAAAGTTTCAATAACCACAAGTCTTCCCGTTTTTTGCTAATAAAAACCAAGCAGATATTTCCGAAAGCTGAAGCGCCATTAGGTACCATTATATAGGTTATACATATAATATACATTATATAGGTACCACTTTCCCTTTCCTAATGCAGAATTTCTTTGGGTAAACAAACTCTTGGCTATTCGTAAGGTTGAATGGACTAACGGTTCGCAAATAATGGGCAATCGACGGAAAGGATCCAACAAGACCCTTTATCTACATATCAAACTACTTTTACTTGACTAGAGACGATTACTGGTATCACTAAATTATCCATAGAATCGTACAGAAAATGATCCTTTTTTAGAGTTCCGTACCCAAAGGGTGAAACGGGAATCCTATTACTAAGACTTCACTGTCCGTCCGTCCGTCTGTCACCAGGCTGTTTCTCATGAACCGTGATAGTAAGAGAGTTGAAATTTTCACAGATGATGTATTTCTGTTGCCGCTATAACAACAAAATAAATACTTTAAAACAGAATAAAATAAATATTTAAGGGTGCTCCAGTACCACAAACGTGATTTTTTGCCGTTTTATAGATAATGGTACGGAACCCTTCGTGGGCGAGTCCGACTCGTACTTGGCCAGTTTTTATATAATAAAAATGTGTTGGTTTACAAGAGTTTTACTTTTTCAATTAAATTTCATCATTTCACTAATTTCGTAAAAATAAAAGGGGACCCTTAAGGCAAACCCTCCAGCCAGACCGTTTTCAGTTTGTAAATTTTACTAATTATATCGCATAATAGCGATAATAGTTTAGAAATGTTCTTGTACAAGTTTCAATGTTAAAGTTTCTATTCTTTAGCTGAAACTTTTTGTAAGTTTTAATGAAATTGGGTAACTAATAACCATTATATGCGGGGTATAATCAATCACGTAGCTACTAGCCATGAATAGTGGTCCAACAAAACCGGGCAATATGAACGTGTGGGAAATTGTTAAGCGGGTTTCAGACTACGCTATACTATTGTGCTTTATAGTATAGCAAAGAAGGATGATATATAAGTAGTATAGCATAGCATGGCGTTCACATCACGCGATATTATCGCAAGCATTTATAGTATATAGCAAACTCACTTGACGGGACCGCCACCGCGCCGGGGGTGAGGGAGGAGGAAAAGGGCGGCGCGCGATATAGCATAGCATGAACTCAGCGTATCGCACCAATTCATAGCGTATAGTAAGCCAATAATATATAGTACAGTACAGTATGAACGTGTCCATAACAATGTATGGTGCTCGACATTGTTGTGCTATGAGCTATTTACTATATGCTATTATATTATAGCGTAGTCTGAAACCCGCTTTAGTATTAATTATTGCATAAATTGGTATCATGTGAAACGTCCGACATTTCTGACTCGTTTGAAGACGTGGGTTATAGACAGTATAGTATATCTGATAGACAGACGCGTTTAACTTTGTAGTACATAGTATACAAATAACATTTTGTAATTAAGACAAATTATACCTTATTAGCATAATTTCTGAGTTACCGACCTTTTAATGGTCACACTTTTATTGTGTTACGATTTTCGAATATTAACAGGCTTATGATACAGTGTTAACAATATTTACGATTCACGGACACTAATTTAAAAAAATCTGTCAATACTTCGCACAGACTAGAGTAAGTGAATGTTTTTTTTAAATATATATAGAGACAATTATTTTTGAAAAAAAATAAAGAATAGGGTTACATTACGATATACCAAACAGATATCCGAACGATACTCAAGCTAGTTAAAACTATTTTTATTACGTCTGGATTTTTTATAGTTAATACTTAATCACGTAAATCGGATCTAAATTTCAGAGTAATCAGTGTACATACATAAAAAATAAAGTAATCGAATTGAGAACCTCCTCCTTTTTGAAGTCGGTTAACAAATAATTACACGTTTCAACTACCTTTTCAATAAAAACAATACAACGAAACTAGACTTAACTAACAGGCCTTTTATTTGTAGTAACTGTTTTGTTAGGTGGTTACACTGGAAAAGCCCGGGAAAGCCTTTTGAAATTGTTTTGAACAGGCTACCCGTATATGGGTAACGTTATTTTAAGGTTGAAATAGGTTATATTATAACATATAGGTAAAATAATTAGAAAAAAAAGTGGTTATTATAAGTTAAATTTGGTTTCTATTATATAAGGTAATATATAGTTTGAGGTATACCTAAAATAATAAGCTTCCAACTGTTTATGCTCAAATAGTTTTCATCGTTTTTATGGTGATACTCGTTCAAAAACTTAGATCAAAAAAGTTAGGATAACACTGACAAAGTCATAACACTGAGCAAGTCACTTAGGAGCGCGCCAGGGGCCCGATTTTTGTTTGATAGGCATCATCTCTATTCGAGATATGACGAGAAAAACTAAAAATTCACGACCAATTTGACGTTATGTTTCGACATATCTCGAATAGAGTATGATGTCTATCAAGCGAAAATCGGGCCGCTGATCTTTTTCTTCTTTTTTACCGAAATGAATGAAATCGCGAATCATCCGCCATCTTTATCATGTATATGTACGTCAGCTACAGAATTAAGCCCTACGCAAATAGGGATGTCAAAACGTGCTTGACAATTTTTATGCCAAAATCAAATCGATACAAATAAATATACGGTAAACTTTCAAACTGAACCGATTTCAACGGGTCTTTCACTGGCAGATAGATGATGTTCCAAGGAGTAAAATGACTACTTTTATTTTACAAAAACTAGGATCCCATTCTTTCCGGGTAATCTCCCTAAATTCTACGCGGGTGAAGTCGCAGGCGTTGCTAGTAAACTATATAAACTCATAGAAGGGGAGCACGTACGGTATAGGTATTGATATGATAAACAATAGACTAGCTGAACCCGTGACTTAGCAACCCTAATTATATTCCCAAAATCAAAGTAACCTAAGTTACTCCTTATAACATCACTTCAGCTATCTGCTAGCCGTTTGAAAGTTTACCTCGAACAAATAGATAGACAAGTAGAAAGAGCAGACCCTTTTGAATGAAAATTACCCCTAATGTACACCGCCAAGAGCCTAATTATTATTGCATGTCTGGCTAGTATAAAGTACAATTTGTTATAAAAATGTTTTATAATATACCTAACATGTAAAGTTTTCAGATACGGCAATGTAATAAATCGCCGTCATACATAAGGCTGCCGCAAAAATGTTAGGCTCCCGATTTATCTCGTAGAATACTAATTACAACCCAACACTTTTGAGGTCGCGGACAATTATTATTTACAGCAGAATTTTATTTTAATATCGAATAGACTGTAAATTAAAAAAAATATATCCTTTAGTGGAGGGTTCTGAAGTGCCTTTATATTTACTGTATGGAGTCCTTACATGGATATTTTATAACGGAGATGGCATTTCGAGCCCGCGGTGCGGTAAATTTTTCTGGTTTATCTGACTCCGCCATTGTTGTTTTCCCACATAGTTGCCGTTTACTACAGGTACATGAGATAACCACAGTGGCGGAAAAATCACCGCAGAGCTATACGAAGCGTGGAGTCGTTATGGGTACTCTAGATACTGTATGGACGTAACTCATTGAAAAAGCATATTTTTAACATAATGCCATGCATCGCTTGGCTTTTGTCAGAGATATTAAATCGTTATGAATATTGACATAGAGTACTTTTAAAAAAGGCCAATGAATTCGCTTGGCCAAAAAGTCCTTATTATGATGACACACCCATGTTGAAACTGTCGAAAATCTAAGTAAGTAATATTTAATTTAAAACTATACTGCTTTAAAGGTGGTAGTAAGTTCCTTGTCCTCGGCTGATTTATTGCAGATCTATTGAAATAACATTAAATTATACCCAAGTTCATATAGCCTCCATAATTGTTCTGTCATAATTTTAAAAATCAAATTTTACCTAACTTTCTTAAACATTCAATGTCAGCTTAGGTTTTTGCCGCAGAAGGATTATCTGGCGGAGGAACTGACGGACTTTGAACAACTTTATAATTCTGGTGAAAAACTTTCTCAGCACAAGCGACCTTAGGCGTTGATTAATCACCAAACATGAAATAAAGTTATTTTTTCAAGAATTATATTTATAGCAACTGTTATTCTCTAATTTGGGGCATACTCAACTATAGTAATAGTCGTGCATGCCCCATATATATATATATCCCCCAAATATCACAGACACAGAAAACAAGCTCACTGGGGCGTCGACACTCGCGCGTTAAAATGTTTGCCAATACCAAAACGAACTCTGTGCCAATATGCATAAAGATTAAATTTCAGTGGCGTCAAACGTTCCTCGAGCTGTCAGAGTTATTTCGTTGTAGAATGAACTTTATCGCTGTATCAATACAGTTCGTTTTGCAAAAAAAAATTACGTTATTAGTATTAGTGAGGCGTTATGCAGTTTCGATAATTATCTGATGATACACCTCTTTTGTACTCAATTTGTACAACAAATTGAAATGTTCATAATACCTGCCTACATGCAGCTTCGGACGCAACGGAAATTAGTTGTCCCGTAGCCTTCGCAGTTGCAGAACGTGAACAGCTTGTTGCCACGGACAATGCCTTATATAATATAAATCATTATATATATAAGTCTACTGTACGTGTGTATGTCACTGAACTCCTCCTAAACGGCTGGACCGATTTGAATGATTTATTTATTTATTGATGATGTAGGTGGCGCTGCTTTCGTATGTGACTAATTCTAAGGCGGTACGAAGTTCGTCCGGTCAGCTAGTATTAATATAAAATTGTTTTAATTAATTATAACATTGTACATTAAACAATTTGTTTTCAAACCCATCTCGTATAATAGCTTAAAAATAAGTCATAGATAAAGTACGTTGTAATTGTAGTATAAATAGATTATATTACAAAAAAGGAATTGCTATTTGTTCTACCTGAAAATCCTGTATAATTAATCTCAGTGACATATTTGGCGCGATGAAGGTCTAAGATCATTACAACTTAATAATTATTATACTTTCTTTATAGTTTGTAAAAAGAGTGTCGTCGGTCTATGTATTCGTATTATAATGCCAGGTTACCAGGAGATCTGGAATGATAGATGATCTAGGTTTTATATAGAAACGATGTCCCCAAAGCATTACACCCAAATAGACGATAGAAATAGGCTTTCAACTTTTTGCGTCATCTTTTCTCTGTAAGCTATTGTAAAATGTTGTTTGTAGCTCGTTAGAGACTATATTTTTTTCTCTAAAATCTCTCAGATGAAAAATTCAGGTAGTTTTTATTATTTCAATAGGGCTGTTTGAAATGTTTAATAACGCTATGCGCCCCCCCCCCCCCCCCCCACCTCAAATTCACTCCTTCTTTTTTATACGAAATGATTGAAATTATTTTAATGGATGAAGATGAGGAATGGCCCCACCTGCGTTTAGCGGGTATTTCAGCCAGTGTCAAGTAATTAATAGCAAGGCAAATTCAATAAAAATAAAAATGGATGATGACAGTGATAAAGATGGCGGATGAATCGTCAATATATCTTATCTGTAGATTGAATTTCTGTCGTGCAATCCACGCGTTTACCCGTCAAAAATCGCTCGTGACATCGATGACAGTAGATCGTTGAAAAATATGCTTCTTTTATGAGTCAATACAGTTCGTTTTGGCATTGGCACAAAATTGGTGGCCATACATATACTCACGCCTGTATCCCATGGGGGTAGGCAGAGACTACCGTTTGCCACACGCTACGATCCCGACAAACCTCTTTCGCTTCATCCACAGTCATACATCTTTTCATGCACTTCCGTCGGTTTAGGGTGCTACGGACTTGACCCTTCTGGAAGAGGCCGTTAATCTGGTCGTGAAAGGTCCTCCTCGGGCACCCTCTTCCGACATTTCCACTCACGTTTGCCTGGTATATTTCTTTCGTCAGTCTACTTTCATTCATCCTCTCTACATGGCCAAACCACCTCAACATACTTTTCTCAATCTTAGTCACCACATCATCCTTCAGCTTACATTCATCTCGTATCTTGCTATTCCTCAACCGGTCAGCAATGGTGACACCACACATACTCCGTAAGGAACGCATTTCCACCGCATTTACCCTACTCTCATGCCTCTTTTGCCAAACCCAACATTCACTGCCATACATGAGAGTAGGTACCAAAACACCATTGTGAATCGCCAGACGAGCCTTTTTTGAGACAGCCTGGCTACTCACAACGGCATGCAAAGCACCATTTACTCTATTCCCAGCAGTCACTCTCCTCTCAATATCACTATCACATTTACCGTTAACATCTAAAACAACTTGTTTAAATTATTCGGATGCCCAAACAAATTAAATTATTCCCGATACGAGTTTGATTAACGGTCCGGTGAAATTACTAATTGTTTTTACTGAGCACGAATGAAATACCACTAGGTATAATAAATCACGTTGGATTAGAAAAGTTATACGTGTAATGGAAACGTATCACATACTACGGTCAATGGAACTTCATGAGAACATGTATCAATCACTCTTTATTGTTCCCTTAGTACACACTTTCGTAATAAAAGTGTAGCGACGATAACGGAGTACATTGTTTCATGGATTATGCCTGGCTTTTAAAAAGGATATTGAAGCTATCAGAGTGCCACCTACGTTTACCGCGGGGATTAATTGCAAAATGCGAGCTCGTTAAAGTAGATAGATAGATAAGTCTTTATTGTTCCACCTCTTAGAGAAAAACAATCTATACATATACGCTAAAAAATAATAATAATTAAGTGCAACAATGGGCGGCCTTATCACTAAATCACTTTACCAGGCAACCTTTGGATGGAGAGGAATTAAAGTACTAGTAAGGATGAGTTTATACAATTATAGCATATCTTAATATATACATTTCTTCTGTACGTGTGTATGTCACTGAACTCCTCCTAAATGGCTGGACCGATTTGAATGTTTTTTTTTGTATGCGTTTGGGTGACACCCTGGGTGGTTTAGATTCACAATTGGACCCGGTAGGTGGCGCTGCTTTCGTATGTCACTAATTCTAGGGCGGTACGAAGTTCGCCCGGTCAGCTAGTATGTATTATAGATAGCTAAATGCGTCAATAAGTCACCCAAATAAAATTGAACTGTTGATGTATTTGATCAGCTCAATCACCTCAATGTATCTGATCAGCTTGGTTAGTTTCAGGTCCACGGTATTGCGGTCCAAGCCCCGCTGGCAAACTCCGAGTTTGGATCTGCCGCGGAATCAGTAAGTCCTTTTAAGATAGCTCATGTTCCTACTTATCACTACCTCCACCTTAATACTGAGTTGCGTCAATAATGTAGTGGTTCCGGGGTTCGATTCCCATCGTGGCCTTTAAACTATTGGCTTCTTTTTTTACGAGTATTTAGCTGTATTTGAGGGTTTATAAGAGAAGATCTTCCTGCCAGGCGGATGGTATGCCTGGCAGGTTAATGTTGGGGATATAGTTCAGATCGCCGAAAACTCTTCTATCGCGATTCAAGATTTCCGTAGAACTTTGTATGGCGATTCAGTCTTTTGTATGCGTAGGATTGCGATGTGTTGGTTGTCGTGCTATCTTAATAGATGCAGAACTTCCACCATTCGGTAATGCGAGACGTAGAAGTTCTGGGACCAAATACTCGCAAAATTGAGATCATCTCTAATTCGACATAATGTCGAAACAAAACGTCAAATTGGCCGTAATTTTTCGAATCGTAATTAATCTTGCAAAAATTGTCCCGCTGCTTTGTGGTTAGATATAGGGGTTGCAAGGTTGTGGTGAGATACAAGGGTCTAGCGGAACTGCTTGTAATCTGATATCATGGTCATTCACTTTTTTTTTTTAAATACCACTTTTCAAAACTTTGACTTTTTAGATCTACAAACATTTCCTACACTATCATCGAGCATAAAAGTCCCACCACCAAGTTACTAATGCTAAATAAATGTTTTATCCACTTCGCAGAACCTTTATTTCAATAGGAAATGAGGTTTGTTTACCATTCACTTGCACTGTCTGTCTACAACAACCGGTCGATACGTTCTATGCGGTGCAATTTTAATTCTTAATACACTTTCTTAAAGTGTAAATTCACTTGCACAAATATGTTCAACGCATTACCTTTCAGCATATTACCTTCCGTTTGATAAGTACATTTATAAATTAGATTCAGGAAATTGAAGTTATCGATGCAATAATTTGATTATTCAGAGCAATATCCAACCAATATATTATTTCTTTACTAACATATTGAATTTTTTAACTGTGCGACGAGTAGAAACATCGTTAGTCGTACACGTATTTTTTTTTTTACTTTTATTTTTGTCAAATTATTTAAAAAAAAACTTTTTTATTCGCCGTACCTGTAAACTTATTTCAAGGTTCACGACAAAGGGATTGAAAACTTTTTGTATGAGGGTAGGTATACACATGTATACATTATAAATATTTGTCATATATCACGCTCCCAAGGTCCTTGGGTAATAAAATTTATGCGGGTTACACTCACAAAGGCTAATCTAACGAAGAGCTGGATGACCTTTAAATGTGTTAGCCTAACTTCGCAGGTAGCGGAAGGGATGTAGGCCCTGCGTAAATTGGGGCGTCATAAACCTCGCAAAATAAGTTTTTGCCAATACCATATCGCACTGTATTAACTCAGAGACAAGGCACGTTTTACAAAGAAATCGATCATGCTTGACATGGCTTGTGCTACCGAAATTTAATATTTAAGTATATTGGCACAGAGTACATTTTCAAGTTAAGTTTATTCGCTCGCCCCAATATGTTCAGAGAGTAAGGATAGGTTATATGGAGCACAATTGTGTAGTTATCTTGTTTAATCGGTTGTTTCGGGCCTATTTATGGCATGCTCGGAGCACAGTACCTTTATGATAGAGTAAGGTTTAATCAAATTTTAATTAGGCTATCTTCTATACGGTAGCAGAAATACCTACTGTCTAGACGGAACGCACGGTTACACAATTGTAAAACAGAGTCCTTACCTTCGCCTTTGCAGTAGTATGGTTTTAATGTTACTTAGATTTTTAGATTAAGTAAATAATTATATAAATATCGCCAACCCATACTCATCGTATGATCCCAAACTAGGCTTGTTCTATGGGTGCTATAAAAAGGATTGGGGCAATCCCAGTTACATCCGGACCAGGGCAAATTTCGGAAAGGCCATTTCCGGGATTTGATGCTGGCGGTAATCGAATCCCTAACCACCCGGTTCAGTGTACAAAATGTTACTAGAGGGTGATACAGTTAGACCATTGTTAGAATTTGTTAAGCTTTGGAATACCATTTGGGATTTCTGAATTATTCCTAACGACTACATATTTTGAGGTATAAATGTGAGACTGGGTAAGTATTATTTAACATAAAGCTAAGAAACGAATAAAAGTAATTTCGGGACTTACAGCGCCATCTATCGAGACGTGTGAAACTGAAATGTAGACTAGAAACTGCACCTATGAATAGAATTCGACTTACTTTGCCGCTTTAAGTTTCATTCGATAAAAAAATACAGTCGAATTCAGAACCTCCTCCTTTTTTGAAGTCGGTTAATAAATATTTAAAAATGAAGATTAAACCCTTCCGTGTAAACAGGGGTCTAACCACTCTCTCTTATACTTTTGTTGTTATAATATTAACTGTGATTATTTGACAAATTTTATACAAAGTTAAGTCTCAAAAGGTACATACTCGTATAAACATACGGGTCGAATTGATCACTTCCACCCTTTTATGAAGTCGGTTAAAAACACAATTGCATGAGAGGTGGTGTTAAAGGGCACCATCGTCATCACGCCTGTATTCCCCTAAGGGGTAGGCAGAGGTGCACTGTAGTGCAACCAAACGTTGACGATTTATTGAAATAAAACTATTTTACGGATTTTATCGCGTATATTTACTATTTTATTTTGCCGACGTTTCGGCTGCTTTACAGCAACCATGGTCACGGGGGGACTGAGGTGTTAGACGTCCGTAAATATGAGAAAACAATATATTGACGATTTATGTTCGGTCCCAATGTAATAGGGGACGAGCCTATTGCCAGTATTGTCAAGGAGACAGTTTGCCTATAATATTCTTAAATAAACTATATCTATCTATCTATACATATAAAATGCTTTGTCCTGAATTACTGACTGACGGATCAACGCACAGCCTAAACCGCTGCTCGTAGAGACCTGAAACTTGGAGGGTGTGTTCTTTGTATGACGTTTCCATCCGATAAGAAAGGTTTTTCCGAAATTCTACCCCTAAGGGGGGCAAAGTTTATATGGGGCAACGTGATGCCTTGGTCCAATCTATTTCAAATTTGGCATAATAACGGAAAAACAATTAAAAATCCTATTAGAACCATTTTCAACTTCTACACGGACAAAAGCTACTAACTTTTAAGTACGTAGGAAGTACACTCGACTGTTATTAACTTCTGATGGGCTCAATCAATTAATTAACGTTAGAAGTACCTACTAGATCTTATCTTCGACAAAACTTCACACCCCATTTGCTTAATAACTTATTCAAGGACTTTGCAGAAGAGGTGAGTAATTAATGTAGTCTTATGCGTAGCTTACCAAATATTATTTTATATTATAATTAATATTTATGAACTTGACTTTATGGTCTAGCAGTGGTAGCCTCGCGGGCAAGAACGCCCGCCTTGAACGTAAGGGGTGCAAGTTCAAATCTCAGGCCCGCACCTCTGACATAATTTTCATGTGCGAATGTCATTTTCAACAATGATTACCACTTGTTGAACGGTGAAGGAAAACATCGTGAGGAAACCTGCACGTCTATAGAAAGGCGTGTGAAGTTCACCAACCCGCACTGGGCCAGCGTGGTGGACTATGGCCCAAATCTCCCTCGTATTGAGGGGGAATGTGCCCGGTATAATGGCAATAGGCTCGCCCCCTATTACATTGGCACCAAAATACATCGGCGAAGTGTGGGCGCACTACAGTGCACCTCTGCCTACCCCTTCGGGGAAAACAGGCGTGATGATGATGATGTATATTTATGGACTTGACGAAGGTCAGGTGTAGTGGCTTGAGCGAAGGGTGCTCGGCATACTGCATTAGTGGTTGCGGGTTCGACTCCCTTTAGCAGAAAATTTCTAAAACAGCATTTTCGGCATTTGCCCTGGCCTGGGTATTCTGGGATCGCCCTTATAGAAGTAGATTTCCTTAGTTAGTACGATGAGTATGTGTTGTTTGGCGATATTTATTAACCTCATAACGAGCTTGTCACATAAATTACAATGACTGAATACATCCATCGGCTAAATGTGAGTGCACTGTATTGCACTTCTGCCTGCCACTTCAGGGTAAACAAGTGTACTGTTGCATTTATTTATTTCTTAAGTTTTTTTTATTTAATTCTATTTTTATGCAAACTTATTAATCATAGAATCACTTAGATTATTTTATAAATTCATAGATAATTATTTACATTAGAATTTTTTTTTCTGCTTTTTCCAAACTTATATAAAATCATTTATTCGTCATTTATTCGGTCCGGACCGATATCAATTCGGTTAAATTCGACTCACTGAGTTACGATTCATTACCAAGTTCTCGGGAATATTCATTAATGTTAATATGGGGTTGCTGGATTAATGTTTTTGTTTGTACACCAAAACATAATAGCAATAGCTACATACTCTACATACTACTGGATTGAGCGAAGTTTGTTACGTAGGAAACTCGTTTCTTTGATGTACTATGTTTTTCTAGTGTAGTGGAGTCTAGTTTATATCTAGTCTGGTTTACTTTTATTTTTCAAAATTGTCCTCAAGTAGCTTCAAACAACATCGGCAGATTTTGTTTTAATCCAAGATTATCCCATTAAATACCAATGTTCCTATTTGGGACGACCAGTTTCATTTGGTTAAATATTTTATTAATATTTTTTTCTGTGTTTCTTATTGTGTGTATTCTGTCAAAAAATGTCTAATAATTTATAAAAAAAAGTTGGTACTTAATCGGTTAATATGAGTTAGTGAGCTTAACTAGCTGGGTTGAGCTATTAAGGGAGCCACAAAAAAACTAAAAAGTTCCAAGCAGTCAACGAACACTTCCATAATAGTTACCTATCCAATCTTATTCGTTGTTGTCCCAAGACAGCCTAAGTATTAAAGGCGATTTTCAACACGAACCGTTTCAGTACCCTGAGGCAATTTAACAAACCATAATCGGATTTTGAAACTTGCAGGGAAACTTATAGTTGACCTTGAGAGGGTTGTAGAGATTAGATGTAGAGAGATATTGAGGTTCGTGAAATATTTTTTTAATTTTCACTATGTTATAATGGATTATAACCATTTACAGTGGTGTTGTAGAACAAATTCGTGTTGAAAATGCTATTAAAGTTGGTTTCTAAATGGGTTTAATTTGTATTAATTAGTCTCCAGTATTAGTAAGAGATTGTCAATAATAGCATAAAAAATGTTTCATATTATATCCGCTAGTCTTTTGTTTGCGTAGGAATCGTAGGAATTTCGAATTTGTTTATACTTCTAAATTGATATAACTTAGTTTCCAAAGCTATTCCATTGTAATAAAATGTACAAAGATCAAGTTTTGATAGCGGCTATTGAAGAAAGTTTTGTATTTTCCACGAGCCCTCCACTTTCCTTTAACGGGAGACGCCCTAACTTGATGTGGGTCCTTTGGACAGTGTATCTTGATTAAAAAACAAATGTATACATAATATGTTTGTATGACTATGGATATGTTTTTCCATATTTTAACAATTCATCGTCTTATTTTTACGAAATGAAATGAATAATGGAATAAGATGAGTATGGTTTCGCCCACAATTCGCGGGTATTTCGCCAGTGTCAGGTAATCATATAGCAATAACAAATTCAATAAAAGTACATTGTAAATAAAATGGGTAATAAAGTGAACAATAAAACGAATGAAAAATTCCTGCAATATTTTGGTTATTTTTCATAGATACCAAAACAATTTATATTTTGTAATAGTTGTAGGTATGTAACAGATTAACTAACGTGGATAGGTATCTGTAATTCCAATCAAGGTAAGTACTATTTAGGTTCTGGCGATTATAACAGGGTGTATCAGAAGTCCGAAATAATACTTTGGGTACATATACGGTAGCTTATATGTCGATGCTTAGTGAAGACGGATTATAATAGTTTCTGAGTTATGGACCTTTGAATATTTATCATAGGCATCGTTTTCTAGCTTTGGGCACACCCATAACCCTATTCAACAGTGTCAACTACACATATGACTAGTAACTACAAATATTAACAAAACAGAACATACACATTTTACATAGGACTGAAGATATTACGAGTTACAGAAATTGACGACGAAAAAAAAGTTGGAAAAATATGGTCGTATTTTAATCAATTTTTATAACATTCAGTTGTATAGCCGATACTGATGCTAACGTTAAAGTATTATTACGGACTTCTGAAAGACCCTGTAGATAGGTAAATAATTATTGTGAGCTATTTATTTACTGTTCTCTAAATTAAGTTGAATTTATAATAACTTTAATAAGAATATTAATAACTTCAATCGCGTATGTTGCTTGTCTATGAAACTATTATTTTTAACAAAAACCGACTTCAAAAACCTAGGTGCACTAAAAAGCTACTAATAACCTTACAATACATTACATTTGGAGTAGGTGCCAATCAACGTCAGACAAGGCAAATACACACATGAATTGGCACCGACTCCTAATGTGACCTTCAACCCCCCATTTCACCCCCAAGGGGTTTGATTTCTGATAATATTTTGGAAATGGGACCAACCTTGAAGAATTCCCTAGCAAACCTCAAGAAAAAATTCGAAATCGGTTGACAGACGCCGGAAATACGCGGTAACATACATAAAAAAAAATTTAAAAAAACATACGGGTCGAATTGAGAACCTCCTCCTTTTTGAAGTCGGTTAAAAATGGGAATTATGTTTGGCTAGCAGCGTAACTAGGCGAAGCTACACTAAATATTATTCGTAATTCTGTCTCAAATGTATTTCATTTTACTTTCTTTGTGTAATATAGATAATTATCACAAGTTTCAGTAACGGTGTGGAGTGTATTTACATTCTTGAAACACTGTTTTATGGCTTTGCAAACATTTCCTTTTGTCCTTTTATCACCTCAGGGTGGGTTCTGAAAATGATACGGCAGGTAATTTTGTAGGTACACACATTCTAATGATATATATGTATACCTACGTATGTTTATATTAAGTTTATTTCTTATGTAGGTATGTGATCATGTGAATTAGGGATGTCATGAATATGACATTTCGGATACGGTTACGGATATTAGTAAAGTAACTAAAATACAAACAGCAAGATATGATTTAAATTTATTTCTAGATTATCATTAGTTTTTTTATAATCAAACAAATATGTGATAAAATTACATCGAAAATTGTATATCAGTTTCGGTTACGGTTACGGAGCTCCATAACATACCTTTTTTTTTTAACGTCGGAAAATCCTATATGGATACCCTGCCACCTCGGGGGAAGTAACAGGGTTATGTGGGAGTCACGGCAGAAGGCCGTATACCCACTAAAAACCGACGGTGTACCATCTTCCGCTTCTATCGGGGCGCCACGGGATCGCTTTCGCATGCACCGCGATCCTTAGCATACCTGATGTGAATGATACTATAATGTAAATATTTGCCAATAACTAAACGACTGTATTATATACACATAAAAAACTGCACAACGCAATGCCTCTGGGGCGTCAACGCTCATGCGTCATTTTTTTGCCATACTAAAACAAGCTGTATTGCCTTATCGAAAAGTTCAATCTACAACGAAAGTACACTAACAGCGCGAGCTAATCTTGACAGGTATGTGCGTAGCAATTACGACAGTAATTAAATTTGCTGCATATTGAAACAGTGTGATTGTATAGTACTCAGGTATAGATAAAGAAGTGTTAGATATTGTCTACGATGCGAATATTTCTATCCGGGACCAGGGCTAATCGCTTTTTTCAAATAATTTATTTTGCCACGTTAAAAAAACACAAATAGCCCTTACTTTTTAAAACTAGCGGCTTACTATATCACAAAAACAAACATAAATAATTAATGTGAAGAGTTCAGCTCTCTGCATCGGATAAGGTAACTGTGGGTTCGTTTCCCGTCGCCGTAATAGCCTTTGCACACATCGAATTTTGAAGAGGGTGAATTTCACGAAAGCGATGATGTTGACATATTCACAGGGCTACATAGAACGAAATTTTAGCGCAAGGTGAAAAAGTTTATTTACTCCTATTTCTAGGTTACTCGACTATGAATAAATCAAGAGTATGTTACTTATGTAGAGAGAGCCGTGGTCTCTTTTCGTGACATTGGTCGTGCAACGCAGTTTTCTCAAACTTGGTAAAAACTTTATGGATGATTGCCAAAGGTCGGAGGATGTTTGAACTCCTCCGGTAAAGCTGTAAAGGCCACCTCACGGCCAACAGCGTAAAGCGTTCTTCAAAAAGGATGTTTGAAATGAATCGTAGAGCCTATTGTATAGTATTTTTCGTACCGTGTTTTAATTATACGTTTTTTTATTGATTATGTTAACAAAATAGCCTGGAGTTCATTTTGCAAAGCACTCTTTGAAGGCCACTCTCGGCCAACAGCGTAGTCATTATCGAATTTTTTTTAACAAGATTCATTTTAGTTCTAGCTTATTTTTACCGTGAACAAAGTTATAAAAACCATAGAAAAAAAAATAAGGTCTTCTTTATCTCTGAAAGGAAATAGAGGGGCTGTAATCGGCGATGTTTAAATTAAATATTCTCAAAGCCTTTGTTCGAGATATTTGCTTCGCAACAATTTCCGACTGGGGTAGCTGATCCTTAAATAATAATATTAATATTTTATGTGTACAATGTTGTTTTTGATAAAGCAAAGTTACTGAAGCAACATTACTCTACTTATAATTTAACGTTTTAATAGTAGGTATATTATCTAAAGGAACAACTTTTATCATTCGCGATTACTAAAACAAAATTCCATCTCGTAATACGGAATAATTCACAACATTCGATGTGTTTCAAGATGAACTCTGTTACCAACAAAAACGCCATCGATGCATATTTCATTCATCCCACACTGACATCAGTCGGTCTATTTTCTCGTCGGCACCTGAATATTGTATGTTCACTTATTTCCTTTGAGAAATGTTCTAGACAAACATGCTCAATTATGGCTATGTTTTCTTAAAACCTATAGAATATCACTTATTGAAAAAAAAACCTGAATATTAAAAAGAAATAATGTTATAAATCTTTCAAATTTCCCAATTAATATTTCCATTATAAAATTAAGATCCAGCCATGAGAACAAAATACATTGCCATCTAAATATCTTCCTTAATCTTTTTTAAAACATTAAACAGGAAAAAAGATGTTTGAGAAAATAATTCATCGATAAATTTAAAACATCTCGCAAAAGCCGACAGGCGCCGGAGAAGTTCGCCACATGAAAACATGAGAAGGGCTGAAAAGTTTTAGCCTAAACTTGTTTGTTTCTCATCCGCTTTGATATCCGCTTTCTTATGTTGATGTTAGCCGTAAGCATATTAGCTGGCTCTGTACCAACTTTGGTACTCACTCAAGCCTTGAAAAAAGTTTTTTACGACGATTACAGCCCTTTTAACGTCCCACTTCTGGGCACGGGCCTCGCCTCAATGCGAGGAGGATTCGGACCATTGTCCACCACCCGGGCGCAGTGCGGGTTCGCAGACTTCACACATCTATCGAAAACTAGTCAAGTTCCCTCAGACGTGCAGGTTTCCTCATAATGTTTTCTATCACCGTTTTATAGCAAGTTATATTCTCAGATAAAAATTAGATTCGCACAAAAATCCCAGAGGTGCGAGCCGGGGTTTGAACCTGCGCACTTCGATTGCAAGGCGTGCGTTTGACCACTCGGCTACCACTGCAAGTTTTTTACGTAACAGCAAATTGTATCTATATATGTTTTCCTGCGAAGACCGGCAGCGTTATGTGTATGCAAATCCGCTTGTTCATCGTGGCGATCAGAGATAATCCTACCTGTGCCGCTTTGAGGTACAAATTGTTAAGGCCCACGTCCAGCCTACTCTGGATAATTATATTTAGACGTTTCTTACTTGCATCACATACTCGCATCAGTTTGAAATACAACTAGGTATGTATTAAAAAAGTCACTAGCTCTGCATATAATGCGTCGACTATGTATTGTACTCAGGAGATATGCGGCGAGTTGATATACCAGTGACCCTTCAATAGAAACGGAACCAAGTAAATGATGATTTTACTTGAAATAACAACTCCAGATGTTACCTTAATTTTCTCTTCATTACAACACATAAAGTGAATTTGTGCGTGGCAGTTATTTATAGAATTCGCGTCAGTCCTTTGCCCTGGACGGAATAGGTTCTCAAACAAAGTTTCCATCGTAAAAACCTGATGTACTTAGCTATAAAATAATTTTATCGGTTCTCCGTGCGGCTTCACTGTGGGATTACTTTCATTAAACATTAGATGTTTCCCGCTGGAATGTTGTTGTGTGGAGTTATTTTACTGGCCGTCTCGGTGATACACTGTTATCGTGGTTCGAAATTGAGTTATGTGAAACGGTATTGACGCTTTTAAGGATGTTTCTAAGTAGTCATAACAGAAACCATGTTCACGTATCTGATATCATACTATGTTTACCGACAAAAACATGGCTAAAACATGTTTTCTTGTTTTATAATTGTAGAAATATTAGGGATGCAGAGTTTTGATTTGTGATCGCATAGCCTTTGCCTTTCCGTATACTCTCTAATAAGTTCTATCAAGCTGGTAGGCATGAGTTTGTACGTTTGCTAGCAATAATTAGACGTTTCGTAATTTAGTAGATCATCTAGTATACAAGATTCGTCGACGATTGGTCGACGAGTGGCTAAAGGCATCGGGCGTTGTAGAGTTTGTCTTATAAAGTTAATATTAATAAAAACACTACTTGGTAATAATTAACTGAGCCATTATTCGCTACAACCAGCCTCTATTGTTGGAAACAAGCCTCGCGGATCCCTGACACGGCGCGTTTCATGATTCAACGCATACCTCATCCATTGTTTCCCTAACGGTGCGATATCATTACTTAATGTGCCTATTATGCATACCTATTGTGATGAATGTTTAAAAAGATATTTATGTCCGCGACACTTTACGATCTTGAGTTAATGTATAAAATAAATCTAAGTAAGCTACGCAGACATATACGATATTGTAGAGTTCTACGCTGGAGGTATGTACCCTCACTTACGCCGCAACGCCTGGGTAATTGGGATTAACCTTTAATATTAGTTTATTTAAGTCTTAGGTTCTAATAACTGCTTACCTATTAGTCACTAAAGACATACGAGAACGGGATTTGTGATATAGTTGGACACATTTATTATACCTACTTATTCGAGATGTTTGATGATAAAATTGAAAGCAGCAGTTATGCTTACTAAGCAGATAATTTGTTAAGTAGTGACCGACCTATTGAGCTTTTATGAAGTACTAGCTATCCCGGCGAACTTCCTACCGCCTTAGAATTACATACGAAAGCAGCGCCACCTACCGGGTCCAATTGTGAATCTAAACCATCCAGGGCGCCACCCAAACGTATACAAAAAAACATTCAAATCGGTCCATCCGTTTAAGAGGAGTTCGGTGACATACACACGTACAGTAGAAATATATATATTAAGATAATATACATAGGTTAATATTAGCTTGTGGTTAATATAATCTGTTGAATTGTATTTTACGAAACGTAACATTACAGTGTCTATTAATCAGATCAAAGCGCGTAATAATTAAGTCGGAGTAGGTATTAACGGAATATTTAATATGAAATTAAATCAGCTCCGAAATTATTCCTCGCATTAAGGGCTTTCCCTCGAATAATTTAATTAATTTTATATGTATACTCAGGTATTTTTGACAGGCGCTTTGTTCAAATTACTTCTGCGTTGGTAAATAGTGTTAAAATAAGTTTTATTTTATTGACGGATTATATATTAACGTAATTCTATGTTCTAAATCAAGGCTTAAAAGTTAACTATGATTAATACTACAGAATTTAACTCAGAAACACAGCCATGTAAAGTCTTGCTATCTAAGAGTAATGGTAAACTCGACTCAGAAGATTTATTTGTAACTCGAGACGGAGTACTTGTTGTAAGCAAATGCTTATAGTCAATAACTGTGTAGTAGACATGGGTTCGATATATCAAAACGTAACTGATATCGGATATGTGTTAGTTATCATAACATATCGATATGCCATCCCACATAACCGATATGACAAAAACGTTATTGTATCGATTTATTCAAAAAACCTATCCATCCATTTGGTTGTAGTTATATCAAAACTTAAAACTGCAACGCATCGATGCGAACTTCACAAACGGTCATAACGGTAACTTATTCGCTACCACTCTTTCTAACAACATATTCTTTCACTGGTGTAAAAGGGATGAAGCGAATGAGAGATAACTTTAGTTATGAGCGTGTTCGCGTAGCTACCGGCGTGGACCTTATCCGACTAGCAATAAAGTTTACTTTCTATTGTCTAGTTACGATAACGTTTTTCGAGTCCATCGTTTGGCGGCTAGCGGCTACGGCTACTGGATATTAGTGAGACACCTACTCTACAAAATAGAACTACATGAGGAAGTAATAAGGTTGAATTTGAGTTATTACAATACAGATACATATTATAAAAGGGCTGTAATAATATTTTTGTTGTTTTGTGCGTTCGACTTTATTTTGATTAGTGTTTTTATGATAGTTGCAACGTTGCAATTACGTAAAAGGAATTTCTTTCGTATTTCTATTTTTTAATGTGTGTATTTAGTTATTAGAGTTTAATATTTAGTTTGTGAATAAAAATATATTAAAGATAAATTTGAATTTTTCATAGAAAATGTCGCGCAAAGCTAGTGAGATATATGGACTCATTTTGATAAAAAGGACAATGCCGTCGGTCTGGCGGTGTGTAAATATTGCAATCAAAAGTTTTCGTATAAATTTAAATTCCACCGGGAATTTCAAATTCTCATTTAAAAAGAGCGCTTAAGTCTAATAAATGCGTCTAATAAAAAGTAATGTATATGTATTGATAGATTAATAAATAAATAACTTTAAATAAGAACATAGCTGTACAGTGTACGTTTGCGTTCGTTGTTAGTTTTCGCATCTAAATATCATGTTTACGTTTGCAAACCGTTCTGCTGATATCGATATATGAAAACGGTTTTCTATATCGATATGGAAACTGTATATCGGTTAGATAACCGTTTGCGGAAAAAACTGAAAACGCCCATGTCTACTGTGTAGGAACATTAAACAACGTACATAGTGTATATGACCTGGGGGCAATTCTCGCATGATCGACACTATCTCTTATACGATATATGTTGTAACGAAACGACAAAATTTTACCTTTTTATTCAACATATTTCGAATTAGAGACATGCTTAGATACATATAGCAACATATAGTTAGGTCACGTATATATATATGCAAGAAAACTCGCGCAAGTCTTGCACTTGCACATGCGAGAAGTGCAAAAAAAATGAATATAGACTGACGACGAAGAAAGCCTTTCCTTGGGACGGCAGGGGACTTTTAGGTGACGAATAATAATATAACTTAATATTATGGTTTATAGACACGGTATCCTAAAGTTTATCGAGCGCAGCTTTGTTTTTCACCTGAAATTCTCAACCAAGCCGTTTCAACGGTGGACGCAGAGCTATATAAGCTGCCGATATGCGACGTTACGAGTACCTAGTACTTTTGTCGCAGAATATTGTTTGCATAGGTATGGAAACATGACCTTAGAAAAAGAAAATAGATTTAATAAAAACAGTAAGCTGAGTTGTATATATCGATACTGTACCAAAAATAACATGAAGATTAATAATTGGCAGATTCTACCCGAGGCGGTACCGAGCGAACAGTAACCAAGTTATGCACACATTCGTTATTTACTTACGAGTATTATTAATTGCGCAGAAAATAATAAATCTTCAATCCTATATTGTACCTACCTATACATAAACGTAGATTCCATCGACAAAATGAAGGCGTCTACCTAAACTTTAGTTCTTAGTAGTTTTTTAAAGGCCTCTTGGTATCTACTTGCCGCTTCACATTACAGACTGAATTATTATTTTATCTCCTAAATATATTTTTGTTATACATCATCACGCCTGTATTCCCCGAAGGGGTAAGCAGCGGTGCACAGCAGTGTGCCCACACTTTGCCGATATATTATTGATCCCAATATAATAAGGGGCGTGACTATTATTAAATCACAGGTTAATTAGAGACCGCTGCGACATATGACACCAGCCACGACACTAATGTGTAGGTACACGTTGTGTCGGGAAGGAATTATCCAATTAGGTAGGTTCGTTCCAGGAAAACTGTTGGAGAAACGGCACAAAGATTTTCCAGAAGTTTTTCTTGTATTTGCAGAATGTAAGGATTGCGAGTACTCGACGATTATTGTGATTATTATTATCGGGTTTTGAAATCATAATCAGATATGTCTATTTCTGAATGCCATGTACCTATCATAATACGAATACACAAAAGAGCATTTCAATCCAGATTCTCAATTAATGTTTCGTCAAAGCACTGATGATAATAAAATGTATATTTAGAAATAAAATCGTATTTGTATTTAGATGTACAGAAATAATGAGCTAACAATATTGTAAATAGGAATACCTCACTAGCTACCGTCTTCTACTAAAATCTCACATAAGGAGTAACTTAAGCAACAAATATTTTATTTCATAGAAAAATAATTAGGGTTCCTAATTTTCACGTGAAAGGAGTCTCGGGCAGCACTTGTAGCATGAGCGCCAAGATTAGACGTATGTCACGAAATATCTTAATGTTGTCTCTTTCACTCGTATGCAATTGGACAGAGATAGACCGAGCCAAACCGTGATGAGGTTCTTGTCTTGACATGCGTGCTGACACCACAGGTAGGTATATATTTAGAGACACACCCATTGAGTTTCTTGCCGGATCTTCTCAGTCGAAGTAGCGTTCCGATCGGATAGTAGCGTCTAAAAGAAAACAAACTGGAGATTCCGTAAGTGCCCCCGCAGGGCTTTACAAAATAGATTATTTGACTTTGACTAATCTTTTAAACGCTTCATTCAACCCCAAACATTACCTACAGAAGCAAACACGACTTGCCCTTTCATGTTCATCATTTTAATATACCATTATCCATTATACCCTTGTCTAAACGAACAATTTTGATCGTTAGTGAGGCGAGTAAAGAGCTGTAATTGATGTAGGTACTAATATTTTTTTAGTCTTACGAGTTCAACGACACAGACGCTTTAATTCAGATTCCATTTCGGTAATCAACGCTGTACTTACCTAAGTACAGCAATGATTGCCGAAATGGTAGACACCTACAGCAGTAGCCACCTGCCTACAGCAGTAGGCACCTGCCTACTGCTGTAGGCAGGTGGCTACTGCTGTATTAATGGTGTAACTACGAATATATGCCTATAACTGGTTAAAATGTACTATAGAACCACAATATGGTCAAATAAAAAAAACCTTTTAAACAATTTTAGTCTTCACCGATGTTATCATTAATCATAGTTTAGGCGTAGTGATTATTATCTTTGATATAGTATTTTAAATGTCTATGCGTTAAGAATTATGCTTCGAGCACACACTTTTGCCGATGCGGAAAGGAACTCTGCGACCATATACATATAGATTGAATTTCTAGATACATTTGTAGATAGTTTAAAGGACTTTGAAATGTAAAAACTAAAGCATAGATGCCAAAATCGCACGACCACACTCATCGATCTCCCAGATAGCATTCCCCGCAATTCATCAAAGCTGATCGAGATGAATAAAACCTTCGAGCAATCGAACCCGATTTTTTTTTCTAAATGGTTACATCGAGGCAAAATGAGTGGGGAATTGTTGGGTTTTCCAAGACCAATACTTCCCTACTAAGTATGTGACTGTACCCATGTGTAAGTAGGTAGACATGCTTTCGGTGTTAGGTATAGGTAATATAGTGATGTACATAGTATTTAAAATAGGCTGATGAGTACGTTTTACGGGCAGTGCAAACTGAGCGTCGAGTACTCGTAAACAATTATTTCTAACTAGCTGTGCCCGCGACTTCGCCCGCGTGGACTTTAGGGAGACTACCCGGAAATATGGGTATTATGTTTTCCCGCGGAACCCTAATGCTTTTTATAAAATTAAAGTAGCCTAAGTTACGCCTTGGAACGTCAGCTATCTGTCAGTGAAAGTCCCATTGAAATCGGTTCAGCCGTTTAGAAGTTTACCTCAAACAAACGGACAGACAGACAGACAGACAAAAAAATTTAAAATTGATTTTTCGTTATAGGTATCGTATATACTTTCATAAGCATTTGGTAAAAAAGTGTTATTTTGATATTACAAACAGACACTCCAATTTTATTTATTTGTATAGATATAGATGTATAGATACAGGCTACAAAATAAAATGAACGCGGCTGCTTTCCCTACCATCTGCGCTCAAAACTATTACGCTATTTCCTGCTTTAAGACCAATTAGTATACAGTCGACTATTAAGTTTAGCTGGCTAATAAATATAATGAAAAACGATAGTGACTTAGCTAGTTTCCCACGCAGTAAGCTGTTTCTAAATGCACGGCGCGTAAAAGCCTACGGCGACAAGGCTCCAGCGCAAACTACTTGCAACGGTAAGCCGAGTCTAAGTGCAGCGGCTGTAGGAGTGACAGAGATAGTCGCCAAAATATTAGGAATTATGAGGGTAGATCTAAATAATAACGCGAACAAGAGCAGATTATTTATTTCGTCTAGTATCTTACATAGTCAAATTTAGTTGGTTCACTGTACCTATTATATGTGGAGATATCTACAACACAATATTTTTGAGTAACTTAAAGCCTTTCAAACGCCCGCGCCATGCCAAAACAAACTGTATTGACACACACAAGTTAATATTCTTCTACTAAATGGCTTGTACTACAGAAATTAAATCTTCTTCCATATTGACACAGAGTTCGTTTTGTTTGTGTTTGTTTTTTTACGTTTTTTATAATTTTATAAGGATACTAGCGGCCCGTCCCAGCTTCGCACAGGTGGACAATTTTTTTTTAATATTTTGGGATAAATAAATATAGCTTATTTTACTAAGTGATAATGTATCTTTCTAACGGCAAAAAAATAATTTGCAATGTGTCCAGTAGTTTTAACGTTTATTCGTTACATACAAATATATATATATCTTTCCGTTATATAATATAAGTACAGAAAAGCAAAAAAATATGATAACGATAACGAATAACGAGAACGAATACCAACTTTTAATATTCAATTGTCTTGTCGAGCCTGAATAAATAAGAAGATGAACCGTAATAGCAGACTATTTTTATAGTCTGACATATTGTTAAAATTCATCCCTTATATACGAGTATATGATACCAACTCGTATATACGAATTGATCTATACGCAACCATTTAGTTAAAGCCCGAGCTTAGACGCTCACTTGGGTTCAATAGAAGAAAAAGCTGAAACAACCTTAGTACGAGGCATAATTTGCGTACCCATCTATAAATATGCTACGAAGCTACGAACTATGCTACGTTGCTACGAAGCGAGTAGGTAAACAATATATAACGTTTGGTAGTGTTATCTTGTGACATTTGCACATGACTCTTACTATATGAAATTGAAATAACCTTATCTCACTGTTATGATGTTGTAAATGTTTTTATATAAATAAATAAAACAAAATAAAAATAAATAAAAAAATCTCAGTATGTTATGCTAGTGTCCTGCAAGTTCTGCTGAATCTAATTGCATGTTGCACGTGCGCCAAGACTCGCCTTATGTCACACCGAGTCGGCACTTGTAATTCATACGGGACAAAGCGAAAAATACAGTGGCGATTTTGTCCTGTCAGTATCACACAAAGCGGGCTGCGCTAGCAATAACAAACAAAAACGATGCACACGACAGCTGCTATAGGGGCATAACATTGTTGAAAAAAAGCTTTCAGCTACCTTGTTTATAACCAACAAAATATAATGTAAAATAAACGATTGTATAAAAGCATTAAAAGTCTTAAACATTGAAGTTACGACTTGGAGATAATGCAAGCTTTTAAACTCCTTGAGAAAATAGTAGCGTTTCCCACAGCAGCGGCCTTTGTTGCTTTATGTTTAATACCCGCGCTATACGGTGAGCGATAAGAAATAGGTACTACGGTACGTAATAAAGTGTATCCGTCTAATTACCGTCTTCCAATCATTCTTTTTGTTATTTCTAATTGGTTCTGATTAATTCTTAAAAGTTCCAACCTATATTTATTACATATATTGTGCAATCAATTGCATGCATTCAGACAGGGGCACAAAAATGCCTGTTTGTTTTTGGCTTCCCTCTGTTTTTCCATGAAAAAGTTAATCATGATCACTTTCCATAGCCCCTTCAAAAATGATCCTAGATACGCCCCTATCTTTACAGTTCACGTAATCTATCTACTAATCACTATTTTTTGATTATACCTACACCATCACGCCTGGATTCCCCGAAAAGGTAGGCAGAGGTACACTGCAATGCACCTACACTTCGCGGATGTATTTTGGTCTTAATGTAATATGGGGCGAGCCTATTGCCATTATACCGGGCACATTCTGCCTCAATACGAGGGAGATTTTGGCCATAGTCCACCACGCTGGCCCAGTACGGGTTGGCGAATTTCACACACCTATCATAGACGTGCAGGTATCCTCACAATGTTTTCCTTCATCATTATTTGATCAAGATATTATGTTATCGATTTTTTTTGTATGATACTCTGAATTTAGGTAGCTTCTCCCCACGACCACTTCGCAGTGAGTGATCAATCTGAAAACTCAGTAGATAAAGACATACCTACTCACAGAATAATAAGTAAACAGTAAATCCACTCACAGAACCCGTCTCATCCATTACGGACACAGTGTTAGCGCTAATGAGTTAATAGTGTACACAAATTAGATTTGACTTGTTGTTATTGAGTGGAATAGGATACCAACAACAATAGGTAGGTACTTAAGAGTAAGGTTGCTCAACAGTTTATGGTAGGTAGTGAAAACAGCATTAAATATTCTAACACGTTCTCATCGTATGATCCCATACTAAGCAATGTTTCAACTATGGATACCATACAGTGGCCTAGGGGCGATTCCGAATAAAATCCGAATTTGCCTTTGACAGGGATTGAACCTGATATAAATCCTGGTGCAGTCAATCAAGCGTCCTACGCTTGAACCACTAAACCAGCGTTTCCCATTAGCTGGGCCGCGATCCGGTACCGGGCCATCAAAATAAAAAATACCAGGTCGCAACATTCCCGCCTTTGGTAAAAAAATAAGCAGCAGCTCAATACTTCGTACTAAAATTTTGTGACTGAATAGGCGATACCGAAATATGTAGTATTATTATAACATTTTTACTATTAATAAATGTATATTATATAACCTAATGGAGCCAGCTCGGGTTTAAAAGTATTAAGTGGGTCACGAAGGGGCAGTGTGAATATTACCGGGCCATGGCAGAACAATGTTTGGGAAACACTGCAGTAGACTATCGTAATTGGTGACATACCTAATATCAGTCATTCTAACAATAGATATGTATTAAATACAGGTAGGTTACGCCTATGTGTATAATGACTTATATTTTTATTATGAAATTACACGCGCGAATTATTGCAAGTTTAGCCCTGTAGCATGACCGCGTAGACAAAAGTTTTATCTCATTCAACTATCAGATTTGTCGAGGAAATGACGTCACACCGAGCCATGTCCAGTACAAAAAGCTCGGTGTGATGTCATTTTCTCGACGAATCTGATAGTTGAATGAGATAAAACGTATGTCTACACGGTCATGCTGAGGGTGCTGCTTTACAGTAGATAAATAATTACCAGACAAAGTAGGTAACTGCGTATTTTTTTTTATCTACACCTACCTGACGATAACGAATACCTATGATGTGGGAAATAGTTAAGTAAATAGGTACGTAATAGCCTTCTTTGAATTGGTGAATAGGCCGAGACAGTACCTACGACAACTTTACGCGGTAGGTAGTTACTTGAAGTAGGTATCTTCCTATCTTCGATATACCTAATCGTCGTCTTACTAAGTTTACCTACGTATGGCATTAGGTATTCTAAATTAGACGTTAGTAGATAGACAAGTAGGTAGGTAGGTATGCGTCACGTTTCCTGCAATATGCAGTATTCCTCAAATGTCTTTTACAGAAGTCTTCTTTAAAGCCATTTTTTATCGTTTTAGTTAAGTAAAACTTTTATCGGAAAATTGTATTAAAGTCTACAAATATTGTATCACAAGTTGACTCCGTTTCTTAATTCGAGAAGTGATCGAGATTGTCCGTTTCGGTCCATCGCATTCAATCATAGAATCTCAGGGACCGACGGCACAAAACAATCATTAAGCTTTCCGCACACTGGCGCATCATTGATCGCGCGTCAAATATTTTGCCAAGATCAAATCGAACTGTATTGACACTTGAAAAAGTTCATTTTTCAACGAAATGACACTGATAGGCGCGAGCGAATTTTAACGTGACTTACCACGGAAATTCAATCTTTATGCCTATTGACACAAAGTTTGTTTTGATATTAGCAAATATTTTGAGGCGCGAGGATCGACCCGCCAGAGTGCGGCCTTATATCATCTACAGACTGTATCAGAAGTCTGAAATAATATTTGAGGTACATACATATACGGTAGGTATTTTGCTTAGTACAGGCAGACTATACCTAATAGTAGTAGTAAGGTAGGTTTTCAGTTACAACCAGAAATTCTATATCATTTGAAAACAAATAAATCATTTATTTCCACCACAATACGAATGGAGCCTTTTTAACTTGATGGGTGTTGGTTGATTTATATTTTCGAGCGGTGTTGTAAATGATAACCGTTACAAAGGTCTAACAAATGTATCTCAACGATTTGATAGACCCCGATAAAAGAAAAATATAAGAGATTGCTTGCCTACCCTTGAGGAATGCAGGCATAATGAAAAACATACATTTTGGTCATATACCAATTTAATTAGAACGAAACTATGTCTATTGCAAGTGTGTTAACGATTCTATTATTTTCAGTGTATCAAAGCAAAATCGGATTTGGGTGAGTTGTTTGAAACCGTAGTGTGCTTACGACGACACGCTTGAGCACTAGTGTTCATGAAGGTTAAGATGAGAGTATATAAAGTCGCATTCCGGGTTTTATGCATGTTGCAATAGGGACGTATGGAAATAAAAAGAAATGCGCGGCGGATGGGGGTAGCCGATGTCCCTAGCAGACACCGTCCAATCTCTATAGGTAGATACGTTAGATAGATATCTAGGATAGAGGGTACATTAGTCGAGTATGAGCCGTGCTCAGTGTTCCAGGCCAGTGGTTCCCCATCAGTCGCCGCGGACGCCCCACTATAGCAAGCGCTTACTAAAACTAGCTTGCCTGTGATTTATTTTAAATCAACAATTAGAAATATTAAAAATAGTTTCTAGTAGTGATTTAGTAACAAAAATAGCGGCATTAGAGGCATGTTATATATAAACAAAGAATGTGAGTATATAGTTTAATAGCTAAAAGCAGTTCATTACAATATTTGGTGAGATGTTTGAATAAATTAATTAATTTAGAGTTCACATTGGATGTCGCACTGGTATCAATCGTTCTGCAGGAAGCAGTTTCACCACACAGTCTGTGCAGTAGTCTGTACCAGCATTGTCAGTCCACCGTGCACCTAAGAATCCTGTTTTTTGACAGCCCACACACATAGCTTTCGTTTGGTAAACTGGTGTTGTTTCATCCAACAGCCTCTGTTCCTTTGCAGTTTTTAGCAATTCCAACATATATTTGTTACTATTCTTTATGTCTAGCGATGAAACACTGTCATGAGCTTCTCCGCTATCATAAGGGTCCTCCATAGTGACTGGTACATGAAGCTGTGGGAAAAATGTTGATTTTTTGTAGAAAATTGATCTACTCTTCTCTCGGCTGGCACCTTTAGGAATCCTTCCAGGAATCGGCAGTCCCGCTTTAGCTAGTTTAGCAAAATACTTCTGTATCCTACTCATGACTTGGATTGGTGTCCTAGTTCCTAGTGCCTGTGCTATTTTTTTGTATCGGCGGGCTTCGATAGGCTCCTCAGGATATATCTCCAGCAATTCCTCCAGCCGTTTCTGTTCTTCACATGACCACAACTGATTGAATGTCTCGGGTTTGTTGTCAGTGAATTTTCGACCTCTAACCTTCGTACCGCTGTCCAGATCATCCTTATTTGGCTTAATGTCCTTGATATCGTCACCATCAAGGGTTGCATCAATGCCATAATCGCCCCAGTATATATCTGGCATTTCCGGAATGGTTTGGCGTGGAGGAAAATTAACCTTCCCTGCTTTTAAATCTTCTAAAAAACTTATTGGGTCATCTAATGCCTTGTTCTGTGCTTCAGATAAATCCTCAATGTCTTTTAAGGCATTAACCTTTTGTGCTTCCAATTCAACTATGTATTTTAGCACTTCACAGTACCCCTTGTTTCCTCGTAAAGCTAAGTGATCGGTTTCGAAGGCGAATTCCTCGTCATCTTGCTCCTGGTTTTCCAATTCAGTGGTGTCCATCTATACAACAACAGAGAGTATCTTATAATAATATTACGAGAAAATGAACTCAACATCTGGTATAAAACTGTCGGGAAGTCCAAAAAAGTTGAGTGTTAAAATTAAAAACAAACTAAATAATGTACAACACAAGAAATGCAAACCTGAATATCGAAGCTCTTCTCTCGAAGGATGGTCGGGTCGGTGAGTACCTTTTTAATTTCAATTCCTTTTTGCACGATCCGTTTTATTGCAAGCAAAATGTTTTTTAACAGAAATAGCAAGCAAAACTTTCGTTCGTTGGTAAATACCACAACAACAAATAAATACTTATGTCAAACTCACTATCCATCTGTCAAGTATTGCAAGTGTCTAACGTAATAAATCAAATCCTTTCAGTTTATTCTCAAACTCGTCGCACTCGAAACACTACCTATAGGTACGTAGAATCAATAACAAGATAGATTTAAATCATTTACTGCTCTCCATTTAAATATATTTGATCCTAATTTAATATATCTCAAAGTTTTTCTTATCTTCATTCAGCCAAAAAATCAATCCGAGTTTTCAAACGCACATTACAATACTTTATCAGCGCCATCTATTAGTAACATCAAATAACTTTTACTAACGGTACTTCGCTTGTGTTTCACTTACTAACTTACAAGAGAGGGCGTTGCTATCAAAGAAAAGATATCGCTTCACAGTTTTTGTATTATACAACAGATGGCACTCCGCTCTGCACTCAAGACTAATTTCGTTCTTTAGAGATAGTAGGTGTTTAGGTCCTACCATCCATCATCATTTCTCGCTATTGGAAATCTTTTTTTTTTTTATTATGAACTTTATTATTTAAAAAATGCAAAATTATAAGATAAAAGATTGCTTAAAATAAAACATTTTGTACCCTTACTAAATAAAAAAAAAATTAACGTGTACATATGAAAATAAAGAAGAACAGTAAAATAATAGTAAACATGCCGAAATCTTACTATGCAGCCGTGCTTATGCTTAATAACTTTCTTCTTCAGAACAAGGCACAGTGCTTTTTTGTTATGGTGAACCCTGCTAATGGATACAGGGAAAGTGTATTGGGGATCAGTAGACTAGGTGCCATTTATTTGTTTCAGTTTTCGGATTAGGTGTGTTATATGTTTTGTAAATGATGCGATTGTGTGCGTGCTTTTAGTTAGACTGCTTAAGTTATAAGGTTGTACATTTTCATGTTGACATAATGCCTCATGTTCGTATCTGGATCGTAAAAATATGGGACATTCTTTGAGCAAATGTTCCGTATCCTGTACAGTGGTATCGTCACAGGGGCAAGTGTTTGTAAGAGATCGTTTGATGCGGTGGAGAAAAGAACGATGGTAAGCGTGGCCAGTTAATATTTGTGTTAGCTCAAATGTTGTTGGGAAATGTTTTCTATATTCGCTTATGGAGTTAATGTCTTTAAACCATTTCTTTGTCTCTGCTCCCTGTGGGCTGTCTTCAAATTCTTTTTGCCATTCTTGCAAAGTGCTGTTTCTTAAGACCCGTTTAGCGTGCGATAGGGGGAAGAAATTTTGCTCCGTAGCAGACCTCATGGTTGCAGCGGCTTTGGCCGCAGCGTCAGCAGCTTCGTTCCCTATAATACCGACATGAGCGCGTACCCATGCAAAGTTAACAGTTGTTGAGTTATTTATATTGTGTAATAGGTGATGGATTGAGTTTATGGTTGGATCTGGGTTATTGATATCTTGAATAGCTTTAAGCGATGATAGACTGTCTGACAGAATGATAATAGGGACGGCGATTTTTTTACTAATAGCCCACTCTAAAGCTGCTTGTATAGCGCGAAGTTCTGCCATAAATACGGAGCACGTCCCGCATAATTTCATTTTTTTCGAAGTTAAATTACCATTGAGAGTGTGCACTACAAAAGCAGCCCCCACGCTACCATTCTCCAGCTTACTACCGTCGGTATATATTCGGATAGGTGTACAAGCAGTGAGTGTACTAACTTAGTTTTCATTTTTCGTTTTCATTGGAAATCTAATACACTTCAATCCATATGCATTTCGGCAGCAATGAACGCTGGTGCGTTTCCACCGTTAGTAATTAAGCAAGAGCAGTAGCAGTACCTACCTACATATCGATATTTATTTTATTCATGCAGGTACATTACTAATAGCAAAATCTGAAAAAAAATACTTAGGTACCTACAAACCGTTTAGGAGGAAACGAATCGGAATTTTATACAGGCTGTGTCAGAAGTCCGAAATAATACTTAACCGATTGGTAGGTATAAATTTTTTATCGAAATTTGACCATGTTTTTTTTTACTTTTTTTTCGTTGTCAATTTCTATAACTCGTACCTAATATCTCGAGTCCTATGTAAGATTTGCATGTTCTCTTTTGTGAATATTCGTAGCCGCCCCTCATAGGTTAAGTTTACACTGCTGAATAGGGTTATGGATGTACCTAAAGGCCACGACACGATACTTGTGACAAATATTCAAAGGTCTGTGACTCCGCAACTATCATACTTAGGTATAAACTGTCTTCACTAAACATCCTCATTTGAGCTACCGTATATGTATCTCTACCCAAAGTATTATTTCGGACTTCTGATACAGCATGTATAAGTATATAGGCATAAAGACGTATTGCACCCGTTGCTAATACCGGCTTTTGGATAGATATAGGCACCCAAGTAAATAATAGGTAGGTACCTATAAGAATTACGCAGGGAGTGAATATCAATGCAATCAAATGCATTAGGTAGTTATGTACCTTTATAGTCGAGTGGGGTGGGTGCAGATCTAAGGAGCTAAAAGAAGTGGTGGACGATTGGCAACGTTCCAACCACCCGGTTGTCCTGTAAAACCTACTTACAAAGTTAAATTGCAAGTGCCACTCACACGACGATAGCGTTAGTAGACTTGGGGCCCTGCCCTGATAACTGGGTTATACCAAAGGCAGTCATAAATACGAGTAAAATGTGATTCAAAATAACCATGAATGTATTTAAAAATGTTCTTTCTACAAACCCTTAAAATTGGTTATCTAACATATTCTAAACAAATATATAATAGTCTTTAATATTTTATTATATATTTTAATATATATCTTTAATATTTTAGATTGTAATCGACAAGTGTTAAGTTATCTGCGAAACACAGCCTTCAAAATCTGCTATTCTTTTATTTTTTAAATTTATTTTGTTATTATAGGGTTTGCTTGAATAATCTCTATTATAGGACTGGTGCTGGTCCGTAAGGAAAATCAACAATATTTCGCAGTAGATGTACCTTTAATGCATGTATAAAATATGGTCGAATTGGGAACCTCCCCTACTTTGAAGTCGGTTTAAATATAAAATTAACAATAGTCCAGACATTAACTATGTAGTTTCAGCTCGTCTCTGGCTGAGAGCCAGAGGCAGTGTACCTACCTAGCGCGCAATATTTGGTACCTTCAAAGTACAAAATGATTCCGCAGGAGTTAGCTGCACCACGATTATTTACGAATGAATCTACAAAAGTACAGTAACAAAGTACTTTTATGTAGTCAGTAGTAAATGGGTAAGTCATATTCCTCATATCTGAGGGCCATCACCTCCTCCAGCCAATATTTTAGTTTGAATATCTTTGGGGCATCTTTTCCGTTACCGGCAACTTGAAGGGCAAGATACCTAAAGAATATTTAAACGTTGATTAATCGTAGATTGATTTGCCTACAAATAGCGCAAAAAAAACTGTAGACAGGCCAGCTTCTGCAATTTACATGTTTAACACATCCCGCTACACTAATTGGGTTAGCGTTTGATTCCGTATTGCTTCATGCAATGATCTAATCATATTAGTACTGTGTCGATATAGACGCAATCGCAAGGCCAAAATAGGAAGATATACCATCTCCCTAAATATTGTAAACCACGACAAGTGTTGGTAAAATAGCAGCAGGCTCATAGGTATGCAAGCATGGATAATCATCAGATAAGTTTAGGACCTAATAGCGTCATTTGTTTCTCAATGATTACCACAATATTTTTTGGTAGAATATGTATCTACTTAGATAATGTTATGTACGGTTTTAGCGTTTCTCTATGTTCCAGAATTACACTGGAGTCAAATACTTGTTTTTATTTTTAATTTGGGAGTTAACCCGCTATTCTACTCACCACTGTTACTCCTGTAATCCAAGATTGACCGCGGTATCCATTTAATAGACGGAGGGTTGACCCTCTGCGAGTCCCGCAGAAAAGTTAAATTTTCTTGGAATCCGCACAAATTTAATAAAAAAAAGGGGTAGGAGTTGGAAGACCGTATACTTGTATATATGAAAATTATTATATTATGTAGGTAGGTATTATGTTTGTGCCTTGATTTATGCATTACACAATCCTTCAAAGATTGACGATGTCCAGTAAACCGAAAGGGTGGTCTCGTTACATGTCAATTGAAAATTATACCGAATGCCGTCGATAGGAGCTTGAGATCAAAGAGTTGTAAGACCACACTGACCTCTTTCTTAACACGGTATCAAAACAGGTTGCCCGCCTATTCCGGCCATTGCAACATTTAACGTCCCAATTAAAGAAATACTATATTAAGTAGCTTAGCCGAGTGGTCGAACGCGCGCTTTGCAAATCAAAGTGAGCACGTTCAAACCCCAGCTCGCACCTCTGGGATTTATGTGCGAATCTCATTTTCATCCGAGATTATCACTTGCTATGAAACGGTGAAGGAAAACATCGTGAGGAAACCTGCACGTCTGAGAAAACTTGTCTAGTTCTCGATAGTTGTGTGAAGTCAGCCAACCCGCACTAGGCCAGCGTGGTGGACTATGGCCTGAAATCCTCCTCACATTGAGGGGAGGCCCGTGCCCAGCAGTGGGACGTTAAAAGGGCTGTAGTAATAATTTAAAAGGGCTGTAGTAGTACAATATTTTAATTAATTAAATTTTACAAAACAATAATCTAACCTAATAGTTTTGGTAGGTATTAAGTATTAATTAACTATTAACCACGGAGATTTGGCACTCTCTTCTCCATAGGAAATGCATTCTGAATGGTTACAAATTTATACTATTATTTTTAGGGTTCCGTACCCAAAGGGTAAAATGTTATGTATTTCTGTTGCCGCTATAACAACAAATACTAAAAAACAGAATAAAATAAATATTTATGGGGGCTCCCATACAACAAACGTGATTTTTTGCTCCTTTTTAAGAATGGTACGGAACCCTTCGTACGCGAGTCCAACTCACACTTGGCCGGTTTTTTGTTTATTGACGATTCATCAGTAGGTATTAGTTTAACGGAATAAAAAAAAACAGATTTCTGATTCTGTTGATGACCAGACGTTATATTTAATATGTATCTACCTAAGTATTTAAATTAATCCTAGAAGCTAGGTAGGTACCTACTTAGGTACAGGCGATGCAAAGATTCAATTAATGATTAATTGCTTCCCATCTAAAAACATCAGAGGCCGTGGTAATTAATTTGTAAATAGGACGTTAGTTTGATGAGATTTTTTTTATCTGGGGTCCTAATTAGGTAAATTGAGAGTACATTATGGGAAGACGTATAGATATTTTACTTTTAAGTACGTAGGTTTTTAATTACATTATTTTAAGAGGTCCCTAAAATAGGAATGCAAACACGAGATCACTTTTTTGTTATCTACCGCGTACAAAATAATATTTAAATCGTATTCAACCCTCACAAATCTCAAGCAAATCCTTAGTTTTATTATTCCATATTTATGTTATATAAATCCACAAGGATCGACATGTTTGGTATCGGAAATGGCAGCTTACGGTAAATTTTGGGCAAATATTTAGGGTTTCCCAGCGGACGGTAAAATGATTTTTCCCTGTAAGTTCAAGGAAATAAGTTAATACGAACCTATAGGCACCGTTTGCGATATGTTTGGGTTCTTTTAGGTACACGTGGAGGAAAATTAAATGGTTTTATTTGGAACACAATTGTCATTCGGTAACGCATGAAATCTTATGATGTAGCGGTGAATATTTCTCAAGCGATAGTATACAACAGGTAGACACTGACTGGTAGATAATCTTCGCCTTTAGTTTAACATCTAAAACATCGTTCAATATCTCTCCTGTGTCCATAGTACCTATAGCAAATTCAATAAATACACATTATAAATAAAATGTGATTAAGATGGCGGATGAATCCGCAGTATTACTTATCGTGCTTTAGATAATCGGCTTTCGCCGTTTCTGTCACGAATACATGTATACTTCGACACTTATGGTAATCATGGAAAAAGGCATCCGCACTTTACCTAAAATCTGCATTTCACTTCAACGCGTTGTCTGGAAAAGCCTGAAATCGGAAGCATGAATATCTGAATTCCGAGACTAAGCTCAGGGAGTGTATCTACCTATTTTATTAAGACTCACTTTCTTTACTGACTCTGTAAAACCATTCGGTTTAGAATGCATGTTCAATAGAAAAGAGTACCTACCCATTTCATTACCTTTTTCAGCCATTTTAATAAACATACGATAATTCATTGAATTAACAAGGATAATTATTTGATTAATGTTAGTATTTATTTATAAAATCTACGTAAATAAAAGCCCCTGCTGTTTATATGACGTGCAATACACATGAACATACCTGGCCAAAGGTACCAATAAAAGCCTTTATTGGTTCCTTTACATAAATACTTCGCTACGATTGCCTGCCGCCTGCTTTATAGCGCTAAGCATGAATAATTTGGAATTAAGGAGGGAATTTAAATTAGTTAAGATATGAATTTATTATATATGTATTTATCGTAGAAAAAGGAATGTGCACAGTATAATGTCCATAGGCCTGCTCCCTATTAAATTGAGACAAAAATACATCGGCTTATGCACCCGCACTGCTTGGCACCTCTGCCTACCCTTCTGTGAAATCATAATGCGAAGATGTTTTTATAATTTTTTTTTTCATTTAAAGAATTTTGTAGAATTATATACACGTACATAAATTCGATAAGAAGAAATATTTTGTTTTCGTAGTTCAGAGATCAGATCACCAGAATAAATAATAAAGTAGGTAGGTAGTAGATATTGATATAACAAAATGTCGATAAGTTCCATCCTCAAACATTTGTCTCCGGGCACTGTAATGTCGTTTATCGTCATCCGCTCGTCATCGGCAGACAAATTCTCTGCTATGTTTGACGATCGAAAAAAGCTTAGGTGATCGTTTCCAATTCAAAACGAAGGCACTTATAGGTAAACTTCGATTTGACATATATAGAAAAAACTGCTCATATGTAACCAACTAGTAGGTACCGTTCTATGCTCTAATGTCGTCACTAAACTTTATAGACCCATTTACCGTAATACTATGTTGTCTCGAGTAGGATAGCTAGGTAAGTTTGTACTGATATTTTAGAGGTAAGAATGTGGGTTTACGACTACATAATGTCAAATTTGCATTTTTCCAATTAGTGCACGATATTATTATCTTTAGTGCCAGTGCTCTTAATAGTTGAACTTGTCGCAGCTACAACTACACCGGCCACGGACGACGGGGGCCGCGGCACGTTTTTCATTACCAACAGTTAACCGTTCAAAGCAATTACTTGTCACTGGAGATCTAGACCCCAATATAAAATACGGAAATAAATTACATATACACCAACGCGCCTATTTTCTCTGAAGGGGTATAGAGAGATGAACTTTTGTGCACCTAAATTTCGCCGTTGGTATCTTGGTTTTCACGTAAAATAGAGGCGATAGTCCTCTAAACACGCAACCAATTTTTTTAGACTTGCAATCAGCCTCGTTTAGTTCGTAAAATTATATTTAAGGATAGAAAATCGATTGTTATCCTCCCTTCAGATCCTTCCTATATTCATTATATTAGGTACTTAACAAAATAGGGTAGCGACAACACTATGAGCCGGTGCAATTTGCGCGTTGACTACATTCCATCCGCTAGTTACGACGACATCATGAATGACCTCTATGATGTATAGAGGCAAAACTTTTCAATACAAGTTTCAGCGACAAAGAAACATCAAACAAAGTCAGAATGGGCTATAGCTTATAATAACAGGGGTAGAGACGATTCGTAGAGACTACGGCGAGGGCCGTATAGCCGGCGGCGGTCGCTCAGTCGCCGCCGAGCGCCCGCCGCGACACCTCACTCACGACTCTACCCGGAGAACTTACTCGATAATATCTCGATACCTATCCAATATCATTGTATTTATATACGCGTAATGTAAACAACTTGGCCCTATTCAACGGGTTTGATTAGTGCTGCCAAATACAAACACTGTAACAGATTTCTACTGCAAGTGACAATTTAAAAGTTCCGTGAATTTTAATTTATAACGCTTCCAACTCTTAATAACATTATCAAAGGAAACTTTGCAGCCAACAGCCTTGTACTGCATTAATGGCCGCGTCTGGAAGTTTGTATTAAATGTTTAAATAGTTCGCGCTCCACTATCCCAGTGGTTGTTTTGTAAAAGTTACGCTTTTGATGCGAAAAGACAGCGAGTATTCGTTTACTTAACCTGTATCCTCTTACATCATTAAACTAACTTAGGGTTGACCTGCATAGGCTTAGAAATTGCATTTCGTTAAGTACAAAGACAGTTTTATGTACTAAGTGCGGGGGTAAAGTTAAGGCTGGGTGGGCACGACGTGGAATCGGATGGTGTGCGATGGTGGCGCGATGCTCTGCCTGGAGTCGCTGATGGCGCGGTGGCGCGAGCGCAGCGATCGAGATAGCGAACGGCGGGCGCGCTCGCGCAGCCTCTGCTCGTCGGGAGCAGACGGCAGCCTGCTACAACTACTCCACAGGCGAGCCAGCAGTGCTATGTAAGTCCCTCATAAAAAATAAAGTCGAACTATGTCAATATGATTTATGGCTTTGTACCCTTAAACAACTTTGCGAAGAATGACTAAGCATCGGTGCGGTACGCGAGCTTCATAGGTATCATTAAAATGACATGACCTTTCGTCTTAAATAATAATAATAATGTTGTTTGTGGATATTCGACCGCATTTAATTTAAATAACACATTAACCCCAACATTACTATACCTACACAAACCACGAATAAACTATTTGTATAGGACTTATCCTCTTATTTGAGTGCTTATTTGAGTGTTTTTTTTTAGTTTGATACCAATGTCATCATTTTATATTTGTTGTATATCTCACAGTGTATTAACCCCATTTTTATTAGTATTCGATTTTTTTTAAATCTAAAACAACCGGTTTAACGATAGATGCACCAAAACTGCAGAAGTTTTTACGACGTATCTGGTTTAGTTAATATAGTTTTTATTGGGCTTTAAAACCCGCGTTCGAATTACGATTACATAACTCCGCTTATAATAAGGTATTTACATGGTTGATCCATTCTTACTGACTTCCTTAGTTTCTAATGTGTTATGTACCTAAATGGAATCCATCACCCGCGTCTCCATGAGAAGCACATTATCAATACTAGCGTACCTAGAATACATCTTTATACATATAATTCTACTGTACGTGTGTATGTCACTGAACTCCTCCTAAACGGCTGGACCGATTTGGATGAAACTTTGTTTGTATATTTCAATGGGTTCCTGGATGGTTTAGATTCACAATTGGACCCGGTAGGTGGCGCTGCTTTCGTATGTCACTAATTACTAAGGCGGTACGAAGTTCGCCGAGTCAGCTAGTACCTTATAAAAGTTAATGCTACTAATACCAATCCCACTAACAATAAGAGCCGCCTTACGTGATGCCTCAATAGTAGTACACAGCAACGGGCAACAGCCTTATTACCACAACCTGTCTTGCAGCAATGTTTTAAATATTACTTTCAGTTTTTAGGGTTCCGTACCCAAAGGGTAAAACGGGAACCCTATTACTGAGACTTCGCTGTCCGTCCGTCCGTCCGTCTGTCACCAGGCTGTATCTCATGAACCGTGATAGTTAGAGAGTTGAAATATTCAATAAAATAATTATTTAAGGGGGCTCCCATAAAACAAACGTGATTTTTATACCGTTTTTATAGATAATGGTAGGGAACCCATCATGCGCGAGTCCGACTCGCACTTGGCTGGTTTTGACAGTCAACTCAGTAGAAACTATGTCAAAAATTGCCAGTTACTATTGAAACAACTGGCTCAGTGGTGCATCTTGGGAGAGGTCTACGTCCAGCAGTGGACTGACACCGGCTGATGATGATGATGATTGAAACAACAATACTTTAAGGTAGTAAGTAGTAAGACTCCTGCTTTATGATAAGACATCAAGTTAAATCAGTTCTTATTGTAAGAAAAACCGGCCAAGTGCGAGTCGGACTCGCACACGAAGGGTTCCGTACCATTGTCTACAAAAACGGCAAAAAAATCACGTTTGTTGTATGGGAGCCCCCTTAAATATTTATTTTATTATGTTTTTTTAGTATTTGCTGTTATAGCGGCAATAGAAATACATCTTCTGTGAAAATTCCAACTGTCTATAGTTAGACAGTTGGAATTTCATGAGATACAGCCTGGTGACAGACGGACGGACGGACGGACAGCGAAGTCTTAGTAATATGGTCCCCGTTTTACCCTTTGGATACGGAACCCTAAAAACGGGCATAAGTATTATTTGTCTGCTTTATATTGGACTCTATAAAAGTCAAGTAAAAAAAAGAAAAATTCTGAATCCCATTTATTTTTATTCATATAAACCAATACAGGCACTTATAAACCGTCAATAAACAAAAAATAATAATAGTATACTACCCATTTGCAATGCATTTCCTATGGAGAAGAATAGGCAAGAAACTCTATGGTTGCTCCAACTTAGTGGTTCCTAACACAAAATAAAAGATTTATCACGGAGAAAAACACATCCATCTATTGAGATGGTCATTCCAAGTAAATCACTAACTGTTAGCCTCAAATAAGAGGTCCGAAACGTTGAGGAAAAACCTATTTTATCTACGTCTATTCACGCGCAAATGGGCTAGTTGAAGATAAGTGAAACATAAAAACAGACGTGACGGCAGTTAAAATAAGAGCCGTGTATTCTGTGTCTTAGTTACACCGCCTTGAATTTATGAAAATCGACTGCCGTTCATCTTTTTGTAATAAAGCCTGTCATTATTTTTAAATAACAATAGTTTGTTTATGCATTCATTTACACCGCAAAGCTCCAAAGGTTTTCTGTAGAATATCTACATAGATATTAAATTTTGGCTTTTAGATGAGGGTTATTACGGATACATAAGAATCAAAATCATATTTATTTTATTCATGTAATTTAATACAGGCACTTATGATTCATTGAAATAAAACTATTTTACGGATTCTATCGCGTTTTTTACTATTTGATTTTCCCGACGTTTCGGCTGCTATACAGCAACCATGGTCACGGGGGGACTGAGGTGTTAGACGTCCTGATGTCATAGTTAATAACTGGGTACCCTCATATTTAGTTGTTGTTTGCGGTCCGATCCACGCAGAAAGTGCTCACAGTGTCTTGAGGTCTTGCAATGGTACGCTTAAATAAACGCGATAGAATCCGTAAAATAGTTTTATTTCAATGTATAGTATTCGCGTAAATATGAGAAAACACTTATGATTCGTCAATAAATAATAATAATAGTATATCTAATTCTTCGGAATAGCAATTTAGCTCATAAAACCATGAAATTCAATTCAGGTAACTTAAGCGTTCAGCTAAATTAAAATAACTTTATATCAAACTTAACCGAGCTATTCTAGTACTACATACAGAATCCGGATTATCAAGATACCGTAAGTACATTTCGGAGTATCGTCAGGCGGATGTTTTGTTCGAATTGGGGGTTCAAAGCCATTGCATCTCATCGCCGACCTCTTTGTGAGGTGACCTAATTTGCACACAGAACTGGGACGCCATTGCTGTAAATATTTATTCCCTATCGAAACATTGTGTATTTTGCGGTTTATTTATTGCAAATATACGCCTGGGAATAAATCGGTCGCACAGTTTTTTTCATTTGATATTTTGCATAGTTGATTTTCCTCCTGTCGTATTCCGAAAACATCCAAAGATAATTGTTAGTTGGTTCCACAACATTTTATTCCTCATCTTTGTTTACGAAGTGAATGAAATTATAACATTTTTATTATTATATTATTATTATTATTATTTACCGATATTCAGCCAATGTGTAGTAATTATAGCAAGAACAAATTCAATAAATACCCAATATTAAATAACGATGCGTAACATGTGTAATCAGGATGGCGGATAACCTTACAACGTCCTTTTAAAAATAATTAATAATAAAATACATCCTTACACCTGTATTCCCCTAAGGATGAGGTGCACTGCAACAACCTCCTTCTATTATTATTACAAGCTTTATATTAACTTGTAATGTATGTCCGGGTAGATTCCATGGAACTGAATTTTAAATCAGTTATCTTTAACCGATTGAGCTGAAATTTGGTATACACGCTTATTTTGGATCACAATGCTTGCTTAGTTATGTGACGTCATTCTAATTCCAATATGGCGGATCATCCAAGATGACTGAATAGTTATTTTTTTCTGCACTACCACAGTATTGGTATCAAATGAAAGGGCTTGCCGAGGAGAATACGAAAACTAAGGGCAATTAAATAAAAGCTTGTTTTTAAAAAGTTTTTTTTACCATTAATTTATTTTATAAATACTTACAGAAACGTATCTGTATAACTGTGCTCACTGCTATATAGGCTTACTGTCATCATATAAAGTCTATTATGATTAGCATACAAGCGTTCAACCTATTTTGTTTACTATTGAAAACATCCCGCCTGACCCCTCTTCGCCCGCCACAAAACCAAACTCGCCGCAAACACGCTGTTCATTGACCAAACTAGTAATTAAAACGTAAGGTGAGGGTCGGGACATAAAACCTGGCTGGAACAACCCCTCGGGGGGCCACAAAACTAGGTTTATTCGGGCAGCGTGCCCCACTTTTATGAATACTGCCTAATACACATCATAGCACGTGAAATTGAAATCTTTATGGGGTTTAAGCTTTGTGTTATAGGTGGAACATTGTTTCAGTTATTTGATTACAACACTGTCTAACAGGAAAAGAATACCTGTTAGATGGGTTCTAACTGCAAGCCGTTTTCCTTTATGTTACCGATGTATGGATAGATTGTTCTTATGAAAATATTAAGATTATCCGCAATAGAGACTTGGTGTTAGCGTATAATTATGAGAAGAACGCACAACTTCTTTATATTATATTTATTTGTGCCATAAAAGCGAATGTCATCGTTTAATGGAACTATTTTACCGGTAAACAATCACCAAGAATATAAGACATTAATGTTGTGGTGTGTCGCTGTTTCCATCGAAACTTAAGCAATAAAGCAGGTCGAGGCCCTAATTGATACCTGCTCTAACCCACGTTTGCCCAATTTATCGTAGGTATTAATTAAAAGAGTTTGGTGTTAGGTCAAGTAAATAAGTAACACACTATATTTTATATTTGATGATTGGTAAATAAAAAAAATTTTTTTATTACCGAATTCATGAGTTCGATTCTTTTTGGTATTTTATATTGTTTTATAAACAGGTACCTAAGTTAGGATATATTTTAGTTCGCGTCATAATTACATTGAAATAAAGTAATTATTTTGCTACGTATCTTCAGAAACATACCTACTTAAACTAACGCTAGACGAAAAACAAATTCATAGTCAAGATAAATCTAACTTTTTGACTTCCCGTAAGAAGCACCTACATCACGCGTATCTATGCCTATTTATCCTCTAAATTGGAAGTTATTGTGCACGACGGATCCGCCCCGGGGATAATGGCAGGTGCGTAGGTCCGTACGTTGGAGCCTCGCATCCCCCCCCCCCCCCCCCCCCCCCACCTCCTAGTGCCTCCACCTAAGCCAAATGCGTGTGCTCGAAGTGAGCTAAAGTCAATAGTTTAATGGCAAGGTTGGCGATCGAACCTGGATCCTTCCAGTTACGAGTGCATCCCGTCTAACTAATACTCTATTGACGCATAAACAGCATTTGTAAAAATAAATCAAGTTAAGTACATAAACAAATAATAGATACTGATAATTCCTTACTAGCTTACACACACCGATAGCAATAGGTGCTTATGTTATAAAGTCCATTAAATCTTAGATACTTTATTAGTAGTATCTAGTAGATACCTATCCTCGCGACTACGAACGCGCAAAATCAAATATTTTCTTAGCGAGGTAGAGGCCTAAAGGAAATCGCTTGCCAAATTGAATGTACTTTTGAAGATTTCCTGATGAGGGCGTCAGTGTATTTCGTTTTAAAGTTATTAAAGATTCTTACACATGCAACCTTAATACCTAATTTCGGATGTTTACTGCTCCAAATAAATTGGACACAATATTAACCGCACACTACGTCTGTCTTCATGACAGAAACCAGGCCACTAACTTCGCTTCGTGCGTAACGTTATTTTAAATTACGATGTGCGTTCATAATTTATTTCGTGAAAATTCCCTATTTCACATATGTTTGCGGGATTTCTGACTGCTTGTTTATTTATTTATTTATCAAAACATCCCCCTTACGTCTATCATTACAGGTACTATACCTAATGCGATAGTGAGGCTTATTTTCTAATGCCTAATAAATATAATAAAACAATGGCTTACTTACACTAATACCTACTCATTATAACATAAAATAAATAACAGAATCTTTGCGAATTCATTCAAATATCATGTATAAACATAAATTTTGGCATTAAGTTCGTTAATTACGTGGATTGCACGGGTAAGAGGTGTCTTATCTAGTAAGTTGGTCCTAGCTGTCGGCACGGCCAGCAGTGGCGGACACCGCCGCCTCCACACGTAGCGGTCCGGTACACACAAATTCAAGCGTTGCAACACTCCTGGTTGTGTTACGTATATGCTTAAGCACGTAATTGCCGTAATTAAAATTAGCTCAATAGGACTAAATAAAGCCGGTAGTAAATAGAAATGGTGTTTCAAGCATCATCGATAGCGACGGACAAGACCTGAGAGATTTTGCCTAACTTTCGGGTATGTTATTAGTGGCATAATTATAGAATCTTATTATAGAAAGGAGTGATTCACCTAACAGTGGCATTTCAAAACACTTTAGAATTGTAAAATGCTATTAAAAATGCTTTGTACAATAATAGAAAATTCTGTAAATTGGGGGGTATCATTATCTGTATTTTATGACTTCTGCCAAAAGTAAAGTTAAATATAAATGACATATGTTTTAGTTTTAGAATTTTTAGAAGTATATAACTTCAAAAAATTTGGGAAATGATTCTTGGTGTGTGTCTCGCCGTGAACCTTACTTAACTTTATTTTCTGAACCTGATATTTATTTAAAGTGAATAAATGGCTTTATAATTAGATGGCATATAAACTTTTAGCTGACGGTAAGTATTGAGTCGACTCCGCAATACGTTTACCTATTTATTTTTTACTGCATGATCGCTTGAAAAATATGGTTACGTGTAGCTATGTTAGGTATTTTATACCTGCCAGTAATATAATGAATTTGAGCATAAAAAATAAATCTGGATGCCCGGTTTGATATTTGTTGCCCTAGAAATGACATTTCAACGCAATATTCAACTTTCATTTTTATACGCAGTATAACCTGGTATTATTAAGTAGGTGCGACGGTAACATTCTTTGTTCAGCACACCATATAATTTTCTAAATACTTTGGTACCTGTACCTACAATGAAGTTAATGGAATTTTCATGATATAAGGAATAAGTAGTTCATAAACAGTGGATAGGTACAGTTATAAGTAAAAATATACGTCAAATAATATTTGATCAGCTTTTATATGTCTATTGCAGACGGATAGTGACATTTTCAAATTCATGACTAAACATAGCGAAAATTAATAAAGCCTACAAGTATCTGATAAATTAACCGAACGCGGTATAACGAACTCCATTATACTTTTTAAACAGCTGAAATTAATTTCAACTGCCTGAAAATGCAAATGTATGGGCCTCAAGTAAGTATTTGTAATGCAAATGGGTTATTTAAGTATTCTTTAAGGGCAAGAAAGAATTTATAACGTAGAGGTTATTACGTACAAGCGGCCCCTTGTTACCACCTCTCTTGCAATTATGTTTTAATATTAATTTCAGTTTTTGACAGTTACCAAATCCATCGAAGATTGACAGATTACCAGCACTTGACCGAGGAAACAACACTTCAGAATCCTTCATTTATCTTACTATAAACTTAGAGTGGATACTTGAAAACATATTAATTAAATAATTAAAAAACCCGCCAAGTGCGAGTCGGACTCGCGCACGAAGGGTCCCGTACCATTGTCTACAAAAACGGCAAAAAAACACGTTTTTTGTATGGCAGCCCCCTTATATATATATTTTATTCTGTTTTTTAGTATTTGTTGTTATAGCGGCAACAGAAATACATCATCTGTGAAAATTTAAACTCTCTAATTATCACGGTTCATGAGATACAGCCTGGTGTCAGACGGACGGACGGACGGACAGCGAAGTCTCAGTATTAGGGTTCCCGTTTTACCCTTTGGGTACGGAACCCTAAAAACTAACTTGGTTGTTGAAGTAGATTAGGATTCGGGTCAGAGTTGACAAGTTTGACGAGCACTTAGACCTAAGACGGGATATGAGAGAGGTCAAGTGTCATGAATCATCCAATTGTGGAGCGGTGGACGGATATATCAATGAACTGTTACCAAATTACATAATAGTTCACAATAGACAAAGAAGAAAGAAGACAAACTGTTTGTACCTAATGAAACAACTAGTATAACTACTTAGTACGATATCTTCGTGTTTTCCACACGAACCCTGTGGAACTTTCGCCTTTTTTCGAACGTCTTCCCATTAGGCGTCCTGTACACTGGGGCGTCAAAACTTACGCGTCAAAATGTTTGCCACTAACAAACTGAATTGACTTCTTTTTAGGGTTCCGTACCCAAAGGGTAAAACGGGAACACTATTACCGAGACTTCGCTGTCCATCCGTCTTTCCGTCCGTCTGTCACCAGGCTGTATCTCATGAACCGGGATAGTTAGAGAGTTGAAATTTTCACAGATGATGTATTTCTGTTGCCGCTATAACAGCAAATACTAAAAAACAGAATAAAATAAATATTTAAGGGGGCTCCCATACAACAAACGTGATTTTTTTGCCGTTTTTATAGATAATGGTACGGAACCCTTCGTGCGCGAGTCCGACTCGCACTTAGCCGGTTTTTTTTTCTTTTTTTTACGAAATGAGTGAAATGATGATATTTAATGGAATAAGATGAGGAATGGCTCCACCTGCGTTTAGCGGGTATTTTTGCCAGTCTCAAGTAATTAATAGCAAGCGCAAATTCAATAAATACACATTATAAATAAAAATGGATGATAACAGTGATAAAGACGGCGGATCCTATATTGACTTATTGAAAAAGTTTATTCTTCAACGTAATGCCATTGACGGCGCGAGCGAATTTTGTCGCGTAGCCGTGGAGGCGTAGAATTTACTCCACAAATACAGTCAGTACACAGCATGGAGATATTATAACGGAGATGGCAAATCAAGCCCGCGTAAATTTTTCTGGTGTTGTTCGCCATTATTGTTTTCCCATATACCTAGTTGCCGAATACTACAGGTAGTTACCTGAGATAACAACAGTGGTGGAATAATGACCACAGAGCCATACGAAGAGTAGAGTCGTTATGGGTATTTTAGTTACTTTATGGTACACAGAGTTTGTTTTGATGTTGTCAAGAATGTTAACGCGTGACTTTTGATGCCCCAGTCTGTAGGAGGCCGTACTCCTTCGTCAAAGAAAAACGTTTACCCAACCAAATAGCTGTTTCGCGAACTCATCACACCTTGTCGAACTTCGGCGGCTTGTGGCTAAAAATAACTAATTATGGCCGCCGCCCGAGGCGCCAAAACAATGACAATGAACATTAATTCAAGTCGAAAGTTTACCAAATTAAATGCTCGCCGTTCGCCTGTCGACTGACACCTATCCATTACTCGACACGAAGACAAATGCATTCAATATCAGTATTCTGTTCGGACGCAATTTTTTTGACAGTGAATGCGGGGTAGATAATTAGTAGACTTTTCTGTTAATGAATGTCGCTAATTCGAGGAGACTACATAAAAGTCCAAAGAATATGCTCTCCCCAGTATGTTCAGAGCGTAATTCTTTCACCTAATTCAGATTTCCTGAGACCATTAGATCTACATTAGGTCTCACTATTCTGTGCCCAGTAACTATTAGTCAAAGTTTCGCACCCTGCTCGTAATCCTTTGATAGCGGAGTTAATTACACAAAACCGTCGGTTAATTATCGGCTCTGTGCAAGCCCGCAACAGGAAGTGTCCCGAAGGTCTTATTTGGGTGGAGAGCTCAACGATGCGTGAACAATAGGATCCACGTATACCCGCTCTACATATTATATAGACAACCTATTTGTCGTACTGGTATCATAGTTAAATCATTTTGCCAAATATTTTTACCAGTAAGACTCAAGCCTCGGGCACACTGAAATATCAAAATGCGCACTTCAAAATATTTGCCAATACCAAAACGGACCCTGTTTCAATATGAATAAGGATTTAATTTGATTGGTAAAAGTAACGCGACCACAACACATCGGCCTGTAAAAGCTTGGATGTCACGTGAATTGGGGAACTATATTTCATCGTTCGCCATAGTTAGGCCCAATATGTAGTTGAAATTCAAAATGACTCATATATTTTCAATTCCTACTCTAGCTTTCGGTCAATTCGGTCATAGCATTTACAAAATCCAAACATAAAATTGTAATCGCATTTGAAATAAATTGCTGATTGCACATCCAAAGGGCTTTATAAACCAATTCTGAAAATAAAGAGAGCATTAAATTACCATATCTATGCGATAAAAGTAATCAATCCGTATTCATTAATTCGGATGGCCACTCGAGCGTTATCAATTTAGCTTGATATGTCTATGTATTGCTAAATGGACTCTTATGAATTTATGAAATTAATTCCATTTTACCGAATATACTAAAATGACGTCCACAATTAAATAAATACTAGAATACATACTACGAACGTTATTACCAATCTGATAGAGTTTGATTTTGAAAATAATTTATCTAAGCTGACCTTTGTTATACAAAGTCAAGGGTACACGCCAATAAGTGGGACGTTGAAAAATTCTCAAAAAAAATCGAGTTTAGACGTATAACCAACCAACCAATCAGTTTCCACCATCGTGTCAGCAGTTAATATTCCCGTTAAACCCGACTCAACGAAATAAGACCATTAAAACAAATGTTATAAATTCAGCTGAAAATAAAGTAATATCACTCTTTCAAAGACAGGTGAGCACTTTCCCTAAATTACCCAACGCAGAAATTGAGATTTATGCACGAATCTTATTTCGTCTACCGCGTTTTCTTTATCTATTTTGACCAATCCTGTCACTCTTTCACCCGCCCACGGTTTGGAAACCCCTAACCTAATTTATATTCAGGAATTGTTCCGCTTAAAAATAGACCTTTAATGGATTTGATTGTGAAGCTTAAAGGCAGTTGTTTTGGCTTTACCTGAACCTTGAAATGTGTATACCTAATTTGGGCAAATTGCTTTGAAAAATACTAGGTTGGTGACATGAGCTATTAAGTTCCGCTTCATTTGAAATATTGTTGACTTTAAGATATTACAATAGATTGGCAGTGGCATTACAAATAATCTGTTAATGATTTGTAGGTGTTACTATAGAATAAGGGATACTTCTCAACCCTTACATACATTAAGTATTTCTTTCACATTTATCCGAGTCCAGACTTTTCAAGAAACAAAAAAGGCGGTGTTGTTTGTTTCCTACCGCCTGGTAGCCGAGTGGTCGAACGCACGCCTTGCAAATCAAAGTGTGCAGGTTCGAACCCCGGCTCGCACCTCTGGGTTTCATGTGCGAATCTCATTTACATCCGAGATTACCACTTGCTATGAAACGGTGAAGGAAAACATCGTGAGGAAACCTGCACGTTTGAGGGAACTTGACTAGTTCTCGATGTGTGAAATCTGCCAACCCGCACTGGGCCAGCGTGGTGGACAAAGGCCTGAATCCCCCTCGCATTGAGGGGAGGCCCGTGCCCAGCAGTGGGACGTTAAAAAGGGCTGTAGTTAGTTTGTTTCCTATACTAGCTCGTACATGGGTATTAAACAAAAGTAATTGTTCTTCATATAAATTTCAGAAAATGTCGAATGCGTCGTGTGATACACCCAAGCCAAAGATTTACAATCACCGCCTTATGATTTACAATAATCAAGTATGACACACCACTTTAAAAGTTACATATGAAGGCTCTTAAACGTCCCCCGCGGAGATTGATAACCTCTGGTCTTCGAACGAGACTGGCCTCGTTAAAGCTACCTTGAAATATTTCTTCATACTATACAGGTGGCGCACAAGCATAGACCCATCCATAGTAATAAGTTATGACAGTCACAAATCTACTTCAGCAGCCTATTTCTCATGGCCAAGTAACTTTTGCTTACTTTGTTCGATAATGTTTCCTTTAGACATTTGCAGAAATTTAAATCATGGTTCGCTTTCATAAACTTACTCAGCATGTGTTATACCTACCTACACATATAGAAACGATCGTAGGTAGGTAGAATTTACTTCAATATTCGCACTAAACATTCAGAAATAATACCTACCTTTCTACTTAAATATATTTCCGCTTAGTCATATCTTCAAACTCAGCAAGTACCTGACAATACGCATCTGCTTACTTGTAAGTCTTATAACCGATGCGAACTATGAAGGCGTTCATCACACCTTTTAAAAGACCAACGTCTTGCAGGTATAATTTTATATCAGTAGAAGCGTTATCCAAACAACTTTACCTACAACTATTTGTACCAGTGCGAGACTGACCCCGTTCAAGCGACCTTGGAATATTTCTATATACATAATAGGTGCCATAAGGGCGTCCGTTGCTGAAACCATTAATGATGTATTGCCGTGAATCACTGTGTTGGGTACACGATTTAAGAAGTCATTGTATTCAGTACTAAAATATTATGAATACGTATAGTATAGATAGGAATATGGGTCCTATAGTATGATTCATAGATATAAACCCCTCTACGAGTTCCTATATATTACACAAATGCGAGATTCGAGGATGTTCCATACAACAAACTAGTCGATATTATAAATAAACTACAGAAACTACTATCATACATTTTGAAACGTGAGATTTGCAAAACTAGTGCACGCGACATAACGATGATAGTAACTTCAAAATGTTTACCATACAATAGGTTACCGAGCTATAGTCGCCTCAACACTCGCAGTTGCGGCAATTTGACGCAGTTTGCCATCACAACGACAAATATGGACGAGCGAGTACCTCTCGCATCGACAAATCCAGGACGCAAGGATGCATTATTATAATTTTAACATGAATATATCGTCGGGTGACGGGAAAAACTAATTAAGTAACATAATTGATGGAATCAGGCGTAATATTGCGGAAATCCATTGTTAATACAATAGTAGAGAAAGGGACCCACGGAATTGTTTTGAATCCCAAATTATAAATCAAATAAATTTGATTGTTATTAGAGGAAACCAACAAGACCGAACTCCCTGTCAGTCGAGAGTCAGTATGTCATAAGTCATGGGCCCTAACTATGAGCAATCCTCCGCAGAACAATCGAATCAAAAAAATAGTGTAGTAAGTAAGTATAGTCTAAAATAAAATAGTAGTAAGTAACAAAAAAAAAAACAATGCAGTAATTTGAATTTAAATAGTTTTTTGAGGTGATTTAGTGATATTTGCTTCTTGGAATCCTGTAAAGTAATGCACTTATGGATATGATGACTTTTTCCTGGCAAAGTTGTGGATATTTTAAGACACTTAGCGTTAAAAAACATCTTTCCTATTTTTTGTACTTAGTTAGTTTTTCCTGTTACCCGACTATAGTTGGACAGTTTATCTGAACATCGTGAATTTTCTTTAATAAATTAATAAAGATATGTTCCTTTTCTCAAAAGGATTTAATTATATTTACAAACAGGATTTAAAAAAATTGGCGTGAGGCTAACTGGATTTATCTACGGCTCGGAGACGTAACATAATTTTAATTATAAGTATAAAAAATTGAGTTTCACCCAAGTTCTTTCTTTAGTTTTGTTTCATTTTACGTATCGTGTGCAAATGAAATAGGCGGCCCGTCGCCAAAACAATGTATTTGCCGCCCCAGTTTCCAAATAAAAGTCCCGCTCGAGGACTTACTGTACTGAATTGTAAGAGGACGGGCAAATGGAAGTAACGAATTAAACGGAGTTTCTTTTTTTTAACAGGACCATATCTTGGGTCCGTAAAGACTAATCCACTTAAGTGTATCATATTTAGGTCAACACTACGATGAAGATGAGTGAAAATTATTATCTTTACCCAGTATTAAGTAGTACATAGTTTTTTGTAGAAACATGTCTATTAATTTGTGATCAAATTATATTTTACAGCAAAACAGTTAATTTTCTCTGAACATGGAAATAAAGCATATTCATTTCATATGACTCATAATATCTTAGGCATACAGTGATACTGCACAGGTTTAGAAGATCCAGATAGCTATGAAATCTGCAAATACTATCTTATTGTAGTGCAATTGTTCCCAACCGGCTGTTTCGACTTAGGTGATTACAGAACAGTGGTTTTGTCTTTTCAATCCATTATACATCACAAGTTCTTATAAAAAATGTATAAGAAATACTTGTTGTATTACCATCAACCTCGAGCTAGTATTCTTCACAGTATAAGTATGACTAATTTATGTAGGTAACGGAAAAGATACGGAATCGACGTTACGACGGACTTGATTGAATTGAACACCACGTGGACATATCTGATAGGCCCTGGTTCATAATAGTTCTTAAGTGATTTCTCGCTAAGTAAAAGTAGCGAGCGAAATGCCGGCGGACAAACAACTTGTTTTGACACTGCTGAGATATACTCCTTACGCAACTTAATTTACGAAAATCGGTCCTCGGTGTATTTTACACGCCGCCGCGCGCCGCTGAGTTACTCCGAACTATAGTTTTATTTGTTTTGATAATACCTACGCACAACTTTTTAAGTTATAATAAAAATAGATCTATTCGTAAATACTAGATTCAGATAGAGTCTACATGGAAATAAATTAAGTACAAAGTATTGATCATATAGTAAAAAAATATTTGCTTTGTTTTAAAATACAACTAATGTTTAATTTATTAACATTATGGGTTTCTTTTTTATTTCCAAAATTTTTTGGTCAACCTCAATGCAACCTGATCTTACTTCAGTGAATTTGGAATGTATATTTTCCAGCATACCTACTCTCATACACCAGTTCGATATCCTAGGGGCAAAGTTATGAATTTACAACACAATTACCTACGTTAATCTCCAAAGTGTTCATAGCGCGTGCCCAAAAGCTGTAAAGCTAATTTAGGAATCAGCATTTCGTCCAATTACTCGGTTATGCTGCGTCATGCGACAGTTTCACGTGATGTCATGACTATTTTTGATTGTAACCGATAAGTGCTTGCAATAACATAGGACGTACGAGTTTTGATATGAAACATGGATAAAATATGAGTCTACTTGACGAGCTAAGTAAGCTTGTTAGCACTAGGGGTATCCTTAAGGGTTTACCCTAAGCTCGGCGAGGGTCACTTATCGGAAGATGGGCCTTGCCCACAAATCGCTGTCATAAATCTTTCTCCAACGCTGACTCCGCTCATAAAATAACTTACTCGATAAATTGAATTCGGATACCATCTACAGAATTCAGACCTATCGCGGTTATAACCCTTTATCCTATTTTGTTACATTTCTTGCAACTAAATGTCAAGGCTTTTAGAGATATCTTATTAACTGTCTTCTTTGTATAACCGACTTGGTAGCCTAGAATAGTATATTACCTGACCCATCTCTCGTTAAGACTGTCAATCTTCAATAATAGTCTCGGAATAATCCCTCCTTTTATCCTAATCTCCCAGTAGAATTAGACAAAAAGGTGTCTAGCCTAGAGCCTTACTTAGCACATTTAAAGCATGTCATAAGACCTAATTTTTTTGGCAAGTAGGTGAAGAAGAGGTTTGCAGATCTAACAAATACCACATGCATCGGTAATTATTCACCAATTTAAGTGTCATGGGATCGGTCTCATGAAAATGAAATACAAAAATACATCATCACGCCTGTATTCCCCGAAGGGGTAGGCAGAGGTGCACTGTAGTGCGCCCACACTTCGCCGATGTATTTTGGCCCCAATGTAATAGGGGGCGAGCCTATTGCCATTATACTGGGCACATTCCCCCTCAATACGAGGGAGATTTGGTACATAGTCCACCACGCTGGCCCAGTGCGGGTTGGTGAACTTCACCCGCCTTTCTATAGACGTGCAGGTTTCCTCACGATGTTTTCCTTCACCGTTCAGCAAGTGGTAATCATTGTTGAAAATGACATTCGCATATGAAAATTATCTCAGAGGTGCGGGCCTGGGATTTAAACTTGCACCCCTTACGTTCAAGGCGGGCGTTATTGCCCGCGAGGCTACCAATGCTAAAAAAATACAAATGGATAGCTAAAGCATTATATCACTCTCTCGCCTTCTGCTGCTAACTGTGTAACCGTTAACTTGGTAAACACAGATCACTGGAACTTTGCATAGTATTATTTCGCAAACAATGTTGCATTCTACGCAATTAAAAAATAATGAAATGCTCCTGATGGCCCCGCGGAGGCGCGGTGCAATTTCACATTACGATGAAAAATATCCCTTGTCAGAATGCCTACGGACGCAAAAGAGCTTTACGCAACTTTTTCAGACACTTTTATTATGCTCAACTTCTGTGATAAACTCATTGTTATTGGTAGGATCTTTGTACAGATATATATGTAACTTTTAAGTTATTTTATAACAAGATATATATAATAAGAGTTGCAACTATCAGTGTTTGTCAAAATTGAATTACTGATACCTATTTTCAGCAAATATTGTCAATATGCTTTATACAATCTAGTTAAATCTTTAAAAAGATGTCTTAATCACACTCACAAAGTTTAACCTACATTCCCTGCACCAAATAGCACCTTTGGCGTGAATTAATTAAACGTTTGGAACGTGTAAAATCGACGACATGATTAATTATTTTGATTCTTAATTAGCGGCCCATCCACTAACGTTCATTCCTTCTGACTTGTCCCGTTGTGCAAACTGTACGGAAATGCGACGGGATAAATAAAACCGTTGAAGCCACTAATTAAACCACAATCCTACGTTATTTCCTCTGACATTATCACCACACGCCAGTCCGACAGGAAAAACAATCCTTCAGTGACCATACACACGTTTAGGTACATTCCTGTCAGTTTGCATCTTGTCAGTCATACCGAGGGATTGCGTGTCTGTGGATGGTTATAATCCTATTATTTTATGAAGATTGTTGTCATTTAAAAGGAATGCGCGTCATTTTGAATTATCTTTATGGATTTACAAAATGATAACAAACGAGCACTCAATCACACCGGACAAATAAACAGGCACTAACTTGATCACAGAGCGCATCGCGTCCTTCGCGACGGGAGGGAATGCGGGATTTTAATACCGTCATTCTTTCTCGCTCTTGCAAATCCACTGGCGTTCATTCCGTAAGGGTTGTAGATTCCGGCAGGAATGAACGTTAGTGGATGGGCCGCTATTACAAGCAATAAGTTTGGGAAATGTTTGACAAGCTCTACGCGACGCTGGACATTGATGCCAGTAACAGAAACACAATTTGAAGCCAATGCTGTTAACTTCAATATTCAAGTGATAATATTATATTTCAAGTAAGCAGGGAACGCTACCGCACCGATACCTACAGATTTGATAGCAAAACGATCGATGTTAGATTTTATATTACGAATCAATGATACACCAATATCTTTAGTGTTACTAGGAATTTACCAAATGATTGAATGGAATTTAATAGCAACAGATATAATAGTTTTTTGCGAAGCGCGCGACATTTTCAATTTCGTCACCGGTACAATATATAGTGATGTGAAGAATTACGATATTTACGATTTCGATGTGAACATTTGCATATGCGAATGCACATGCCAACTTTTAAAACATGCACACACCCACGAACAGCGTTTTTTACACTCGTTAAACACTCACACTATGACTATTGGCTTTCTTCATTCTACCGGATTTTAGTGCATCTGTTTCCTTGTCAGTGGGTGTTGCAGAAATCTATACTTCCTGGTTTATTTAAATAATAACTGTTACTTTTTGGCCTAAAACCAGTTACAACATATTCACATAAATTGAGGAGTGTCTGTTCAAAGAGAGATATTTCAACATTGCATAGTTTTCTGTTTTTTTTAAATCTGTAGTATATTGGTTTACATTATCTGCGCTTTTCAGACTGGGTCAAAAATCGTTATTTCTAATAAAAAAATAAATATTTTAAATGAATGCTTTGTTCGAAGAGATATATTACTAATACACTCAAAATATATCAATCAAAAAGAGATTTGAGTGAATAACCTTTCGTCAATATATAATCAAAAAAGGTTTATAAAAATTATCTAAGATGACGTCATTTTTATTTATCCAAACTTTTATAATAGTGGAAAAATCTCTCTTTGAACACTCTTCAATTATTGTGAATCCCAAAAGAACCATGCAAATATTCAGGATTCGTTACATCACTAGTATTGACAGTGTGGCTTCGATCGGATCAAATATTGCGTATGGGAGTCACGTTCGGCATACGGGCAGGTTGTTTATATTGATTCCCCGCCCTGGGCCGCCACTAGTCGCTCGTGACAAATGGAAAGCACTATCGTTCGTTCTATGAGTCAGTTCGGATTTCGGATCAGACAGAAATCATTCAGAAATGTATATAGGTAACAGGTAGGTTTTTAGGGCTCCGTAGCCAAAGGTTAAAGGGGGACCCTATTACTAAGACTCCAATGTCTGTCTGTCTGTCTGTCCTTCTGTCACCAAGCTGTATCTCATGAACCGTGATAGTTAGACAGTTGATATTTTCCCAGATGATGTATATATTGTTGCCGCTATAACAACAAATACTAAAAATTGGATAAAATAAATATTTAAGGGGGCTCTCATACAACAAACGTGTTTTTTTTTGCTCGTTTTTGCTCGATATTGATGACGGCAATAGGTAGACGCTTGAAATATTCACATTATATTGAGTAATATAGATAAATAATTAAATTAAAATAAAATTATATTTTAAGGGGGCATAATACAACAGACATGATTTGTTTGCTCGTTTTTATAGATAATGGTACGGTACCCTTCGTGGCCTTCGACTCGCACTTGGCCGGTTTTTTCTACAGTATGTAACAATGTACTGAGATGCCTTTCTTTCTGGAATTGTTGACATATGATTTCATTGTAGCAACAGATGAGACAGCTCCAAATAACAATACGCACCTGGACTATAAAGAAAACAAACAAATACACTCTTACACATAAACTTACTAATTCAATTTAAATGCACAATTATCGCTCGCAAGCTAATTTCGACGTGAATGTGGCAATAAACGGGAATTGTTTTTAAACACAAAGGAGTATACTGACCTTTTAACGGTTGCTTTTATAGTTCATCCGAAATTCCATCCATAAGGGGCGAGTAGTGCTAAACCATTAGGTGCACTAGCAATGAAAAATACTTAACACTTTTTCAAGAAGTTACAATAAATTCTTTTGCACAAAGGTGATTCATGTGTGCAAGTTGTTATTAGTACTCACTTAATCAAAAAACGATTTGTACATTAGATGTTAATTTTAGATAACAGTCGGCAGTCGCGTCGTGACATTTTAGGGTCCTGTCCCGAGACTGGGAAAATATTATTTGTAGCTGTTTAGTAGGGACACGTATTAATTGTAAAATGTAATTACTATAGTATTTACGATTACAAACTTATTTTGTAGTTACTTTGTATGGGGACACCAGTACACCAACGGCAAAGTTAAGTTCGTCTCTCTATCCAGTTTATCATTTCGTTAGAGTAATGCACGGTACTTTCACAGTTTAGGTACCTACGGAAGCTTCGGTGCGCGAGTCCAACTCGCACTTGGCCGGTTTTTTTCTAAGTTAAATACTTGTGCCTACTCCTGTAGGTATTATATACCATTGCCCCTATGCCTATTAAAATGTATTTTTGAAGTATTCACTATAGCAAAAAAAACTATATTCAACTAGAATTGATTCTTCATCACTGAGAAATTCCTAGTAAGCTTACTCGGGAAAGATTACTAGGCATTTCTCAAACGGAATGGAGTTCCCAATTTTAATGGTATACGAATTGAGGAAAATTAGGCGAATAATAGCTGCCTCTCCCGGAGCCGTCTTTCGAGCTTAGAGACCTTAAAACCTCCCATAAACTGCGACGTCAAAAGCCGCACGTATTTTTTTTTACCAATGCCAAAACTATCTTTTATTACCAATACATAAAGATTACATTTCTGCGGTAAACGCCACGCCCCACGCGTCAAAATTAGCTCGAGCTGTCAAAGTCATTTCGTTGGGAAATGAACGTTTTGTATGTGTCAATACAGTTCATTTTGGTATTGGCCAAAATTAAACGCGCGGTTTTTGACGCCCCAGTGTGCAGGGGGGGCTTAAGCGTTTGCAGGCGGTACAAATTACAGAGGGCGGTACTCTGCGAGCGAAAGGGGCTGTTATCATGAGCAAGTGCTCATATACATTGATACCTATCTCGGAATGTGTGTATGTAGGTATGTATGTACTTTCCTAAGTTAAAACAAAATATAGTTTTTTTTTTAATAACCAAGTAGGTATACAGGGTGTATTAGTAGTCCGAAATAATACTTTGGGTTCATATACGGTAGCTCATAAAAGGATGCTTAGTGAAGACAGTTTATACCTATCTATCATAGTTTCTTAGTTATAGACCTTTGAATATGTGTCACAGGTATCGTGTTCTGGCCTTTGGATACAACCATAACCTTATTCAGCAGTGTAAACTTCTCTTATGAGGGGCGACTACTAGTATACACAAAACATAACATGCAAATTTTATATAGCACTCGAGATATTACGACTTATAGAAATCGACGACAAAAAAAGGTTGCAAATAAATACATGGTCGAATTTCGATAAATTTTTTATACGATTCAGTCCTTACCCGATACCGATGCAAACATCAAAGTATTATTTCGGACTTCTGAACCACCCTGTATATACAAAAGGGTTTGAGAATAATTATTAACAAGCCAACAATCCTTCGTCATGTACAATAGAAGAAAACGGCTCTTTGCTCGGTAGTTGTGGGTTCGATTCCGGTCAGGTTGCATTATGGTGATGGCCTGCGATTTGCCCAACTCTGGGCGTTAATCGGATCATATATGAGCAGTGTAGACAGATATTGTTGATGCAATTTAACTAGTCATATTCTAGTTCCCATTAATGCAAGATGTAATTTTTATGCCTTAATATATGGAGTCATAGCAACTCCACGTCGTATTAGCAGACTTGGGGCCCTGTTTGTGTGGCAATATTCAAGATTTATGTGTAGGTACAAGATTTGGGTACCATACCGTATTGTCCCAAAATTCGCTGAAAAAAAAATAGGTAACTAGCTGACCGGGCGAACTTCGCACCGCATTAGAATGAGCGACATACGAAAGCAGCGCCACCTACGGGGTCCAATTGTGAATCTAATCCAGGGTGCTACCCAAACGCATACAAAAAAAAACATTCAAATCAGTCCAGCCGTTTAGGAGGAGTTAGCTTACAACGAAAAGTAGCATTGATTTTTTTATATACATATATTTGTCGCAATCAAGTCATATCCGGAACGCCAGCGCCCTCTGTCGGCGCCCGACGGAGTCAATGATTCATCGGCTGAACGGCGCGCTCGGCTCTTCTCGAGCGGCAGCCAGTGCGGTCGAATATTGAAACCGCCTCGCGTTCCTAGTTATCGCTGTGTAATTCTGTACCTACCTACCGAATAAGTGTTAAGACATTATAACGAGTTGATTTAAATACTGAGTTTCGTTGCTCCAACATTACCCATCGACGCCCGCAGCTTGGAGGTTATAATTATGGAACCTACTGATGACGCTGAACATCCTCCGCCGTCATATTGATAAATCAACGTTACGTAATCTTTATCACGTTCGTGTCAGAGTATTACAGGTGTTTACTTTCACACTATTTCCCCAATTACTTTCAATTGTTTCCGATATTTTTTGCGCGAATTATGAATGGCGATACGATACACTAACCCAGTGTGTAGAGTGTAGAAAGTTCCTTCAACCGTGCACATGCTGCATCGCCGTGTTAATTACTAGTGGGCATGCGATCCCGAGTGCTGTCAATATTATACTTTACAATTCCGCATTATTTGTTCTATAAATTACGGTATGTCGACCCCAACATTTATAGAACCTTTACAAAACACCTAAAACAACATTTCTTCGTACAACGTGTTCTACAATGCATTATCTATACAGGGTGTTTCAGAAGTCCGAAATAATACTTTGACGTTTGCATCAGTATCGGGTATACAACTGAATGGGATAAAAATTTGATCGAAATTCGACCATGTTTTTTCAACTTTTTTTTCGTCGTCAATTTCTATAACTCGTAATATCTCGAGTCCTATGTAAAATTTGCATGTTCTGTTTTGTGAATATTGGTAGTCGCCCATCGTAAGTGTAGTTTACCCTGCTGAATAGGGTTATGGATGTACCCAAAGGCCAGAATACGATACCTGTGACAAATATTCAAAGATCTATAACTCAGAAACTATGACAGTTAGGTATAAACTGTCTTCACTAAGCATCCACATATGAGGTACCGTATATGTACCCAAAGTATTATTTCGCACTTCTGATACACCCTGTATAATATATAAAAATCTCCCGAGTCACGGTTTTTGTACCCCTCCGAAACGTAGACCGATTTTATGTATATTTTGTGGGTATGAGAATAACTAGAATTTTTTTTTCCATTCTTTTTCTATTTGCTTATATGGCAGAACAACGTTTCCCGGGTCAGCTAGTAACATGTAAAATCCAATTCGAAAGTTATTTATTACAATTAACTTGGGCCGACGCCGCTCTACTGCTTATCGCCAGAGTATGATCACTAACTGAGCAACACTTGCACTATGTGTACGATAAAAAATAGACTAGGGTTGATAGTAATTAGAGATGAAACGAATATCCGGTAACTATCCGGTATCCGGCCTTGATTTCACTATCCGGCCGGATACCGGATAGTAATTCAGTATCCAGCCGGATACCGGATGGTAATTCAGTATCCGGCAGGATACCGGGATGGTAATTCAGCATCCGGCCGGATACCGGATGGTAATTCAATATCCGGCCGGATACCGGATAGTAAAATTCAAAACTTCTCATTATTTTACACAAGGCAAATGTTACCACAATCGGTTATGGATACAGTTTATTTTTATAATCGCACGTCAAAAATATTTGTTTTATTAATTAGTTTAGTATTCAAAATTAACAATTGGCAAATTGTGGTGAATTGATGCCAAATTTTCAAAATCCAAATTAACTGACCACCATATGTAGGGGTCGTGATTGCGATCGATTCGGGATGTCTTTATTCTTATTATTTCTTATTCTTAAGTACTTCTGCATCATGTGACGCGCTATAGGATTGGATATCCAGCGCTCCGGCCGGGTAGCGTACCGGATATCCGGTATCCGGCCAAACCACTATCCGTTTCATCTCTGATTGTAATAACATAGAGGAATCTCAACAAGAACATCGAAATTTTCCCATACGTTTAGTTCGGTAGTATAAGTCCACATTCGCTAGACGAAGAAATGAATCCGTTTAACAACACGTGAATTATTATATCCGATCGGTATCTTAGTTTCGCGTGGCAGCTGACGGATAGCCCTGAAATGAGGTCGCTCGGCAAAATGCTGCCAGTTTTCTTAGCTATCATTTGTCTGGATCTTTACCTTTCGTTTTGATATATTTCGCGTTAATATAAAATAGTCTATCTGCAGTATCATATACCTAAACACGCTTGGTCAGGCGCTGGTCCGGGTCCATAGGAACTCATTTGAGGGTGTTTACTATTTGTCCCGTTTTCCTTCCCCTTCCTACCTTTAAATCTTACAAAGCTTGTAATTTGTGTACTTAATTATTTTTGTTTTGAGAATGTATAAAGCCTCATTCAATTTATCTATATATATATAAAAATCAATGCCACTTTTCGTTGTAAGCTAACTCCTCCTAAACGGCTGGACCGATTTGAATGATTTTTTTTGTATACGTTTGTGTGGCGCCCTGGATGGTTTAAATTTACAATTGGACCCGGTAGGTGGCGCTGCTTTCGTATGTCACTAATTCTTAGGCGGTACGAAGTTCGCCGGGTCAGATAGTAGGTATTATATAATTGTTAATTAAGAAAAACACATAAAAATGTAAATCCTTATTGGAAAAGAGCAACCATGGAGTTTCTTGTCCATTCTGCTCCGAAATCCATTGCGAATGGGTGGTAGGTGAATTATTACTTTTTTATATTGAGATTCATATGTGCCTGTGTTGGTTTATTTGAATATGTATAGAAAAAAATCTGATTCTGATTCTGATTCTATACGTTGTGCTAATAACTGTTCAAATGTTGATTGACATGTTGCTTTGATAGTGAAGTCAAATATTTCATCATATTATAGATACGTCACCATAGGACCTTAGATATTAGATATTATCCATAGGACCATTAGAAAGTTATGTTTGTTACCGTACTGACCATTTCGTATTATATTGTTATGATAACACTTTGAAACTGTCAAAAAACTACTTAAGTTATATTTCAATGGGTGGTGGTATGGCCAAGGTACGATAAGAAGACTAAGAAAAAGTTTTTAGCTTAAATAGACTTTACATAGACTACAAACTTAAATTAAATACTCCTTACTTTCGTACACACAGGTAAGTTTGTTTATGATACACTTACAGCTGTCTCTAATAGCAAATTAGACTTAATTTTGTTCCGTTACACCCTTTAAGACCATTATGTGTTACCATTATTGTAGTTAATGCAGCATTGCTAAATGTTAATTGGATTAATGAGTTTTCACCGTGTGTAAGCGTAGATGAAATGGTAAATAAATTCTACAACATTTTAAACAACATAATAGATGAATACGTGCCTAAAGCGAGGATTGATAAGGGGAAATATCCGATTTGGTTTAATAGACAATTAATTAACTTAATCAAAGAAAAAACTAAATTACTTCACCGATTTAGAGTTTTTAAAAACCCCCTGGATGAGATTTCACTAAAAAATATAAGTAAAAGATGTAAAACATTATCCACTGCGTGCTACAACGACTATATTTTAAAACTAGAAAACAGTATTAAAACTAACCCTAAAGTGTTCTGGACCTACCTTAAAAACAAACGCACTGACGTAGCCCAATTTCCCCATATTATGTCGTTTAATGGGGTTAATGCATCAGAGGGGTCAAGTATATGCAACTTATTCGCGGACTACTTTTCCTCAACATTCTCTTCAGCAGCAATTAATAAAACCCCATCTTCTTCAGATGATGACAATAGTCCCATAAATACATTAGATAAAATTTACATTGAAAAATCTTCTATAACTAATTATTTAAAAAAACTTGACTGTAATAAAGGTGCAGGACCAGATGGCATTCCACCTCATTTCATTTCAAAGTGCTCCTCCTCTCTCGGCTTACCATTGTTCATATTGTTTAACAATTCTTTATCATCCGGTGTATTCCCCACAGCATGGAAAACTGCCAAAGTTGTTCCGATACATAAAAGTGGCGATACTAGTCACATATCGAACTACAGACCCATCTCCATATTATCAACTTTTGCTAAGATATTCGAAGCCTTGATGCATCCATACTTAAAACACCACTCCAGTCATTTTCTAAACAACGAACAACATGGTTTTGTTAAATTTCGCTCCACTAACACCAATCTTGCCACTTACCACACTAATTTAGTTGAAGCTGTTGATGCCGGCATTCAGGTAAATGCGATCTATATGGACTTCGCTAAAGCATTTGATAGAGTTAACCATTATATTCTAGTAAAAAAATTGGCTATATCCGGCGTCTGCGGCCCTTTACTAAAGTGGTTTACGTCTTACTTACAGAATAGAACCCAATATGTAGTTGTCAAGGGATTTAATTCCGAAACCTACACAGCTACCTCTGGAGTGCCTCAGGGCTCTCATTTAGGGCCCTGGCTGTTCAATTTGTTCATAAATGATATAGTTTCACATATTAAACATAGCAGCACTTACCTTTTCGCAGACGATATAAAAATATGTAGACCTATAAAAAGTCTGTCCGATTGTGCTCTACTTCAGGAAGATCTAAATTCCGTGGTTAACTGGTGTTCTGCTAATAATATGGCCTTAAACGTAAAAAAGTGTAATCACATCATTTTCACTCGAAATCATAAAGTTATTCGTACACAATTCCATATAAATAGAACAGATATTTTTGAACAACCAATATTAAGAGACTTGGGTGTTTTATTTGACACTAAACTCACTTTCGTACCTCATATAGACAACATCATAACTAAATCGTGTAAAATGTTAGGTTTCATAATTCGAAATGGCAAATTCTTCTGCAATCCTGCAACAAAAATAACTATCTATAACGCTTATGTCAGAAGTACACTCGAATATTGTAGTTCCGTATGGTCCCCACACTATAATGTTCACCAATTGCGAATAGAACGCGTTCAAAAAAGATTTCTGAGGCATCTCTCCTTCTCTTGTAAATTACATAAACAACTACTGACTTACACTGACAAACTGAATTATTTTAAAATGGATACCCATATGGTCCGCAGAAAGCTTCTAGATATGTTGTTGCTTTACAAATTAATTAGGAATAAAATCGACTGCCCAAATCTTTTGGAGAATGTCAAGTTTCGCGTACCGCGTCGATTGCCGATTCGTAAGTCACGCTCAATGGGCCTATTGCACCAACCAGCAGCTAGAACCAATTTAAAACAATATTCGCTTATATCCAGATTTTCAAAAATATATAACTCAATTGGTGATGAAGTGGATGTGTTTAGTGATTCACTACCTCACTTCAGAAAGCTCGTGTTAAGATCATTAAAACGGTAGATACGCTCCTCTATTAAATTATTATTTTTCTTATAGTTTTCTTGTGTTATTTTTTCTTAGTTTAAGTTCATTTTAACTCTTAATTTTTAATTTTATTTTCGTATATAAGTGTATATAGATTTCTTTGTAATAATTTTAATATTAAGTGCAATATCTTATTTCTTACAATTGGTTACCATAATATTAATGCATGTTGTGACACCTTCAAAAACTGTACATTTAATTTACTTTTGACATACTTTATTCTATAGATGTTTACAATGTAACAGTTACTGGTTTGTCCTATATAAATAAATAAATAAATAAATAAATTATGTGTACGTATACATAAATTAATAAAAGAACTACTTAGCATTATACATATATGTGTACAATATTGCAACAAGTCATTTGAAATCCAAAAACGTCTTAGATTTTCTGTGATTTTGCTTCTGACAGCAAAGCGATCACGTTTCGTAATCAGTTGCGAGGGAGGCAATAGTAGGTATTTCTTGTCTTTGCCGTTGTCAACGGATCGTTACTTACCTAATCTAAACAAGGGGTTTTATCTTTAACAAAACAAGGCATGGTGAAGACAGGAAACAAAAGCTAGCCTTCATGCTATACGTAGAGTAACTAGAGAACCATATCGACTCCGCCCTGCGTATCGCTCTGCGGCGATTTTGTTGACGTTGATCTGACATCCGTCATTGTAGTTACCTGTAGTATATTCTTTGGGACCTTAGGTAGGTACTTACCGTAACTAAATAACGCAAATGCAACGGCGGATGTCAGATAAACGTCAGAAAAATTTGCCGCAGAGCGTCGATAGGGCATCTCCGTTTTACTCTATGGTGCTATAATATCTCTATAATAAATGTCTTCGATTGTCATAAACGAAAACGCGGTATATTTTATTATTTCACATTTGGTTTATCTATGGTTACCTCGTTTTTAAATACATTCCAAATAGGTTTTATAGCGCCAACATGTAAAAAACACAAGCCTCATTTCAAAAAAATAAATGATCATGAAAAGTTCACTCCAATTCTGATTGCTATCGTAGGCAGGTAGGTCAATTCACTTACAGGGAACGCTTCGCAGAGCTGATGGCAGAAAGTTAATCGAGTTCCATCTTTTAGCTCCGGTCGGTGTAATTTTAAGAGCGAAATGGTCAATAATTTTAGCGTAGGTAACTTTAGTGTATAAAACACATTAACGTATATTATTAAGTTATACTTACGTTATTAGTCTTTATGAAAGGGGACACCCGGCGTGTGCTACTAAGCTAAAATTTTTGTATGAGAATAGTCGAAAATCGACTTCACAAATAGACCGAATGTACCTAATGCATTGTTTTAGTGGTCCAAAACTATCTTCGCATTATTGCCTTTCTAATGAAACCGGTTTGAGGCACATCGGTTGCATGGTTTCAAAGTCTTTACCGGTCATAGGTAGTTCAGAAACAATTTTTGTGTCTTATGTATAAAGATGGAAAAATGAAAAAAAAAAAATATTTACTCTCTGTTTCCTGAAAGCCTGATATGTTGTTTCGGCTTATTTAAATCTGAAATGTCAGGCCCGAGGTCATCTCGTTAAAACATGTACTCAAATGCAGGTCTGGTCATTATTACTTAACGAAGGTCGTTCGTTAATCTCGTTCATTATTTTCAGGCTGACATTTCAATTACAGCAAAAATATCAAAAGATTTTGCACACAAAAAGAAATCGTATAATTCAGATTGCTAACCATTCACGTTATCATAATATTATTTTCTGTTCAAACACTTACATAGCTTCACATTTCTATGAAATGTATTTTATTGTGCGAAGTAGGTACCTATCGGGTTATTTTTAATGGTTACTATGAATTTTGACAGCCATATTTTTATCTTTCAAACCTACCGAAAGTATGCTTGTAAATGCTTTTTATACAAACCAACTTTTAACTGAACAATGATATGGCATTAAAATATTTACTCTACATATTCTACTAGTCTTGTAGTAACGCAAAATATCGTGCTCACATAACTCCGCATCGCCATACATTCGCAATGTTATTATAACGAGCACCGAGGTCTTGCTATGTATGCGCCACTGGCTTGGTCTCATTAAATTTGTATCTACAAACAGTAGATAAAGCTAGGATAGACACAAGAAGTTCAGGATATATTCGAGGTATTTTCAATGGTAAATTGGGTATTAGCGTTAATTTTCTTGCTCGTCTGAGCAAGTAGAGTCAGTGTAGAGTTCCAAGCCAAAAAGTCAAACAAAACTTTAATATTTTGACAATGACAAAGGTGATATAAAAATATTAATGCATCATTTTAAATGTTACCAACTAGTTGAAAAATAAATCATACCACAGAGTGAGACAGATGTCCATAGCACCGGGTACTTAAGTACAGGGACATCATCTTTAATTCGACACGTGAGAATCGGGACCCTGTCTGTATGGTCAGACACTCACTCGCGTCCGATGTAGTTATTTCTACCAAAGTGCTGCGGTAGAGAACTACATCGGACAACTACGGTTTTATCGAATTAGAACTATTTCAGCGTTCCGCCCGCTCAACTGTAGCTCACATAAAGCTATATGTTGTTCAAATACTCGCTATAAAGCATGAAAACAGCATAAACTAACGTACAAAGTTTGTTGTGTGCAACGCCTTTATACGTAAAATAATACAAGTATTTGACAAGCGAGAACTTTTACATAAGAATTTATTATTTCGAAATAAATCTGTTAAAAGATTATTTTATTAGATATACCAGTGTAATTTGTCGACTGCATGGTTAAGGTAAAGCTTGTATTATAATTTCCAAGTTTAATCTACGTAAGTCTGATCGATTCTTCAGATTACCTACTCAAAAGACGTCAGGAACACGTTTCGTGATAAACGTATGTCATGCCGCGCGCTCTAAAAATATGAGAAACCTGTTTTCTTTATGCCTTAATACTTATCTGTGACCTGGATAAATATGGTAATGCCCGGAGCTTCACTTTAGTTCGAAGATTTTTATCTTTGCTGTGCGGTTTCTTTTCCTTTTTTCCTTGTCTTTCACCAATACTGTATCTACTACAAGTTGTTAAAGATTAACCAATGAAAAAAGCCTACAAGTTGGCACAGCCTACATCCATAGTTTCATCGTGTCAGCGCGAGTGCTAACTTTACAGATAAATATATTTTTTCCAAATTTTAACAGATACAGCGTAGAAAAGCTGTGTGACAGAGTTTTGACACGAGTTACAGCCTCCGAACCTTTTGGGCGTTCTACCAATTTGCAGACTAATTTGTTAGTATTAGAGTTACCATTTTTGTCTAAAAAGTATTTTGGCAACTGGCACAGATGTAATCTCAACAATCTGCCTATCATTTTGCAGGCTTCTCTAGAATTTCGAATGGTGCTAAATTTAGTTTAACGGCGACATTTCTGTTTAGGTTATTTATTTTTATTTCGATAGCAATAAAATTCTAATAAAACATTTAACAATGGGGCTACGGAAAATGTTATCACTACGTTTTAGTTTGAGTGTATAGAGCGGAGGACATGTCCGAAAATGGATTAAAGAGACGTCCGGTTGGGCGTTGGCAAAGAAACCAGGACAAAGGGCTCACAGAGAGATTATGCCAGTACGTCAATAAAACCATACAAGCGTTATCTCAGAGACAGCAAAGGTTTTTTTTTTTTTTAAGATCTAAACATATAAAAGCTATTGTTTTTTTTGTTAGATGCGATACATTATAAACAAACGTAGCTATTCCGTTTTATACTAAAAAAAGGTCTAAGAAAGTCACTTTGTTAATCATCGGATTAAATGCATTTGCTTGTTTGCATATGGAAATGCATATAACCCTATTTTTATAGAGTTATTGCATATGTTGGTACTTTTTCATAGACAGTTTTTTTTTTTAATGTAGTACTAAATCGATATTTCACCCAAGAAAAATCGACATTCGATTTTTCTGTTTTGGTAAAAACCATAAAATTATTCTTGAATGTACTCAACATGGAGAATATGTAGAGTAGAGGAGCCTGAACTTAAACGAGGGCTAGCCTTACATGCCTCTATGTCCATCACAACGAGTTTATAATATTAATACCAAGTACCCCGTTTGTGTTTCTTTGCAGCTACTCTGTTTTTTTTTTGTGCATATTTGGCCTTTTTTTTAAATATTTTTCTAAAATATGCATGCAAATATGCATATTTTGATAGTGCATATAATCCGAGGTCTACCTATGGCTAATATTGCGCTATGTAGGTACCTACCTAACATTCATGAAGCACGGTGCCGAAATTTACATGTCGCATGTGCAACTAGGGCATCGTAGTCAGCCTGTTTAGTGGCTTGAAAATAAATCAATTAAATAACGGCTCTACACTATTCCCAACGAACGGCATTGGTGTTTTTAACCGACTTCAAAAAGGAGGAGGTTCTCAATTCGGTGGGTATTTTTTTTATGTCTCCACTATATTTCTTTAGCACTAAAACTCTTCTTCGGCGTTAGTAACTCTAAACGTGCGATCACCCTTAAGCCTCCCGCAAACTGGAGCGCCAAAGCTCGCGCGCCAAAGGAGACGGGGATCTCTGGGCCCAATTGTAATAAGTTGAGATATGGTTTAAAAAAGCGGTATTTTTTTCTGATTCAAAATATAAAAAAAACAGCTCAATTCACTACCCGGGAGACGAGAAATCATAAAAATAAGTTTATTTCACTGAAGAAATAGAGTATCGATTACTGTGAATGATTTAAACAATTGAACATAAAATACTTGATTGATTAAATCAAAATGAATAAATACATTAAAATAATTAACAATAAAAAAAAACTACAATTAATATAGTAAATAACTGTGTGGCGTGCGCGTTTCCGAACGCTCCACAAAATGTCGACAGACGAGTTTCCGAACGCCCGCGCGCCCCAGACAGAGTGAGCACGTTCGGTAGCTCAAAAATTTGTTTTTATTAGTGATTAAGCACATAATTGTATTCATTTTAATATATTAAAATACAGCAAAGTGGTTGAATTAACACCAAAACTGTATATTAAAACAAAATAACAATCACAGTTAAAAATCAGCTGTTTAGTATCTAGGTTGTTGTCACTTTGTTGAATAACCACACTTTTACTAAATCTCTAATAATTCTGCTCTCAGATTGCCAAGATCAGCTAAATTTTCGGAGAAGTTTTGATAATATATAAGCTCTTAATTGACACCACTTCCATATTTTTACAACTGGGCCCAAGAATGTATGAAAGCGTATCCGTCTCCTTTTAGCCATAGCAAAACGAACTATCTACCTAAGGTTCATTCTACAACGAAATATCACTGACAGCGCGAGCGAAATGTTACGCGTGGGGGCGTGGTTTTTACGATAGAAATTAATGAATCCCTATGCATCATAGAGAATCTAGATTACCCATAACGACTCCACTCTTCGCTCTGCGGTGATTTTTCCGCCAGTGTTATCCCATATACCTATAGTACATGTACCTGTAGTATACGGCAACTATATGGGAAAACAACAATGACAGAGTCAGATAAACGAGAAAAATTTACCGCAGCGCGGGCTCGGAAATGCCATCTTCGTTATAATATCTCCATGCTATGCATATTGACACAACTCGTTTTGGTATTGACAAACATTTTAACGCCCGATTGTGCTGGGGGCTTAATACGAGACTGTTTTAACTGTACAGTGATGAACTAAAATAAACAACTCCACTCAACCGTGTGATAAGTGGCTGCCGCCATACAGTTTAACGCTGTGGAAAAGTAATGTAAATAGGACATTAGGACGGCGGGAGCTTAAATGGCGGATATGACGTCACTTCGCCGAGGTTGAAGGAAATATCTCGTAATAAGCATCATTTGAAAGAAAGGTCGAAACACATAAAGGCAACAAAGAAGTAACATTACAAGCATGCGTGAGTTTATTTTACGAATTTAATTGTATCGAGACGGTAAACAATATATTTTTTAAAAGAGTAGGTATACGTATTTACGTATTGTACCTAGTATCTACTACATAAAGTTCCCACGTGTGTACCTAGAACCTATTATAATTTGACGCCAACAACTTTTCGATACAAATACTCATTAGAAACTACTAGCAATTACTTAAATACATGCGAAATAAATTTTAAATTCAATATTATGGCTTTAAAAATAATTATAATCGTCTAGCTAATTTGGTTCCATTCACGAACAGGAGCCCTGTAATCCGACAGCTCGTGTAAACGCTTCCAGACAAAATGTTTTGCCACTGCGCATGCTTTCTCCGTAATTATCTATCTTACCTTATATGTGAAATAATGACAAATATAGTAGGTATGAGTGTACTTAACATTTACTAGCCATACACACTAAATAAACAAATAGGAACCTCCTTAAGTAGGTACTTGATTTGTTATATTACCAAACAACCGTTCTGCTAAGTCATAGTAGATATATTGTTGTGTAGTGAGAGGTTTTTGGTAATTAGCAGCACCCCTACCCCCACGTAGGAAAACGAACCCATTAGTAGATTAGTTGGTGTAAAGTATTCAGTTAACAATTAATAAGGGCTTTCGACAATATGCTAACAAGATCATCCATAGCCGTTCCGTAAAACGTTTTAAACTAATCTCTTATAGACCGGCTCATTCCCCAACAATGTAATACAAACATTTTCATTTACACTGAGGGAGGTACGTAATACTTGTTCTAGTTTCTACACTCATAAATTTGTCGCAAGCACACGATGCGGGTAAGTTTTTGTGGCTGAAATTTACATGTATCATCACTTTTTGTGTGATAGGACCAACTTACCTACCTATATTTTGTACCCATACCTCGCTCGTTACTCGTATTTATAACATTTTCAATATAAAATAACCTACGTGTCAGATTGTATACCACCTCTTTCTATTATGAATGGTTTATGATTTTACATATTTAGTTGGCATTCTAGGTTAGATATCATACGCAAAGCATGCATTCGTTTTTTCTGATATATTTCCAGTGTTCTGGCAATTGCAAAGCAAGCTTTGTTATAAGAAAACACATCAGCAGTGTATTCTATTACAAATGTCGTAGAGACCATTTTCGTATCGCAGGAAAAAGCAATACTGGCTGTGTTATTGGCCGTAGTTTTGTAATAGTGCAACAAAGGAAATCCGGGTCAAAAGTCGCTCGCGGATTCGAGCTTACAATTGTCTTGCCATTTTAACATGTTGCCAAAATAATTTTGTAACTGTTTTTCATTACATTTCTCACTTTTTCTGGGAGCTGCGGCCCCGCGCGCGTTCTTATACTCTGCAGCTGGAAAACCTATCATGGAATTTAATTTTTAAATTTAACCTTATTACCCAACAATATGAATTAAACATAAACCCTATGTAAATAAAGGCGACAAAATATGCGCGACATTTGTACAATTAAAAATAGGTAGATATTAATTAATATATAAAAATAGATAGATAGGTAGGTATCTAAATAGGGGCGCTGCGAATGATACCATTTAGATACCTACTACAAAGTTACTATTACTATAATTTCCACAAAGATTAGCGTAACTTAATTAATTCTGACCCCTAACTACTTGTTTTACAGATACCTCGTGCATGGTTAACTTTATATGGTTTCTCATTCGTAATGAGATTTAAAATATGGCACCTCGCAACACTTTTCTAACTAAAGCGTATAGCAATTTTAAGCCGAACTCTGTGCAAAGAAGCCTAGCTCTCAGGATATAACTCACTACAGCCCTTTTAACGTCCCACTGCTGGGCACGGGCCTCCTTTCAATGCGAGGGGGATTCAGGTCATAGTCCACCACGCTGGCCCAGTGCGGGTTGGCAGACTTCACACATCTATCGAGAACTAGTCAAGTTTCCTCACGATGTTTTCTTTCACCGTTTCATAGCAAGTGATAATCTCGTATGAAAATGAGATTCGCACATAAACCCAGAGGTGCGAGCCGGGGTTTGAACCTGCACACTTTGATTGCAAGGCGTGCGTTCGACCACTCGGCTATCACTGCTATAATCAATTAATCTGCTCAGGATATACTGTAATCAAAATCAGCGTCACAAAGCGTCACGTTTACAAAGCGTCAAGCAAAGATACATCTATACATACATACATACAAATAAATAAAATTGGAGTGTCTGTTTGTAATATCAAAATAACACTTTTTTACCAAATGCGTATGAAAGTTTATACGATCGAAAACGCAATTTTTTTTTTGTCTGTCTGTCTGTCTGTTTGTTTGGGGTAAACTTCTAAACTGCTGAACCGATTTCAATGGGACTTTCACTGACAGATAGCTGACGTTCTAATGCGTAACTTAGGCTACTTTAATTTTAGAAAAAGCATTAGGGTTCCGCGGGAAAAACATAATACCCATATTTCCGGGTAATCTCCCTCAAGTCCACGCGGGCGAAGTCGCGGGCACAGCTAGTACGAATATAAATCCTAATGTATTTCCTAGGGATAACAATACACGAGGAACTCTACGGTTACTGTATTCTAAAAGAATGATTCACATTCTTGTGATGCTAATGGAATCCATCGAAATAGGTTAACTTGATGTTGTTTTTTTATATTCAAAACAAAAATAATACGCAAACACATTGGTTCTGTCTAACAATATAATTGGAAATAGTATACGGTTGAGTGAAGAGGCTTCTGTTTGAGTTGCGCAAAGAAAATATCAATATAATTTTAATGAAAAGCCCTTACTTTGTACGAAATTTGCCTTACCAATTACCTTTTTGTGTGGTAAATGGTAGTTACATAAATGTTCAAAGACCGTATTTTCACTAATAATATAATAAGTGGGGAATGTTTTTATATTTAAAAAAATATTGATAAATGAATATTAAACAAATATAACTAGGTAGCCGGACAACACATACTCATCGTATGATCCCAAACTGGACAAAGCTTGTACTATGGGTACCAAACAATGGACTGGGGGTATCAGCATAATAATATAACGTCACCAATTCATCATCTTTTACTTATTCAATCTCGTGTACTCTAAGGAGTCCAAGTTAATGGGTACAGTCTCTAACCCTCTGGCATTTCACTATTTTGTTCCTCCACTCTATGTTAAGGAGCCCAAGTTAATGGGTACAGTTTCTAACCCTCTGGTCTTCCACTGTTTTGTTCCTCCTAACATAACCTGAACACCACTGCGGTCCCTACGGACCCTCAATTGAGCCTCCACACACTCCCCTACAGCTCTACCCTGCCACCAGGTACTACTAGGTGTTCAGGTCTCTAGGTACTGTGCCCCGTTCGTATACTAGCTACGAAGGCAGCTGCCCCTTGCGCATACTCGCTACGCAAGACGGCCTACTCAAATCTCTAACCATAGCCCCTCTCGAAAAGACTATAGCTCGAGTACGAACTCAATCGCACATTTACCGTAATGACGAGTCCGTGCTCGTATTACTATTTAATAATCTCGAATAATCTTTGTCTTAATAGTAATGGGACTCACCCCAATACTCTAGGTAGCCTCGTGCATCGTGACTCCACGCCTTGCACGCAATTACTTACATTGTACTTACACGCTCTCTGTACTGAATTACTACCTCCATCGTAGCAATGCATAACTTACAACTATTTGTCGGTTTTCACTCCATGAAGACTACACTCACTTTCTTGTTAACCACTGTAGGTAGGTGTGGAACCATTTTACCACGCTTTTCTCTTAATACAACCACCCACATGTCGTAGCGTCCCCACGCCTACGCCCTTCCTCTATATAAACGCGCTCGCGCACTGTCACAAACTAATGACATTGACACTCACCTTGACACATGACAATAACAGATAATAAATCGCGATGAAATCCGCGACAGGTGGTCCAAGTTACACCCAGACCAGCGCTAATTCAGGAACCACTAGACCAGGGGTTCCTAAACTTTAAAGATTACGGAACACTAACCAAATACTCTTTATTTTATGGAACCCCTTATCAAATGATTACAAATCAACACTGAAATTTATGAACATTTTTATAAGAAATTTGTAATATAATTGAAACACATTATTCTTACCTTAAAGTTTTAATGTGAAGAATGGAATTGTTTTATGTATAATTGCTTTATGTTCGGTATTATGACCGACAATTATATGCTGACTATCCTACGGAACCCTTAGGTTCCGCGGAACCCAGTTTGGGAATCCCTGCACTAGATCAAGCCGACGTCACATATTCGTCACTTACGATATAGTCCGCGTCAGATTATGTTTACATTTCAATATGCTTATTAATTTTATTTTATGAGAACATTGAGAACTAATTTCTTACAGGTATTACCGATACAAGGATTGTTTATTTACCATTTGAATATTTCCCCCGCAATCATATAGAAAGAGCAAACTCAGATGTATAAACAGTCGCGGCAGCGGCGTTCAATCGCTTGACGAGAAACAATTTTTCCACTCAAGTATATTTGCCGTAATGCCGCCAAATCACGCGACGTCAAAAGGCCTACAAGCCCCAATTTCCTCCTAGCGTCCGTATGATTTACCGAATCAAGTAACTTGTTCCTTTTCGACATTGTAAGGGTGACCTTCATGAATTATTGCGTAGATATACCTACCTAGGTATATCTTGTCCGAACTAGTCGGACACATGTTGAATTGTTATTTAAAGCGCTAAACTCTACATACATTAAAACTTGAGAAGGAGACATTACGCATTGTTTAGTGTTAATAAATCTATTGTCAACAAAACTAACAAAGTCAAAATAAAATCATTTATGTTGTATGTCCCTACGCGGCACTTACAAATTGTCAAGTTTACAGTTTTAGGGTTCCGTACCCAAAGGGTAAAACGGGAAGCCCATTACTGAGACTTCGCTGTCCGTCCGTCCGTCCGTCTGTCGCCAGGCTGTATCTCATGAACCGTGATATTTAGAGAGTTGAAATTTTCACAGATAAAGTGTTTCTTTTGCCGATATAACAACAAAATACTAAAAAACCGAATACAATCAATATTTAAGGGGTAGAGATAAGATAATGGTACGGAACACTTCGTGTGCGAGTCCGACACGCACTTGGCCGGATTTTTTTTTTGGATCGAAGCGCGACCTTAACTGAGAAGATCCTGCAAGAAACTCAGTGAGCTAATAATTATTTAAATAAAACGAATAATTATTTCCACAAAATTACTTATTTTTGCTTCTCAAGCCAGATACGCCACCGCCAGATCGTGCATACATTAATAACTCAAAGCAGATACGTTTTATCAAGTTCGCCTTTCATGTCGTTTTCCGATAAACGTCGTGCCAAAGGAAATTGTTTTGTAAGCTTAATAAGTTTAGCAATAAGAGCGATACAAGAAAACTGTATTAAAGATTGTACGCTCCGTCGTCGATCGACCAGAGCGGGGCGAGGTGTTTTCGTTTTATGAATAAAAACACCTCACCGACGCCATGACTACGTATTAATTAATGCTAATTTGCTTATCGTTATGAAACTGATATTATCCTGCTATTTTAATTCCTCTCCATCCAAAGGTTGCCTGGTAGAGATCACTTTTAGTGATAAGACCGCCCATTGTTGCACTTATTTTTTTTTTAACGTATATGCATGGTTTGTAGTTCTCTATGAGGTGGATAACGATAAAGAGTTATCTATCTATCTAAACGTACGCACTAATGGATTTTAAGTTACTTCAAAATGTTTCATCGCGTGAAAAAAGTTCCGATTTAGTTGACACCAAAATAAGGTAAGTGTTTCGCCATTCTCCTCATGTTTGTATTGTATGAAAGAGACAGCATATATTAAGCACTGCCAAATTTAGTCATAGGTAGTTGGTGTAAAATATATTGGGATAACCAAGTATCTAATTAGGGGTGCGCGAGAGGCTTCGTCTTAAGCATTACGCAGTCATTACAAATTACCCCTTTTATTAAGGCCGGTAAAATCTGAATATTTTCTTACTTTACCTACTTACATTTTGGAAAATGTAACATATCGTTTTGCTAGAGTATATATCACTTTTCAAATCTTTAAAGAGAAGAAAGCGTTCTAACTATAGATATCTAGTTACATAAAAAAACTTGAGAGGTGTCAAGGGACACCCGGATGGAACGAAGTTCCTTTTGAAATACAAAAAGCAAATTTTTTTTACATATACATGTGTATGTATATGTACATTTTTTTTTGCTTTTTTGTGGACACACACACACTCATCGAAATCGTAATCGCAATCGAAATAGAGTTTTATTGTATATATAAATGTATACAATAAAAATCACACACACATATGTAAGTGTCTTTACAAAATTTTCGTTAAAATTTTTCGTCTTAATTTTTTCCGTCTCGAACGCGCGATAAGGAACTACGTTCAAATAACTGCACCCAAGGTTTATGTCTTACCTAAAATAGTGCCCTCTAAATATACCTACTAAGATACCGCACTATGCTTATTATCCTTTACGAGTAAACTGCGGGGTGCGGCTCTATAAATAGGGTAGCTTCCTACTTTCCCTAATATGCTCGTGTACCTTCCACATGCGAAGTATCTCCATCACGTATCCGGGCCAACAAACACCAAAGACTTTGATGTATTGTACGTTTTGATCTCATCTATGATGTCGAAGGTATTGTATACAAAACCATATCTTTTATAAACCATCAGAGTAGCAGTTGTATCAGAGTAGAAGTACTTCTACATATTTTGAGCCGTACAGCAACATACAGCAATATTAAAATCTTTAATAGCTTGGTATAAACTAGCAAAAAAAATACCAACAATGTTTCAAACAAAGATTACGCAGGCTATGGTCGCAACGCAAACATTGTTCGAAAACCGTCTCATGAAAAATGCAAGATTTCGGGCGTGTCATCGCCGAAGAAGTGAAGTGACTCCTCGTTGAATTCGAGTAGTGTCGAGGGCACCTCGAGCGCGGCCATAGTAAGCGATATTTCAAAAGCCCCAGAGGTCGCCGGGGGCCAGAACACTGCACTCGAAATTATTGGAAATTTCACGAACACTGAACTGAGTTTATTGAAATACCGTCTTTTGGCTAGCAAAAAGTATTGCTATGCTTATTTGTTAATTGGATTATCAAAAACGTGTACCTTAGTTCAATGCATGTAAATATATCACTACATATTAGGGTTGCCAACCGTACTATAAAATATAGTATTGTACTATATTTTAGCTCTGCGTACTATATTACTGTTGAATAAATATATAGTACGTAAAAGTACTATATTTTTGTGCCTTGCATGGATATTTGCGCGTACTATACTATAGCGTGTTTCGGAACGGAGCGACAGCTAAACGAAACGGTCACTGTCAACTACTGTCAAGTGAAAGACTTTTTCACAAACAAAAGTACTGGTCTTCTTTACGTACCGCGGTAACTGCATAAAATGGTGCCGAATTGTTTAGACTTTTTTTTACTGACTGACAGTTTTTTGTAGGATTTTTGTGAATGTACTATATTTTTGAGCAATGTACTATATATTTTACGGCTCTGGCTGGAAAATACTATATTTTCGAAAAAAATAGTTGGCAACCCTACTACATATACTCACCATATCACCATAACTATAAAAGTTGTCTCGCGGCTCATGGAAAGCAATGTCTTAATAATTCCAAGCGCTCTAGCAGACAGATATAGGTACCAGCCTACGTGTAACAATAGAAAAAAGTACAAAACCCTCTCTCATCGTCGCTTTGATATACATAAGGTGTACGTGAAATAAATAACGTTTTCGTGAAAATTGCTATTCCCTTTTTCAGTGTTCTATTTTCAGTATAAACGCTCTCTGTTATGTTATTTTCTGTAACAGATTTTCACAGTCCATAAAGCCTTTGTAAACCCATAGAAATTTAAATCCGTATAGAAAACACCTACAATAAGATTTTTCGATACAAATGTTTCAAAATGCAAATACCAATATTACACTGAATGGATTTGGGAATAAGTAGGTATACCTACTACACCTATCTATATTTACCTACTATTACTATACTACGTAGTATTATAATACTAGCCAAGGAAATCGCCTCGATAAACAGAATTAAGAATTAATTAGTAGTCGATAAAATTAAATTCACGGGAAAACCGTTTTATATAAAACTAGACAAACAATCCAGGTCCACGAAAACAAGGTTCAAGGTACGCTCGATACAATATAGCACTGTCTCCGTTGTAGACACATTTCAATCGAATTAAATGCCCTATTCAGTTTCATTAGCCGAATGACAGCTGTTATAAAAGTGTGTGCATAACAAACTTGAGTGTATTAGCTATTAAGTTTATGTCTCGGTGAATTGTTTTTACTTGAGTTTATTTTAATAAAGCCAGGGTAGGTACGCCTACCCTGGCTTTATTAGTACTACCCTACCCTCCTAATGACATAAACAACTACATACTTACCATCGAGTTATTAAACATTTTAATAATAATTTGGACTGTTGATCCTATGTTTAAATTATCAACGTGTTATGAATGAAAACAATGGAGCATTTTGTATTTTGGTCCCAATGTGATAGGGGGCGAGTCTATTGGTCATTATACCGGGCACATTCTATACGAGAGAGATTTGGGTCATAGTCCACCACGCTTTTCTAGTGCTGGTTGGTGAACATTCACACGCATTTCTATAGACGTGCAGGTTTCCGCACGAAGTGTACCTTCACCTTACAGCAAGTGGCAAATGTTATTGCAAATAATATTCGCACATGAAATCCGACAATCGCAGTGATGCGGTTCTAGGATTTGAACTTGCTCCCCTTTTAGTCAAGGCGGGCGTTCTATCAACAAGGCTATGTTTTTTTGGGCGAAACATGCGTTTTGGACCTATGACCAATGACATATTAATGCGATATAGATATGCATAATATAATATATATTATAAAATTTATTAAACATTATAATGCAAAGCAACTTTCGTGTAATTATGCTGTCATCTACACAAGTTCATTTTACAAAAGGTGAACGACATCGAGCTTTTTGATAACAAAAATAATGATAAATAAGGCTTTACTATAGGTATTCCACGAACGTACCACAAACGGAACGCTGTTGAAGCCATTAGTCACTGGTAGGCACCCACCCCTTACAACTAGACTCACTACAGCGAAATATCGATGCGTATTTAATGTTTCGATAAATTGTCATTTTTTATTCATTAATCAAGCCACGGGTACTCTCCCCAGTGGTAAGTTAAGCGTAAAGATTAATTTAATACGCAAATTAACTGTGTATTAATGTAAATAAAGACTAAATTTCTGTGATAAAAGCCACGCTCTCACGCGTAAAAATTCGAATGAATCAACTCTTTCTGGGTGTCAATACACTCCGTTTTGGTATTAGCAAACATGGGTTTGACGCCTAGACCAACGCCAAGACTATACCTATGTTACGGAATATTTTGATGTTGTGTCTTTCCCTCGTAATAAATCAGACAGAAAGCGAGCGAGCGAGCGAGGAATCTATGACAAAGGTCTTGTCTCTATATGCGTGCTAACCCCACAGGTTTAGATATCCCGTATAAACGATATCCACTTGAATGGAATAAACAAGTCATTAATCAATATCTGTAGGAATCAGCTGAAATCATTTTATTGGAAATGATCTCGTTATCTAGTCTTCGAATTCGTAGTCTTCGAATAATTCTGAACAAATTTCTAAACACTCAAAGCTATCGAATACATGTAGATTGAGTGATATTCTGGTGAAACTCGTCAACAGTCGTCGCAAACTTAAATAGGGATGTCAGCGCCATTGTTTTTGTTAAACTAATTTCTCTAGTTTTAATTATAACAAAATTGTCGGAGCGTTAAGCACTTAGTGATCGTTATTATATGCTAGGAAGGTGGTGTAAGAAATAGACTTGTAGAGTAGTTTCGTAGTAACTAAGAAACTATGGAAACGGTAAGGAAAAACAAGTTAGTAAAATAATAACAGAAGTAATAGTCTTTGATGCCCTCAAACAATGTCTCAACAAAATTTAACAGAAAAAAAAGTTAAAATATTGTCTGTCTAACTGTCTTCCACAACAGTCATGAGGAGGAATGAATTACCCTTAGTTTAGTTAAATTTACATGCTAGCAACACTTCAAAGTGTTAATCAAACTCAGACGGACGGGACGAATTGCAATTAATAGGGGATGGGAAACTAGCTTTCGAAGTGTAGGCGAGCTAATTGAGGCGATGTCACTGAAGCAATCATTTCATTCGGGTATAGGGGCCTTATCAACACCTCTTAAAGTATTGTTATTTCTATAGTAACTGTCAATTTCTGACAGATTTTGTACAGAATTAACTGTCGAAAAGTTAAATTATTACAGTGTGCGATCCAAATAATAGGTATGTCAATAACCTCTATCTGTCAAATGTGCCTTGAAAAGTATGGTTTGCAAAAACATATTTGCATATCAATAATAATAGTGTTACACCAAATTTAAATAAAAAGGTTAAATTAACAGTAAATTGTCTTAGTATAATTATTTAATTATTTAAAGTCATAATTCGTTTTCGTTCGTCACAATATGGCGCAAAGTCGATCCTATACTTATTTGAATCGATATCTTCAATACAGGTGGTGGTAAGGGAGCAGAACATTTGACTTTGAAACTGGAATCCCGCATTTTGTATTTCCTCGAGATATTTTCCATTCGTCTAATTTCTACTGATGAAACCGGTGATGTAGAAAGGGGGCAAGGGCCCGAGAACCTACCTAAAATAGTACAGGCTGAAGGTATTTATTTTCGGCTTCCAAAATTAGTTAAGAAAATGATGTTATTTTTATCAAAGGGTATTTGGTTATTTGAGGTTCTAAAATAGGCGAACCTATTTTGGGAACCTCTGGTAACCAACTACGCGATGTATGTATGTGCAACCCCTCATTGTGGTTAGAATCACAATTTCATAGTAAAGTTTACCTGTGTAGTTAACTAGTCTTTGTTTTCATTACATTTTTGACTTTAAATTGAGTTAGAGTACATTTTCTACAATAATGGAACGTTCTACTTAATTAAATACAAAGTGGCAGTTAACTTTCTTGACTTAAGATAGTTAGTATTCTAGAAGAAATGCAATTACTTTACTTAAAAGGCTCTCTATACATTTTATTGTAAAAAAAACTATGGTTGAACATCTCGGTGGGAATAATTATCCAATGCACTTAACAAATTGGTATATACATGTAAGTTTTACCTTAAAGTAATATAATAAGTACAGCCTGTTACTTGTTCTCCAATACAAAGTAAATGTACATGAAAATCATTTCAGATAATGCATTTTTACAAAGTACATTCTCATTCTAAATGGAACTTGAAATTCTAAACATTCTAAACTCTTTGAATACGTAGAAAAATTCACCACGCTACCGCGCCACATTCCAGCTTAGTAGCGATGTTAAATCTAAAATTTGCGTTCATGCCATTATTTAATCTGGATAATGGCACTCGCACTGCGGCGTATAATTCCGGGTTATTTGGATATAATGCATATATAATATAAAGCCTCCGACACACAGGAGCGTCGACGGTCACGCGTCAAATTGTATGCCATCACCAATCGAACTGTATTGACACATATAAAAGGGTCATTATTATTTGACGCGTGGCGGCGTGGCTTATACCACAGAAATTCAGTCTTTATGTATATTGACAGAGAGTACGTTTTGGCCCCTCTTAAAGGTGCTCAAATTTAAAACGTTTATAGACTTGGACACTATTATAGTGTATGGACCTCTACTAAGGCAGTAATTGAAAAGGAACTGGTATATGTATGTATTATAGTAAACTTTTCATTGTTCACAGTTCGTCAGCGAGTGAACTGATATCGAGACGAGGGGTCTTTTCTAGGAGGCAGTATGGATCCGTGGAACAAGTAAGTAGTCAAGTTGATAACTCTTCTTAATTGGCGTAGGCTAATTACCAACCCTCAATTGTATAGAAAGACATTTCTCAGTTCAACATTGTTTTGTAATGTCAATGTGAATGGTTCAAAAAGTTCTATAAATTTGGGTACTGGGGTGTTTCGCCCTACAAGCCGCCGACATTGATCGGTTCGGAACGTGGTGCGAACGGCTTGTGGGGCAAAACGCCTCAGGGCCCATAAATTTAGGGGTTAATCTGCAATCACTAAAGTGTGGATTTGTATAATCATTCCTACCTATCTACCTAACTTGAAAAAGACATGGCACCATTCATAACATAATAACTAAGTTTTTTACATTATGTTAGAAAATAGATGAAGAACTTTCGCAATCCGTGTCAAGGAGTTACATTTGCAAATAAATCATATTTTCATTAATCTTTTGCAAAGATCGTTAATTTTTTATCGAATTGAAATAGATCCAAATTAAATAAATGTTTTTGACTTCTTGATAATCATTGGTACTCTTTGTTTAAACGTAAAATGTAAGTCAGATTATTTCAATAGAAATAAAAGCAAACTTAAGCTGTATATGAAAAGGCAAGTTGTACAATCCTACGCAATTAATTTTAATTGACTTTTATTCGTTAAAAAAGAAAGGACTCGGAAAAGCTAAGTAAAAAGTTGTCACAATTAATTAGGATGTTCTCGTTAACGAACTCGCGTTTCACTTTATTTACGTGATATGTTTATAATACAATACTAATAAACAAATTTATAGGTAGGTACAGTCAATTTAAAACCCATTACACATAATTTTACACCCTGAAGATAAAGATTATAAATTTTATTTCAAATATCTCAATAATGCAGCTATACAAAATGCATTTAAAACAACAGATATTAAACTGAAGCTAGAAATAAGCCATAATTTATTTATACTGATTTGGTGTTAAATCCATCCATCCATTAGTAATATTAACATAGGTACACCAATATTAGTAGCCTACTCAACTGAAGATTAAGGAACGTAGTCATTGGAAGTAATAGTTATTGAAATTCATTTTTTGAAGAATTCATTATAAAGCATAATAAATTCTATATCAAAGGTCCCTAATAATTTCACGCTTACAAGTCTGTAAACAATGCTTCAAAGTGTTTTTCCAACAGGAATTTCAGGCTTCAATCTCAAAGAACCTTTTAATATCATCGTCTGAATAAAGCGAAGGTCTGGTGAAGCCCTGCGTCTGATGGGACCAATAAGCAAATGAACAGATTGATATAAATAGAGCCGCGTGCAAGCAACCGATTGGATAGAGTGTGATGTACCAAAGTCATTTCAACAAATAAATAAAATTGAAGTAGCTATTTATAATATCAAAATAACAGCTTTTTACCAAACACACGGTACCTAAAACTTTTCTCACTGCATTCAGGGTAATCTAAACGGCTGGGCCGATTTCGACAAGACTTTCACTGGCTAACTTATGTTATAAGGATTAACTTGAACTACTATATATTATTTTAGGAAAAATAATTAGGTTTCCTAAACTCCGCGACGAAGATATCGCGGGCTCAGCCAGTGTATACATATCAACTAGAGATGTTATACATCGCAATGAAATGGGGACGGAGTGTACACTTGTATGCTCGTGGCAACGGAAAACAACACGCGTCTACCGACTAGATACTGGATAGGATTTGTTCAACTTGTGGCGAACCCAATAACTCGCCACTCCCACCAGTCGCTACTAGATGGCGCGACTGTAGACACATCGCAATTCTACGCGTTCAAGAAATTATCCGCCATACAAAGTACTATGAAAATCCTAGCTCGCGGTACTGGTGTGTTCGACGATCTGAACTATATATACAAATTCCCCGACAACATCATCGGGGGGGTGTAGCGGACCCCGCCAGGCATACCACCCGCCTGGCAGGAAGATCTTCCCTTTACCGCCAAAGTGGTGACCCCTGCATTGAACACCGAAGCAACAACAACGTCGAGGACCACCAGCAACAAACATCTCCACCCTTCCACTGTCACCAGCACCAGAGCGTCGCCACCAGTCAAGAGCCACACAACAACCAGCCGAGCAGCACTGACACGTGTATCTGAAGGGATCATCACAAGCCGACTCACCGTGCTTCCTGATCCTGCCATACACGTCTCACACCTGCGCACACAGTCTCGACTCACTGCAGACTGGCGCAGACCTCACGGCACCATGCTCAGTCTCGACTCACCGTAGACACAAGCATCATTCCTGGCATCCAGCTTCAGCAAATTCGACCTCTGGTCTCGGAAGGGAGTCCTGTGGCGAACCCAATAACTCGCCACTTCCACCAGTCGCTACTAAATGGCGCGACTGTAGACACATCGCAATTCTACGCGTTCAAGAAATTATCCGCCATACAAAGTACTATGAAAAACCTAGCTCGCGGTACTGGTGTGTTCGACGATCTGAACTATATATACAAATTCCCCGACAACATCATCGGGGGGGTGTAGCGGACCCCGCCAGGCATACCACCCGCCTGGCAGGAAGATCTTCCCTTTACCGCCAAAGTGGTGACCCCTGCATTGAACACCGAAGCAACAACAACGTCGAGGACCACCAGCAACAAACATCTCCACCCTTCCACTGTCACCAGCACCAGAGCGTCGCCACCAGTCAAGAGCCACACAACAACCAGCCGAGCAGCACTGACACGTGTATCTGAAGGGATCATCACAAGCCGACTCACCGTGCTTCCTGATCCTGCCATACACGTCTCACACCTGCGCACACAGTCTCGACTCACTGCAGACTGGCGCAGACCTCACGGCACCATGCTCAGTCTCGACTCACCGTAGACACAAGCATCATTCCTGGCATCCAGCTTCAGCAAATTCGACCTCTGGTCTCGGAAGGGAGTCCTGTGGCGAACCCAATAACTCGCCACTTCCACCAGTCGCTACTAAATGGCGCGACTGTAGACACATCGCAATTCTACGCGTTCAAGAAATTATCCGCCATACAAAGTACTATGAAAATCCTAGCTCGCGGTACTGGTGTGTTCGACGATCTGAACTATATATACAAATTCCCCGACAACATCATCGGGGGGGTGTAGCGGACCCCGCCAGGCATACCACCCGCCTGGCAGGAAGATCTTCCCTTTACCGCCAAAAACTTATTTGATGTTGTTTATTCATAATAGGGAAGTATGTGGGTAGGTCAGAGGGGGGACAAACATTATGGAATTCATAATGGACTTTGACCTTTAAATACACAGCTGATGCACGCATTGCGTAGCGCCGTTCGAAAATAGTCTAAAAATAAATTTCCTAGATTTGTATGAAGGGAAAAAGTTAAGAATTATAATGTCTGGGCGATTTAGCTCCATTCCCTATAGAGGTATACAGGTTCAATTATTATTTCGGACATCTTATACACCCTATATAATTGAGGTAAAGAACTTATCATTAATTATTTTGTACTTAAAGGGAGTTTTTGTATGTATTATTACTTATAGTACGAATATTCTAATAGGAATAGCTGAACGATTATGCAACTTTTATTGCCATACCTTGCGTTAGAAACTAAAAACCTACTGTTTTTGGTACACTATGACAGCAGTATTGACAGAAGGTGATTGACACAGGTTTGCAAGCGCCCTGTAAAAGCTATTATAAATATTTGCACGAAAACTTTTCGGCAGTTAATGTAATTTCCATACATTTTAACGTAACGATTAGTAGGAGCCGGCAAAAGCACTTGAAAACTAAGTATAATCTGGGATAGCTTATATTTATATCTCAACACCAACACAAGTACCTACTGTAGCATTTGCCAATACACCCTTAAGATTGCAATTGCATGCCTCATGCTGTAAGGTACACAGGTGCAGGAATGGAAATAATCATTTGTCTTCTAACATTCAATGCTTCCAGATGAATGAATGTAGTGTAGCGTCAAATAATATTACCATCATGTCGTCCGATGCTTTCAGGGGTTCGAAGTAGGATACGTTGCTATTACTTCAAAATGAAAGGCAACACATTTGTATGTAAGTATCTAAGGGATCTAGATCTTATTTCCCGTGTATATCATACCATGAAAGCATGTAAGGTTTAAAATATTCAATACCTTATCTGATCCTAATGGGAGAAGGACGACACGCGGATACAATGGCCTAATTACATCATCAGAACAAATGAATCAAGCATTACGCGGGAGGACAATGGGCGGGCAGCAGGCTGGCTGTCGGTCACGCGCAACGGCCCACCCGCCTCTAATGCTGGGAAAACAATACATCTATATGACATATAAGCCGAAGGCCGAGATTTGAACGGCAGATGGCATTACCAGAGCTTTCAAAGATAATTAAAATGCCATTTAACAGGTATATTACGTTCGTGACAGTCATTGCATCTCATAAGAGGATGGACGGATGGATGGATTATTATTCAGAAACATGTTCATAGCAATGTGTCTGAACTGCGACGATCTTACCGCATTATTTAAAAAAAAATAGATTACTAAATCCAAACTTACAACCTCAAATCGCATCAAAGCTGATTTTATCTACAAGTTCATACATAATATAAAAACATAACATTGAACACGTGTAACACGTGTAAAAATTACTCAAATTTACCTGTTTGTCACACATAACGGATGTATTCTGAATGTGAAACCAACGGATCATTATCCTCAACGAGCGAGAGACGGGATCCGATGGTGTGACAATAATCGATGGAGACTCGATTTGCGGGTATCGATTCTAATCATCGTTCCCAATAGCCTTATGGAACCTATGATACACGAAAACAAATTACTTAGGTACCTACATACATACTTACATATTAATTGGATAATAATTTATTTCTGTCAACCTGTTATTATACGAGTAATTGTAATTACTAATAACACCGGTGATGTTTTCGTACCTACAAATGTCTTAGCAATTTAATAGGTAGGTAGTAAAGAGGGTTAGTTTTTGAACCACCATAATAAAACAATAAAGAGAGCAAATGGTTATCGATTTAGAGCTCGGTAGTTACCTATGTTAGCAAACAGTTTGCTATAGGTCCATGATGCATGATCATTTAAACTTAATTTAATTCGCAATTCATAAAGCAGAGCACCTTATTGGTCAGTTGAGTCAGTTCTTCATAACACGAGGAAGTAAATCGCGACATATTTTCAGGAACGGGGAATAGATGTCATTTCAAATTGAATTTGAGCGTCACTAGAGCGAAATAAGAAACACTTAGCTGAGCGTATTTCCTACTAACACGAACACTGCCAATACTCACACGAACAGGCTTCAGGACTTTGAAATAGTACGCCCAACAGTTTACAACTGTGAGTTCTGTAAGCGGGTCGCTTCAGTCGCATTGCGGGCTCGCGAGTACGCCAAAGGCTAATTGAACTGCCACTCGAGCTTAAATAGGTATTTATACTTACTCATACATATCAATGTTTTACGTATAATTAAATATATTTTATGACTATCAAGCACCTTTTTTGTGTGATTCAGTACTTGCAATTCAATCCCTTGTTCTGCTTTTAATGATACTAAATGCTGCTGACATAATTACCAGTCCCGTTTTCTAAGTAAGCTGGATGACGTGGGCTCGCGATCTAATATAACTTGTGTTATTTCTTGTATTAAAAAACTTTTTAACAAAAAATTAAACCGCCGAAAATATTAAAAAGCAAAAAATAATATACTTTTTTTATTTTACCTTAATAACAAAGTTCATAAACTAATGTAAGTATACCTAAGTCATTTTGAGTCGGCGCCAAACTAGCAAATTAATTAATAAGTAAAGCTAAAGTGTGATGCACGGCGGCGCGGCGCGACACGCCCCTACGTCGGAAAATGCCGAGCGTTTACGAAGTTAATGTCAGCGAGACAGCAACTCGTACGGGCACATACATGAGTGCACACATTGTGCGAGTGGTCGTTCCGAGAGCACATATTTTGGAATGTTAATGTTTGTGGCTGAAGATTTCACGTTGCATTGTTAATTTCATTTGGTTATTTCTTTAAATTTATTGTTCATTGATTGTTTGGCGCCGACTCAAAATGACTTAGGTATACTTACATTAGTTTATGAACTTTGTTATTGAGGTAAAATAAAAAAAGTATATTATTTTTTGCTTTTTAATATTTTCGGCGGTTTAATTTTTTGTTAAAAAGTTTTTATTTTATATTTTTTTGTGGCTAAAATCAACTACTTACTACATACTTATTTTTTTTGTAATACACAACTCAGCATTCAAATCTGGGAATGAACAATAAATCTCTCCCTATTTTCCCACCCTTAGGGTAGGATTTTTTCTTCCTAATTTATACGGGACCAACTTCGAGGTTATACCCTAACCAATACGTGTCGAATTGTGAACCTCTTCCCTTTTCTTCGTTGGTTAAAAATGGGTATAATTCCAAGTTAAGTCTATGCGGGCGTAGGTATATCATGGTGTAGGTGCCAATCTACACCAGACTAGGCAAATACACAAATGAATTGGCACCGACTACAAATGTAATGAATTATAAGCTTATTTGTAACTTTTTAGTGTACCTAGGTTTTTGAAGGCGAATTTAGTATATATTTTGTGATTAGCACCTCCTAAGAGCCCAAAAAAGGAATTCACCCCTCTCCACCCTTTCCATCCCATCGTTTCGATATTTGTTAACTATCCGTATTAAACAAAAAAAGATTTTTCGAAATCGGCTCACTAACGCCAAAGATATACTATAGTCCAGAATGCAAACTTTATCACCCCATTTCACTCCCTACATATTTTTTTTTTCAAATTTCCTAAAACATGTGTTTCTTTATTTTATATGCATAATATATATACAAATTTTCAGGTTGATCAAAAAATATTTTTTAAATTGTGTGACCTTCAACCCCCCATTTCACCCCCAAGGAGGTTGATTTCTGATAATGTTTTAAAAATGGGACCACCCTCAAAGAATTCTCTAGCAAAGGTCATAAAAATTATCGAAATCGGTCTACTGGCGCCGGAGATATGCGTGATCATACATAAAAAAGAATGCAAACTTTATCACCCCATTTCACACCCTATTCATTTTTTTTTTCAAAATTCCTAAAACACCTATTTCTTGATTTTATATGTAAAATACATATACAAAGTTTCAAGTCCATCAAAAACTAATTTTTAAATTGTGCGACCTTCAACCCTTCATTTCACCCCCATGGGGGTTAATTTCTGATAATATTTTGAAAATGGGACCACCCTCGAAAAATTCCTTAGCAAACGTCATAAAAAAATTCGAAATCGGTTTAGTGACGCCGAAGATATGCGTGACCATACATAAAAAAAAAAAAAAAAAAAATATTCGCGTCGAATTGAGAACCTCCTCCTTTTTTTTTTTCGTCGGTTAAAAATAGTCTCATTCGACCTTTGAAATTTTGAATACTTGTCGCTCTAGATTATTCTCAGGGGTCCACTAAAATAGCAAATATTTTCGAATTACTTAAGTTATAAAGCAACTAATTGCCTTAATAAGTTGCTGAGATACTAAATGTTCCTATTAACCCCCCTAACAGGATATGAATTCACTTTTATTCAACGTCATAATACAGCGTAGTGCTCCAAAGTTCCCACTAAAAGCAATAATCCTGTGCAAAGGATAATCAGGGCAATAAGTCAGGCTGATCCGCGAGCACCTTTCTAAGGGCCTACACGTACAGACCCTCTGTTATTAACAAATAAACCAACCCGTCGGAATTCTCGGCTTATGAGAACTTGCTTTTAATTTTATCAAAATTCTGTACGTTTAGGGCGTTCGTACATTGTCTTCCACATTGATTTGTGATAAGATTAAGTAAGTCACCATATAGTCAATGGAATGTTAAGTACAAACAAAGCAAAGCATACAAAGCACTAGGTTTTGTTATACGTGCTTCGAAGGATTTTAAATGTATGAAAACGATTAAAATTCTGTACTGTACCTACGTCCGTAGCCACCTCGAATATGCATGCCAAACTTGGAACCCCTGCTATAATATTTATAGCAACAATATTGAGAAAGTCCAAAAACGTTTTGTTCGATATCTTGGATTCAAATTCAAATTACCACACCTTGATTATAACGATCAATGCAGTAGACTTCATCTATTACCACTTTTTCTTCGCAGAAAAATTCACGATGTTTGTTTTCTTTGTAATATGGCTCAAAATAAGATCGATTGTCCAGAGCTCCTCGGCAATATCAAACTCAACATCCCTACTAGAAGATTACGTGCAAACAATCTACTTCACGTTCCTCTCTGTCTCAGTAATTTCAGAGGTAACAGTTACTTGCCCAGAGCTCTACGTCTGTTCAATACGCTCAATCAGAACACTGAGTTAGACTTGTTTTGTAGCAGCACACGAAATGTGAAAAATATTTTAAGTAATCAATCGTCACTACTATTATAGTTATTATTTGCCAGCAACAACCTTAGTTCTTATAAAATTGTATCGATGCAGATTAGTTTACTTGCATTTTTTTTATTTTTATTATAATTGTTAAGTTTTATTTACATGTTTAATACTTATACTGTTTGTTGTAACATTTCCAGCCTGTATGTGGATGCTTGTAATTGGCATTTGCTAATTTATGTTTGCTCTACTTTGTAAAATTAGCCGTAAGCTTCCCGAAAAAAATAAAATAAAATAAAATAAATAGTATTGGGACGGTGAACTTTAAAAATATGAAGGATTTAAATCATGACTCCATTCAGTTTTTTTTCAAAAAGATTTTACGAGGTTGCATTAGCACTCTACCGACTGGTTCCAACATTTACTGCTAAAGTTTCGTGATTCTACAATAAATGAGGTTTTATACCCTGAACGGGCATTGGCTTTTCCCTTTGCCACTGGTAAAAAATGGGGTACATGTATCAGTTTTCGGTGCTTCGCCCTTTACAAAGTTTTCACTGTGACCTTCAAAATATTGTACAGGTGCCGGAGGTAAAAGGTTAATCAAATACCGTAACAAGTGGTGCGGTCCTAGTTAGAATGCCTGAACACGATGTCAACTTTGAAGCTTTGAACGCGACGAAGATTTTAATTGATAGAGAAAACTTATTAATTAAATTAATTTTGTTAGAAACTTGAACTTTGACTACTAACTATAAGACCGGGAACTACTCTAAAAGAGGTATGGTAGGTGTTAGGTTTTTTTTTCGTAGAAGTAATGAAACCTTTATAAATATAATTACTCAATGAAGTGAGATTTATATGTATCTAGTTATGCAAATGATTTCCTTTATTTTAAAGCTTTTCAATACCAAACCATTATACCAATACATCATTAACAATTTTCTTCGTGTTTTGCTTATTTAGCACATTTTGGACTTTGGATGTGTTGACGCAGCTTTAATATCACCATGGTAATATATATTATGTTATCACCTAATTAAGCTATAGAGGAGTAGTACCCATTTAATCAACTGCCGTATCGGTATATAGCGAACACATTACATTCTAAAGAAATGGGTTACTTTACATGAATACGCAAAAAAATATGCATGGAATAGACCTAATACTTATCTAAATAAGTACTTATGTACCTATTGTGAGAATCCCTTACTTATATATTAATTTATAAATAACTTTGGGTTTGTTGTTTAAAATCTTTGTTTGTTTTGATTATACTACTAGTACAAGACTAATAAGATTAATTAATTGTAAGTTTGTTGTTAACATTGAAAATTAAAGATTAAATATCGTCTAGTGGCCTAGTTTTGAAAATAAATGTTGACAAATCTAATAAACAAACTGAAATTTTTAAGATTTGAAAAGTTTCCTTTTCGATCTCCAAAGAAAAATGTATGTAGTTTAAATAATATACGAACGTACCTCCTTACTAAGAACCAACCAATAAGGAAGTATATAAAAATCCTACTAAGCACCTAGATATTTGTTTGGGCTTTTGTCAGATTTTCCATTGTAACTGTTCCAAGAAAACTAATTAATTTCAATGAATTTCAGAACAGATAGACCCTTGTCCGAGCTTAATCTCCTGCTGACCCGGTGAAGCTCGACTTAGGGCAAGATAGCTATAAACAGGCACTTACAATCTCATCGCAACCACAAATTTCTAAAACAGTACCAGTACGACCTTAGTCGAACGTCCCGAACCCAATTTCAAATACAAAATTAACAAATTAAATTATTGTTTCTAGGTCGCATGTACACGTGCAAAACATCATCATCACGCCTGTATTCCCCGAAGGGGTAGGCAGAGGTGCACTATAGTGCGCCCACACTTCGCCGATGTATTTTGGCCCCAATGTAATAGGGGGCGAGCCTATTGCCATTATACCGGGCACATTCCACCTCAATACGAGTGAGATTTGGGCCATAGTCCACCACGCTGGCCCAGTGCGGGTTGGTGAACTTCACACGCCTTTGTATAGACGTGCAGGTTTCCTCACGATGTTTTCCTTCACCGTTCAGCAAGTGCACGTGCAAAACATGACGAGGCAAACCACAAATGGTGCCAGAGTCAGTCCTCTTTTACTCCTAAATCTTTGTTGAATACATTGTTTTCATAAAGTTGGTACATGTAATGAGCCAACAACGAACCGTGTATTCTGTTAAGTAGGCCGAAAGAGAAAAAAAACATTGTTAAAATGTTGAGGTTAAGCTTAGTACGTAATAAGCTTCTGTTTGTGGGCGCCTGAAAACAAAATTAATACGACCGTCTTTGTTTTCTTTTTGTTTAGTTATATACTCGTATTTAACACTTATTTTGATGTGTAACATCTATAGCCGCGAGTAACACCGATTGTTGGCGTGGCAACGCACAGTGGTCGAAAAAACGGCTCTCCCTTTCATAGGATTTTAGAAAACGAAAATCTGTTTTTTGGTACATTTAATTACATAATTTCGTTGATATCATCGTAGCATTATATAATCTAGTAGTGATTGTTAATATATATATATAATCTACTAGTGTTTTTTTAGCTAAAACCGCCATGAAATATGTATTTGTAGATTAAAAAAAAAACAACTATAATTAATTATTAATTTATATTTAGTAACGATTTGAGGATTTATTAATCTTAGTTATTCATGGCACAGCAATATACCAATCTATCGATTGCTTTTTAATAAAAATAACTACTAATAATATTAATTTAAGCGGTTTAAGTTGATCGAAGATTTGCAGCAGTTCAGTAGTTTAAGAATTTCTGAACTTAAGAAGGGAAATAACGATTAAAATAGTTCCTCCATTCTTGTCGGGGATATGTGCAGGATACCGGTCAAGTCTAAATGCCAATTATAGCATGTATGAATGAACTGCGCGGTATTTTATTAATGGAGGATATAACGACATTTGCTACTTAGTTGACCTTTTACGATTTAATGAAGTTGTATCGACAAGTTATTCTCTGGGTTAGACCCATAATTTAGCAATTTACCGTCAGATGTTATTTCGCTGACTAAAAAGGTTGTTTGGTGTTTATATCTTAGGTACAGCCTTCTTTTTTAATGGCGCCCTCAATTCCCCAGGGATTTTTAACCGGTCTACTAATCTGACCTAGTGCGGGTTGGTATTGTCGACCAGGCGAAGTTATGAGATGGGCGATGATAACATTATTCATTTCCCATTCGAGATACGAGTAGGACCATCTCTAACGTCAATCCCACAAAGACCGTCTCGATTTCAACTGCTCTGTAAATACCTATATGTTGTAACATGATACAATCATGAGCAAAGGCACCTTGATTCGGACCGTGACAAGCCGGTGGTGTCAGCCCAATTGTCCGTGTATTGTGGCCCGCGTCAGACGTCACGCCCTTTTCCATGGAGCCTCGTGACTTTGCAATATGAACTGACCCTTATATTTAGGCCGGCGCTTGTGCCCCAGTTTTCGCACAAGAGAAGTATCGAAAAACCGTCGTGATATTTTTTTGCACGAGGCTAATACGTCTTCGTTTTTTTTTATAAATTTATACGAAAAGAAAATTTGTATGTTCAATAAATGTTGGGATAAAAAAAAATACCTACACTAAGTTATCATTTTCATGTCAATAGAGACATCACAGTAGTGTTATCAATTACTCTGATCTATTAAGACCAGTTTAGCAGATAGGAACGCAAATTTTGTTCACTATTTTTTCACGAATTCAGAGAGAAAATGTCATGTGTTGTAATTTTCCATTATCGTATCGAGTACAAGCAAATTCCGTGCGCCATGTGGCTGTAAACGACGTCCAACGTAATGAATTTTCAGCACGACGCATGTTTGTGAGTTAAGGTTTTGGCTATCACCCACTGTTCATATACAGTGGGAGCATATGAAGAGATTCCGATAAAATCATCGAAATATGGTTAACACTACCTATTTACGAGATGCTACTTATATCCGTAGCCTGATGTAGGGCTTTTTTTTGTTGATTAAATATTGGGTATCTTGATAACTAACCAATAAAGTAACCCGAAGGTAAATAGGGTATGGTAAAGTAAGATCGGTAAATGTGTACCTATATGAATATAATAATGTAAGTACTAATTAAAATAAATATCTAGAAGTATATGCATCTACCAAACTCAGCGGAGCAAAATAGTTCTGCTACACATAAAGGAATTTGTCGAATGAATAAACATCATATTTTTTCATAAATCTCAACATATTTCTGCCGATATCGAGATTTCAATGTTGAAGAAAGCCTAAAGCACTTTTCATACTTAAATTGGATCCGAATTGTATTCAATATTTGCTAAATAAGTACCAAAATTGTATTCAAATAAAAATGTTTAATGTAGTGTAAAATTTAATATTGCTCTTGTGCCTTGATATTGCTGCTTAATACATGCCAAACAAGGGCGTCATACCGCGCGCGACCAATTTTTTTTTCAACACCAAAACCAACTGCTATCGAAGAAGATATTTTTTATTGAAATATCATCAATGGCGCGATCAAATTAAACATTCAATCTTTATGTTTATTGACACAGAGTTCATTTTTATAAAAAGTAAAGTGAATTCGCTCGCCCTAGTATTTTCAAGCCATAACCTCGGTACAACATGGGAATTTATATAATGTTGACCTTTCGAGGCAATCAAATATTCATAGGAATTCTCAATCTCATTAAAATGGGTAAACCCTAAGGAATATTTTGTATAGATTTATTTATTGAGTTTCATTTAAGAACGTTTAGTCGATTGGCTCTTCAATTTGCGTTTCGTATATTTTTCAGAACCGTGATTGCTATTATTACGACTGTATTGCCCAAAGAGGTAGGCAAAGGTACACTATAGTGCACGCACATTTTCTTCTCAATTTTATGAATGAATTCAGAAAACATATAGACGCAAACTTGGGTTTGAACCTGCACCCTCGCTTCCAAGCCAAGCGTCCTACCGACTCAGCAATCACTTCTGCCAAGAAAGTACACCTTTCAGAAACAACGCAGAAATAAGGTTGATTCCCTGAATGTCATTCCAATATCGAAACAAACATTGAAAACACTTTAAATCACAGTGTGCAGGTTCAGACCCGGCTTTCACCTCTGGGTTTATATGTAAATCTCATTTTCATCCGAGATTACCACTTGCTATGAAACGGTGAAGGAAAACATGGTGATGAAACCTATACAAAAAGCGTGTAAAGTTCACCAACCTCTGCACTGGGCTAGCGTGGTGGACTATAGCCCAAAAATATCCCACGTATAGAGGAAGAATTTGCCCGGTATATTCGCAAAAGGCTTGCCCCCTATTACATTGGGACCAAAATACATCGGCGAAGTATGGGTGCACTGCAGTGCGCCTCTGCCTACCCCATCGGGGAATATAGATGGGTGATGTACGGTATTGTATTTATCACGTGGTAACCTACTTCCATTATTTAGTTTAAATTAATTTAAATAAACAAGTACCTAACCATTAAAATAAGAAAGTTTACAAAACAACAATGATAAACTGTTATGACATTATTCGTTAAACAATTTGCAACATAACCAAAGTTTTGCTTTCAAACGGCCTTCATCCGGATGGTCGAGTCTTCCCATTTGTTTGTAGCATCTAAAACTTGGACGGAAAATATTCCCATGCGAATTCATGCGATATTAATTCACTTGCCGCTAAATTTAACACAAAAAATCTTTATATGTATGTAAATCTTTGTATGTACGACACCAATCGTTAATAGTATATACATTGCAATATACATAGGCTAGTAACTCTAGTACCTCTCTGGCTATTCATTATAAAAGATGTTACAATAATACTATTTCCGATTTTCATTGCTAAGAGTTTAGATTCTGGCTGTTTAAGGGGCTATCGTGGCCTATGAAATTAGATAGCGTTCTACACTTGCTTATTTTTTTAATTATGAGAATGTGTGACGGCCCACAAGGAAACAGTCCCTTCACAGTCCTAATTACATATTTGTATGTAAATATTAATTAGGCATGTTTGTCAGCTGTCGTCGACGGCCGAGGCGGGAGGCGCCGTGGACGCGGTGGCGCGCCGGTACCGTCTCGAGAACGGAAACTCGCTCGGGGAAAAGGACGAGGTTTGTATCCATTAAAGTTTTTCGCAATGAGCCTCAACTAACGTTCTTTAAGACATGAAATTTTATTGTCAGTGCTGCTACTCCTTAAATTCTATAAAAAAAATGATCGATTTACCACTGTGAAGCATCACTGTGAAGCACAGTATAAATGAATGCCGATAAAGATGGTTTGCAGGCGAATTTAAAATTCTATTAATTTGTGAGTTAATCTATATACAGCTTCGGAACTACGAAATTTTAATAGTGTCATTATTTTTCGTCTATGCACATCTACTGGCATTTAATCCTTAACTAAATATAGACCGTGAACACGGTTGGGTTGCTTCAGGGATACAATATGTTCATAGAACAATGGATTTGGTGCGAAAAACAAACATAACTCAACCACACAAGTTAAATTAACAAGCCCGTGAAACAAAACCAATTCCAACTAGATTCCAATCCAATAACTTCAACAAAAACTAATGAAATGCCGGCAGGTGTAGAAGTCATTCGGCAAACTCAAACCGCTCAGTTATTCAAATTCTACAATAAAACGACGCAGTCGCTTCAAATTATGTTTCTTTACCGCAAAATTGCGCTTAAGATCTCTCAAAGATGACTTTATTAAAGTTATACAAGGAGACCGATTTTTGAAGATTTCTTTTCAGATGTCTAGATAATGAAAACCGGCCAAGTGCGAGTCGGACTCGCGCACGAAGGGTTCCGTACCATTATCTATAAAAACGGAAAAACATCACGTTTGTTGTATGGCAGCCCCCTTAAATATTATATTTATTCTGTTTTTAGTATTTGTTGTTATAGCGGCAACAGAAATACAACATCTGTGAAAATTTCAACTCTCTAACTATCACGGTTCATGAGATAGAGCCTGATGACAGACGGACGGACAGCCAAGTCTTAGTAAAGGGTTCCCGTTTTACCCTTTGAGTACGGAACCCTAAAAAAGAGTGAAGATAACTCCTATATGACTAGAATAAATTATTCTTATTTAATTTTAAACATATTTTAGCAGTCCCCAATAGAGTTGGTTCTGACATAAGGGGCTACTTAAATTTATATATACACCTAAAGGACATGAATAAAAGATGTGTACATGTCCTTATAACCTTCTCTCGGGTTCGTAAGCATCAAGCTTTAATTTTAACATTGTTTTCATGTTTCCGCAGCTATTCGGACCTCCGAGCGCGCCCGTGCTCGAAAACCCAGAGTTTCAAACAAGATGGTACTTCAAATATTTCCTTGGAAAAAGTGAGTATACATTCATTATATATTTGCCTTTTGTTGTCGTGTTCTTATTTGTTATAAATTTCAGAAAAAAGACATATAATTACTCTTCAGAATCAGAATATTTTTTATTCATATAAACCAATATAGGCACTTATGAATCGTCAATATAGTAAAAATAGTAGGTCTACCACCCATTCGGAATGCATTTCCTATGGAGAAGAATGGGCAAGAAACTCCATGGTTGCTTTTTTCAAGTAAGGATTTTCATTTTTGTCTTTACCTGCTTTACCCACGTATTACGTTATTGCAGGTACCCACACAATTCATAATTACAGCAAAGACAACGGCTTACATTTACGACGGCTTAGTCTAGTGAAGTGGTTCAATCGTAGGTCACTGCACCGCGTGTTTGCAGGTTCGATTCCCTTAGTCAGCAAATTTCGGAAAAGCCTTTTGAGAAATTAGTCTTAGTTTGGGTTCAACTGGTATGGCTCCCAGTCCATTGCACTTTTAGTACAAGAGTTGCTTAGTTTGGGATCATACGATGAGTGTGTTGTAAGATAAATATCTTTGTCCATGAAGTTTCTTGCCCATTCTTCTCCATAAGAAATGCATTCCGAATGGGTGGTAGAGACATTTTTATTACTTTTTGTATATTTACGATGCATAAGCGGATGGCTGGAAGAAGTTTTTATCAGCATGTGTGAGGTATTGTGAGTAATGACGTAGGTATGTGTGTTTTTTCATAATTTTCCATATTATGTGATTGTTGTATACCTATTATGGTGTATAAAAAATTTGTGTGTGTGTAATTGGTAATTGACCGTTCTAATTATATATGAATAAATAATAAATAAGAATAGCAGTGGTAGCCGAGTGGTCGAACGCACGCCTTGCAATCAAAGTGTGCAGGTTCAAACCCCGGCTCGCACCTCTGGATTTTTTGTGCGAATCTCATTTTCATCCGAGATTATCACTTGCTATGAAACGGTGAAGGAAAACATCGTGAGGAAACCTGCACGTCTGAGGGAACTTGACTAGTTTTCTATAGATGTGTGAAGTCTGCCAACCCGCACTGGACCAGCGTGGTGGACTATGGCCTGAATCCCTCTCGCATTGAGGGGAGACCAGTGCCCAGCAGTGGGACGTTAAAAGGGCTGTAGTAGTAAACAAATAAGTGCCTGTATGGGTTAACTTGAATAAAAAAAATCTAATTCTGATTCTATTTTTAACAATGAAATGTAAATATCATGTGGGTACAGCAATAAGAGTCTTATTAGAGTAGACAACAAAGTTATAGATATAGCTTTAGACACAAGACAATTCTATGTTTTATTCAGTTATGTATGTGTGCCTTTATCCATAATACATAAACTTCTGCGCTCTGCTTAGCACAACTATGGTCATATAGAATATAGACCAGACCCTGTAGCATAACCGCGTAGACATAAGTTTTATCTCTTTCAAATGTCAGATTCGCCGAGAAAATGACGTCACACCGAGCCAAGTCCAGTAGAAAACGCTCGGAGTGACGTCATTTTCTCGACAAATCGGACAGTTGATCAAACTTATGTCTACGCGGTCATGCTACAGGGTGGTCGATAATTTAAATTATAATGTAACGAACTCAAATTAAAAGTTGTAATGGTTACCCCTTTTTCAACATTTCCAAGCCATTGTCTTGTTTTCTCCGCAAAATTAAACTTTCTTAGCTCCACCGCTGCTTTATAATATGTATTTACAAAAGCCTATTTAGACTAGACCCGTTAATCTTGGGGTTTTGTTGAAACTTTTCTCTTCCCGGGGATTTCTAATAAGTATAAAGTTAGAAGCCCTGCTAGACTTTCTTCTTAGTAACGATAATTCAAACGTCCTTACTGAATAATACTCGATTAATCTAATAAACCAGATTTTTTTTTTACTTTAATCTATTTTTCGTTTTCTGAAACACTTCTTGTATATAGTTAAGTAGTGCCTTCCTAATAATTACGTTATCTAGTCATCACAGATATAATTCGTTGTTAGCGGCATTACAATAAACTTTTGTTGTAACCTAGATTTATTTGTAAACAAATAAAATTTCATTGAAATAAAACTATTTTACGGATTCTATCGCATTTATTTACTATTTTATTTTCCCGACGTTTCGGCTGCTTTACAGTTGTATTTCAATGTATAGTATTCGCGTAAATATAAGAAAAGAATAAATAAAATTTCGTTTAAATAAGATTAAACTGTTATAAGTGAGAAGTTTCATACCTTCAAAATAAAAACCCGTAATGCTATATCGGAATACTTTATTGTTTCTTTCGTTCAGCCTGCGTAGACTGGGGCGTCAATACGCACGGGTCTAAATTTTTGCCAATAATAAAACGAACTTTAATTACTGATAGACAACGCTCATTCTTCAACTAAATGTCATTGACAGCGCGAGCGTATAGTGATGCGTTGTCGCGTGGCTTAAATCACAGAAATTCAATCTTTATGTATTTTAACACAGTGTTCGTTTTGGTATTAGCAAGAAAATTTATGCGCGCGTCTTGACGCCCCTGTGTGTGCAGGGCTTTATGCTTTTCGATGGCACCTTTATCGTGCGTGCGTGACGTAATCAGGCTGTCGTGGTCCGCTTAAACTTCGGCCCTTTATAGCTTTATTATCTTCAAGTAGTATCTATGATAGCTGCGAATGGAACATGAGACTTATTTCTGTGCAACAAGGCTCAGTTTATTTTAACAAAATCTTACTTAATTTGTAGAACATTGACAAGTCGTGGCAATGAGCAACGTTAGATGGGTTATCTCCGATGAGATATTACTTTTAATGGGTGATTAGGTTTAAGCTTTCGTGTTTCATTTAAATTGTATATATGTTAGTGCCTATAGACATTCGCGATCGTAAACATGATTCAAATACTTAGTTACAGTTAATTTGAAACAAAATTATAAGAAATAAAACATCATCATATTTTTTTATATTTAAGTAATTTCAATGAAGCGAAATTTACAGGGAACTGCGTGTCTTGTATTTTTACGTCAATGGCAATAGTGAACGTGTTTGACTGTAATATCAATCAATCTTATTTTGAGGTCAACACTAGTACTACTAGAAGTGACTATTCTAAAGAATGCTTCGAAATACACAATAAAATAATGTTTATACTTCGAGGTTCGAATTAAGTTTTTTTTTTAATGTATAGGGTAATAGTGAAAAATATATGATTATGAAATGTCTGTGACAAAAGCTAAGTGACTAAATTCACTCGTTTCATCGATAACATTTCGTTCAAAAATGTGTTTCTTATATGAATTTCAAGCTCAGGATAGGGACATGTGAAGAGGGGAGGCCTTTGCCCAACATAAGACCTACAATAGGTTATTTAAAAAAAAATGAATTTATACAGTAGGTATACTTTATTTTTGGCAAAAAAAGTATTCGTGCGTTATGACGCACCTATTAGCGTAGTTTAAATACAACGAAGCTAGTTTACTACCGGAACCAATGCTTCACAGTAAGATTGAACAAACACTGCGAGGAATCCCTAAATTGGATTATGATTACTTCGCTTTTCGCTTGGTGTCCGTAGGTAATTGCTTCCTAAATGTCGTTAAACATTACGGCGAACACATTAAGGTGACATTTACTTAGACAAAGTGACATTTGTAAGTTTGAATCCAACCTTAACTTTAAATTAAGCCGTATCAGCCGTTTCATCCGTACTTGCGTAAAAACCGTAATAATCCAGAACTATTTTTAAACGACGTAAAACAAGAAGTCTGAGCACAGGCACCTTAGGTGGTTGCGGGATCCATTCCCGGCAACGGCAAATTTCAGATATATCCATGATTTTGGAGCATATATTTTATAGCAGATATAAATAAAGTTCCAAATTAATTTGTTTAGGCAAGAATTGTAAGAGTGCCGACTGTTCACATTTAACCTGACAGCAGACATAAATACTTTGCGGAGGCACCATAAAAGCTACCTCTTTAATTCCTCTCCATCCAAAGTTTGCATGGTAGAAATCACTTAAGACCACCCATTGTAACACTTTAAATTGCTATTTATTACTACAATAGAGAGTTATCTATAAAAAATACATCATCACGCCTGTATTCCCGAAGGGGTAGGCAGAGGTGCACTGTATCTGTATGTACTGTATGTATAGTTATCTATCCATCTATAATACAAGAATTCTCACAAGTAATAAATGTTGGTCAACGGCAAGAAAATAAATACATTGAGTATGTAACCAAGACCCTACACAGGGTGACCACATAATTCCCGATACCCTTAACACATTAATTCAATTTGGTCTAACCTTTAACGTCTTAGTGCAAATGGGTGAGAAAGAACATCAGATAAAATTTGCACTAACTTAACCCCATTTAAGCCCCGTCTTCGGCTTAAGTCAGCGATTGCTTTGTAGCTGATTGGGATCGCTATCTGCCCTTTGTTGGGTCAATTTTTAATTACTTTCCAAATCAAGATCTAATTATGTTACACGCATGGATATTTTTGCCACGAGTTTGAATTTGGAACTCTACTTTGTGGAGTCATTTATTGCAGGACCCTACTGGTCACCACATAATACAGCATTAGAATTGTAAATAGGTACATAACCACCTATTTCAATAGACCTTGTCCCCAATATTGTTATATTTCTGAGTAGCAAATGTTCCAGGGTGTGCCGACCTCCTAAATTTAATCACTTTGCCGTATCTAACATGGTGTTCACTGTTCACCTTCTGGAAATTTGTAAATCAACAATATCCTTATAATTATACACAATAATTATACTACAATTTAAAGCAAACTTCACCGTATTATGGCAAGGTGTATAGTATAACTTGAGATATATCGATAATACCGGCAATGTAAATAGAAGGCTATTGGATGTCTGTCGCACTAAACTTGGAACGAGCTACTTCAGATATTGAATTTCCGACTACAATAGTAGTATCAGAGATATTGGTACCACAAGTGGGTATCTACTGAATAGTATACCATTAAACAAATATAATATACCTGTATCTATGTAAATATATAATTTAGAAAAATATTCGTACAATAAGTGTTAGGTGTATCAGATATCATTAAAATCAATAAGAGGTACCTAACATAAAAATCAAATCACACAAGGGTGCACTGGAAAATATTTTCACTAAGGCTTCATATTTATTGCTTATTCAATATATTCTAAAATTCTCAATATCGCAATTGAAAATAACTATTTCACTAGAGCGAACGGAGTTCATAAGTATACTTATTGTAAGTGTGTATAAGTGGATACATTTTTCTTCCAACTCCTCCTACACCTTTTTCGATTAAATTCGTGCGGGTTCCAAGACAATTTAGCTTTTCTCCGGGACTGGCCGAGGGTCAAACCTCGGTGTTTTCAATGGACACCGCTGTCGATCCTGGCTTACAGGAGTAACAGTGGTGGGAATGTGTGGCGGGCTTAGTCCCAAAAATAAAAACCGGCCAAGTGCGAGTCGGACTCGCGAACGAAGGGTTCCGTACCATTATCTATAAAAACGGAAAAAAAATCACGTTTTTTGTATGGCAGCCTCCTTAAATATTTATTATATTCTGTTTTTTAGTATTTGTTGTTTACCTACATTAAACTAACTCAAAGAAATGAGATCGAATTCAAAATGAAAACGAATAAAATATCTAATAACAGATTAGTTTATGTATTAGGTGATAAAAAGGTGGTATATTTCCCTAACCTACTCAATCTCCGATTAATCCAATTACGCAAGTTTCGTTCGGAACAAACAATGAATAAGGGATAGTCATAAAAATAATTTAGGGGCGAGTAAACAACTCAAAAAAAGCTTACCACAGAGTGGGCTACCATCTTATTCATACATACGTCTAGACAAAACATGCTAACGAACCCTTCGCGAGGAACGTTAGGTTTCATGCGGCACTCACCTAAATTGTTTACACGGTCCTAGGTAAAGTTTGTTTTGTTGATAAGATTCGATTGTCCCCGACGAACATGCCTAAATAATACTTTGCATATGGACGCGATAGGATTTTTTTAACTACGTGGAATTAAATTCGTCCACTTATGATGTCTCAATACTTAGATATAAGTATGTGCAAGATTTACGAATATTGCTTATAATGCATGAAGATGATATTGTCGACAGTGCATCAGAACTACATAGGCGTGGACGGATCTCGGGAGCCCTATCTCCTAAGTGTAGTCCAAGAAGGTGGAGCCGGTCTTTTGCGAGCCATACTGTTCAATAAGATGGTAAGATACACTATTAAAGACGTTATAACCGGTAGCAAAAGTCATATTAAATCCTTTTTCATACCGTTTTTATTATAACTTCATAATAAACTCGCCATTAAAATTTAATACATCCATAGCCATACTGAGACAATGCGCTGTTGGTAGTCAATTGACATTTAAAACCAGATATTTTACGATTTAATTCAGTTTAATGTAATGTCGCTAAATATAACACTGTTATGGCTTCAAATTTTAAAGGTGAGTCCTAAAATTTCGAGTTATGTAGGATGATACTAGAATTTTAATATGAAAGTTAAAACTACCTATGTTTTTTTTTTAAATATATTTTATAATCTAAAGGGTGCACACAAAATTTACCTGCCGCCTAGTGCTTGGAGTGGCGGCGGCGGTCAAGCACCTACAAGGCCTACAGTCAAGCAAATTCTTGCTCAGTTTTCTGCTATGGAAAGAGTGGATAAGGTGCCCAGAGAGGTAAGACCCGTTTGCTAATATACTCAAACTTCTAATCTTCTTAAGTTTTCTCATGATACTTGACCCTTTTAAAGTTGAAAGCTATTCAATATTATTATACTTAAGGCGGAATTATGTTATATTTATATACATGTTCCTATCTAGATCTCATGTGCCGAATTACAAAAAGATGTGTTGCTGCTCGAGGAACAGGAGGGTTCTGTAAATTTTAAAATAGGAGTCATGCTAATGAAACCCGGCCAAAAGACTGACGACGAAATGCTATCCAACGGTAAATATTGTGCTAAATATTTCTGAAATACATTCTTGAGAGAGCTCTTTTTAATATTTTGGTGTATTCCAGAGAATGGCGACGAGAAATGGGACAGATTTATATCGCTTTTGGGAGATAAAATTCGATTACGAGGATGGAACCGCTTTCGGGGAGGCCTCGACGTTAAAGGTAACGCTACACAATTAACTTAAAGGCATTATTTGATCGATTAACAAATATTATTATTAATGACTTTTAAAAACCATTTTTCCGTGCACTTTCTTAATTGTTAGTTAACAAAATTGTGTTTTGTAACAGGTGACATGACTGGGAGTCATTCAATTTACACGATGCACCAAGGCCACGAAATTATGTTCCACGTTTCAACATTGTTGCCTTTCTCTAAAGATAATAAGCAACAGGTGAGGCCAAAATTTATTTTAAATTTATTTATTATTATTTATTTATTATAAACATTGTGGCATATTTTAACCTTTGTTTACCCAGTAATTGAATCACTGTATGTATTTATTTAGGTGATTGGAATAGAAATTTAGATTACAGAAGTAGAATTGACAGAACATTATGGAGGCAGGTACTTAGCAGTAAATCGTTTAATTCCAAGAAGCTTCGAGATATCGTTTCATTAACAAATAATGCGAAACAGCTGTTTTATAGAAATGAAGCCCAAAAAACCGAAGGACACAATATTCTTCAAATCGAGATATCGTAACTCAAACATAACTTTTATTCCTTCGAACAAAAGTGTCTTAAACTTACTCCATTATATTCGAAATTTATTCTACAGTACTTTCAAGAACTGGGGCGTTTTTTTTCAGCTCTTTCTCATTATCGCTATGAATGTTCTTTAAGATGCATTTTTAAGGTTTCGGCTCTCATAAATCAGATTGTTCCCTATCCATGCAGACAGGCTACGTAAAAATTTAGATTTGTATATTTCCGTTATAGCTACGCTTTCATCGAGCTCCTAGGTAAATGGAAATGTTTCAAACCACTTTCAATCACTCCAGGCACTGTCAATACCATTAAATTACTTTGGAAACATGATAATCTACTGCGAGGATCCCTGTGGGCACAGCGGGGTCAAAGACACCTAAGCCCGAACCTTAGGGAGAACCCTTTGCCTTGCATGTCCAAGCCCAATCTAGTATCTCCCTCGAGATGGCTTTGTCAATTTGTTTGTGCTATTTGCAGAAGAAGATAGCGTGTTACCTTCTTTCTAAGTAGTTATTTTATATATTGTTTTAAAATCGTTCGCAGCTTGAAAGAAAACGACACATCGGCAACGACATCGTCAACATAGTGTTCACAGAAGACTCCGTTCACAATACGTTTAATCCGCAGTGCGTCAAAAGCCATTTCACACGTATCCTTTTCATCAATATTTTTGATTTTATTGCTTCATATCGCAGCGTCTGCTACTTTTATTGTTCATAAAACCAGTTTATATTAGAATATATTAACATTATTCTGGGAGATAATGGATTCAAGTCGTATAAAATAGCAAACTTTTAGGAAATGTGTGTTGATGAATATTTAATGAGTTCCTTAGAGATAATACAGATATATTTGCGGTAGTATCAGAGGTGGAAGGGGAAGGTTATAAGCTGAGTGTGTACAGTGACGATACTGTCCCTCCGTTCGGACCCTCGTTACCCTGCCCACCGGTTTTTAACGACCCGCAACTGTTTAGAGAATTTCTACTGGTAAGTGAAGATAACTCTATATTTTTATAGATGTTTGTTGCACAGATTTTTCTGATATTACTATTACGACTCTTGACTTTCAAAACTTATAAGCTTTTAATACACAATTTAACAACATCTACTTTTAGCACATAGCTAGTTTTACCTAATGATTATACTAAAATACAACGACCGTCCCCAAGGCGATGGGATTATCATCACACGAGCGCATAATCTTATTATATTCGTAGGTAAAACTGATGAACGGGGAGAAAGCAGCTTTCCAGACACCCACATTTGCATTGAAACGACAGCGCACTCTGGATACGCTCATAAGGGACATATACGCAGAACACTGCTCGGATCACAAGGTGGTGAGTTTTGCTTTAAAATAAATGTTTGCATGCAAACTTGTGACTGCTTATCTTATAACTCAAATTAGCCAAGCTTCTAAGTATCAGCATAATAGGTAAATTACAGTAACTAGATTTGAACGATTTTTTTATGGCCAGTGTATGATTTTGTTTTAAAACGGGCACATTAAATACTTCTAGCCAATGCTGTCCCGGCGTGCTCTCTCGGACGTATGGTCAGGAGGAGCGGGCGCCGGCGGAGCGGGTGCCGTTCGCACCGAACACTTCTTACATATAGGAACAGCCCTCAAATTGGATGCTGTGTTACGTGGAGATGCACCTACTAGCCTTGTTTCATCAGGCAAGTTATATCAACGAACCGGGAGTCTCTTTTATGCGTCGGTTAGGCATTATAAGTTTTGTCTCACATGTCCAGGATGTGGTGGGTCTCGACGAGCTCCGTGGGAGGGTCGAGTGTGGCGCGCGGCCCCATTGCCAGCGACACCTATATGCGCAGAGCAATTGGCAGAAGGTCGTCTTCTCTTGTCTACTACCTCCAATACATACATATTAGAAGGTATTGAAGACTGAACAACGAAAATATTGTGGATCTTTTCTAAAACGTCATTGTATCGGGTGATATCTAAATGTGATTTCAGAAAGTGGAACAACCAAAGTAGTTCTAAGATGGGAAGGCTGCGTTAGAGCTGCAAGGGTGAGCGAAAGAGCCGGGCTCTTCCGCGTGGGTGCGAGAGTGATAGCAGGGGGAGGGTCTACTACGGGTGGCGCGGGGGGAGCGGGGTTGTACGCGTTACCGATACAGGAGCTGTGCGCCGGCGCGTGGGCAATGCGACCGCTGCAAGACTGCAAACACGCAAGACTCCCACGAACAAAGACGGCGCATTATTTTGATCTGCTCGAGACAGGTGCGCGAAAATTCGTGGACATTTTTGGAAAGAAGTTTAATTATGAAACATAGTTAATCCTTTTTTAATGTCTAGGTGAAGGCGGCAAAACAACGTTAGCAGTAGTAATCGGTAGGAGGGTTATGATTATGATTGAAGAATCAAAGACTGATAATGAGATGGGATTTGAATACACACATATCAAAGTAAGTCATAGACGTAACAGGTGATATAATTTATAGCGTCATATTCTATTGGGGCAATATTACCAAATTTATTTGTTTTCAGGACATCCAGCTTAGTGAAACGCCTATACTTATCAAACTAATGGATGGTGAAGTAGGGGTCATGGTTGTTGGTTATAAACATCATTGGGAAGTTTTAGAATATAATACAGGACAGGTCTGTAAGCTAGCACTGAAAATCAGATAACTAGAGTTTATAAAGTAAATTGGTATTATTTTTATTTTTTTCTATTGCAGTCTATAAAACGCTCTGAAAATTCCGAAGACAGTCTGCCCCGACGAGGTACTCTAGTGAATGCGTTGCGTATTGGAGACGAGAGAGATGGACAAATTGTTCTATGTTATAATCGTAAGTAGCTACACTTAAGTGTGTAGTAAAGTGTAGTACTACTAAAGAGAAAACACAACTCCAAAAGCAAGTAATTGTTTACGCGAGAAAATTTTCAAGCCTATCGATTGCAACTCGTTATAGTAACATATTGAATTGCCTACAGTTAGTTAAATAGGTACTTTAGGGGCTATGTTATGTTCTGTTTTATAGATACCTGCCATTTTGAAAGATTAACGAGTAAGGGTTTAGAAAGCGATGTTGAGTATGATTTCCATTGGACGACTGTGCCTGCAGCAGTGGGTAAGTGTGACAAATATATTTAATTCTTTACCTATTTGTGTCTATAAATATAAATGTTGTAATATTTGTATTTCAGTATGTGCTTTTCCCTACATAATGGCGTTTGCCGAAGACCTATTAGAGATACGACTAGTCGCAAACGGGTCACTAGTGCACGCAGCTTGCATACCGGGACTAAAACTCCTGTGTGGGCGCAGAGTAAGTATTCACAAAATAGTGGACAAATCAATCTAAGCAATACATTTCGATGATAAATGAACTTTATTTATGGGTCAATAGAGTTCGTAAAGTGACTAATTGATGTAACATTTTCTTCTCCCAGGATATATTCTACGTGGCATGCGCACCGGAATACGTGCCTTTAAGCCGGGAGATAGATCCTTGTCTCAGTCTACACGACGAGCTGGTCCGACAAATGAGCAAACAATGCGGACCATACTCTTTGGACGAAGATGAAAATAATGAAAACAAGTGAGTATCACGCCTTTTTTTACTCCTATCAATACTGGGTCTCAATTCGTAGTAGTAGTTATTAAAAAAACAATTAATTACAGCCACTACAACCGCACTGCGCCGTCAGAGAACAATTCTGCGTCGAGTAGAAGTAGCTCAATATCCTCAGAGCAAGAGAACATCAGACCACCGTTACAACGGATGCCGCCCATATCACCGCCTACTTCACCACTAGGTACTCTATACCTAGTATAAATAAATTATCTGATATTTAGACTGAAATTACTGTTATCTTTTTTCTATAATTTAAAAATTGTGTAGTTTATGAAGTACTTCTATTTTTAAATTACAGTATTGCCAGAGAACAGCGGCCGGTGCGTGAGAATATACAAGATACCCCAAAGCAACCTCAGCGCTGGTGCTTACCAGCGGCAATCGGTTTCCGCAGACCAAGTAGTCACATCATACTTCTCTGATAGGTAAATTAACAATTGATGACTCAAATATGGGGAATATAGAAAAAGATTCAAATAATTATGATATTTTTAAGTCATTGATTCAAGACGTCTGCCCTAAAGTGAACACATCGCATCGTTGTTGAGTTGCTATGACTTTATGTTTTAAGACGTTTATCAATATGATGCTAGAATAATACTAGTCTATGGCTTCAGGGTGAACATGTCTGATGTCTACAATATTTAAACAAACTGCTCTAAATCATTGCCCCATCCCCAAAATTCCGCTCCTTATTCCAGACTTCAGTGCAAATGAAGGTGTACTAATTATTGTACTCCATCCACTGTTGTTAACTGTTCCAATATTAACTATGGGACCTTAAATAGGGAATTGAGACTAACAGTCTGACAAGTTCTTTTATTTTCAATTTAAGAAAAAGCGAAAAAAAGAGCAGCTCACCGGTCTCAACATACTAGGTATTAATTGATTTGTTATTTCCAGGCCAAACAGCATCCGTCAAAGACTAGCAGAGCTGAGACTGGATAGCAAATCTAGAGGAGGGGGCGACGACGAAACTTTATAAGCAGCCTTTTAAAGCCACAGTCTACCCTGCTGTCGGCCCTGCACCCACTACTGGGTCGAGCGAATTAACTAGACTCATTTTTAAAATGTACTCTGTGTCTATGTATATAAAGATTGAATTACTGTGTTGTAAGCCACGAGAGCACGCGTTAAAATTTGCTCGCATTATCGAAGAGATTTCGGTGGACTATATTGGTATTGGCATAAAATTGGTCATACGCGTTTAGACGCGCTTGTGGGTTGCAGGGTTTTATCGAATACGGTACCTGGTGCACAATTTTAAAATATTTGTAGATATACAACCGTACCTAGCGATGTAATTGTTGTTGGTAATATCTATTGTTGGTGTATTCGACATAAACCTATACCAATCATACATTTAAGATTGGTATTAGTAACCAAGCGGTTAGTCTATAGGTCGCTAGAACCTAACTTATGTTTACAATTAGAAAACAAACGGATAGTTACATATACGCCTAACATTGTGTTAACGGTTCGTAGGATATGTCGAATGCACCCAAATCAATACGATATAATTAAAACATATAAAATCGACTTAATAGGTACATAAGTAGAGCTGGTCATGTTGGCACCGAACTAAATATATTGCCGTCCTTCTCATGGTCGCAATATATGAGCAAGACAGCAATATAATTAGTGCAAATATAGCTTAGTCGTAGTTTTGGTGTTACTATCTACTGACAAATTATTTTAATTCATGTAAGTAGTCTTGTTACAAGTAGACTTAGAAGATATTAGATGAATAAACGAATACTTTCTGAAAGGCAAGATGTGATAATAATAATGGCTGATGTGTAACAAATATTGTGAATAGAGCCTTGTTATAAACAGATGAGAGGCTATTTTACTTTGAGTAAGTAAAAGTATTCTATATTTTATTAATGTTGCTACATGTGAAGTTTTATGAGGACAAAAATAGGATCCCTATTTTATTAATGAACGCAGATTATAATTATTTTTAAAGCGTAGTATCGACTAACTGAATTAAGCTTTCTGTCCATTGCCCAGTTTCATACTATGACCGTGCTATGAACGTGTCAACACCATATCGCCATATATTTCCGATCATGGTCCATGACTGTGTTGGTCAGTGACGAAACGGGTGGGCATATTCTCATACTTCTCGATATCAAAAAAATTTTTTTTGGTCGTATGTCGCGTTGTAGTGGGCAGGCTCGTTTACCGTGCACAAATGTATTTATGCTCAATATATTGGTAATACTTTATTTAAATCAAAATAAATTGTAAAACGTAGATTGTAGATTAAAAATTGGGTAGGAATTATGGAGTATCGGAAAGTTTTTACACAATATACAATGTACAGTGTATCTACTGATGTCTATGTAACTATATAATCTAACACTTGAAATACTGAATCTCATATATGTACAATTCTAGTCACTTGACTCATGGGACATGTAAGACAAAAAAGTGATGTATAACATAGTTCACTCTAGGATTTAATAAACATTGGTGCCAATTTTGGTGGACACCTAACATAATGACACTAAACGTAATGTATTACTGTCGTAATACATGAGCTAGGAAGCAATGTTTTTAGTTATTTTAAATTTAGTTTGGTCTTGGTTTGTGTACAACAAAATTGGGTTCATTGTAAGCCCATTCTTACTAAGCATGATAGGAAAGTGTTTTAGAATGGGTTGCTAACAGTAGCGGACCTAGGGCGGTGCGAGCGGTGCGACCGTAGCGGGCGCCGTTATATGGGGGGCGCCAAAATCAACCGAACGGCGACCACCGATAAGCGTCGTGACACCTCACAGCACAGTTAACGTCGCGACGCTATTCAGTGAGGCGTCATGGAGGAGCTTTAGAACGAGCGTCGCGTTCACGAACTTAGTATTATTCGATTAGAATTTTGTATTCAGAGGCGGGCTGCTAGGGCCGCCCCTGGTTATTTATTACATATTATAAATGCATAAATATATTACTTTCGAAAGTATATTCGACACCAGAAAAGATGTGCCATCCGATAATTTGGTTATCTGTCTAGACTAATAGTTTATAACTGTAATATTTTGCGATGCAAGAGAATTGAAAACTTATTTAAGTGTTAATACAGTCTTATCTTCAATGTACATAGAGGAAAGTATTGTGAACATTATTAGTAGTATTTTAAAGGTACCTTAATACTTCCTACCAAATTTATAGAAAGATATGATTCATCTATAGTGTCAATGGTGAACACTTTTGTACTGTAAAATGTCATTGCTGAGCCGCAAGTCTACTAACACAATCGTTGTAGTATGACCATGGTCGTAAGTCACAAAACCGGCCAAGTGCGAGTCGGACTCGCGCACGAAGGGTTCCGTACCATTATCTATAAAAATGTTTGTTTATTATTATTATTATTATCTACAAAAACATCACGTTTGTTGTATGGGAGCCCCTTAAATATTCATTTCATGCAGTTTTTTAATATTTGTTGTTATAGCGGCAACAGAAATACATAATCTGTGAATATTTCAACTGTCTAACTATCACGGTTCATGAGATACAGCCTGGTGACAGACGGACGGACGGACAGCAAAGTCTCAGTAATAGGGTTCCCGTTTTACCCTTTGGGTACGGAACCCTAAAAACAACATCTTTTATAATGAGTAGCGAGACATATTCTAGTCTAATTGCTGTGACAATGTCAAATGTCTACACTGGCCATATTGTAGCTATCACGAATAAAGCCACACAAATGTTTGTCAATACTAAAACTAACTCTGTGTCCAATGTTCAGAAAGATTGAATTTCTGTCGGAATAACATCGCCTCGATAGTGTTGGCAGACTTGAAGCCGAGGTGGATTGATATTTCTATAAATTATATTATACTTACAATATTTACGAAACATATAAAGTAGTCTTGAATGTTTCAATGTTGTGCGGTACTTGTATAAATCTAACCAAAGAAAGGAACCAAACTGATAGTCTTAAGGGTTTAATGCAGATTATCATAAGGTTTAAAAGTATCAATGTATAAAGTTTTGTCAAATCAAATATGAGACAAAATTTTAAGCTTTTCGATATAGGTAATCTAATTCTAGATTATGTGGTCTAAATTAAGATATTTTGTCAATGTTTCTTTAGCATTAGATAGATAGCCACTAATGCTGTATAGGGTCCTCAATGTTTTAATTACCTCAGTTTAAAGCTGTGCATGTGTAAATCAAAGAAATTTATATATTTGTGATATAGACTTCGATTTTATTGCAGCTTATGTATAATGTGTTTCAGAATGGGTATAAAAATCCTGTAACCTGCCTGTTAAGTACAGTATATAAATTCAATTTATGAAGACAGAAAAATGACAGCTAACTTTTTTCTCGCACAGAAATAAACCAGTAATTTATTTCTGCACTTCGACAAGTCCAGGCATGGTCAATTAGGTCGCTTGTACCTTCTGCTGTGTTAAGCTTTAGCTCATAGGGATTACAAAAGAAACATCAGTGAGGTTAGCACGCATGTCAAGACAAGACCTTTGTCACGGATTCGCTCGCTCGCTCTCAGTCTAATTTCATACGAGAGAAAGGGAGAACATCGAGATATTCAGTGAGGTGACGTACGTCTAGTCTTGGCGCACATGCTACAACTACTAAGATGCATTAACTCGATTTTTAAGAAAAGCTTAACACGTATTTTTTGTTTATTAAAATATTTCTGATTTCACAGATTCATTTAAAATAAGCTAGTGAACCTATATTTTAGGGGTTGGCATCCCTATTTTGAATCACATCATAGATAAGCGATGTAGCAACATTGGAGTTGTAGTACAATATTTATGTAATGTCTTATCATCATTTGTACCTACCAGTTATGAAGTACAACTTGTAGGTGAATAAAAGTAATTGAATACCTCCAGAAAAAGTATAAAATTGTTATTGTGGTTCACGAGTTTACGATAAGTTAAGTGTTTTAAATTAAATGTAGAACAACTTGAAGGCGTGTCCATATTCATAGATTAAAAATAAGAGCGGTAGAGTCAATGAGCACTGGAAAATACACGCTAAAGTCAACGTATTTATGGTGTATTTTCCAATTCTCATATACGATTGAATCTCTCATGACGTCATTTACGGACTTTAAAAATAAACTTATATATTGAAATTAAACTATTTTACGGATTTTATCGCGTTTATTTACTATTTTGTTTTCCGCAAACAACAACTAAATATGAGGGTACCCAGTTATTAACTATGACATCAGGACGTCTAACACCTCAGTCCCCCCGTGACCATGGTTGCTGTAGAGCAGCCGAAACGTCGGGAAAATAAAATAGTAAATAAACGCGATAAAATCCGTAAAATAGTTTAATTTCAATGTATAGTATTCGCGTAAATATAAGAAAACAATATGTAAACTTATATACCAAACAAGGAGTAGTAGTTTATCACAGTGGAGTAGCCAGCTCTCATATCTTTTATTTCGAACGAATGTGATACTGTAATGAAATAGAATTGAATAGACCCAATGTATGAAATTAAATTTATTGTTTCTACATAATATATTAGATAATATGAATGTATATTACTTACAACAATACTTCTTAATAACAAAAAAAAAACTGGAATACCGAATATGTAATTGTAAAACAACAAATATACCTACTTATATGGTGTAGGATTTTACTCTGTTATTTTCTCTGAGGTTTAAATAAATGTATGTTCAAAAACAATCTATTTTCATGTCATCCTTAATTACAAGTTAATATTCTAAAATTCTTAAATCAATCTTAAAAAAGTATTAAATTCAATTATAAATTTATGTACACATAACAATATAAATATTATTAATTACACATTCATATCGATTCTGTTGTACACAAACTGCAATTAATAATTTGACAAAATATTGTCGTCTTGCTCATACAATACGGCCGCAAGAAAGACAGCAATACGCCTAATTGAGTGTATTTTAGTTTGCCGATAACAGAATTGACACCATCGTATATATAAACTCACAATAATTTCGTTTGCTGTTTCAATGCAGTGATGTCTAAGAACCTCGGCATGTCACACGGCGGCGGCGGTCTCTGTGCTGAAGGTCCTGTAACGATAATAAATCTTTACTATGCGATTCAAATGAGAATAGGACCGACTTTGCGCCATATTGTGACGTCATAGCTGTCAATTCTAACCAGTTGGGTAAGGTGAGCAAAACAAGATATTTTTTAAATAAAATTTATTTGCAAAGGTTGAGTGAAACATGCACTGAGTCGCACGACGAAGCACACTAACATCGACATAATGGCGACTGGCGTCCTTATTTTCTTTTCTTTAATAATTTTGGCATGGCTTCTGGGCATTTGCGCCAAAAATGAAAATAAAAAAGGTTCTGGTATGGTTTTAAAAACCGAATTTCGTCTTTAAATAATAAAATATTTTATTAAGAAAATTTACTGCTAATTTAACCTTTTTATTTAAATTTGATGTAAGACTATTATTATTGATATGCAAATAAGTTTTTTGCAAACCATACTTTTCAAGTGACATTTGACAGATAGAGGTTATTGACATTCCTATTTTTATTTGAATCGTATACATATAAACCACATAAATTGTTTCTACCTTTGCCCGTTAGAGACTTTGAAACCATCCAACCAATGTGCCCCAAACTAGTTTCATTAGAAAAGAAATAGTGCGAAGTTGGTTTTAGACCACTTAAACAATGCATTAGGCACAATCCGGTGCATTCATCGTAGTAGCACGCGTCGGATATCACTCGGATATCCGTACTATCATAGTACACTATAAATACGCGCTCCACCCAACACGACAGAACCACTGGGTTTTTTCTTGATTTTTATGTGACGATAGGTCTAGCAAGCTTAAATACATCGATCTAACTCAAAGTACAGTAGTAACCGAAATATTGTGAAGTAAAATAGGATTATAACTAATACGTAAACAAGGTTCAAAATTAAAATAACTTTCTGGAAACAGCATATTTAAACTGATTTAAAATAAGAATACACAGTTATTACATACCTTGCAGCAACTTGTGTCTCTCCATATAGTTCCTAGTAGCGAAGGACATGTCGATAGGCGCCGCGGTAGGTTTAGGGGCGGGTCGTTGGAGTGCAACAATATGAGTCCCATTCTTCAAGTACTTAGCGGCCAGCTGGTTCATTTTCAAGCTGGTGTCGGTCGAGGCCGCGTAGATATGCGGCTGGTGAATACCCAGGGGGTCGTCACCGAATTTCACTCTGATATAAATAAAAATTATGGCCTACCAAGCAATATCCCAAATTCACTTGTCAAAAGTTCAGTCACCTATTCAAGCATGGATTTAGACTAAATCACATTGTTTTACAGATCATCAGTACTATACCAATTTTGACGATAGGACACAAAAAAACTGAGCCGTCGCGGGACGCCTGGCAGATGTGAAACATAAACGTCCTAGCGGCGAGGGAGCGGAGTTAGCCGGTGGGCGGAGTCTAAGCGGTGGAAAGAACCGAGAAGCCGAGGAGTACGAAGCGTGGCCGCATTTAAAACTATACTTTATGCATTAAGTAATAAGGTTGATTTCATTTTGTTGTGGCGAAGCGTCTCGCCACGCATAATATCAGCCGTACCCCCTTCTATATGTCATAGTAATGTTAGATAATCAGGACGTTAGTAGATATTACCTTTTAGTAACACTGACATTGGTCTTGTCAATTTGCATCTGTACCGTCTGCATCTGTTGCCGAGTATTCCTATACATGGCGCTTGCCGATGAAGGCATGTCAGAGTCTTGTAGCATCCCATTCACATGAGTCTGAAAAATGAACTTTAATAATGAGCTATAAAGTACTATTTTACAAGTACAGATACAATCATATTTGAAGTCTTTGAAATTACCATAACTTTATTGTAATATGTCCATCCAACATTGGACTGGTCATCGCTTCCTGCTTCAGATCTGAAAAAAAGAGTGTAATAGCACCATTACAATATCATAGGTGTATAACAATAAAAGGTGTATTTCGGTCCCAATGTAATGGGGGGTGAGCATATTTCCATTATACTGGGCACATTCCACCTCAATACGAGGGAGATTTGGGCCAACCATGCTGGCCCAGTGCCGGTTGGTGAACTTCACATGCTTTTCTATAGACTTTCTATTTCTTCACGATGTTTTCCTTCACCATTCAGCAAGTGGTAATCATTGTTTGAAAATGATATTCACACAGGTAAATTATCTCAGAGGTGCGGGCCCATGATTTGAACTTGTACCCCTTACGTTCAAGGCGGGCATTCTTGCCCACGAGGCTACCACACCACTGCGTTATAAGTAAGTATTTTTATATTTATTAATTCAATACATCAGTACCTTCATCATGGAATATAGCATGGCTTGAGGTCTTCGCCGCATGTAATTGGCCTTACTAATTAAAGAATAATAATTAAATGATTACTTACTCACTGTAATCCCTAATATCAAGATACAGGCTCTGATCAGGTGACATCAGTGGAGTAGTAGCATTGTCTACCTGCACATTATATAAACTCAATTCATTGAGTGTCTTCTCCTCATTCCCTTCATAATGTGGCTTGGTGGCTTCAAAAGCAGGTTGGACTGTTTTGTCTATGTGTGCAATGCCATCCAAAAAATTCAAATTTGGAGTTTGAGCTTTTGATACAACCTCTTTTATACTTATTTGAGATCTATTACATTGTATATGAGCATTGTCATGAGTTTTCAAGACCTCCTTATTGATTATTGTTGAAGTTCGAACCATTTCAAAGCTTGTCATCACACCTATGGATATTTTATGATGTTCACTGTCTGCAGTTTGAATCGCAACTTGTTCAGGCATATGGGTCTCAATAGGAACACTTTGTTGTTGATTCTGTACTGATATAAACTTGTCTACCTTCTCTTGGAGTAGCTGCAATTGTTCATTTTGTAGTTTTATGATTTTAAAGAGATCAGCTACTGTTGGTTCTCTTCTCTCTTTAGTTACACTCATTTGTTTTTCAACTTCCATGCATTCAGGCTTCGTGGTTTGCTCATATCTCTCTATAGCCCACGTTTTTTTATCTACTGCATTTATTCTGGGTGTGGCACATTCTTCCTGGTTTTGATTACATAGTTGAGAACATTGTTTTAGAGGTTTCTTTTCATAGCAACTGCATACAGGCTGCGGTGGAAGCAGACAGTGACAAGGGGGTTGTCTTGGTGAACTATTTGTAGAGTTATTATGTGGTGCATTGCAATGATTCTGATTTGTTTGGCTTAGACGATACATGGGTGGAGGACTACTGATACAATAGTTATATCTACTATCACTATCCTTTAGAATAGGATATGCTTGTTGTTGAATGTGATTATTTCTATTTCCCAATGTGGCAGTTTTCATAATCTCTATTTTCTTAGCTACAGGGTCATTTTCTTTGTCTAAAGTTAGTTTGTTGAGTTGCCCCTGTAGAGGATTTATGGTTAAATTAAATTTATTTAGATTATCTTTCCTTATAAAGAAATCATCGTCTTTAATCAATACATTTGGTGGATTATTTTTTTCCATTGAAGACAAAAGTTGTGGACTTTCTTTAATATTGTTATTGCTAACGACATTGTTATCGATATTTTTGAGAATAGATTTACAAAATCCAGGTCTTCGTGGCTCGTGATTTGTGGCATCAAGCATACTCAAGTCTAAGTCATTGGAAGGCGACCATTTCGGTGTTTCTCCGCTCAAAAGCTGCGTCTTATTCGCCAGCGGGAATGGAGCACTATTACTACTCTCAAACATCTTCACTGGATCACTGCTGTAAGCCAAAGGCCTGGGATAATTCCATTCTGGCATAGTTGATTGTGCATGGCCCTGAATATACGGCCTTGGAGAATGACACTCCGTATCACTCATGCTGATATATTGACTGCAACTTTTAGCAGGACTCTCAAAACGAACTTTCTTCATATGTTTTGAATTGGCGCGAGAAAGTTAGTTATATTAATTTAAATACACTGTAGAGATAAACCAGTAACTGATTCCAATTACGAAAACATGTTAAGTTAACATAACGCAAAACCATTAACATTACATTTCACATTTTTTTATTTAAATTTTCATACTAAGTCCGACCACCAAAAGAAAAACCAACCAACGCTTGTTTGTTTTGAATTTTTGACAATTTCATAGATTTAACCATAGATTTGATACATTAACTAGAGTATAAAAAAATATTAGGATTCATCCGCCATCTTTATCACTGTCATTATCCATTTTTATTTATAATGTGTATTTATTGAATTTGTCCTTGCTATTAATTACTTGACATTGGCGAAATACCCGCGCTAGTCGCAGGTGAAGCCATTCCTCATCATAATCCATTAAATTTCATCATTTCACTCATTTCGTAAAAAAATATTATGTGAGGTACAGTCTGTGGGTAAGGATTAACCTAACTAATGATAGCCAGTCAGTATTCCTCTTTGGGTCAGGCTTGCACAAGCAACCAAATCGTTACGTGCGTGGTGCATGCACCCTACACTTAGATTAAGGAATAAAGATCCTACAAAAAAACAAGTCAAAATTTTTGGTTTTGCTTGACAGTTTAATTTGAGGTTACAAAACCCAAGAAAATAATAACAGTAATCGCTTTTTCTAACATTATACAGACGATCTGTAAATCCGCGGTGTAACAATGAACGAAAAATTATTGAAAGTATTTAACCCTTTAGTTACATTGACTCGATCAAAAGGCTTCAAAGCTCCTGGAGGAATCCGGTATCCTGGAGGCATAGTGTATTATCCAAGGTTGGTAATTCAGATTTCTATAAATATAGATAATGTACTGGCGAATCTGTATACAATTTGTATGAAACTGTTCATGTACCTACTTGTGTGAACTTAACAGATATCCAGATCACAAAGATCCTGAGGTCACTCCATCAAAACTGTTCAGAGTGGAACGAATAAAGTCTACTAAACATTTTCCATACTGGCAGAAGCATATTCTAAAGGGGCTGAATATCCTTGAAGGAGTAAGTAAATTTATTCTACCAATTGGATTATTCAATAAAACCCAACTAGCAAGCTATACATATACATCACAACGTTATTGCTTCAATAAATAATTATTGCTAGACAAAACATTCTTATTGTTTGATCCCAAATTAAGCAAAGCTTGTATTATGGTTGCCAAACAATGGATTGGGGGTGATCAAACTTACACCCAGACCAGGGCTAATTCAGAAGACTGTTATTGAAATTAGCCCAGTAACCACCCAGTGCAGTGAGCCAAGCGTTCTATGCCTGGAACTAGACCAAGTTGCTGTCATATTAATATAATAAGAATAGGACATTCAATTTGGAAATCTTTTCAATGTCTTATTTCCCTTTCAAATTTTCAGTGTGAAAACAGAGTGGCCATAGTTAAAAACATACCCGAAGTGAATTCCAAGCTATGGAAGGTTAAACATTTGATCAAAGTGACGCCAATAAGCTTCCCATATGGAGAGCCTACCAAAGATGATATTAATTACACTGTGCTCAAGGAAGATGGCCAATGTTTGGTTACAAAGAAATTAGAACCTAAACAGGAACAAATTGAAGCATTTGAAAAGTTTGATAATGATGTGAAGAAAATGAATTCAGACACAATAAAGAAAGACTCAAGATATAAATGGAACAATGCATATAATGGAGGGTTTTAATTACCTACTAATATGCTAAGAATATTGTAGTTCTAGTGTAAATAAAGTATATACCTACTATAATAGTTATAAATTTATTTCAATTGTAGATAAACCTATACATGGACATATCAAAGACACACAGCTCTGTTTTTATATAACATTTATTTAATTATTGACATATAGGTATGCCCACAGGTACTGTACAACTAAAACTAATATTTCAGCTAATGTTACACTTCATAATAATCTAACAAATGGTAATATTGCTCCCTTTTGTCCTTCAGAAAAATGAAATGAAATATACTATGAAGGTTGCAAGAACCTCTTCATCCATGAAAAATAAAGGGACAAGCAAGTGGTGTCAGCATTTATAAGCATTCCATACAAGTTGTAATATTCAATCATCATTATTTGGATCATGCTTTTTATCCTTATTCAACAAATAATGAAAATGTTCTGGAGACTTGAAATAATTTTCCAATATTATACCATGTTTGTTTCCCAGATCAAACCTAGCGTCACCCCAAGATACAAAATGGGTAGGCCTCAACTTTTTGAAATCCTTTAGATGGAATTTGTGTTTATTGATTGAGTTATAAAAGTGGCCTCTGAATACTGCTAGAAACTCATCACCGTCTCGATACAGTCTGAGGACATACTTAGATATTAATATTTTTACTGCTATATGTAAGGCAATGAATGCACCGAGATAAATCAAACCTTCCGTGGGACTGTTGGCTATAACTACATCTTCACCGAGTAAAATGGGATCGTTTGCATCTAAATAATCAAACACAAACGCAGCATAGTAAGCTCCTCCTAGTGAGACGGTCGTCGTAGTAAGAGTTAAGTAAGCAGAAGCTACATTAAGAGCTGTGTCCATTGGTCCTTTGTATATCAACTGCCATCGTTTAGAAACGTCGTCCTTCCGTCTCCACATATCCTGCGTCTCCATAAACCGAGGTGGAGGCCGAGTGGCATACTTAGCTGAAAGTATGTTAAATCTTGGTTTTTCAGCCAAACGTAGTAACCGTATACAGTTCATATTAGATGATAATAAAAATAACGGCTATTGACTCATTTCCTAATATAACACGTACTTTTTCTTCTGTTAGGAAATGAAATATGGAATATGATGATAATTTGCTATTGCTATTTTTAGGTTATAGACACAGCTGACCAATGGAGCTTAGCTTGTCTTGTCAAACACACAGATTATTAATTCACTATAATACTGTCTCGATGATACTGTCAAATACGGCAAACCAACCGATCAAATTCGGCATTTCGTAGAAGTATCGTTACATAGAAAAAAAACATCCTCTGTGTGTGACGAACTACGTACGTCTACTATTCAAGACGCATAGTTGGCTGGAAGGTGTGCTTATTAGAATTTTCCTTGCTATTAATTACTTCACATTGGCAAAATACTCGCTTTAATAGCGTATAATAATTCCTTATCGTATTCCATAAAATTTCATGATTTAACTCATTTCATAAAAAGAACCATATAATTTGGTACCATCGTATTACCATTTGGTAATTTGGTATCATAATTTGGTAATAGGCTTAACTTTTGTCTGACAGAAGCATGTGTGCGTTTTTATTTTACACAATGAATACAATTATTTAAATTAGAATTACGTCAACGTCGGACGCGCTGACGCTCAAATCTGTAGCAGTTTGCCACACAGACCATTACTATGTTTGCCATGAAGAAAAAATCGTAACTATTTATCTTTGATTTATAATCTTATTAACTGGCGGCGATGGCATATTATATTTTTATATTTAACCTTACATTATACAGTAATCTGCGGCTTACACGCTTTTGGGCGTCGTCGATCGTCGGTGGAAAAAAAAAAAAAAAAATCATGATCACGGATATACACCACGCACACAGTATTACCGCCTCCATGCATAAACTTCTTGTAAACCCATGTGGTCAGAGATTATCATCATACTTGATACATGAACACTTTTTAACCGACTTCAGGCGCAATTATAAATATTCATAATACATGATAAAATATAGATATAATAAAATATAGAATAAAACATGATGCTTCCGTCGAATCAAATATATTATTGAATAGGCACCATAAATAAATTTGTAAATGGATATAAATTGTTTTATATGCCATCCGAAACTAGAAAAAATAATAATTTGAAAACATAACATGAACAAAGACCGTTAGTATAATGTATCTATGTATATAAGTTTTAATTACATCGTTAAAATGAATTTAATATACTGATAACATGTATAAGCATAAATAATTATATTTTCTGTGATACAAAGGCAAAATACCTTTTAAGTTTTTGTTTAACATAAACAAAACAAGACAGTTACTTACCTAATATACAAACATAACATTTCTATTTATTGTTAAAATTAAGTCAGTTTTAAACTAGGTACCTAGATTTTAAACATCCGCTTCCACAATATCCAACATATTGGTATAAGTAGGTGCCTACATGTAGGACCTACTTATAGGTACGCATTGAAAAAATAAAATCGCCGTAAATTGTGACTTATAAATCGATTGGTTTTGTGGATTAATATAATAACTTTTAATACTAACATATTAAGTAGATATAATAAGTCAATCAATACAAGCTTTTACAATACCTAAAACAGGGGCACAGCTAATAATATATTTTGTTACTTTATTAGTTAACAACAATTGCATACAAGACTATTTTCAAGTATTACACAGCCATTTGGCAAAAGTACATATCAACTTCAAAAATATCGTGATTAACAGTCTCCTTAAAACAAGGGTTGTTCCAGATAGAACACAACACACAACTACTGTCATTCTAAAAAGAATTTTATCCCATTTGAATAAAGTCTTATTTCGTCAGTTTAGATTACCTTGAATAATATGTACCACCCGATATTTCTGATGTTGACTGTATAATACGGGTACATTTGAAGTAGACTTGTTAAAAACTATGCCAGTGGTGTCAGCACGCATGTCAAGACAAAACCTCTGTCACGGATTGGCACGGTCGCTCTCTGCCTTATTTCATACGAAAGAAAGAAATATAATCCACATATTCTGTGACATACGTCTAGTCTTGGCGCTCATGCTACAACTATACAGATATTTCCCGACTGACAATGAATTTTAAAACCAAATTTCTAACATATATTAGATACACATAGGTACTTAATAACTCTACTTTATGTAGGTAATAAAACATATTATCTGAGATCTGCATAATATTATACCTAGTAATTTATACATTAATTTAACTAATCACTAAGTTAGACGATGTGGTCGAAACAAACGTAATTCATCTTTACTGACGGGTGTTTCAAGGTTAACAAAAAGATATTTCAAATTATCTTAAATCTAAAAAGTTCCACTAAGGTAGAGAGAAATGAAGAAACTAGCTGAACCAAGTGAAATTATTTGACAAATAATTGGTAAGGTGCAGTACATCTATAACCATGGCATTTGGAATGTAATTAGTGACTATTCGAAGGATTTTAAAAATTGATTTAATTTTGTATCCAGTATAAATAATATATTGTAAAACAATGAATTATTGGGTAATTTTATTTCTATCTACGGACAATGCAATACATGCGATTATTGCGTAGAACCATGGATAAATAATGTATTATGTGTTACGCGATGTCACCGGGCCCAGCTAGCTTTATAATAATTATACGTCTACATTTTATGCAAATATACATACTTAAAAACGAATCCCCATATTTTCAGAAATTCCAATCTATACAAACTATCAATAATAACAAACTTCAGAACTAAAGTTTACAAAAAATAGTAATTTTGAGGTAAGATTTAAAATATACTACTTTAATGTTCACACGTCTGTGATGCTAAATTATTAATTATTATCAAGTCACTTACTACCAATATTTTTTCTGCGCGTTTTCTTTGCCAGGTTATCTTTTATACCGTCATGTTTAGAGAACAAGTAATGGGCGAATAAATCATCTTTGCCCATATCAACTTGTTTGTTTTTTGCATTCTCCATCTTTGTACTGGTCGGTATGTTGCTGGAATTTTGTAGGATGCTTAATAGATTCGCTTCTATGCCTTCTTTATGGTTTTTAATGAATGTTTTAGTAGTATTCTCGCCTTTATTGACACCTATCGTGTTATCGCCATTTGCAGTTTGTTTCCTAAGACTTTCTGGCAATGCATCAGATTTTAGTTTGACTAGAGATGTATTGACGACGGAACAATCTATTTGCATTAGTGTTACATGATCGTTCATTATAGAGTCTGAAAAATAAAATATAAATAAATAAATAAATAAATACATCATCACACCTGTATTCCCCGAAGGGGTAGGCAGAGGTGCACTGCAGTGCGCCCACACTTCGCCGATGTATTTTGGTCCCAATGTAATAGGGGGCGAGCCTATTGCCATTATACCGGGCACACAGGTTTCCTCACGATGTTTTCCGTCACCGTTTCTTAGCAAGTGATAATCTCAGATGAAAATGAGATTCGCACATGGAACCCAGAGGTGCGAGCCGGGGATAGAACCTGCGCACTTTGATTGCAAAGCGTGCGTTCGACCACTCGGCTACCACTGCTAAATATAAATAAATGAGCTACAAAAATCAATACCTATAAACCATAAGTTGAGGCCTTCCGGAGACTAGTGTGTCGAGTCGACTCTCACGCGTCAATAATTTTGCCAATATCAAAACAGACTGTATAACCACATAAAAATAGTTAATTCTTCAATGAAATTACACTGACAGCGCGAACGAAATTTGACGCTTGACGGCGTGGCTTTTACCACAGAAATTCAATCTTTATGCATATTGACACAGAGATTATTTTGGTATCGGCAAACATTTTGACGAGCGACATTTGACACCCCAGTCTGCGGGGGCTTAATTCTGCAAATAATTATTACTCACCATTGCCGTTTCTTGCGGGTAAAATCAACGCCATCTTCGGCGGCCGAGTGATATTGTGAGACACGGCCGGCAATAGCAAGTGCTCTCCTTTCCCAACACCGACTATGTAAAACGTATCGTCTCTCCTGTCGAGCGCCGCCAGTAAAGCGTTCCATTCCCCCAAATCATCAATATTGAAATCGTCCACGGATTTCCTCTTAGATCTTTTATATAACGCATCGTAATCGATCACTGCACTTCCCGGAAAATCTATTTCCTTATTGCGTCTCAGTCGACGTAACCGAGATTTGTCGCGGACATTTCTACCTTGATTTCTTGTGCTGGGGAAGTCTATGAGGTGGCTGTCTAAGTTAATTTTATTGAAGAGCTTATACGTTTCTATTAATTCTCCTGCAATAAAATATATTTCTTTATAATTAGAAGTCGCGATCACGCACATGTCGTGGAAGAAAGGGAAGGGTACCACCACACTACTTTCCAATTGCAATTGTGTTGACATGAGTTACGATAGTTATATAACTCTTTATTGTTCTGCCTCTCAAAGTAAACATGGTTCATAGCTTACAATGAGTCTCTATCGTTGGGTGACAGGAAAAACTCACTAAGTACAAAAAAAAAAGATAGATGTTTTTTACACTAAGTACCCAACAACAACAACTTTCCCAGGAAAAAGTCATCATATCCATTACTTTGCAGAATTACAAGAAGCAAAAATCACTAAATCACATTAAAAAGACTATAAAATTCAAATTACTGCATTGTTTTTTTTTGTTACTTAATGAGTTTTTCCTGTCAACTGAAGCTATTATCATAACTACCTATGTACGCTGAGGACTCCTACGATAGTGTCGCTTTATACCAGTAAATAATTTTCATAACCAGACTAATAGATTCGGAAATTGTTATGGATAAAAAAATAATGGCGCGAGTAGTCTTACCATTGATTTTCTCTTCGTTGAGATACACCTGTCGTTTCCTCCTCGGCACATTGTATGTCCAATTTAATGTCTTCCCGCTGCCGATCCATCGGTTAAGTTCGCCAGCGATCCTTATACTCTCAGTTTGGTTCACAAAATCATTGGCTCTCAATGTCGCATTCAGACAATCTGTACTGTAAGTGCCGTTCGTTAAATCATTTTCTGGAACGCAGACAAACACACACTCATTAGTTTTGCACACAAACGTTAACTTTTTTTAGGGTTCCGGAACTAAAAACGACTCCTTATAGGATCACTTTTTTGTCAGTTTTTCTGTCTGTTTTTAATTAGTATTCAAGAGGCAATGGGGTGAGCCACATCATGAATGTTTATTTATGTAAAATAATATCGATTTTTACAGATTATACACTAAATTGACGGCACTTTTATTATTTCCATCTTACTCACACGTATGGCCGTGAGCAGGATGACAATATATTTAGTTTGCAGTAGTTTAGTGCCATCAGATTCAGAACCAATAAGAAGTGATATCATAGAAAACAGTATTTTATTCTTAGTTATTACATACATACATACATACATATACTCACGCCTGTATCCCATGGGGGTAGGCAGAGACTACCGTTTGCCACACGCTACGATCCTGACATACCTCTTTCGCTTCATCCACAGTCATACATCTTTTCATGCACTTCCGTCGGTTAAGGGTGCTACGGACTTGACCTTTCTGGAAGAGACCGTTAATCTGGTCGTGAAAAGTCCTTCTCGGGCGCCCTCTTCCGACATTTCCACTCACGTTTTCCTGGTATATTTCTTTAGTCAGTCTACCTTTATTCATCCTCTCTACATGGCCAAACCACCTCAACATACTTTTCTCAATCTTAGTCACCACATCATCCTTCAGCTTACATTCATCTCGTATCTTGCTATTCCTCAACCGGTCAGCAATGGTGACACCACACATACTCCGTAAGGAACGCATTTCCACCGCATTCACCCTACTCTCATGCCTCTTTTGCCAAACCCAACATTCACTGCCATACATAAGAGTAGGTACCAAAACACCATTGTGCATCGCCAGACGAGCCTTTTTTGAGACAGCCTGGCTACTCACAACGGCACTCACTCTTAGTTACTCTTAGTTATTAAATTGAATAAATACCAGATGATATATCAACAGCATTTTCTTCTGTCCACAGTAGATGACGTGTGCTTTTGTGTGGAGTTGTCGGACCGACAAAGGCCTTTGCGTTCCACCTTAAATTGCAAGAGAATGAAGAAGTTAGTATGGCGCAAGTGATGTATCATTCACTACATGAGTGATATTGGTCTGTTTTACAGCTGAGTCTCCACTCTCCAACATACTAAAGGACAAAACCATCGCCGAAATGTGGGTGTACTACAGCACACGTCTGTCTACTCGTCCCTGCTTTAGGGAATTACTTAATGATGTTATATAAATATACAAAAAGTAGTTGATGTCAGTCAAGATAAAAAAAACAAGATCAGTCAAGGATAAAAAACAAGGAATTAATTGATTAGCAGGATAAAATAATGCAAAATCCCGAACTATGACCTTATAAGGAGATTATTAGTATAAAGCCCTGGACATACCGGGGCATCAAGACGCGCGCTGAAAATTGTTTATCCAATACCAAAATGAACACTTAAATAATATAGGTACATAAGGGTTGAATTACTATTCTCTTGCACTGTCAGTCAATAACATTTCATTGAAAATCGAGCTTTTTCTATGTGTAAAAAAAGTTCGTTTTGGCATTGGTAAAAAAACTGCAGCGCGTTTATTGACGCCTCAGTCGACCCGGGAATTTATACCAATGTTTGTACATTCTGAGAACATAACAAGTCATCAATACTAGAAACAATATCTCAATGACAATAGGGCATCGAAGGAGAATCCGTCGGTCGCAATGAATGCATATATTGTTTGTTACCACAAAGCGGATCAAGGTTACCACCTGTACTTACCCCAGTAAGTTCCAATTAAACGAAACCATGAATACCATTGCGAATATGACCGCTATATTCTTCTTGGGTATTAAAAGAGACGCGTCTATTCGCGGCACCTGTGAACATAAAAAAACACCTGTATTTAATCACTAGTAATAAGTTAATAAACCGATCAGCGGGCTAACTACTTCAAGGTCAGATTCGATCATACAATTACTGTATTAACATAATTTAACACTTAATAAATGTAGACAGCATTTTAGACAGGTCCATATGCTGATGAGCACATAAATATTCCAAGGACGTTTAGAGAAACGCTTATAAACTTTTAATTTTATGGTGCCATAAATAATACTCTAGTACAGACCGTCGGTTTAAAACTTAAAAATCATTTAACGATTTATAAAATTATAATTTAGTATGCTGAATATCTTGTTATATAACAATAGATTAATCGAAAATCGATTTCTCATATTTAGTCCTAAGCTTAATAAAACTTTGTATTATTGGTACCATAGAATGGACTTTGGTTGTGGGTGATGCTGGATGATAGTAAGATTGGCTTGGTCGCTCTCTGTCTTATTTCATACGGAGAAAGAGATATAATCAACATATTCTGTGACATAAGTCTAGTCTTGGTGCTCATACTACAACTACCGGTAGGCGATTATGTAACTCTGATTGCCACCAATTTTCATTGAAAACCAAATAACATGGCGAATTTTCAATACATGTTGACAGGAGGTGATTGAAATTATTTTGCAATAGAATCACGTGGTCACTCTGCAGGGCAAACAATTACCGTATAATTACACAATGGATCACAGTCACAGCCACTTTTACTCTAATTACACAATTCCACTAATTATCCTTCATTGCTTACCTTTCGACTTCTACCATTAGAGCCCAAGTGATCTCGTAACAGTTTGTTTTCCAAACGTAGTCTGGCGATTTCTTGGTGCGCCTCCAACAATTGTTGCTCCAACGCTGATACATATTCTTTCTTCTTTTGACGTGACTGACACGCAGATTCACTGCGAGAGTAAACAAAAGCTATTCAGGATATTAGAACAAATGTCTTAATTATCAAAAAGCGAATCGACTCAAGCGATTTTTTTCCGTTTTTTGAGCTGGTTTTCGTGCAAAGTTACCAAAATGTCGCTTGAGTCAAATCGCCTTTTAATCGTCGATAAAGTTACAACAAAAGTATGAGCTGTGATTCTAATACAACTTACCGGTTTTTGATCATTCTCTGTTGTTTCTTGATAATTCTAATTTCGGCATCACTAAAGTTTGATAAATCCGTTGTAGGGCTCTTTGGATCATCAATGTCTAGTATAGGGATTACCCCATTTTGTACTGTTTGTGTTATTGCACCTTTTTGACTAGTGGCTAATGGTTTAGGATTCAAAATTATATTGTTGCTAGGCGAAGGTACCTAAAAGATGTTTGAATCAATTTATAAAATGTAGTACAGACAGTGTCATAAATATTGGGATTAACAGACTGTTGACAATGCTAAGAAATAAGAAAAACAAGTATAACACAGTACCCAACAAGTGTCACACACTTATGACAATAATTTTATATCCATCAATTATTCAGATCATTTTGATCTGTCTCTTTGTTCTGATAGTTTAGGTCCTAACTGTACTTGTACATTATTGGATCATCATACTGAACAATTCTAAATACCGTAACAAAATAAAAAGTGTAAGCAGTATTTAAAGTTTTGTGGAACCTATCTGAATAAACTTTCCTTACCTTAACTTGATAACCGTTAAGTTCCTTGGCACAATTGTATTTGTTTTGTGGTAATGGTGATATTGCAATTTTCCCTCCCTTTGTGCTATCAGCTGGTATTACAATGCTGGCTGGTGATGTCATCAAGTTGGAACACCTTTTAAGTATACTCGGCACCTTTTTTTGTTCCACAACTAACTGAATTTGTCCATTAATTGATATCTGTTTGTCATCCCTTACAAAGTTTGTGTTCTCATTGACTACTTTGAAGTAAGAATTTTGTTGGTAACCATTACCTAAATAAAAAATAACTGTTATTCAATTCAAATTCACTTAAGTACTTCAGGACAAGATCTTATAGATATAGACATTGAAATATCACCCACATCCTACATTACACGACAACTGAAACACAAATACTTTATTGTAAAAAATATAACTTACATTTAAGTAAATTTGAATCGAGGCTTACTATTTCATTATCACTTTCTTCAGTCTCCATTTTGATGCCCTTAAAGATAAAAAAGCAATTAAAAATTGCTATTTCTATATAAAGTCAATTTGAAATTAATGAATACCTTAATAATGCCATTCTCAATAGCCACAACTGGTCCACTTCTTTCTGGTACATTATTAAGGGGAAGATGGGTTGATGCCAGGCTTGATGGTGGAACTGTCCAAATAATAAGTAACATAAAGAATCATTACTTTTTCGTGACTACATTTTCTTCTCTAAACATGGCTAGATGCCCAAGCTCACATTATGTGGAGTTAAACTGACATAGTATAAATTTCGTTTCGTAAAATATATTATTACACTCTTTTTTTATCATCATACTTTAGAAACTCTGTTCTTTATCAACTGAATAGGAAATGAATTAACTCACCTGTTTTTTGTAGAAACAGTTCAACGTCTTCAAGGTTCAGGTTATTTGCTGGTTCATCATGGAAGGTTGACATCCAATCAAAAGGTGACTGTGAGGACTGCCTTGCTGATGCACTGCTGGAACTACTGTATGGGCATAAGGTTCAAAGGTTGATAAAATTCTGTCAGTTAATAGATACCTAGATAGAAGATTTTCTAAGATCAGTTTCAGATCACTATTTTGCAAGATTTTGTTTATAATGTTAAAGTAATAGAATTTTTTGTACCTTTTACATATTTCCAAGCAATATGGTGTAAAGCTTGGTAAATAAATATATATCATACCTACAAAAAACTATATAAGTAAATTTGCATTTACTGTCAGAAACTCAGTAACAATCATGATATGTTATGAATTTGCTTACTTTTTAGAATCATCATCACTCCCAGAGTCGGAATTGCTGCTGCTTGGTGATGACTTGATGCTTAATGCTGGTGATATGGGTGGAACGAGGGTCGGGGCTGCATCAGCCAGGATCTCGCTCGGCGACGCGTCGGTCGAGTCCAGCACAGAAGACCATTTGTAATCGTGCGACAGCAACTGTTCGAGAAAATCCTCGCCTAATACGAGAAAAGTTTAATAGCAATATAAAACCTTATCGCGATCGGCATTAGATATAAACTGGTATTACTTTGCGAGATAAAACTATACGATACCTTAACTATCACAAGTTATGATACGTGCATAGCAAAATAAGGTTTGCAGTAACACGGAACCAATTAAAACCGAAAGCATGTGCAAGGACGTGTGTGTATATGTACAATATTACTGAGAGGTCAACAACATGCGTTCCAAAAAATTAGCAGTCACATTGTTGATACGTTAGCCGGAATTGAGACGTGTAATATTACAGCGAAATTTACCGTATAAATATTCCTTATTCTCGATCAAAATATCCGTATCCATCGGAACAAAGACACCTGATCCATACAAGTGGCCTATTCACTTTATATTACTAATTTAGCGTAGATATTTCGAACGCAAAATACAATAACACGACGACGGACGACGGCCATAAGTTTTTTTTTCCTGCTTGGTTGGTTGGTTGACTCATGACTGACAATGACGTTGACGGCCGTTGATCAAACTATCAATCAATGTGGAATATTTAGTTTTTTAAGCTTCGTTTTTTAAGCTGAAGGAACTTGAAAGGTAAATTTAGTTTGCCATGACTTAGACCACGTTGTTGATATTAAAATTTTAATTTCATTCAATTTTAAGGTGAAACGTTGAAAATACTACGGCAAAAGCCTGTGAAATAAAACGTAATTTTGACAGTGGTAGTGATATTGACAGTGACATATGCTCTGTGTTAGTGACAGTCGTCCGTCGGGCCGATTGATTTGTCGATTCGGTTATTGGATTATTGTTTCTATTTTATTATTTATTATTCTTGTGGTTCCTATGCGGAAATATAAGAACACATAATTAATTACGCCTACATGTGATCAAAAATATTTCTGTTTTGTTAAAAATGGGAGCGTAAACGGATTCAAGGTGCCGGTTGCGAAAATGTCTGTTCCTGGCGAACAGGACGATTTCTTATTTCGTCCTCAACAGCATTTGGATGCAAAATGGTTGAATCCTGACTTGCAGGATGCCTTACATGATCCCGATGCCTTGTGTACTCTGTTCAACAGTCTATTGCAGGACCGCGAAATATATTTCGACAACCGAAATGGGCTTGTAAACAGTTCTGGTATAACAGCTAAACTCGGTGATAGTGGCAAATACTACTGTGGATTGAGGGTAAGTGATATCAATACGCAATATTATTCAAAAATTATAGTGAATACGGCAATGAATAATTTATTTGATGGTATATACCTAGATATTGACATGCACCTGCTGTGATGGATTGTGTGGACCTCACTCAGGGTGTGCTTGCCCGCCCTGCGCTTCACTATCTGCTGAGGAGGAGCTTCGTGTCTCCATTCAATCCAAACTGGTGGTACCACCATCTTCAATACAAATTATTGATGATCTCAAGTGGAAGCAGGATCCAGGTATATAAAAAATATTTTTTAAATCAAATTTTATACTTTTCTCAATTTCAAAGTACCTTATTTCATTTCTGATCTGTGTTACTATACATTTTGTACCTACTTATATCCCTCTTTTTATCCAGGTCCGGAATGTCTGCAGAGTTTAATGGAATCTCTGTTCTGGGAGCAGCGTGTGCGTGCCATCAACACTGCTGTCACCTGTCCATTTATATCTCAAATCCGTCGCTTCATTGTCCTGTGTAATAGACATCTTGTTGCTGTAATAAGGTGATTATGGATTGATCCGCCATCTTTATCACTGTCATCATCCATTTTATTATTTACAATGTGTATTTATTTAATTTGCCCTTGCTTGCAATTACTTGACGCTGTCTGAAATACCCGCTAAACGCAGGTAGAGCCATTCCTCATCTTATTCCATTAAATATCATCATTTCATTCATTTCTTAAATAAAGAAAAAGAAGGTGATTATATAAAATCAATAAATTAATGTGTAAGTGAATCATGTTAAGTAACTTCATTGTAAGGAACCTTCTTTCTAAACAGTTATGTTCTTACAGAGACCAAAGTCAGAACAAGGAAATGAAGAGGGTTAAAATAGACAAGAAGCTGCCACATCCTATTAGTAATAGAGCACTGAGTAATGTGGTCAACACTCTGAATAAACCTGCTGAACTGAGCACTGACACGCAAGAGGACAGTGAAGAACAACCAGATGATTCAGAAAGGTTAGACATTAACTCAAATGTGAAGTCTTTCATCCTAAATCGAATAAATTCAGTATCAAATTCTAGACAACAATATTTGGCAGTAGTTATTGGGTGCCCATTTAGCAGTTTGGGTATTAAATCACCCTTTAAGATAGGCAGTGTCTTATTATCGTGTGCGCCTCTCAGTGCTCTTGGACTGGCTCGCGTTGGCGCCCGCGCGGCTCTGCGGCTTGCTCTATCACTGGTGCGCCGGGCATGGCGATGCGGTGAGGACGCGGACGTGTGCTCGGCGCTGCTGAAGGATGCGCTCGACGCCGTGCGTGCGCTGCCAGACGCGGCACTATTCGCGGGTGCAGGCGCCGCACAACAGGCGCCACGATCGCAGAAGATATGGGCAGAGGTTGTCGATAGTGCTGCCAAATTCTTACATCAAGTTGTTGTGGGGTAAGTGACATAATGTAATGTACCTACATTTCAGGGATGTAGAAGCCGGTTGAGTAGCACTAGATCAGCAATTATTAATAACGTAATTGACTTGTTTACACTTACTTGGTCTTACTTTGAGTATTTTTTTTTTAATTAGCGGTGTTTGGCGTATCCTTAGCACGCACTCAACTTATAATTGATGGGTTTGAAGGAATCAAGGAATTATTTTTATGGTATTGTCCGACAGTGAGGTCGGGTGCAACGTGCCGCTGGGTGACTGGCGTACGTCCCTTTGCGTGTGGGTAGAGCTGTGCGCGCGGCGCGCAGAACTGCCGGCGCTACTAAAGGCCGCAGATGTTCTCGTCACACTGCCGCCCAAGCAAAAACGACAACCAGATAACAGGTAATATAGCTGTTTTGCTCATACATTTAATAATGTCAATTTTAGTTTGGGTACCAACAGTATTACCACCTCTCATATTATCTGTAGTGTTTTTACGAACTCTGCTTACCCTCCAAATCCATCTTCGTATTTCCTTCATGATATCATGTTGTCACCGTCATTATTTACAAAATCTGTAGAATTATTTCGACACAACATGCAGATGTTTATGTCATCATGTATTTCTTTTAGGATAACACTAGAAGAATGTACCGCACCATTGGGACCATTCCTTAGACGTATGGCGAAAGTAACCGCGCCTAACCCAATCCTAAACATTGAACCTACAACTGAGACCAATCCTACAGAGACATTTCTGAAGTAAGTAAAAATAAATTCAAATTTAAGAAAGAATATTTAAAAATTAAATTCCAAATTATGCATGATTTTATAAAAAGTTTGAATTCACACTTATCAGGTTGTAACTAAGAATCAAATTCAAATGTCAATATTTATAGGGACCTGAACTTACCCAGTGGTGATGGTTTGATGGAAGTAAGGACAGCTGGGATTGCATTACTGTGTCACATAGACAGACTCGGAGCACCATTGCTACCACCTCTAAAAGGATTTGTCACGGTAAGTAATGCCAAATTTCCACACAAAAAATACATATTCATCCTGTAAACAAAGGCAAATGAGTTTAAATTCTAGATTGCGCCTTTTCGATTTTAAAATGCATTTTTTTTTCTGCCCAGTCTGTCTGTCTATCTGTGAAAATAAAATTGCTTTGAAATTTAACTTGTATTTCGTGTACTATGGTTCTGGCATCTAAAAAGGAAGCCTGAGTAATTTTAATGTTAGTAATAAGATATAAAAAATCAATGACGTAATAATAGTACAAAGACACCCAATTTGGCACATTGATGTTAAGATGCACAAACATGTTTTCACTGTGTTGGCAATGAAATTATATAATAATTCTTCAGAAAGTGCACTTTTAGCACTCCGACCAATGAGGAATTCTATATTGCTGTGCTATTCAGCTTTAATTTTTCGGAATTCTTTATGAGTGTATGTGTGTGTGTACTTTACTTTACACCATGTGTTTAGTATTGGACAGGCAAAAATATTACTTAATATTTAACAGACTTCAAAACAAAGAGGATATTCTCAATTCGAATTGACTCGAAATGTGTGTGTGTTTGTATAGTGTACGGAATCGGCGCAAGAAGTTGTGTCAGTGGGGTCTGGGCCGTTACATTTGGGCACGCTCAGGATACAGCAGATTGCGTGCGCGGAAAAACTGGCGCTGCTGCTGACGCTAGATGGAGCCGTGTACACGCTACCTTACGATACGATGACCCCGCAACTTGTTCCTGGTGAGAATTCTTCCGAGACTATTTATTATTTTTGTTTAAGTTTCGAACGACTGACGGTTTTAGTGATTTTGTATCCTCTCATATTATGTCTAAATAAATCGAACTGTTAAGTTAACTGCACACTGCGGCGTCCACTCTCGCCTCTGAAATGTACACGTCAAAGTATTATTTCGGACTGGTGATACACCCTGTAATTAATATTTTTGCGTTGCCCTGCACCATGGACGACTGTCGTAACTTGAAGCGGCTTTAAGATCCTTAGTCGCCAACTAACGGTTTTTGAAAAAAAAGTTGTGATATTCAACTGCATGCTTAGCGACCACATGTAGTGGTTATAAAACGGGCATAAAAGTAATCTAAATGTGCCTTTTTGAATTCGTCCATAATGTGATATCAGGTTTGGAGAGCAAGACAATAACGCAAGTGTCGTGCCACCCGCTGGGTCGGCACTACCTGTGCTGCGGGGCGTGCGGCGGCGCGTGGTCGTGGGGCGCGGGCGAGGAGGGCCGGCTCGGGCACGGCGACACGGCGCCGCGCGACGCGCCCGCGCATCTCCACCATCTCGCGCACCACGAGGTCGTGCGCGTCGCCGCCGGCCCCGCTTGCAGGTACCGTGGAACTGAACTACTCCGCACGGCGACACGGCGCCGCGCGACGCGCCCGCGCATCTCCACCATCTCGCGCACCACGAGGTCGTGCGCGTCGCCGCCGGCCCCGCTTGCAGGTACCGTGGAACTGAACTACTCCGCACGGCGACACGGCGCCGCGCGACGCGCCCGCGCATCTCCACCATCTCGCGCACCACGAGGTCGTGCGCGTCGCCGCCGGCCCCGCTTGCAGGTACCGTGGAACTGAACTACTCCGCACGGCGACACGGCGCCGCGCGACGCGCCCGCGCATCTCCACCATCTCGCGCACCACGAGGTCGTGCGCGTCGCCGCCGGCCCCGCTTGCAGGTACCGTGGAACTGAACTACTCCGCACGGCGACACGGCGCCGCGCGACGCGCCCGCGCATCTCCACCATCTCGCGCACCACGAGGTCGTGCGCGTCGCCGCCGGCCCCGCTTGCAGGTACCGTGGAACTGAACTACTCCGCACGGCGACACGGCGCCGCGCGACGCGCCCGCGCATCTCCACCATCTCGCGCACCACGAGGTCGTGCGCGTCGCCGCCGGCCCCGCTTGCAGGTACCGTGGAACTGAACTACTCCGCACGGCGACACGGCGCCGCGCGACGCGCCCGCGCATCTCCACCAACTCGCGCACCACGAGGTCGTGCGCGTCGCCGCCGGCCCCGCTTGCAGGTACCGTGGAACTGAACTACTCCGCACGGCGACACGGCGCCGCGCGACGCGCCCGCGCATCTCCACCATCTCGCGCACCACGAGGTCGTGCGCGTCGCCGCCGGCCCCGCTTGCAGGTACCGTGGAACTGAACTACTCCGCACGGCGACACGGCGCCGCGCGGCGCGCCCGCGCATCTCCACCATCTCGCGCACCACGAGGTCGTGCGCGTCGCCGCCGGCCCCGCTTGCAGGTACCGTGGAACTGAACTACTCCGCACGGCGACACGGCGCCGCGCGGCGCGCCCGCGCATCTCCACCATCTCGCGCACCACGAGGTCGTGCGCGTCGCCGCCGGCCCCGCTTGCAGGTACCGTGGAACTGAACTACTCCGCACGGCGACACGGCGCCGCGCGACGCGCCCGCGCATCTCCACCATCTTGCGCACCACGAGGTCGTGCGCGTCGCCGCCGGCCCCGCTTGCAGGTACCGTGGAACTGAACTACTCCGCACGGCGACACGGCGCCGCGCGACGCGCCCGCGCATCTCCACCATCTCGCGCACCACGAGGTCGTTCGCGTCGCCGCCGGCCCCGCTTGCAGGTACCGTGGAACTGAACTACTCCGCTCGGAAACAGTACCGCCTTCTTTAACGACTGTTAACACCACATCTCGTCAAGAACGTCTTAGAACGATAGAGTACATCCTTTACTACGCTACTGTCCTGTCAAAGCGTAATGTGCAATGCCTTATTAACGTATTTTCTAATATTTATAAGCAGCGCTAAAGACACACTGGACCTTAACTTTGTATTTAAAATAAGTTTTGGCGATAAAAAAAAAATAAGCACTGAATTTCTTGCCGGATCTTAACAGTCAATATCGCGCTCCATACCTGTAGTAGTATAATAGTATATAAGAAAAATGTGTTATCTAACAATTTGTAAGTGCTCCCATAGGCCTATACAAAATAAATTATTTAACATTGAATTTATGTTGCTAAAAAAGTATTTTATTTGACTCTTCTGTAATTCTATGATTGTGGAAGGACTCATGGGATGATGGTACGATATTATGCTATTCGACAGTGCTGTGATCACATCCCGGGGCGCGTTGTACACGTGGGGCCGGGGCGCACAGGGCCGGCTCGGCCACGGTACCATAGAAAACTGTCTCACGCCGCAACCGGTCTCTTTCAACGCTCACAATATCGAGAGAATCATTGATATTGCACTGGGTAAGATGGTCTTAGCAGTATAAGTATCAGTGTTATGCTCCTCAATGCATTTAGTCGGCTGACCTATACGTCGATTCCAATATTTGAATAACAACTGAACCCGATTCCTACCTTCTTTGAGGCCTTAAAAAATCTCATGACCCAGCAACATTTCGGGCATAATAAATGTTTTAAATAAAATTGATTATAGAGTGACCCTTGAATTAACTTGACACATTTTAAAGTCAAAAGTTTTGATCAAATTTCACTTATCAATAGCCGTCTTCCAAGTGCGCAATGCAATTAATGTTGACACAAGAAAGCGCCCAAAAAATTTAAATTTTACATATTGTTATTTACCTAACGTTCTCATTACAAAAAGCTCGCGCCCTTCGTAGCATTAGACACTTTCACAATTCAATTTTGTGTGTAACTTTGTTGTCTAGGTATGTCAGATAATCTGTCATCAATTCACACAATGTGTTCTAGTTTTTTGGACGTCTTATTGGCACATTGGTCTTTAATATCATTGATTTACGTCTTAAAATTGTACGTAACTGTGGTTTCTAGGTTGGGGTGAAGCCCAAACAGTGTGCTGCACGTGGGAGGGCGCGGTGCAAGTGTTCGGTGACGCGGAGGGCGGCTCGCCGCGCGCGCTGGCCGCGCTGTCCGTGCTGCGCGTCACGCGCGTCTTCACTGGCGAGCACTGGCACGCCGCGCTTACGGACACGTAACTATTCTTATACTTACTTTTTAACCGACTTCATAAAGGAGGTGGTTCTCAATTTGAACCCGTATGTATTTTTTTTTGTATTTAGTACTAGATCGTTATCTTTGTCCTATATGTATTTTGTCTAGGGATGTTACGGATATGAAAGATTGGATCTTGATACGGATATCAGAAGGCTTATGTCTTAAGTGTAGAATCGTTACTATTTTTTTTTTTAAAGCTGTTATCTTTCCAGTTTAAAAAAAAATATTAAAAAATGAGATTAGTTGGGATTATACTATCAGTTTCAGTTAGTTTCGGTTACGGACATTAGATTTTTTAAAATCATAAATGTAAAATACAAATAGCTAGTAAATGAATTGACTTTATTTCTACATTATTATTTGGTTTTACAGTTACTTTAATTCATTTAATACAACAAAGACATAATATATTTCGTAACATACATATATCCTTTAGACTCCGCCCCTATCCGAAATTAATCCTATCCTAAACTTTTATATCGGTTACGGTTAAGGATAAAATAATATTTAGGATATCCGATATTTTTTATCTACCACGTACAAAGTCATACAAAGTATGTTGGAACAATTTATTGTTTTAAAAATCGGATGTTTTTTATTCGCAGCGGGCAAGTGTATACATGGGGGAAAGCAGACGGATACAGGCTCGGTCATGGCAATTTGGAAAATATTAATACACCGAAAATGCTGGATGCGCTTCAAGGTAGTATTTTTAAGTAAACACCCTAAACATTTGAGAGTTGACAGACACACGTCCATTTTTGTCCAATTACGTCGATATTATTTTTTTTAACTCGGCATACGAGTAGATGAAAATTCATCCGCCATCTTTATCACTGTCATCATCCATTTTTATTTATAATGTGTATTTATTGAATTTGCCCTTGCTATTAATTACTTGACACTGGATGAAATACCCGCTAAACGCAGGTGGAGCCATTCCTCATCTTATTCCATTAAAATATCATCATTTCACTCATTTCTTAAAAAAAGAAGAAGAACTCGGCATACTTCAGTTCATACCATACCGTTTTTCTACACCAGCGTCATTGTGGAAGGTTTTTGAACTGTTATTTATAGCATACAGCTGGTCACTTTTTGAACTTTTATCCCGTATGAGATTGTTCTCCTTATATCTACACTCCATATTACGTCAGATTGTCTTTGTCAAGACATAAAAGACTAGACGGCCGTGGCATCAATGAGACCTATTTCTTTTTGACACATTCAGGTATTTGTACTTTCAAATATGATTGGGTAATGAATTGTTTTTTTGTAGGTATAAAAGTGGTGGATCTGTCGGTGGGCGCTATGCACGGCGTGGCGCTGTCGGCGGAGGGCGCGCTGTACGCGTGGGGCACGCTGGAGGGCGCGCAGCTCGCCCGCCCCGCGCCGCAGCCGCTGCACGTGCTCAACCCATCATTCAAAGCTAACGGTACTATATTATACATACTTAATAACAGACAATACATAACCATAAAAGGATGGCAATATACTTGATTGAGACTGTCAACCTTTTGTTAAATTTGGCAGGTATCGCCAGTGGACCGACACAGATATTCGTATGGAGCGAGGAAACTCCAAGAGATCTACCGTCTTCCTTGCCATTCGTTATAGACCTATCCGATTCCACTTTCAAGTAAGCAAAATCAAAATACGTGAAAGCCATTCTCCGTTTCGAATTAATGCTAATATTTTAATTTATAATTCGGCAGGCTTTTGGAAAGGTTGCTGAGAATTGTTGTGGAGCGCAGCAGTACAGCGTCGATAAACGAAGTCGAATGTATGGCCGTCTCCTGTTTGAACCTTTTGAGGCTTCAGGTTAGTTCCTCTTTCATACTTTCAATACTCTTATCGGAAGTCCGAAGAAGAATAAGTCAAAAAAATATGTACCCCTTTAAATTTCTGAGAACTTTTACAGTATTGATGGAATAAGTTAAATTTGACTCATTGAAGGCCAGTCTTAAAATCCTTACGTTTACATGGGTTTATGCATGTTTGCGTTCTGAAGATTTTAAGATACAAACTGAACCTTTAACACCGTGAAAGTACCGCGACCGTAAAGATGAAGTTATTTGTTGGGTATGCTACTCCAGTTTAACAATGTGAATTCTGGTTCGCGAAAACTATTGATTGCCTATCTTTCTCACTTTGTTTAGAATCAATTATTGTACCTCAGATAAACGAAGCCTATCTATAGATAGAGTATAACTGCTCGCAAAGCGTACCTTAGCCTTTTCTCAAAAGTGTAGCTTTTGTAACCTTTTGATTGTTCCAAATGATATTACCCGCCGCATTAGCATTGAAAATTGTGGATTAGTCAATTTTGTTTTTGTAAGTAGCTCTACTTCTGGCCGAACCCTGAATTTTGTATGTGAGCCTCTCTATATCTATAAAAGAGGAAAGATTTGTATTTTTGTATGTAACGAATCAAAAACTACTGGTCCAATTTCAAAAATTCCTTTACCATTAGAAAGCTACATTATCACTGAGTAACATAGGCTATATTAGAAACCCGTGCGAAGCTGGGACGGGCCGCTATATGATATATTTTCACAATTATGTCGTAGGTGCACGCGTGGCAATGTTCCCGTGGTACGGATGTCGAGGAGAGCGACACTGAGAGTCGGTCGTGGATGGCGGGCGTGCACGGCGCGCTGGTGTCGCTGGTGGAGGGGCGGGCGGGCGCGGCGGCGGCGGCGGCGGCCCGGCGGGCGCTGGCGGCCGCTTGGCCGCTCTTACTGCCCACGCCGCAGATACGCGCCCATCATCTGATCACTTTGTTGCCGCAAGGTAATTCCTAACCAAATATACTTTACGACTTTTATGAATTTGTAATAAATATTTTGACTTTTATTTAAATAAAAAGACCGCGAACAAAGTATTGCACACACATTAGGCTTACGCTAATTTAAGGACTATGACCCCCACATCAGAGGTTAGCACGCGCGACGGGCCGATATGGCCAGGATAAATAAAAAACTTGATAACCTGCTTAAAATCTAATTACTATTATGGGCTACTTATTTATAGTATTTATAACAAAGGCCTCAGCCCATACAGACATAAAACGTTTACATATATAATAGTTTAGCTTACGACCAATAAAAGATTCACGTTATATGACTAATATCTTATAAACTTGTCGAGTCTATTATCTAAAGTCGCACATACCGCTATAGCGAAGGCTAAGTAATTGAGCCGCCAGCTGAAGAATTTATGCGAGTGATTTTAACGATTGACGGCGACGAATCAATACCTTACGCCTTACAGCGTGATGACGCAAAGCAACAAGTCGTTAAATATTAAATGTCAACTTTACCTTTTTTGACGTTTTTTTACGTGGTAAAAGAGCCGGAGTGCGCCTATTTCTGTCGACCGACTACTGCTCTGATTTGTTCTAATTTGTTGAGAGTGGGTATGGTTGATGTTTGAAGGGTCTGGTTGTCGTTCCATCAGGGTCGGCTCCAGCGAGCGCGGGCGCGCGGTTCATGACGGAGCTCCTAGTCTGGTCTCTGCTGGGCGGCGGCGGGTTGCAGGACGCATTGCGTAACGCTTTGCAGACGCAATCTGAAGACACGTACAACCACTTACAGCTCGATGTGTACGTACATGTTGTATTTCAATTGTATTTTTGATGTGTACAATTGTATTGTTTTGTATTTTCTGACTCCGCTCACTCGCTCACTCGCCGCTACGACGTTTATGTTTCACATCTGCCAGGCGTCCCGCGACGGCTCAGTTTTTTTTAAATAACGTATACTATGAAATGAGTTTAAAATGTAAAATATATTGCATGATATAATTTTTAGGGAATACGACCAGATTGACATCGTAACTGGGCAACGCGGATCTCCGACTACAATAACCGGCGAAGAGGGAGAAATGGTTGCAGGTATGCTATTATAACCTCTATCTATATCAGCTATAGTGATCCTTTTTACATGACAGTGTTTTTTCCAGGTTGCGCAGAAGAATATCAAGTTAGCAACGCAACAGCTTTAGACAAAGGAGCTTCGGTTCCACTTATGCACTTGGTAAGTTATTAGAAAACCGACTTTATTATTTAAAACTTAAGGTCGAAAGTTACTCTTTCTCATCTCTAATGTTTTATTCAACAGGTAAAACACCTTATACGCAACACCAGTTGCCAAACACAGATGCACATGAATAGTATACTTGCTAACAAAAGTAAGACTGACGATCCAAAGGGACATGATACCGTAAGCCCGAGCTGCGATCTACTCATAAGATTTCAGAGGTAATTCTATTTCTTATTATTATCTCCAATATCAACTACTAACTTAGACAGTTTTAGCTCTAATAATATTGCTTTGGATGTAGTGAAAGTATCTTAGTAGTTGGAAAACGTAACGGTTTATCTATGGCGAGTCTTCATCGTATTTATCTAACATGTAAAATTATTAAAATACATAGAAATAAATCTGTGTGTCTTCATAATGTCTAGGGAGATCAATTTCGGCATTTGCTTGTAGCTCAAAATTGGGTTTAGTCAACGACCTTTTAGCCATCGGACGGCAGAAGTGGTCATCATACATCATCACGCCTGTATTCCCCGAAAGGCATAGGTGCATAGGTGCACTGCAGTGCGCCCACACTTCGCCGATGTATTTTTTGTCCCAATGTAATAGGGGGCGAGGCTATTGCCATTATACTGAGCACATTTCTCCTGAATACGAGGGAGATTTGGGCCATAGTCCTTCACCGTTCAGCAAGTGGTATTCATTTTTGAAAATGACATTCGCTCATGAAAATTCTCTCAGAAGTGCTGGCCCGGGATTTAAACTTTACGTTCAAGCTGCAGAAGTGGTGCTTAAGGTTATCGTAATATGAGTGTTTATTTCAGACTGTTATTCTGTGAAGCGATGTGGTCTCGCGGCGGGCGCAGCACCCGCGCTGGCGTGCGAGCGTTACTCACACAATACATAGAACTGATAGCAGAACACGTGCAGTCTATATTAAGCGCTTTCAAGCGAGCCGTACACAAGGGGAGTGCTGTGCAAATGGTCGCACTCTGTGATCTTATTGCTGCTGACATTGTTGGTAAGCGTGGCTAAAGTATAAATACTTTTGTTAGTGTTTATAAGAGTTTTCGAAGAGATTGGAAGAGTAGACACTCTGCCTAGCATCTCACTATCACTTGGCTGGCTTTCTTGACGCAGTTTTTGTACAGCCCACTTATCAATAATCTTAATTTCAAAAATATATTGGGTAGGCCAAAAGGTTTGTGAATACATACCTACTACCGGTTCTGAATGTTGTTTTCACTAAGAAGAATATTTGGGATTATCGTTAATGTGTCGCAGTCAAGTATTCACCGGTTCACGGACAATTATATTAAACCCGAAAAGAGTTATTTGGTGAAGAATTGCCCCTAAATTAAATACAATTTTGGATGCAAAATGTTTGTGTAATACCATATTGTAATAGACACATAAAAATTACAATCGCGTTAGGTCGGGTAGTGAGCGAGCTAGGTGTATGGGTGAACGCATGCGCGGCGCGGTCGCCCGGCGCACTGGCCGACTGCGCCGGCGCACTGGTGAAGATCTGCCTCGCGTGCGACGAGGCGGGCCGCGCACTGCCGGGCTGCGGCAAGCTGGACGCCGACCTGCTCGGCTGGCCCGGACTCGTCTCCAAGAAACCAATCAGGAGTAATAAGGTTATCAATAGGTATGTGATAATATTATTTTAAACGTGTTCTATCACGGTAGTGCAGTTTTAATTAATGATTTCGCAAGCTATTATGTGAATAGTGTTTGTGCCTACAAGTTATTATAGCTTGAGGGAGCTTCCCCTGATATTTATCAGTTTTAGACTTTCAATTTTCTGCGTGACTTTGCCGTTTACGTACGCTAGATTGTCTATTTCAAAACGTATGGCTGTGGCATCAATGTGAATGATTCGGCGTAATTATTTTGGACGTATTTAGTCAAATGTGAAAATCTATACTTTTAATATAATTATTACTGTAAATATTCATAGTATGACTTACAATATAAGGTGCAAGACTCACTCGGCCTTTTGGCTTTGGCTCCCATCTGCCAACGCAATACTGATATTGAAATTTTGTTCATAAATACTCGTTCAATTTCAGCTTATTTGAATTAGGTATTGCTATTAATTTATATCGCATCAATTTTACAAGCGTTCGTACTGAATTGTAGCTCGGACATGAAAAACAATACCAAAGAGGGCGGGTGCTGGGTGATAGTGTGCGGGTTTGTGTTCGACGTGGCGAATTTCGACTGCGAGAATGCGTCGACTGTGGAGATGGTCCGCAAGCTGCACGGCTGCGACGCGACCGCCGCGCTCTCCGTAGAGCCGCACGCCGCCTACCTGTCCAAAGTCACAGAGAAATGCGTCGGGTTTTACTCTAGTCAGATATACAGTCATAAGTGTCGTGTGAGTATGTGTTTTATATCTGAAGCATAAGGTGTAATTTTAATTACTTTTTTCCTTACGAAATCCTCTTACTCTATCAACCAGCCTACTTTTATTGATAGCACGTTAGTAGTGCAATCTATGATTATCTACATGGTGGCACCGAAACCATCTAGACTTTATCCAGTTCCATTTAATGTCTTCGAATGTTATTAGAAGTCCGTCACTTTAACAGACTTAAATTACTCTTTGGGTTTATATTTGAGTTAATATCCCTGAATTTGGGTTTTAGTTAATGGCATATGCAGAAGTCGGTAGCCGAGTGGTCGAACGCACGCCTTGCAATCAAAGTGTGCAGGTTCAAACCCCTCGCACCTCTGGGATTTGTGTGTGAATCTCATCCGAGATTATCACTTGCTATGAAACGGTGAAGGAAAATATCTTGTGGAAACCTGCACGTCTGAGGGAACTTGACTAGTTTTCGATAGATGTATGAAGTCTGCCAACCCGCACTGGGCCTGCGTGTTGGACTATGGCCCGAATCCCCCTCGCATTGAGGGAAGGCCCGTGCCCAGCAGTAGGTCGTTAAAAGGGCTGTAGTAGTAGATGCAGAAGAAGCTATATTTAAATGTTTTAACTTCATAGGAAAGCACGTCGAGTCTCCGCGCGCATCACATACTAGCGTCGTGTGCATTCCACCTAGCAGTGGGACTGTCACAGTGTGGAGCTCGACTCGCGCGCTCGCTGCCAATGCAGCAAGCGGAGCGGGATGCGCCGTACGCCGCCTCCGTGTTCCTGAGGGGTGGCCTGCAGGTATTATGAAATAGTTCGATTAATTAAGTGTCTGTGTCAATATATTATATATATAGTGAGTATACGACCTCAACCATTTTTATACCCGATTTTTTGTTTATTTTAGATATTTTGTAGCTTACTTTGGAAATCGATATATGACAATTTTCGTTTCGAATCATACTATCAGTGACTTCGGTTTCATTGCCGTTTTTTCTGACATTGATAATGACGTTATGATTCCACACGTGACAAATGTCACAATTTATCAATTATCGATTTTGGAAGTCGACGTCCAAAGTAGTCCATCGTGATTTTTTCAAATATTAACAAATTAAAAAAATCTATGTTCAGTACGCCTGAATCTCGCATTCTCTCGTTTGAGGATGAAAGAAGACTTGGAATATCACTCATACTCACTTTTGTTGTGTTGGTGTTCTCTCTTAGATACCTCAACTAACGAATCCGTTCGAAGAAGAGAAAGCAGAAGCTCGCGGTGGGTCGTCGACGGGCGGTAACAGCCCGGCCGGGGACGCGCCGCCCGCCCAGCGCGCGCCCCGCCCCGCCCGCCCGCCGCGCCCGCCGCGCCCTTCCCGCATCGCCGTCGCCGCTTCTTCGGCGCGCGCGGAAGCTCTGCTCTACGCCCTCGCCGAACCAAAGCTGCACGTAAGTGACCAAATGTAATTTGGAAAACATACGTAAACAAAAGACACCAAAATCACATTATCATGATGTATAAAGACGGCATGTGTATTGCTATTACATGCGAGTGGGGTTGATCGTGACATGACGTATATGTATATAGAGTAGCAGATGCCTTTCAACAGGTTGCCATACACACGAACTGAAATTGTGATTTTATTCCTTTTACAATAAGATCACCTTAGCCATAATTAGAATCTACAAATAACTATAACATAATTTTGCTATGCAGGACCCTTTAGCTCTACATTTATGGTGGGCGTGCGAGAGACGCGAGGGATGTGCGCCGCATTTCCCGCCGGAACATCCATTGGAAGAACTCAGGAGAGCTTTACTAGCAGCGCTGTTGTATCACGCCGGTTTGAAGGAGCACGCCCTTGCGACTGCCACAGCTGGTAAGAAAAACGACCGGTGGTGGGAATTTAGTTAGGTTTTAACGGTAACACTTTTCAAACTGATTTTCGTTTCTAGAAATGGAAAAGGGCGAAGTGAAACTATCTCCAGCCATGTCTGAGATAGTTAAAGCTGTGCAGCAAAGTAAATGGACCCTCATGAGGACGAGGCAACAGCTGTCGCGTGGCTATAAAGAGGTACATCTTTCACTTTAACTTACATATACTAGGGTGAAAATATAAGTCGTGTATTTATTCGTGTTTCTTATTAGGTGTGCGCTGCGCCTCTAGAGAGGGCTAGGTTTCTATTGCACGAGGTCCGCGGGGCTATGTCACCGGCGGTAACAGCCCTACATTCTCGTCCGCCATCCAAACGATCGCCCGCCGCTAAGAAAATGTTTCAAAAAGTTATGCGCGCGGCTAGAACACCTAGCTTCAATAAATGGTAAGTAAATTTCCGAAGGAGCCTATACAATCCTTAATATTTGTGTCTTTCTTACCTAGGCGACTACGATTTCGGAATACTAATTTTGTGATAACTAGCTAAGATAACACTAAATACGAATTAATCCAATTAAGAAGTTATCAAGAATGTTATTTAAAAACTGTATTTATCAACTTTTAGTTTTGAAACTACCAAAGAACTCAGAAACAGACAGAACAGTCTTAGTAAGAGTATGCTCAAAGCAACCAGTAGTCTTCTGCAGGGAGATGCGCTTCTCATAAAATCGTCCATCGCTCAGAGCTCTAACAAGGCCCCTGAAGATACCACAACGAGTATCGTTATAATAGAAACCAGAGGCCGCGTTGAAGCCGCCGGTGACGTCCCGAATAAAGACGCACCGTCTAAAGCAAAAGTCATCATAAGGGCCAAAGACAAACCTTTAGAGAAATACTTAAAGAACGCTACAAACTACGGTGATATGCGCAACGAAGTTCGCACAGAAAAATTGATAGAACGCGATGACATACTAGATAAAGATCAGGATGACAAAACTCCAACTAACGAAGTATCGATTGGATCGATTAACGATATAACCGACAACTCGATTCTAAAAGAATCGATTGAAAGCGAAAAGCATGTGATGTTATTAGCGGACGATCTCAAGACTGATCTCATTTTGGCTGAGGAAGAAAAGGATGATGACAATTCCGAGAGGAATAAATTTGTTAACGCGTGGGTTTCGAGACTCGCTTGTGAGGAGAAAGGTAAGGGAATATCAACTATAACTTGTACAGATAAGGTTGTATTCGTGTTATTTATGTGGATATTTTTTTCAGACTTATATTGGTTGCTCGAGGAAGTGACTCCCGAACAACAACATTTGACGGTCGCAATTATCGACTTTGTTATGACTGAACAACCTTGTGATATTGATATGTTAAGGAGAGCGCTGTATTGTCAGGTGCAAAGAGCAGAAATGCGAAGGCAAGGATATAGTATGATAAACTGTATTCTCCATGCAACGCAGACGATGAGCGATAGCATAAAATACGCCGCTCTAGTCGGCATATTGGGCGGTTCTATGGCTGACTCCGTCCCTCACGTACCGTTGAAGCCCACCATACCATTGTCGCCACCGTTGACTGGAATAGAATCTGTGATACCCTACTCGAAATACATGATACTATTAGAAAGATCCAAATTGATGGATTTTATATTGTTAGAGTTAAAAGCGAGGGTCTTGGAAGGGGAACAGACTCAGGCGTTGCCGTTGAAGATGAGCGCTAATTGTGGTGCGCACGCGCTGCTGAATCGACCTTCGAGAGCCAGGTATGTGTTTGTGCACTGATAACAAAGTATCGGCCACGCTTTTCGATAACATGAGCCGTATTCATCAAGCTTTTAAAACTGTACCGAAAGAGAATTATCAGACGTATAGGGGGGTCGAAACTAGTAATTAAAAAAATACCAATTGAATTGAGAACCTCCTCTTTTTCGAAGTCAGTTAAAAACTTAGTTTTTTTACGATGATCAGTAAAAGTCAGTTTTTCGAATTTCACAGTCACAACCTGGGCCCCGATTTTCGTGCGGTCGATCCCGACCTCGAAACGAAACGTCAAATCGTATGTATTTATTTCATTTGTTTCGAGATATCTCGAATAGAGATGAATCTCAATCGCACGAAAATCGGGGCCCTGTTCCAGCCCCTGGACGTCATGTGTTTTTAATTTAGTATCTAATTCCTGTGGTAACAGTGTTGCTTAACTTTTAGGTTCCTTATAACGTTATTAACGCTACTCGTGGAGGGCTGCCAGGGCCCCGAGCTGGAGCAGCTGGTCAATGGCGGCGCGCTCAGCTCCTGCCTAACGTTACTGAAACAGATCGGCGGTGATACGACACAGTTCACATCGCTTATAGGCAATGGATTTAAATCTAGATGTGAGTTGAGTCCACAGCTAATGTTCAGTGGGCTTAGCATGACTATGTAGACATAAGTTTAATCTCTTTCAACTGTCAGATTTGTCGAGAAAATGACGTCACTTCGATCTTTCTGTACTGCACCCTTAGTATGACCGCGTAGACATAAGTTTTATCTCTTTCAACAGACAGATTTGTCGAGAAAATGACGTCACTTCCAACTTTTTGTACTGGACATGGGTCGCCATGACGTCATTTTCCCGATCAATCTGACAGTTGAAAGAGGTAAACGTATATCTACGCGGTCATGCTAAGCCTAGAGGCTTCACTTAACAACTTCGATATACAATTTATGCAACTTTGAGACGAAATGCCGAGGTTACAGAGTCCTTTTTTGTTTTAGCGGAATGTTTACTAATATATGAGGATGAAAGACTCGGTGCTCGCGCCCGTGGTACCTCGCTTTCGGGACCGGAATTAGCGTCTTTAATGAAGATCGGCACTAGAGTCGTTCGGGGAAAAGACTGGAAATGGGGAGATCAGGTAATAGACAACTCAATAGGAACATTTTTAAAAGTGACAATGGTAATGTCTTGGCTTAGTAGTTCGAGCGTTGGCCATTCGGCTCACTCCACCGAGTGGCTGCGGGTTCGACTCCCGACAGCGGAATTTTTTGGAAATGACCTTTTCTGAATTTGCCCTGGTAACTGGGATCGCCATCAATTCATTATATCGAGGGGTGAAAGACTATTTGACTTAAAGTGGTTATTAGTCAAGTGTAATCGCATTCAGAAGCTTGCTGAATGAGATTACACTTGACTTAATTCAGTAACGACTGAATTAGGACGACTAAATTCAGTGAAGTGTAATAACCACTTAAGCGACACTTTTGGACGATATTGACTTATATATTTGGAATCAGCTTTTTTTTCGGCGTCGAATGAGTGTGCTCTCCTGCAGGGTGATTTTAAAACACTCGGAATCGAATTCGGAAACCGAATCGAAAACTTCGAGTTGTCGATTCCGTTTCCGACGTTATGTCAAAACGCGATTTTGAATAGCGGACGGAAGGGCCAATTGGAAAGTTCCGACGTCGGAAAGATTGTGTGCGTTTACAAAGAACGTTTAAAAATGGTAGAAATGGTAGAAATAAAAGTCGATTACAAAACAGTTATTAATACGATTTTTTTGGCCAAAAAGTCTTATATAAACACACTTATCATAATTATAAAATTGGAAATTGATTACTTATTTAAATTATCGATTTAAAACTTACTCTCCTTCATTATTTTTGGTTATAACGAACCTCGAAAATTTTTACTGATACGTCAAAGTGAAAGTGAAGGGTAACATCACGCCTTTGCAACCACGAAGTTTCAGAGCTACGTCATAGATGGCGCATGGCGCTGTATTTCGGTAAATAAAAACACAACCACGAAGTGAATAATGCAGCACGATTGTTTGCCGGCGCTGCACAGCAGCCGCCCTATGTTGTCTCCTATAAGATAATATTCCATCCTATCGAAGGTTGAAGGGAATAATTTTCACAATAATGTAAAGGGCCATAAAACAACGTTAATAGGTTTATTTTAAACACTCTTTAGTACTGACTTACCTTAAATATTATGCAAGTATTTAGATAACACTTAAATTTGGTATTTTATTTATGTTTTTGTTCAATTTCGGAAGCTTTCCGCGAGGAAAAAGGTGTCGGAAACTTTCCGTCGATTCGGATGGGTTTATCCGACGAGAAATGTCAAAAATCGTCGGGTACGGAAATCAAAATAGCGATGGCTGGAATCCGTGACGGAAAGATCCGATTCCGTTTCCGAATTCGATTCCGAGTGTTTTAAAATCACCCTGCTGTAGCGTTAAAAAAATGTCGCTTAAGTCAAATAGCCTTTCTCCCCTCGATATGGTACCCAGAGTACAAGCGTTAGGGGCCGTCCATTAATCATGTGAGACTCGAAAGGGGGAGGGAAGGGTGTTTGGCAAGAATCACGAAATATCACAAGGGGGAAGGTGCAGTAAGATATCACGTGTATTTATTTTTTAGTCAGACGCGCGATATAAAATGCTACAAAAAACATCACGTGATTAATGGACGAACCCTACGATGAGTATGTGTTGTCTGGCGATATGATAATTATAATGTATAATGATATAAGATAAGGAGAACTTTTGTTGTATTGTCAAATGTAATATTCCTAGAAAATTATGAATTTTAAAATGACTATTGTTACCCAGGATGGAGTACCGGGCGGTGAAGGTCGTGTTATCGGTGAACTAGGTGAAGATGGGTGGGTGCGAGTGGCCTGGGACGCGGGCGGCACAAACTCTTATCGGATGGGCAAAGAAGGGAAGTATGATCTCAAGCTAGCGCGCTCGCCTTCACCGCCGCCGTCTGTTGACGAAACTATTCATGGTCCAGGTGAGAATATCGATAGATGTTGTACCTTCCCTAAAAAGACAGTAGATCTTCGGGAATTATACTCTAACGATCAACTGTTACAGTAAGGCGAATACGCAACCCAATACAGGACTAATGTTACATCAAATGGCTCCCGTTCTATCTCAGGGGATTCAAAGCAAGAATTGGTGCAAAGAGTTATCTCACGTCCTGTCGTGTCAATGCCAGCTGTGATAGGCTTGCTGTTAATCCAGATATTTCATTATTAATTTTGCTGGAAATTTCACTATTGATAAACAGTTGATTCCTGACAAGTAATTCCAGATTTTAATTTTATTTATTTTAGCAGTTGTCGATAACAACGTAGAATGGTGGCCAGTGAGTGAAGTCCGTGCTGCTTGCACGGGCGCTATCCGCGCTATATGCGCGGGCGCAGGCAGCCCGCAGGCGGCGGTGGGTGCGGTGGCGAGGCGGAACATCGCCGCCCTGCAGCGGCGCCTGCTCACATTGGCGCACGCGCACGCCACACCACCGCCGACTGCGTTCGCCGCGCACTATCACACCGCGCTTGCGTTGCTCAGAGGTACGTTTTACAGTGAAATAAGACCTATACTTGATTAACTAAATCGAGTCTTGTAATTGGCTATTGTTCTGTTCTAGCGAGTGCTCAAAGTCCAGAGATGCGGCTGTCTCTGTGCACCGACTCATGGTTCGAACTCTGCTACAGTATTATATCTACGAGCGACAAACCAATTTCACAGGATCTCATTTATTTACAAGTAAGCATCATCATACTTATTGGTGTCGATTATGTTGGCACCCAATTAATCTACATTAAACTAAGCGCATTGCTATTCTTCTTACGGGCGTGATTTATAAGTAAGTAAGATGGCAACATTTGTTATTATTTAAATATAAGTTGTAGTTTTCGTACAAGACGGCTGATTTTGTCATTAGATTCAATCGTTATGGCTGCTCCGCCGCGTACTTGTCGAACACACCGGTCCTCCTGAATGGCGGCGTACGGTGGGCGCTCAATTACTGGTGCTCATTGGTCGAGTCTGTCTGGAGACGCACTCTTGGGACCCGGCGTTGAAACTTAACCATCAAGCTATTGGCTTGGGCACTGATGAGGAGGAAGTTGGTAAGCTTAAATTCCCACGCGATGAGTTATTATATCAAAGAGCGAGCTCTTTCTAACAATTGAGTTTTGTGTGACTTTGACGTCTACATATCAGATTATCTATGTCAAGACGTTTATGAATAGATGGAACGTGGCGTCAATGAAACCAATGTGGGTAAAAAACAAATTTGGACGTGTTTTTGATACAAATATCTGTACTTTCTAATGTCAATGGTCGCACGTATAAATCGCTCCAGTCTCCTGTAGGCTTAGCATGACCGCGTAGACATAAGTTTTATCTCTTTCAACTATCAAATGTATCGAGAAATTGACGTCACTTCGAGCGTCTTGTACTGGATATGGCTCGGCGTGACGTCATTTTCTCGACGAATCTGACAGTTGAAAGAGATAAAACTTATGTCTACGCGGTCAAGCTAAGGGTGCTGTAAGTGCGAAAATATTTGGTTACTACCACCAACCTACCTCAGACTACTGATTCAGGTGTCGCGAGCTAAATTTGCAGAGTTGCCACGTGTCCCTTGCCATATAAATCCTATCTTTAGTTATATTGACGCAGAGTCCGTTTTGGTATTGGAAAAATATGTCCTTGTGTTCCCGCGACTTCATAATCCCTTATCCCTCCTGGGCGGCATAAGTGATGTCCATTAAACGGTTTCTTTAACATAGTGTGTGTATCAGACAACAGATGGCGCGCGGCGGCGACGGCTAGCTACACGGGCGCGACGTGCGCGGCCCTCGTGCAGCTGGTGCGGCAGCTGCACGCCGCGCCGCACTGGCACACGCCGCTCACCGCGCTGCTGCTCGACCAGCTGCAGCTCGCCGCGCAGGGGGTGACGCATTACCGACCTTATTACACTACCTATAGAATCCTAGTAATATTACAAATTTGAAAGTTTGTGTGGATGGATGGATGTTTGTTACTCTTTCACGCAAAAACTTCTGAACGGATTTTGATGAAATTTACAGTATTATTATTTATACATCAGAATAACATACAGGCTATACTTTATAACGATATTAAACAATCGAAGTCTGAGCGAACGAAGTCGCGGGTATAAGCTAGTCTAGTATAAGTTCCAATTTTACGCGCATATTGTAACCGATTACGAACCTTATTTACATTGATAAACATTAGTTAGCGAAACAGTAGTATAAGTTAGAAGCTATCATAGATAACCAAAATTTGAGATGTCATCATAATAATATTATGGGACGATATTGCTCTGTAAGCCATATCATTGGTAAAAGGTAAATTCGCATGAATATTGGGATGCAAAAATAAAGAAGATAGAAAACTGTATCCCCAGTAAGTAATCCACAAATTAGGCAGGATATAGGTTTCTGCTGTTAAGGTTTGATTATAGCCAATGCTGCCAACTACACATAACAAAACAATACAAAATTGATAACAATAATGTGTTTTAATAGGTAACAAGTGATTGGCATTGGTGGCCGCACTCCAGTCAAGATATGACACAAACGATTAAGCCCACACCGCCGACGCTTGAGAATTGTCTCATAGGTATGTATGAAATATTTTTCTATACTGCATTAACAAACGGCACTGGAGTTCGAATCATTTCAAAATTAAAATGTAACCACATGATTGTAAGTTTAAATTAATAGTTTTGAAATGCAGTAGTATTAGTTCTTTAAGCGATAGGAATAAGGTTGATTGTTGTTCGTAGCGGGTGCGCTCGGTGTTGTCGGCGGTGTGGAATGGCGTATCAGGCTGGGGCAACGCGTGTCCGCCGGATCGCCGCCGCGCAACGCTATAGTCACGCAGCTGTCTCCTAGAGCTAAGATCACTTTGATGCATGATGATAATACTGTTACTAAGGTGTGTATTACGAGTATCTATTCACATGGCATATTTCAAATAGCTTCATACAGTTTGGCCACCCAACTTGCTTAGAAGTTCTTGCTTGGTTTGAGTAGTATCGATGTATGTTGTCTCATTTATACATTGTTTTTTTTAAAACCTTGAACCTGATGCCCTTAGTTCAGTTGTCCGAAGATCAGTTGCAAATTTAGTTATCGCAGATTTTTGTGGCTATCATATATATTTATACCTAGTTTTCGAAATATCAAGGTCTTAAAGGTTTATCTTTAACGTAAACAAGTAAATTAACGATCACGCTTGAACTCTCCATAAGGGTAGGCAGATAGAGATGCATTGTAGTGTTTCCACATTTTGGTGATGTCCACTAATTATCTGCTTTTAATATTTTAGACTGAACTAAGCGGTGTACAGAGTGCGGAGTGTGACCGCCTGTGCCAGCCGCTCGGCGGCGGTGAGAGCGGTCTTCGAATCTGCGCGTCCTTACTCGGCGCAGGGCCGCAGTCATCGCCAATGCATCCTCATCACTTACCCGGTATTTACTATCATTAAAAAGACACTTTTATTTTTCTAGATGCCGTCGTAAAAAGTACAAAGTTACATGCACCTGTGGTAACTTAGATTTTAGACACTATGCGACAATATATTTTTTATGACAATAGTGAATCTTTCATAAGTTGATTGTAATTTTCTTTTAATATATTGGTACAACTTAATGATGATGATGTACTTCGTCGCGTGCTACTTCAGGTATGGGTCCCTAGAGAGCTCGGATATGTTGAGTAATTATGTTGAGACTTATGAGAATATGTTGAGACTTGTAAGAAATTCTCCTTATGGCGAAGTTGCCAAACCGATACAAACATCGATCGGTACAATTAACGTTTAACCGACGAGTTATTATATACAAGAGGTAGCTTTTCCTATCAATTGCCAGTTTCACACTTCTGTTTTTTGTGTGTGCCTTTCTCGTTTTCGTAAGTCAGTTTTTTTAGGGTTCCGTACCCAAAGGGTAAAACGGGAACCCTATTACTGAGACTTCGCTGTCCGTCCGTCCGTCCGTCCGTCCGTCCGTCTGTCACCAGGCTGTATCTCATGAACCCTGATAGTTAGACAGTTGAAATTTTCACAGATGTTGTATTTCTGTTGTCGCTATAACAACAAATACTAAAACACAGAATAAAATAAATATTTAAGGGGGCTCCCTTACAACAAACGTGATTTTTTTGCCGTTTTTATAGATAATGGTACGGAACCCTTCGTGCGCGAGTCCGACTCGCACTTCGCTGGATTTTTTTTATTTGCTATGCTATGCTATGTCAAGACCTACAAGACTAGACGGCTGTGTTATCAATGAGACCGATTTAAATCCATTTATTTTTCAAATTTTTGATGTATTTAGATATCTATACTTCCTAATATCACTGGTTAAAATATTTTCCCCGATATTCAGATGTTTTTAAATTGTGAGTTTGCCTTCGTCATTAGTTATAGTAATTTGTTGATGGTGTTCGTTGTAGCCGAACTAGACGTGTTTGGATTGAGGAAGCAGCAAATGGAACTACTGACGCTATGCGCTGTAAGAGGTATGCTCACCACACGCACGAGGCTACGGAAAGTACTGATGCAACCGCCTGACAACACCAGTAAGTAATTGACCAGCTATTATCTATACTCCTTAACAATGATACGATGGTCTAAAATGACCATTTTAGTAATCTCTTCACAAAGTAATTTCGTGAATTAAGAAAGATTCTGCGTGTGAATTTCGGAAAATGTTTGACCATTTATAATAAATACGAACTGTTTTTCTTTTAAGTTTTATTTTTAATTAGCAATATCAGGTTATCGCGTTATTTAAAGTTAAATGTTTATGCCAGTAGTACGCTCACGACAATGGTGTAAAAGTTAAGTTGGGGATCAAATCCGGAACCTTTCACTAGACAATATTGACACTTACGAAACATTTCAGGGATTTTCATGAAACTTCCGAAACTTTGCCAACTAGTCTCTCACACAATTAAAGTCCAGGTCAAACGATATTTTTGGTATCATCCTACGGGCGTATTTAAACTTTTGTCAGGTTAATTTGTTTTTGACAATATTTTTATTATATTTTACATATCTTCCGCTAGCAACAAAGTTCAGGCACCAATGTCTCAAATAATTCTGTATTGGTATTGTAGGTACACTAGACAGGGGTACAACAGTCTTGGGCACAGAAGGGACGTTGTTGCGAAGGTTGCTATCGCTGGCGACCAGACCCAGTCCACTGGCCGCTTCGCACACACCTAAAGAGCTGGCGGCCGCCGCTTTGGCTATTGTTCAGCAGCTGGCCGCTCACGTTAACGGTTAGTGAAAACCTTACATCTGTTTTTCTTTCAACAGGAGCAATAGTACTTTGAAACTGTATATACGCGGCTGTTTCTGTAAAGTGGCCTTAGTAAGACGTTTAGAAATAGATTCAGAATAGTCGCGATGTTCAAATATGAACCAATAAGTTCAACAGGAAAAAAGGAGTTACAGGCAACATTGGTCTCCCAAATAGACTTACACTCATACAAGTCATTCCCACTCCAAGCTACCGGCTTTCGATGACGCGTGTGATATCATAGGCCCATCTTGTAGACTTACGCCTCAGCTCGCCCATTGTATATAGTTTAAACTATTTATGTACAAAAGAACAGCATTGGTATCGTACCGCCGCCATTTGTGACAAGACAAAGTAAGGTACGTTTTGTCACTTGCTCTCGTATGAATTACGAAAGGGACAAGACCATTCTTATGACTTGTCGTGGCTGATATGGTATAAAAAGGAATTCGGTGGCATTCACTGTTGCCATCCGCACGTCGTATGATAAATATTATGAAGTTATATCTAATTATATATTTTGTAGGAGACGAGAAAGACCACGAATCACCGCCGGAAATGCCAATCATAGACAAAAGCAACGTCATGCAAATATCAATGGGACCGTCGACTAGCACAGCATCCTTATGTGAGTAGCAATTTTGCCATCTCAATATTAACCTTAATATGTTTTACTTACGGTTTAATTAACGAAGTCGTGTTTGCAGCTAGGAAAGATCTCAACACATGGGCTAATTCATCACAAGTCCAACAGGTCATAGAAATGGGTTTTTCTAGACACGCAGTGTACGGTGCTATTCAAGCTCTGGGTAAGTACATATAACTAATTAAATACCACTCCATAGGTATTTAAACTCTATTTTCTTAATCTTATAGTTTAATTTCCATTGTAGGTGGTACCAGTCTACCGTCAGTAGAATCGTTAGTCGCGTACTTGTTAGAACTGCCTCAGCAAGGGATGGATGACTCCGTATTCGAAGTGAAACCTATTTCGTCTAAAATAGAGAAGAAACAAACGCCCTACAGATGGCGCAGCTGCTTCGCCGCCGAGGAAGAGTACGCGCAGTATTTATCTGACGTCATCACTCCGGGAATGACTGTTCGATGTTGCAAAGCTTGCGAACCTGTAAGTATATAATTTTTACATTATTATAACAAAGCGGTAGCTTTTCCTAACATATGACAGTTTCACACTTCCAATTTTGCATGTGACATTGACGTCTACGGACGTCAGATTGCCTATGACAAGACTTATAAGATTAGACGGCCAATTTCGTTCAAGTTTTTTTTGGACGGATTGGATGTTTGACATATTGAGGTATCTATGACTTCAAATATCATTGACTTACGCATAATGACATTATATTTGTAGATTTTGTATGTACAGAATGTGTATTACAAGTATTTTTTCAGGTCGCACTGGGTGACGTTGGACAAGTTCAAAAGGTTGAACGCGACATTAAACAGAACGTGTTCCTGCATGTAAGATGTATCTTTATTCCCATTTATTTATTTACGTACCTAAGCTTCTTAGATAGCGGTATTATATTGTTTATTTAGTGTATGTTTACCATTGGATATATATATGTAAAACATCGTAAAACGGAAATGTCGTATTTCATAAAGTGGCCTAAATTACTTTTAGATATAGAATTGATCAGAAGAAAAAACCGCGCGTCGAATGGCCCATGTCTCGTCTGCCTACGACGAATAAATTATCATACAGCATTGATTTTTTTTCTAGTTTTATTAAAGAGTTATGAATTTCGAAATACTTTTTCGGCTCTGGTGTAAAATTTGATATTTCGAGATACGTCATTTCCGCTTTCTACCGTCCATATACATATAAACTCCGTTGTTGGTAAAATCATCGGCTAAACTCGATGGAAGCCATAGACTTTTAATAAGTGAAGTGAAGTCCATATATATTTTTGATATGTTTTATATAGGTGGATTGGCGTGGTCTCGGGCGCGTGTTCGGCGTGCGCGCAGTGCACGCGGAGGTGGTGTCGGGCGCGCCGCCATTCATCGTGGGCGACCGCGTGCGCGTGCGCGCTGCGGTTACACAGCCGCGGTACAAATGGGGATGCATCGACCACACCAGCGTTGGTACCGTTATTGGTAAGTTCATTATAATACAGCCTTTTTTAATCTTCGCTACAGATATCTCAAAGTACTCAGTAAAACACATGTACTCAGTTAAATCTGGATAATTGTCTCCATCTCGAATATGAATGTATTAAAGGTCTCAAGAGACCTAAAGAGGGAAGGAGAGTCACACTCAATATTAGCACTCCACCTTTGTGAGCATATTAATAAAGTGTGTTTCACACAGCTTGTGGAAATAGGTTAGTTTTTCCTTCCATTTTCTTCACAGTCAATTATGTACTTAGTATTTGCAATTGGGACATATTTTTAAGTAAACAACGTCGGGCTAAAGATCGTAAGTATTTGATGTTACAGCGATATCGGGCAACGGTCGCGACTTGACGGTCGATTTCCCACAGCAACCCGGCTGGACCGGACAAGTCAGTGAAATGGAACTTGTTACTGATCAATGTGAGTACATAATCTAATGGTATTATTTCCTTTGGCTCTTAAGATCTTGACAATAAGGAATTGAATTGAAAATGACCCTATTGCTTGCGTATTTCAGATCTTCTATGAGTGCGATAGGTATTGTTGTCTTTAAGTACATATGAATAAGGTTTATAATAGGTTTATCTGTATAGCTGAATGGGGTGAAACCGCCGGTGGGACGGCAGTGGGTTGGCGCGGCGCGGTGCGCGCTGTGAGGGTGTCTTCGTGTCGGCCTGGGGCGGGCGCCAGGCGCTTGCTGGACTCTCAGCCTCATACGTATTGGCAGAGCTCTAGTGGAAACGGTCAGGTAAGAATATGACATCATTATTGCCGCATAGACAAAAATAAATCGGTTGATTAAAAGTATCGAAATTTCTGTGTGTCATTAAGGTATATTTTTAAGCGATTCTGAGATAAATAGCTGTGACAGACAGACACTTTTGACAGTTTTCGGCGTCGACAAGCACGCGCAATAACCACAATAATGAAACTACAAATACCAAAGTCGACAAATGAATAAAGAAAGAAATCTTAATAAGAGGCGCCTACTAAAAATTAACGGTGGGATTAAAGTCTTTGGTTAGGTGTCAATTCGACAATATATAGTAAGTATATATTAGTCTATGTTATACTACTTACTTGTTTAGTACAGCCCGGTATTGACCAGTACTGTAGTTCCTCTCCATCCAAAGGTTGCCTGGTAGACATCACATTTAGTGATAAGGCCGCCCACTGCAACATTTTAAATTTATATCGCATATCTATCTATTATCAAATTTGAAAGTATTTTGCTTGTGATTAGAATCACAATTTGTTTATAAACAGGCACTTACGAATCGTCAATAAACAAAAAATTATCATAATATCTCTACCACCGTTAGTGGTGATAAAATAAGGCTTCGTTATCGTTGTGGTGTGCAGCACTGGATTCGCGTGGAGATGCGTAGTGGGGTGCGCATACGGCGGTTGGGGTTAGGAGTGGGCGGCGGCGCGCACGGGCCGGCCGCGCTGTCCGTGCGCGCCGGCGTCAGCTTCGACGACGCCGCGCTCGCGCCGCTCGCCGCCGTGCCGTGCGCGCCCGCCCCGCACGCGCCGCACGCGCCGCCCGCCGCCAGGGACAGGCCGCCCGCGCATCTCGCGCAGATACAACTACTCGCCGATTGCAAACAGGTGACAGACATGTTCAAACAACCGCGTCGGAACGCACCAAGTTTTTCCCATTAAAAACTACATATATGAAATCATAGAAGCAGATTTTTCGACAAATTGACAGTGATGACGCAAGCGAATTAATGCGCGTGGTCGCGTGGCTTTTGCCACAGACTATCAATCTTTATGTATATCAGAATAGAGTACAATTTCAAACAGTCAAGTAAATTCCCTATCTGCTAAGATTAGTTTTCCAACTAAAAGCCAAGCGCATGTTAATATTATCTCTAAAAAAATGTCATAGCTTTCGTTTTCTATGCAATCTGCAGATGTTAAGGATGTATAAGTTTTTTGGTTTTTCAAATTTTATTTCACATGTATCCTTTTTTCAGTATTACCCATGCATAGAAATCGGAATCAAACAGAACCGCAACATCAACGCCGACTGTCGCGTTCACGGTCTTTACATCACAGGATTTAGGCCCAACCCTCTCTACACCGAAGTTTTACAGGTAAACATACAGGAATGTACCTCATAAATGTTATTAAGGTTGCATTTTGAGTGTTAATTATATTTCAGAGCATGAACTTTGTTGCGGAAGATTGGATGGAAAAAGACCACCCCACGAGCGCTGCGTTTACTGATAACAACCCACCTACATTGTCAAATGAATGCTCCAAGGTAAGTACTTCAGTAATTAAACCGTGCAATCAGAGAAATGATTACTAATTTGTCGACAACATGATTTGCAATAGAAATCCGGCCAAGTGCGAGTCGGACTCGCGCACGAAGGGTTCCGTACCATTATCTATAAAAACGGCAAAAAATCATGTCTGTTGTAAGGGATCCCCCTTTAAATATTTATTTTATTTTAATTTAATTATTTATTGTTAAAGTGGATAATATAACTCAATATTCTGTGAATATTTCAAACATATACCTGTTGCCGTTATCAGTATCGAGCAAAAAATCACGTTTTTGTATGGGAGCCCCCTTAAATATTGATTTTATTCTATTTTTTACTATTTGTTGTTATAGCGGCAACAGAAATACATCATCTGTGAAAATTTAAACTCTAACTATCACGGTTTATGAGATACAGCCTGGTGACAGACGGACAGACAGACAGACAGACGGACGGACAGCGGAGTCTTAGTAATAGGGTCCCGTTTTACCCTTTGGGTACGGAACCCTAAAATAAAACTTAGGATTTTATGTTCGAATCTTATAATATACAAACAAGATTATCATTTGTTAAAAACCATAGTGACGAAGAACCTAACCTAGTTCCGAAAATGTATCAAGTTGGAAAATCGCACTGAGCCAGTGTGGTGGGCTATGGTCCGTATCCCCCTCGCCCGGCATAATGGAAATAGGCTTATTCGATCCCTTGTACATTACGACCATTATACAGCGCGAAATATAAGACGGCTTACGCCTTCGGGGAATACTGGTAGCAGGATAATCATACCAGCTTTTGACTTTTTTTAAATGTAAATAAAATGTATACAGGTATATGTATGGGGCTTAAACGACAAGGATCAACTGGGCGTCGTGAAAGGGTCCAAGGTGAAGGTGCCAGTGTTCTCGCCGGGACTCAGCGCGCTACGGCCGGTACACATCGCGGGCGGCTCTAAGACGCTCTTCATTGTGTCGCACGATGGAAAGGTATAAACTTTACATCTCTGTGTTTCTTAAAGTTTTCAGTCAAAACTAGGATTTTTGAGAAATGTGCTAATAATAAGGTAACTAACCTTATTTCAGTAGTAACACAAAAAAGTTATTTGTTGTAGAACAACCTTTTGGGTTAAAAAACACTTCTTTATTAAAGTTTTTATTTACAAAATAATCCAAAGTTAAATGTAATGAGGATTCATCCGCTATCCTTGTCACGTCCATCACCCATTTTTATTTATAATATTATGGGTGATGTATATTCTTCGAATTTGCTCTTGTTATTAAATACATAACTAACGCTGCCTGCAATACCCCCTAATCGTAGATGGAGCCATTCCTAATCTTTTCCACTAAATATCATCATTGCATAAAAGAAGAAATGTAATGAATGACTGGTCCTCTTAGGTCATGACGAATTTAGTTTCCCACACAATTTATTTCCAATCCGTCTTTGTGAACCCAACGAGTTTGTTTGTATACAAGCGCAATTGTTTTTGGAGTTTTCTATTAATTAAGATACTGCGTGTTTAAACTATCCATGAATATACCCTTATTAAAATAAAATAAATAGTGCAAGACGGTATAAATTAATACATTTCCGTTAGCTGTACGTGTGCGGTGAAGGCACAAACGGTCGGCTCGGTCTCGGGCACAGCAACAACGTGTCGACGCCGCGAGCGAACCCCTACCTCGCTCACACGCTCGTGCGCCGCGTCGCCGTGCATTCCGGCGGGAAGCACGCGCTCGCACTCACCGCCGACGGAAAGGTGAACTATCTTAAAGCCACACGAGCGTCAATATGTTTGCCAATACCAAAACGAACTCTGTTTCAATATAAATACATCATAATCATCGCTCCTGTATTCCCCGAAAGTGCACTGCACTGCGCCCACACTTCGCCGATACATTTTGGTCCCAATGTAATAGGGGGCGAGGGTATTACCATTATACCGGGCACATTCTCCCTCAATACGAAGGAAATTTTTGGGCTATAGTCCACCACGCTGGCCCAGTGCGGGTTCGTGAACTTCACACGCCTTTCTATAGACGTACAGGTTTCCTCACGATGTTTTCCTTCACCGTTTCATAGCAAGTGGTAATCTCGGATGAAAATGAGATTCACACATGAAATCCAGAGGTGCGAGCCGGGGTTTGAACCTGAACACTTTGATTGTAGGGCGTGCGTTAGACCACTCCGCTTTTACTGACCACTACTGCTGTTTCAATATACGTAAAGAAATATTAAATTTGTGTAGTAAAAGTCACGCCCTAATGCATCAAGATTCGCACATGCTGTGGTTTGAGTTGTCTTTTACTGTTGCTATTTGAGTATTTTTAAAATATCGTTCACTAATTAGGTGTACTCTTGGGGTGAAGGCGAGGACGGCAAGCTCGGTCAGGGTAATCGTATGAATATCGAGACGCCGCGTCTCATAGAAACTCTATCCGGCGAGCGCGTGGTCGGTCTGGCGTGCGGGTCCGCTCACAGCGCGTGCGTCACCGCGCGCGGACACCTCTACACGTGGGGCATGGGCGAGTACGGCAGGCTCGGACACGGGGACGACACCACGCAACTGACACCGAAAATGGTAAGCTAATTTAGTTCCTGAACAACAAGTAATATGGTCCATTCTTCAACGAGCGTGATTAAAGTTGGAAATTTATTTTGTTTCTCGCGTTTTATTTGTAAAAATACTCGTCAAACCATCTTTGTTTTGGTGTATAAGAACGATTTTCACTCCGTGTGTATAATAAAAGCTTCTGTGCGTAGGTGGAAGCTTTAGCTAACTTCAGAGTGATACAAGTCGCATGTGGATCGCGTGACGCTCAAACATTGGCTCTGACTGCATGTGGTAAAGTCTTCTCATGGGGAGATGGCGACTTTGGCAAATTGGGTACGTATACTAAATTATGCTATTATTTGAGCTAGGGACATGAGTCAGGTTTTCTCATTCAGTGTACCAATGTGTCAGGTCGCGGAGGTTCCGACGGATGCGCTGTACCGATGAATATAGAGAGGCTAAACACGCTCGGGGTCATACAAGTGGAGTGTGGCGCACAGTTTAGTCTCGCGCTTACTAGAGATGGGGAGGTAACAGATTCTCACTTTTTTTTTTTATATATCAACAATTTCATCTAGTAATACCAGTTTGGTTAGGGAAAGTTTTGATTGTGTCATCTAGAAAATAGCTTGAGTTATTGCCATCGTCTATATCTGCGTCATCTATATCTACCAAAAGAAAAAATAATGAGCAGTGGTGTTAGCACGCATGTCACGACAAGACCTCTATCACGGATTCGCTCGCTCGCTCTCTGTCTTATTTCATACGAGAGAAGGAGACACAATCAACATATTCTGTGACATAGCCTAGTCTTCATTTTTTTTTCTCGATCGCCTATTTATTTATTTATTTATTGCACAATTCTACATGAGTAAAAAAAAAATGTACAAAGGTAAGCTTAATGCCTCAGGCATTTTCTACCAGCCAACCTTAGAGTAATGTAGAGAGAGGAAAATACAAACAAACTAAGTGGGTGCAAGAAATTAAAGACGTAAATGCAAAGATCGAGGAGTCAAGAAAAAAAAAATTGAAAAAAATAAAAAATAATAATATATATATGATGGTAAAATACAAACTTTAACGAATAAAATTATAATTAAAGCCAACATTTAGCATATTTTGTATACCTACTTAAAATATATATATATATATATTAATATACGTAATTATAGTAATATACCTGTCATACATACATATATACCTACATATAAAATGTCATACATACATATATACCTACATATAATATTATAATAATAAATTCAAATTTGTTGTGAGATTCGCCTAGTATCGTGGAAATAGTGCTTACGTTCTTAGTTACGATTCGTGAAGAATATCCTTTTGTACTAAATTAGGTTATATTTTAGGTATGGACGTGGGGCAAGGGTGATTATTTCCGGTTGGGGCACGGGTGTGACGCGCACGTGCGGCGGCCCACTATAGTGGAGGCTCTGCGCGGCCGCCGCGTCATACACGTCGCCGTCGGCGCGCTGCACTGCCTCGCCGTCACCAGTGACAACCAGGTATCACTCTTATTATACCGCCATCCGATTTCTAAAAGGCCTTTACCTAACATCTCAGCAAATTTGAGTTATGCAGGGGTCAAAACTGGTCAGTAAAGTCAGTTTTTTGAACGGTGGTCAGTAACAGTCAGTTTTTTCTGAAAATAGTCAGTAATGTCAGTATCCTGCGACTCCTTATAATGAGCGTCGTGACGCCGTATAGTGGACGTCGCGACGCCTTATGGTGAGCGTCGGGACGCCATAAATTAAGCGTCACGACGCCTTATGATTAACGTTGCGACGCCTTATAGTGTGCGTCGCGACGCCCTGTATTGAACGTCGCGACGCCTTATGATGAGCGTCGCCGTTTGAGCGTCGGTACGCCTTATAATGAGCATTACGACGCCTTATAGTGAGCGTTGCGACGACGTATTGTGAGCGTCGCGACGCCGTATAGCGAGCGTCGCGATGCCTTATGATGAAGGTCGCGACGCTTTGTGAAGAGCGTCGCGACGCTGTATAGTGAGCGTCGCGACGTCCTCTAGTGAGCGTCGCGATGATGCTTTATTGGAAAAAAATTAAGCGTGTCTTGATGATGATGATGATGTCTTGTCAGTATGTGCGGAGCTAAATAACTTAAAACCTTACCGTAATCACAAGTTTGCCATTCACATGGTATCAGTTGGAACTATTCACCGAGAATTGCTTACTTTATACTATTATTAATGTGGTAAAAGGTATGGGCGTGGGGTGACAACGACCACGGCCAGCAAGGCAACGGTACCACTTGCGTGAACCGAAGGCCGGCACCGGTGACGGGCGTGGAGGGAGTACACCGCGCCGCGGCCGGCTCGTCGCACTCAGCTGCCTGGTCGCTGCGACCAATGGCTCTACAGACCGAAGCCAACACGCCGCATATAACTCCGCTGCCGTTCCCGACGCTGAGAGACCCCTTGGGAGCGCACAGTCTCGGTGAGGGTTACGTCACACAGCTAGTAAAATATTAAACATGTGTTAACCGTTGTAGTTCGCTGCCAGGTCTCTTCGACCCCTAAATTTATGTTTTTAATGTTACTATCAGTTTTCGACTGTTAACTCAGTACAAAATCTGTCAAAAATTTACAGTTACTATAGAAACGACAATACTTTAAGAAATGGTGGTGAGGTCCCTAAATTTAAAGTGCCACTGGCTAAAATCTCACTGCCGTTCACGAAGTAAAGGGACGAAGAGTCCCTGCATAGTCTTGGTAAGTAAGTTCTTATTTATATTAGTGCTTAAAAAATGTAAAGACATGTGTGAATCGTGATACTGTATCTTCCAGTCGTTGCGACGTACTGTGGCGCTACATGTTGATACGCTGCACATAATATGAAAATGTTGGTAGCGCATTCTGGGTTAATAAAATCATAACGCTCAATTGTTTCTGATTCAACAATCTTTGGCTCCTAACCCTAACGCTGCTGCCATGTTATCATCATATCATCAGACTAACAAATAGCAAGTGATCATTCATTTATATGACTGATCACTTGCCATTTGTTAGTTTTGTACTGAGAACTGGGCTGTTAGAAATTCTATATGAGGAGTCCCATTCTTTAGGCAGCTACTGAATGTTAAAACAATTTTAACTAGGGTTGTATGCTGACGAGATAGCGGTCGAAGAGTCCCAAGGACAGCGGCCTTCACTCGCTGCTGCGGTTTTGGCGTTGGAGCCGCCGGTCGCAGTACAACATGCTCTGTCACTAATTTTACTGGCATTGCATATTGCACAGGTAATTATTTCCTATGAATCACTTTTATTACCTGTTTTCTAAGTGATCTTTGAGAAGAGAGTTGCACTTTTTTTTTTTAAATTAATTTTTGCCATGCAACACTGTGCGTTACTATTTGTTTTTAAATTCTAGCACATGTCATTAGTGATATAGACCTTGGAATTCATAGTCGAGGTATGGTCTTCTTTAGGACACGATTCGCGAACGTAAATAGAGGAGATGTCACCATGACTATGAATACCAGTGCTGGATACTAACTCCGTTTGAAAGTAGTACTTAAAGTGTTAGAATTAAAGTCTATTAAATATGATTGCACGTGTACGTTCAGGCGCGCAGCTTACTAGTGGAAGCCCTGCGCGCCCACGAGGCGTGTTCGTCGGTGGTGCCCGTAGTGACGACTGTCGATACCGAGGATGAGGACGGCGAGGGCGACGCCCGCACGGGAGGCGGCGAAGCGCCTGCCGATAGAAATACATTACCGGTATGTAACATCATGCATAATGATCTGATTAGTAACTGTCTTGACCAGATGCAACCCTATAAATATATCGTTGTTTGATAACATTAGTTAATTATTCGAGCCTTGATGGTATTTTGTCATTGATAAAAAAAAGGTCGTAACCCTTTAAAAAGCGGCAATAGACTAGTTGCCACTCGTAACTGACAGGTTTCCCTCCTTGGTCATTAAACTATTACCGTAAGCCCACTCATACCACAAGCATTTAGCCGTACGGGCTAACAGGACTAGTAGTAATGTTATAACCTCACATCAGTAGTAATCTTTTTAAAATGTATATTATGTGCCGTACAAGGAACATTTATTTAATTAATTATAATCCTTCTTTCTATTGGCTAGAGTGGTGCCAGCAGCCCTCTCAGCGGTTCAATATCGTCTCGACATTCCGCTGTGATGTCATCGAGCGCGGTGTCAGTGGCCGCCGCTACTATGACGGTACAACAAGCCGAAGCACCTAAGGTACTATTTCACGTATATGTGAAATTACATAAGTAACGTAAAACATAATTTATTTTAATAATAGATTACGACATTGACTCCGGTTTTTTTATTTCTAAACTCTATTGTCTCAAAATCCATCATGTAAAGATTTCGATATTTTTGAAATGCGACCTTAATACTATATAATTGTAAGCACTACTTTATCTTAATTTGTAAGCGAATTTTTCACAATTTTTTTGTTTAGTTGTCGTTGGACGAGTTCACGTCGCAGCTCGGCGAGTCCGATGCGCGCGCGCTGGTTGATCTGCTAAAGTTGGCCGCGGCGGGCCGTATACCCGATGCTAACAATGCTGTCAAAATCTTTACCGATGTGTTAATGGGTAAGTGGTATATTCTTGTTACATTTCAACCACGACTAAACTACTTGTATTATCCAAAATATTGTCGTCCCGCTCATGTGAGATTAACTATAGGAGGACGGAGATATAAGGTTAATGTAGTTTAGTTTGACATCAACATTGATATCGATTCTGTTGTACACAAACTACAATTAAACTATATTTGACGACACTAAAATATTTCTGTCTCGCTCGTATGAGAAGGACGGTGATTTCCTTAGTTTGGTTTGATATCAACAGTGACACAGCAGACTTAGCATGACATTAACTGTTAAATTTGTCGAATTGCAAATGATGTGACATCATGCTATTTCTAGTTGTTTTTTTTTTTAATATGGACTACGCTGTTGGCCGTGAGGTGTCCTTTACAGCTTTACCGGAGTAGTGGCGAGCGCAGAGTGCACTCCAACCAAGGCCTTAAGGGCGGAAAAAGGGTGGCAACTAGCTCAAGGGCGCCACAGAGGGCACGACCTCGGCTTGGGCAGTTACCGTGAGGGGAGAGGTAGTGACTGCGCTCCTCGGTGCAAAGATGCACCTACGTGCGGAAGAGGGGGTTCCACGACCTCGCCGGCGAGATCGGTGTATGTTTGAGGCTGGTGTAGGTGTGTTGGTGGCACTCTCGACGCCCGGGTCGAGGAGGGCGGTGATCGTGTCGGGAGGATCAATCAGCACGTGCCGCGGACGGCGGCGACGAGTTGATGATGTGTGCGCGGGGTCTGGCTCGTAATTGCCGGCGGCGACAATTAGAGGATTTAAAAGCGACGCGGCTTTTTTAAAATAGCGTTCGGACGCAATTTTTAAGTGTTTTCGAATTGAGTAGAGGCCAAGGTCGGAATGATATTTCTAGTTGACAAAGCTGGATGTGTCATCATTTGCTCGACAAATCTGACACTTGGAAAAGATAACATGACGTACTACAGTGACATGTAATTTGTCCAGCGCTATGTGAGAGCAAGCCGGCGGTGGCGGACATGGTGGTGGAGGTGTGCGTGTGCGAGCTGGAGGAGGCGGCGGCGGGCGGCGGACGAGCCCCGCCGCAGCCAGTCACCGTCGACAGCCCCCATCCCTACGCGGACGACACCGACATATCAGGTAACTACCATGCGATCCAAATAAGAATAGGAATGTCAATAACCTCTATCGGTCAAATGTCACATAAAAAGTATGGTTTGCAAAAAACTTATTTGCATATCAATAATAATATTACCTACATCAAATATAAATAAAAAGGTTAAATTAGTAGTAAATTGTCTAAATAGATTATTTAAAGTTTTGGCGGAAAGGGGAGGATCCTCCGACCAGACGGGTGTTGTGTTTGGTGGGCTACTGCCCGACGGTTGTTGTCGGGTTCTTATATATATGTGCTATCGCTCGGATCACTTTTAATATCGCGATGCACGATTCGAACAGTTCGTATGCGGCGAGATAGATGTCGCTACAAATTCATAATTCGTTTCTACAGAAAGGCAAGCGTATGTTCACTTGCATGTTCCGTCCTACTCACACCAGAATTAATTAATAAGAATTTTAGTGACATCAAATTCTATTGATTCTATTGAGTTATAGTTCTATCAAATTGCGTTCAAGTGACACGTGAATACCATTTTTTGATAGCATTTCGGCCGAACGACGTTTAGCTTACAGCCGTATTTAGATTATTTGTAATTACGAGAATTAGCAGTGGTAGCCGAGTGGTCGAACGCACGCTTTGCAATCAAAGTGCGCAGGTTCTATCCCCGGCTCGCACCTCTGGGTTCCATGTGCGAATCTCATTTTCATCTGAGATTATCACTTGTTAAGAAACGGTGACGGAAAACATCGTGAGGAAACCTGTGTGCCCGGTATAATGGCAATAGGCTCGCCCCCTATTACATTGGGACCAAAATACATCGGCGAAGTGTGGGCGCACTGCAGTGCACCTCTGCCTACCCCTTCGGGGAATACAGGCGTGATGATGATGATGATGATGATGTATTTTACGAGAATTAGCCTACTGTTCTCTGAGGCGATACGAAACGTTCACGTAGTTGTCTACAAACAAGTATAATCAAAAGTCTTTGACGCAAATCAACAGGTACAGTAAAAATCCCGGGCGCGGCGTCACTAAGGGTTGTGTTCGAACAAGGTTGCTCTACGGAGCGACGCAACGACCCGCTCACGATATGCGACAACACCGGCCGGATACTGGCCACGCGCTCCGGACGAGAACCCTCCGATTGGTCCCAAGAGATCATCGTTAACAGTAAGCTATTTGAAACCCTATAACTGATTATATACAGGGTGTTGCAAAAGTCTTTGACGCTAGCACCAGTATCGGGTATACAAACTGAATGCTATAAAAAGTTGATTGAAATTCGGCCGTGTTTAAAAAAAAAATTGTCGTTAATTTCTATAACTCGTAATATCTCAAGTCCTATGTAAAATTTGTCTGAAAATCTGTTTTATGAATATTGGTAATGGCGCCTCATAAGTGTAGTTTACACTGCTGATTGGGGTTGTGGATGTACCCAAAGGCCAGAACACGATACCTGTGACAAATATTCAAATGTCTATAACTCAGAATCTATGATAGTTAGGTATAATCTGTTTTCACTAAGCATCGACATATGAGCTGCCGTATATGTTCCCAAAGTATTATTTCGGACTTCTGATACACCTAGAGTTGAATTCACACAAAGAAATTTATTGTTGATGCATCGTTTTATTACTTATCAAGGTGACGAACTGCGTTGGAGATTCACTAGCGATGGTTCCGTCAACGGCTGGGGCTGGAGGTTCACAGTACATCCTGTATTGGCGTCACAGTCTCTCGCAGTATGTACAAAATATTTACGATTTTAGTCATACACCTGACAGTAATTTTACTCTAAAATACATTGCTTGTTGGATCCGAGAGTCTTTTAAATGACCGCATGAGTCACAAACTCTAAAGTCACTACATTTTACTAATGGGATGCCGTCGATTCTATGGAAGAAATCTTGTATGGCGACAGTTACGACCTAATGTATGTCGTCTTATTATACAAAACTGTACAAACTTTAAGGTTTCGTTAATACCCGAAACTTTTTTTTACGGGCCATTTCTGCCCGGCCCGCATGCTCACCTCTGATATGGGGGTCAGAGTCCTTAAAATTAGCGTAAGACTTTTCAGTCTTTTTATTTGAATAAAAGTCATAGTATACCCGTAACATTGAAAATTTTATCGATATCTTTGAGCAACCTACACCCGATTTAACTTTGTGCAGTTGAAGACTAAACTAGAGATTAGTTGGCTGTATGTACCTAAATAAATAACAATTTTTTTTAGGAAAGCGGATCAGATCGCTACGTGTTGTCATGCCCGTCAGTGGAGCTGGCGTGGCGATTACTGGACGGGCCGTTACTAACTGCGATCGCTAACGATCACCAGCTAGCGCCGCGACTGGCTCAGGCGTTAGCTATATGCGCGAGAATGCCTACACTATGTAAGTTAACGTACAGTAGTTGAAGCTATCTTTTTTGGTTTCTCTCTATGAATTTAGTACAGTGGTGTGGATTCCAATTTTAAATTAATTGCGATACGCGTGATCCTTGTGATATTAATGCTTGTGTGGCATGACTTCATATCGTACAACTTAGTATGCCATGAGAAACAGTATACCATCTAGTACGTTAATTTTCGATTCCTATATGTAACGGGACGATAGTCCAATTTGTTCCCTTGAGAAATATTTTGTATGTCACGCTCTCGATTCCTATTACGGCTCGTCACTCGTTTTTCAAGAAATGAATTGTTTACTCATCGATAAGGATTCTTTTTTATAGGAATCTAGCATTTTTTTAAATTTACTACAGCCCTTTTAACGTTTCACTCCTGCCTTCAATGGCGAGGGGGATTCAGGTCATAGTCAACTACGCTGGCCCGGTGCGGGTTGGCAGACTTCACACATCTATCGAAAACTACTCAAGTTCCCTTAGACGTCCAGGTTTTCTCACGATGTTTTCCCTCACAGTTTCATAGCAAGTGATAATCTCGGATGAAAAGGATATTCGCACATAGAACCTTGCGTTGATGTTAAATAAGTAGTTATGTCTGTGTGTGTATGTGTAGCGTGGCGCGGGCGCGTGTGGTGCGTGCGGCGGCTGCGCGGCGTGGCGCGCGGCGGGTGCGGCGGGGAGGGCGGCGCGCTGCAGCAGCTGCCGCGCCTGCTGCACGCGCAGTACGACCACGAGGAGCCCGCGCTGCGCACCGGCACGCATCTCTTGCACACGCACTACCTCAAGGTACACAATACTCCACTGCCGCTTACACGCGCACCTTATCTCTATCAAGGGTGAATAAACTGGACACGGCAACGATTCGTGAAAAATAAAACCTAGTCTGACACCTGTCTAAAATCGCTTTTGAAAAAAAAATGGATACACAGACGTTGACTTCATCCAGTAGAACCACGTTTGTTATTAGGAAACAAAACTACGTAATTTTGTAACTAACTTCATGGTCGAATCGTGCGAATGCATTCACAATTGAACACGTACGTGTTAGCACACGGCGACTAGTAGGTACTAGAATTGCTTGCATTTTAATCGTAAAAAGGGTCCGAAGAATACTCCTTAAATGCACACAGCGTTACAGTTCATTTACAATTTATTATTACAAAAAACTTGCTGCATTAGAATTAATTTGAAGGTAGATATATCTACATTACATTGTGAATTTGTACAGGAACTAGCGTGGCTAGCGTGCAGCCTCCGCATAGACGCGCGGCTGACTGCCGGTCCGGAGGCGGCGCGTTGGGCGTGGTTCAAGCGGTACTGCCTGTGCATACGCACCGTAGACGCGCTTATCAAACGCACGCCGCTGCCCGTGCCCTTCCTAGCGGACGTGAGGAAGCGACTCGCCGATCTAGGAGTCTACAATGTCGACGAAGCGAGCATTGACGCGCAGTATCCCTGGGAAGATAATACCAAGTTCACTAAGCAACATGACGAGCAGCTGTTGCATTGGGTTAACAAGTGAGTTGTTTTTGTATTGTGGTCCAAAAGTTTATGTTGTGTCCATTATCTTGTTACATATTCACGTCTAGTATGTGCGTCAATACTTGACTTGCGTGGCGGAATAAGTCAATTTTGTCGCTCTTTTCTCTGAAATAGGAAAGAGGGTGAAGGACTTGATGAAACACAGACCTTAATACAAATCTAGTCTTGGTAGGCATGCTAGGTCTGTCGGTAATACTAAAAAGCGAATATGTTTATAAGTTAACGTTTCTATTATCATTGTCAATTGGAGAAAGAACTATTTTTTCTCCAATTGACAATTCCCGTTCAATGAGAACAACGACAAATATGGAAAAATGCGATTTGATCGAGTTACCAGCTCATCTCCTTTCTCTCCTAAGTACAAATTAGTCGATTGGTAGGAGGAAAAGGCTGTCATTGAGGGTTATCGTCACCGGCTGAGTTGTAGCGAAGCAACTAAGCCGCAACCAATTTAAAGTCAATTTAATTTGTTTTGACATACGGTTGAAATTCGTATAACATTAATAAAGTCACACTGCTTGATACGAATCGCGTCGAACGTTCACAGGCATCCAAAAGGAACTGTAGGTTTACTTACGTTCCGGTATCTTCCTTTAAATGTCCCCATAACGTACCAGGCGTCCAGAAGAGTGGTGCGGGTGGTGGGGCGGCAACTCCCGCGGGTGCGCGGTGTACGGGTGGGGCCACAACCACCGCGGGCAGCTGGGCGGCGTGGAGGGCGCCAAGGTGCGCACGCCCACGCCGTGCCACGCCCTCGCCGCGCTCAACCCCGTGCAGCTTGTGGGCGGAGAGCAGACGCTGTTCGCAGTCACGCCCGACGGCAAAGTTCACGCTACCGGTGAGATATTCCCCGCGACAATGTAAAGTCGACTTTATATGTTTCAAATTTAAATTTCAAATTCCATATAGTACTTATAAACATGTTGCAACTATGGTGATAGATTGTCAGCGTTGTACGAACACAGTCTAAGTTGAAAATTGTACGGGATGCTCTATGATAATGGTAATTTTTGAATCCATCTGAGTCCTAGCAAGACATTGATAATTGTCTGCATAATATGTCAGTGAATACAGTACTGCAACCATATGTTCTGTCACGTCGCCTTATTACTGTATACAATTTTAAATTCTGGGTTGATACTATTTACGTCTATTATACGTATTTATAATTCGTAGGTTACGGTGCCGGCGGTCGTCTGGGCATTGGAGGTATCGACTCGGTGTCACAGCCTACTTTATTAGCGTCCATACAACACGTGTTCATAACTAAGGTACGACTTATTATTATTTTTAATTTTCCATCTTCAGTTATGTCTTGTTCTGAATGTACCATGGTTTTATAAGGTGGCGTGCAACTCCGGCGGCAAGCATTGTCTAGCGCTGTCGGCCGACGGTGACGTGTACAGCTGGGGTGAGGGAGAGGACGGAAAACTCGGTCATGGAAACAGAGTGTAAGTACAACTAAATACACCTGGAATTCTGACTTGTGTGGAAAACATACTAAGCTATGCAAGTTGTTGTTAGTAATAAAGTAGGTATGTACTCAATTTTGAAGGATTTTTAATCGAAAAATATCAACAAAAAAAAACTAAGCGCTCGTGACTACATTTTTAAATTAGTGACTCTTCTAATGGCGTCAAGCTGTCTATCCCGACTATTACAGTCCTCAGGTCATGTCGAAAACTTTTAGGCAGGCCGCTTGCGGCATAGTCTGAAAACACCGACAGAGATTCAATCACTACATTACACAAATATATATAAATATTGCCAGACAACATATTATCATCAAAATACTACAAATAATACACGAGCAAAAACATATCAAGCAAGACATTATAAAAAGCACACTAGGGCGTCGACGTTTCCGCGTCAAAAATTTTGCCATACCAAAACAAACTGTATTGACTAAAGGAGAAAGTTAATTTTCCAACTAAACGACACTGACCGCCGACTGACCACAGAAATTAAATCTTTATGCGTGGGGTTTGGCTTAAAAATTGTTCTATGTAGGAGCTACGATCGTCCCAAGTTAATAACGGCGCTGTCGGGGCTGGAAGTGGTGGCGATCGCGTGCGGCGGCGCGCACTCGGCGTGTCTGACCGCGCGCGGCCGCGTGTACTCCTGGGGCAAGGGCCGCTACGGAAGGCTCGGACACGGCGACTCCGAAGACCAATTAGTTCCTAAACTGGTCAGTAGTAGACATAGTTTTTTTATACAGTGCAGTACTATCATCTGCGTAGCGATTAAAGATCAAATCCTACTTCCTACTAATTATAATTGTGAAACTCTGTGAGCATGGTAAGATGAACGGGTGGATGTTTGTTACTCTTTCACGCAAAAACCACTGAAAGGATTATCATGAAACGTTACAGTATTATTGTTTATACATCAGAATAACACATAGGCTATAATGTATTACGATAATGTAGGACGAAGTCGTGGATAGAAGCTAATTTATTTTATCAACTATACCGGTAACGTATCAAATATGGCGCATTTGCTACAACTACAGGTGTCTTATTTGAAAATAGATTACTGTAGCATGACGTCTACACGTACTTAAGCTCATCTATGTGCAGTGCAGCATCAAAGGGAACATTATTGGTTAATTTTCTTTTGACATTTAGTGATCAATGCGGTGTCTAGGAGTATTATATGTCTGAATTCGCAACTTTATCGTTATCCTTTATTGTACATTTGTTTTTCACATTCTTCTTTAGATATCCTTTAAAAATTGTCAAGAAAAACAGTGAAAATATTTGTAGCAATGCCGCTAATCACACTTTAAGTCAGACGAATCTGACGTAAGTTTAAACAAATCAAAAATATATATCTTGTAGGTGGAAGCGTTGTCAGCGTATCGAGTTATCGACGTCGCGTGCGGTTCTGGAGACGCTCAGACGCTCTGCATCACCGACGATGACAACGTGTGGTCGTGGGGAGACGGCGACTACGGAAAATTAGGCTAGTACCTAATATTACTTTTATCTTGAAAATTACGCTTAATTTAAGTCAAAGTGAAGAAACATGTGTCTATTTTTTAGGGTTCCGTACTCAAAAAGAAAAGATAAAAGTTTACTCTAACGCGACTATGGGGTAAAAAAGAGGAATGAATTCATTAAAATCGAATAGGTATTCGTATTTTTCGAAGTCTGTTTAAATATAGTTCATGTTACCCGGGCTAACGAATCGATTAAAGCCTTATTAATCAAAATCGGATGAATTGTTTAAGTGCTACGGAGGAGCATACGGAAATATAAACATACTCGTACATGCATACATACATAGACTGCTAAAATGAACATAACCTTTTCTTTTAGCGTCGCCGCCGTAGTCGGGTAAAATGGAACCCTTATACGATCACTTTGCAGCTTTGTTGAAACTTTCCGTGTAGTTTACTCCAGTTACATCTCGAATAATGGTTTCAGGTCGCGGCGGCTCTGAAGGATGCAAACTGCCGATGCGTATTGACTGTCTAAAAGGACTGAGAGTTATAAAAGTTGAATGTGGGTCACAATTTTCCGTCGCGTTATGTCAATGCGGAAGCGTTTACACTTGGTACGTATACTAGTGTATCATTAAGTCTTGTTAGTTTCAACAACTTTGTTATGCAATAATCAGTTATCCAAAATTATACGTTCATTTCGAAAATGTGTTCTATGTATCAGTGTTAAAGTTCATAAATGCAAGTAGTTTACCAGTGTTTGTTTTATAGGGGTAAAGGTGATTATCATAGACTGGGGCATGGCAGCTATGAACACGTTCGGCGACCGATGCGGGTCACCGGTATGCAGGGGAAGACTATTATATCCATAGCTACGGGTAGGTTTACGCAATAAATATACTCAAGTATCTTTTAAAGTGTTTAGGCTTGATTTTGTAGCAGTAGTAGCAAGATGTGCAGATTCAAACCCCGGGCTCGCACCTATGACATTTGCGGATTTCATGTGCCATTTTCATTTTCAATAATGAAGGCATATATTATGAGAAAACCTGTACGTCTATAGAAAGGCGTGTGTAGTTCACCAACCTACATTTGGCTAAAGTGGTGGACTAAGGTCCCCATTCTTCCTCTTATTGAGGGGGATGTGCATGGTATAATGGCAATAGGCCAGGTCCTTATTCTTCTACTAGACCAAACCGTCGTCGAATTACAGACATAGCGATCACGGGGATATTATGATGATGGTACATAGTTTAGGGTTTATTTTCAGTCATGTCAGTTTTAATGAAATTTTTATAGGGAGTCTCCATTGCGTGGCGTGTACGGACACGGGCGAGGTGTACACGTGGGGAGACAACGATGAAGGGCAGTTAGGCGATGGAACCACTCTTGCTGCGCAGAGACCGAGACTGTTAATGGCTTTGCAGGTGAGTGACAGCTTTAAATCATTGGCAATTGCTTTAGTTTGGGTAAAACCTTTCGGTGATCGAGGAGAGAGGGAGGGAGAGAGTCTTACAAGTGTTTTTACATCGATAATAAAATATTACTATTAGTGGTGATGTTACCAACACAAATTATGTTCAGTCATAGCTTGTGTACAACGAAACAGGGGTTTTGTCAGGGTAAGCGCGTGACGAAGGTGGCGTGCGGCAGCGCGCACACGGTGGCGCTGTGCGTGGAGGCTGCGCGCGCGCCGCGCCCGCCGCCCTCGCCGCCGCTGGAGTGCCATTTGCTGCGCGACCTCGCCACGCAACTCATCTGCAACAGACTGGTATATTACGTGCATCATTCTTTTTATTAATATACCATTGCCACAGCCAAGCCAAGTATCGGGATCCTTGGAGTCGACATATCGAACGACGTGCAATTTCGCGGTCATCTGGAAAGTAAGGCCAAGTTGGCCTCCAAAAAGCTGGGTGTGCTCGGTAGGGCGAGGCGGTATTTCACTGCGGCTCATCGCCTGCAACTTTACAAGGCGCAAGTCCGTCCGCACATGGAATACTGCTCTCACCTTTGGGCCGGTGCACCACAGTACCAACTTCTTCCTTTTGACCGCCTGCAACGAAGGGCAGTTCGAATTGTCGATGACAAAAAGCTTACCGATCGGCTAGACCCTCTGGCGTTGCGTAGAGATGTAGGCTCCCTCTGCATTTTCTACCGCTTCTATCATGGAGAGTGTTCCGAGGAATTGTTCGGTATTATACCTGCCGCTGAATTCCACCATCGCACGGCTCGCCACAGACTGCATTACCATCCTCACCATCTGGATGAATGGCGTTCCAGTACAGTGCGATTTACCAGGAATTTTCTCCCTCGCACCACCAAATTGTGGAATGAACTTCCTGCAGCGGTGTTCCCGGACCGATGCGACAAAGGTATCTTCAAGAAACGAGCATACTCATTCCTTAAAGGCCGGCAACGCACTTGCGATGCCCCTGGTGTTGCAGGTGTCCATGGGCGGCGTTGATCACTTACCATCAGGTGAAACGTCTGCTCGTTTGTCTCCCTATCTCATAAAAAAAAAAAAAAAAAGCCAGTTGTTTCAAGAGAAAATTGTACGGTTTTGAAATAACAACAATGGCGGAAAAATCGCTATACGAAGAGTGGAGTCGTTATGGGTACTCTAGATACTCTGTGGCATAGACACGTAGCAAAAGTGAATTCTGCTACGAAATGACACTGACAGCGGGAGCGAATTTTGACGCGTGGGGTTGTGGCGTAAACGACAGTAATTTAATCTTTATGCATATTGACACAGAGTTGAGTTTGGTATTGACGCCAAAGTGTGCAGGGTGTTATAAGCACTGCGCTAACCGTTTTAATTCAGGTATGATTATAATGTGATGTATAATTTCAGGTGTTATTGCATCAGTTCTCGGAGCTAGTGTGTCCGAATCTACCGCTCTTGATATTGGATGGACCGTTCGACCAGCTGAGGAATTTGTTGTTCTATAGCGTGAAGGAGGCGGCGTTTAGAAAGGTAAAAAAACGCAATGGTTTGAAATTTTGAATTGAGAACAAATATTTATCAAATGTACAATTATGATCCTTTTGGAAAATATCTTGCCACAGTGTTTTTACATTTATAAAACAATAGCTATGCCCGCGACTTCGCCCGTGTGGAATATAGGGAGATTACCCGGAAAAATGGGTATTATGTTTTTCCCGCGGAACCCTAATACTTCTTCTAAAATTAAAGTAACAAAATTACGCCTTGGAACAGTAGCTATCTGCCAGTGAAAGTCCCATCAAAATCGGTTCAGCTGTTTGGAAGTTTACCTGGCACATACAGACAAACATTTTAAAAATTGCATTTTCTTTACAGGCATCGTATATACTTTCATAATATGCATTTGGTAAAAGTATATTATTTTGATATTACAAACAGATGTCTCAATTGTTTTTTTTGGATTGGACACGTATAGTTTGTGATGTAAGGGTGGAACAATAAAGCGTTATCTATGTGTGCAGGCGATAATGTCGACGATGGTCCGGTCGCGGCAGCACGGGCCGGTGGTGGAGCTGTCGCGGGTGGGCGCGCGGCGCGCGCGGCGCGGCGGCGCGGGGCTGGCGGGCGCGGCCGGCATGCGCTCCGTCTTCGGACAGATGGTGGCCCGCCTCGCCGCGCTCACGCCCGACGCACTCGCGCTGCCGCACCGCGTGTGGAAGGTCAAGTTTGTCGGTGAGGCTTCCCATCTTAATAAAACGTTATCCCTAACAGTGACGATTACTTTTTTTGTAGGCTTAGCATGACCGCATAGACATAACTTTTATCTCTCTCAGCTGTCAGATTTGTCGAGAAAATGACGCCACACCGAGCCATGTTCAGTACAAAAAGCTCGATGTGACGTGAAACGAGTATGCTAAGTTTCTTACCAAATCTTGTCAGATAAGGTCGATTTTCGACCCAGTTGTAGAAAAAAATGTATGTCGGGCGTTGGTTTGTACCAGGCGAGAGCGTGGACGACTGCGGCGGCGGGTACAGCGAGAGCATCGCGGAGATGTGCGAGGAGCTGCAGAACGGCTCGCTGCCGCTGCTCATGGCCACGCCCAACGGCCGCGGGGACGCCGGCGCCTCGCGCGACGCCTTCCTGCTCAACCCCACCGCCGGCACGCCGCTGCATCTCAACTGCTTCAGATTCTTAGGTAATTACTATACTGTACTGTACTTAGTATGCTATGCTATACTATACTATGCTATACTATACTATCTATACTATACTCTACTATACTACACCATACTATACTATTAAGCCTCCCATACACTGGGGCGTCGACCCTCGACTGGGGTGTCAATATGGATGAAGATTAAATTTCTTGATAAAAGCCGCTGTCAATATCATATCGTTGAAAAATTAGCTTTTTCTTTAAATAAATACAGTTTGCTAAAGTATTGACCAAAGAAATTTACGTGAGCTTCAGCACTTGTAGCATGAGCGCCAAGATTAGACGTATGTCACGAAATATCTTGATGTTGTCTCTTTCACTCGTATGAAATAAGACGGAGAGAGAGCGAGCAAATCTGTGACAAAGGTCTTGTCTTGACATGCGTTCTAACCCCACAGGTGTATTGATGGGTATCGCGATCCGCACCGGGTCGCCGCTGTCGCTGTCGCTGGCGGAGGGCGTGTGGCGGCAGCTGGCGGGCCAGCAGCTGCGTCCGCAGGACCTGGCCGAGGTCGACAAGGACTTCCTGCCCGCGCTACTGTGTATACGCGATATGACGCCCAGTAACAAGGTAATAAGATCGATTCTAGCCTACTTTAAGTGCGCGTCTAAAACTTTTGATGTTTTATCAAGTAGTTTTTTGTTTTCTTAAAATAGTTGTGCAAAACGTTGTTTAGACATTTACTGTAATTGTATGGAGTACCTATACTATTTCCTTTTTTGTCTTTAGTATAGTTTTTGATTTCAAAACATCAACTCGGCGAAGATTCATATTACATTGTTACCAGATTCTTCATTGAAGTAAATCGGAATCTTCGGAAATTTTAGTAACAAATTGGGCTTCGGATCTAGGAAATTCTACCCTCCGTCCACAAAATCGATAACCAGAAAAGCATGTATAAGATCAGTAGGCGACATAGATTAAACATTGGCAATATTGCTAGGTAAAGAATTAACTCTCAAATTATGTCACCTTTCTCATATTAATAACTTGCAATGTTTGTTTGAAGGAACTCCAAAACCTCGAGTTGCCGTTCTCGATACCGTCGTCGGCGGGCCACGAAGTACCGCTGTCCACGCGGCACAAGCGAGTCACGCCAGACAACAAGGAGGAATACGTCCAATTGGCACTACATTACAGGTTATTTATATCTAAAAAAAATATCTTTGTAACCTTGACACAAAATTTTACAAGGAGATGCTCCTTAGTCAGAACTTAAGTCTTTTGATAAAATATGTTTTCGTCGTTTATGTTTTTTTTATCATGATATACAACTGTGATGTGTGGAGGAGAATAGGGAGACCTTTACCTAGCAGTGGGACAATATAGGTTAAATAAAAATGATGCAGGATGCCAACTAAGCTTTGTGATTTGCACCGCAAGGCAGCGGAGACGGTGCGGCTGCAGTTTCAATTTCGAACTAGACTCTGCGCATCTATAACGAATAACGCTTTTAACTTACTGATAGCATTAACCTATCGATATTTATTGGTTAATCGTCAATACATTTTGAACTGTGCGCAGACTGCACGAGTTCGACGAGCAAGTGGTAGCGGTCCGCGACGGAATGTCGCGCGTGGTCCCCGCGCCGCTGCTGGCGCTGTTCAGCGCGGCCGAGCTGGAGACGCTCGTCTGCGGCTCGCCAGACATACCCGTGCAAGCGCTCAGGGCCGCCGCCACCTACAAAGGTTAGCATTACCCACACTTGCGACACAAATCCATTGCGATTTGGGTAGCGGCGCTTTTTCTTGTGGCGATCTATAATATATGAAACTAAACGCTATACAACTATCATAAGCGTCGCGACGCCGAAGCCTCATACTGAGCATAGCTTTGCTCAGAAATTAATCCTAGCGATGCCTCATAATGGGCGTCGCGACGTTGACGTCTCTTGAAGCGTGGTGTCGCTCTTTAAATAAATGTTGCGACGCCTATCTATCATAGTGGTGGCTGCGTCGGAACCCTTAGATATATGTCTTTATTGTTCCGCCTCTCAAAATAATACAAACCACATATATATACGATATACATTTAAAATATTATAATAGGCGGCCTTATCATTGACAGTGATCTCTACAAGGCAATCTTTGGTACTGGTAAAGGACTGGGTATACTAAACAAATAGGTGCTATTACTTAGTACAACATTAGATATGAACATTGCCACAGGTGTGGACCCCAACGCGCCTTTGGTCCAGTGGTTCTGGGAGGTCATGGAAGAGTTGTCGGGCGGCGAGCGCGCGCTGTTCCTGCGGTTCGTGTGGGGCCGCACGCGGCTGCCGCGCCCGCCACACGACCCGCGGCAGAGGGACTTTGTCCTGCAGGTACTCATTACATTTGACACATACCATGTAGTATTTCAATTTGTACTTTATTTGTAAGAATATATAGTTCTAATTATGTTAATTAAAAATCGTTTTATTGTTTGAATTCCAGCAATACACCTATTAAGAAGGTTATTTGATTTATTTTTCATGATGTAGGTGTTGGACAAGTACCAGCCGCCGGACCACTTCTTACCAGAGAGCTACACGTGTTTCTTCCTTCTCAAGATGCCAAGATATTCGTGCAAGTCTGTTTTACGGGAGAAACTCAGGTATTGTTATTGTATGAATACATTTAAGCGGCGTCTCGATGTCCGATAGCCGGTATCGTTGACATAGTTGTTATCCTCGCTCTCAGTATAATTTTCTAAAACCGAGTATGATCTTTTACACATATTAGTTTCGAAACAAATTTTTCGCCATGGGAAACAAGATGGAACTTAATCATGATAATATAGTAATCGATATAACTCGCTGTCTATCCGTGACATGAGCAAGACGAAATACACTGTCAAGCTTGTATATAAGCGGATTTTTTGTGGTAACATTTGAATATATATAGGTACGCGATTCACTTCTGCAAGAGCATAGACACGGACGAGTACGCGCGCGTGGCGCTGAGCGCGGCCGAGCGCGTGTCCTCCGAAGAGTCCGACTCGGACGCCGACGCCGCGCCCGCCCACCCGCACGCCCGCCGCGCGCCGCCCGCACACACCGCCCATCCCGCCCTCTACTCGCTCAACAGACCGCCCACCTGGCTGTAGGGACGTGATACATCCTTCATTATACTTGTCTATAATACGACCAATTCTTATAATAGCACTGCGCTAGACGAGAACGGGAGATCGAGGGGGTATGGTGAGCACGCTTATTTCTTGCAAATATCCATAGTGAAAATAAAATTAAGTTGAGCCTTTCTAAACGGTCACTTTAGTCATTGGATAAAGTATTATTGTCTGTCTCGTTTAATCGTGAAAAAAGGACGAAACAGGTCTTTTAAATTCATTTTAAAACGCCTGATATTATAACATACATATTAGATATTGACACATTTTTCTCAACTATGATTTGACGCCTCAATTAAAATTATAGGAGGTCGGTAATTCACATTTAAAATGTTTAAGAAATTTTATCAACATTTCAAATACTCATTTGTAATTATAATATTTATTTGAACACTACTCGATACTGACATGTAAGATTATACTAAGACTTCCTTATATTGTGAAAACAATATAAGTCAATGTTAAAATTTACAGCATTCCATCCATAGCTTAGTTACCGACGGTCTCGAACGATTTCATGTATCTCTCTCAGACCAACAAAGACGAGTTGGTCTAAGGTATCTCTGTGTGAATGTGTGTAAGCGAATTATATACAACGAGTCGGCAACACTGCCACATTCCATTTTTATATTAAATATTACATTTGATAATCACATCTCATTGCCATTACTGTAGGAGTATTATTATATTCGACCTTTAAAAGGTCAACAATTCACCATTTCATTTGTACTCAAACAAGAATTCTTTACATTTAGGTCGCCTATTGAGAGAGCAATATTAAAGTTATTCAACAGTTTAGAATTTCCAATCCAATATGTAAACTTTTATTTTGTCCAAGGGATCAAATTTTAAGTAACATTAAAATTAAGTATATACTTTGAATTTTAAAGTAGTTATAAAGTTCAACTATGTTCAACATTATGATAATAATACTTTAACGAAATTCAAACCCTACATTTGAGGGTTACTTATATGGTTACATCGATATTAATATAGTCCCGAATGAGTAGATTCTCTATTTTAATTATTATATTATAAATGCGCATAGCTAGCAAGCGAATAGCCATACGAGTAGTGCATAAAACATTTTATAGGTTGTGTGTGGCCTCACAGTATTAGTTACTTTAAATTATATAATAGGTCTTTGGTAGCTTTTATGGATTGTGATGTACTAAAGCTTGGAAAGGATACAGATATTGGAGGAGTATTTTGAAGAACAAACTATTATAAAAGCTAGTCATTGTTACTCCAGTCTTGATGTGGAATGTCAACGTGGTTTATTTTATTATTTGTATTTAGAAAAACATATTTTGTGTGTCTGGTAATATTTACATACGCTTCTGAATACATTTTATAACTCCTAGTTTTGTTAGTATGTTATTAGGAATATGCAAAAATAATTGCATAACATTATTATAAAATTGTCTACATCTTCATTAATCATTTATAATTAATAAGTTATCTACTTACTGCGTACATGCTTTGCTAAGGAATTTATCAATTTATAGGCTTTTGGTGCTAATGTTTCACAGCTGGTGTTAAATTTTTGATACTGAGAAAATATAGATTGCACAAAATACCTGTTTAATATTACTAAGTGTAGTATCATTGAGCTTTCATACTAGGTAGGTACCTAAGTAGCCACTTACTTGAGCGATGTTATAAGAATAGAAAAAGGAATGGCTTGATAAGACCACTGATTGTCATTATTTTTAACATTATCTTTCCTTATTCAGAAATGTATTTAACTGAACATTTAACACCAAAGATCATTGGATAAGAGAAGTGTGTCTTTAAACTTGAGATCTGAAGCTTTATTTATGTGATCTGTTCTTTGCAGCATTATTTATATTAGGTATATGCGAACTATACGAATACATATTTATTATATACAAAAGTGTTTTATTTGCTCAGGAAATGTTAAGCCAGTGTGGGATGTTTATAAGAAAAAAATAAGTTCACATGATTTTATTTGCTAACTTACACATTGCTCTTAATGGAATCACATAATTAACATGAATCTAAAATAAACATTATCAATAAATATATGATTACAAACAGGTGTTGGTTTACTTCTTGGATTTTGGCTTCAGTGTGTAGTACAAGATGACTGCACCAAAGAATGCATATGTTGCCTTGGCCGTCTGTAAAAAATAAATACAATTCATTTTTCATATGAAGAAATAACAGGTGAATATAGTTTTATGAAGTTCCTATAAGGAATATATACACTCCACTTATAATTTGAAAATGGTAATGTAAGTCAGTGCTTCTAAATAGAAAAAGCATTCAAAGCCAATGGAAAGACCTTAGTAATTTTTTTGTTAGCTCTTATGTAAAAGTATTGATTTAGTAGCTAACAAAAACACAGTTTTTACTATAAATAATTTAGAATAGGTTTCATAAATATTAGCTCTACTATTATACATTCTCTAGGTGTATTGTTTCTATGTAAAATATAGTTATGGCAATGGTTCAACACTCGTGTGTGTAAAATTTTGGAAATGTAAAGTGGACTGTATTGGATAGGTAGCTGTATGAAATAATAGAAAACAAGTCAGTTTATGGTCGAGTCAGGGTCTGAAGAAAGTAATTGAAATCAATGTCGCACATTAAAATATGCAAATTACTACCAAAACCAACACTATGGCTGTAATGTGACACAACTGTAAGTGGGACTTATGTCAAATCACCTCCGAAGGTTTTGGTTCACACTGTATCAAAGAAACTGGCCCAGTTCACCTCAACTAAATTATAATTTTATTGGAATCTAACCTAATGAGTTACTCCAAAAAGTAAATGACATGGATACTTACATTAGCTCTACCTCGGTTTGTTTGGCTATTGAAGTATTTCGACAAGCCTTTCAGCTGGGATTCATCGACAGAAGCGTCTCCGGCCATCCTGAAAATTGATGATAATTATTTGTAAGAAACTAGGTTTATCAACCTTCGAATTGGTATGCCTATATTAAAAAAACTAATTATAAGCTAAAAGTATACAAATCAATACGCAAATTGAAATAATGAGCAGTAAATTACCTTACAAAAAGTTAGTTTCAAGTCGTAATTACGTAAGTAGGACTCCGGCGGTAATTTATCCAAAGAAATGGGACATTTGAAACATGTGTTTTTTGACAGCAGGACAGCACACAGCAATTTCTATGTGAAAAAAGAGCAAAGCATATTGTTCTATGCTAACTAAAAAAATGTTATTAGTTTGGAACGCATTCACAACAGATACAAAATATTGTCGGTCCGGAAACTTTATAATTAGTAACCGTAAGAAAATAGAAAAGCAAGGTATATGTACAACTTACACCAAAAAATGTTTTTCATTTTTTCTTCTTTGATTTGAATAGTTTGTGATATACATAATACGATGCCATTAAAGCCATGGTTACTTTAGTTGTCTGAAAAAAAGGAATTTACCAATGTATATTTCCTAACTCAAAATCGGTAGATAGTAAAAAAGGTGATCAACATCACGCTCGTATTTCCCAGACAGAGATGTACTGGGTACTTACATCCACACTGTACTAACGTATTTTTGATCCCAATTTAATAGGATGCGAATCCATTGCCATGATACATGGCACATTTCCTCTTAATGTGAGAGATATGGGTTAAAGCATACGTATTAGAATACTCTATGGGCCATAGGCAACCACAGTTGCTGACCAAGTCCCACAGAGTATTATATTATATGGCCAAGTAATATACAGCGGCCGGGCAGTGCAAAAAAGCCATACTACGGAATACTACCCACATTTTAAACAACTAGATTAGTTTCAGTGACCCATTTTAATCCAGCACTAAAACTAAGCCTAAGTTCTGAATAATGCTTCAAAAACTTACGTTTGCTCTACCTCTGTTTGTCTGACTATTAAAATAACGGCTGAGCCCTTTCAAATTTGGATCGTCTTCAACTCCGTGTCCTGCCATGGGTATATTTGTTTGTAAAATATTTTTTTGCAAAACCGGCGACTACTCAAGTGTACAAAATTTATCATGGCGTTCAAGTGACATTTGTTTAGATATTTTTATTTGTTCTTTTGTTTGTAAGGTTTAAAAAGGTTCGGTCAATAATTTTATACCTATAGTCTTTGTCACCTCATATCAATCGTATTAAATTTCATCATTTCGTCAAAAAAAGAAATATCCGAGAGGAGGATGAAATTTTCATGCTCCCCTCCTCGGGTATGTGTGGCTGTAACACCAACATAAGGTAGGCACTTAATCAAATAATAATAAAACAATACTTGCATGTTTAGCATTTTTTATAAATGAATTTCATCAAATTTTTCTTCAAATATACTTAAGTTATACAATGTTATTGTCTATGATATTTCATCAGTCACATATTCTTTGGATGACTGCATTAAATAAGACAAACAAATGTAAAGTAACACGAATTGATTAGCAAAACGAATTTTGAGTAACCTACTTTAAAGTAGGTACTTGATTGTATCAAAACATTTTTGTCTATATGTACTTACAGATATGTACTTATATAATAATATTTTCATTCCTATCGGAATTAAAAAGCACCTTATCTAATGATGGACTAGTATTAAATACAGTGAGATACATCAACATATTAACATCCAACCATTTTATGTACCAAAAATATACAATGCTATCAAACATTGTGTTTAATATTATTAAACTTACATACAAATATAAATTTCATTACAAATCAAATCATAAAAACCTAATTAAGTACCGACTTTTGAGCAAGTCAAAAGAAATCTCTTATAAAAGAGTATTCACTATAGAAAGCATGTTGATATTGTCCTCATTTAACAGAGATCGATCACAGATGAGTTAGGACCAGGTTTTACACTCATTTAATTATTGCACCAGCCCGAGAAACATATTTCAGTGACAAAGACATAATAATATCTTAGTATACACCATCACATGTCTGTTTGCACTATGTGTACCATCAGTTGGAGGCCTCCTGCCTGGAAACACTCCTGGCCCTGAATGCACAAGTCCGCCGAGTGGTACACTATATTAATAGATCCTCCTCCCAATCTTCTTTCTGTCTCTCGGAGATGTTCACTGTAGGTCTAGTCACTTGCTTCAGCTCTTCGTGTGTTCGCGGCGGGATGGGATTGTCACTCAGATCTACGTATTCAAGGGCGCGTGACCTGGCTAATCTGTCCACGTCCACTTCTGTAAAAAATTAACATTTACAAAAATATCTAATAAATAAAATGCAGAGATATTTTCTCATATGGAAAAATATTAAGTGCATACCAATAATTTGATTGTGATGCGCATGCAATGTGTGAAGGCTGGGACACTGGAACGTGATGTGCGGCAATGCTACAAAAGAGTTGTGAGAGATGTCTAATCGCTCCAGACATGCTAGGGTGCACAGCTCATCGGGCAGCTTCGCCATTTGGTTATTGGAGAGGTTTAAATCTGAAAATAAAAACAGACAATGTGTTAAATCTCCATTCAATCTTAACATACTCATACATAACTGCTAATATAATGAGTAGATATCGGATGTTCGCCTCGCACATACTCAGCGAGCGCACTGAATTAGGGATGACGATCTAAGATCGATTAATCGAAGAATCGATTTCTCGGGCTAAAACATCGATATTTCACCCAAGAAAATCGACATTCGATTTTTTTTGCTTTGGTAAAAACCATAAAATTATTTACAGTTTGTTGAATGTACTCAACATGGAGAATATGTAGAGTAGAGGAGCCTGAACTTAAACGAGGGTTAGCCTTACATGCCTCTATGACCATCACAACGAGTTTATAATATTAATACCAAGTACCCCCCTTTGTGTTGCTTTGCAGCTACTCTGTTTTTTTATTGTGCATATTTCGCCCCTTTTTAGTGTATATTTGCATGCATATTTTGATGATGTCTAATAATGAGGAATAAAAGTTTTTTTTTTTTTTAAAGTATTAACGACCTGGCATACTTAGTATTACCTATTTTTTTTTTATATTTCCCTATTTTTTTTCAACCACAATGTAAAATAAAAAAAATACTATTCAAATCAATTAAATCGTTGTTCAGTTTTAACGAGACTAATGAAGGCACATGGCTGTACAACCACTGTGTGTCATAATGGTGCTTACCTGTAATTAAACTAAACTTGACTGCAAACTTAGGAGGTATTTTGGTGATGACATTTCCACTGAGATCACAGCTCTTGAGCTCCGTGTGCCGCATCAAATGGTAGACAGCATCAGGTACTTGCATCAACTGACACTCAGACAAGTCTGAAAAAAAAAACATCACTTAGTATAAAAGATAAACAACAAATTAATGTAATGTCTAAACTAAAAGGAAAACAAGTAACATCTGTTAAAAAAACAGATGTTATGGTTCTATTTTAGAATGTTAAAGTTGGGAATGATAATTTAGACAGTATAATTCTTATTTCAAATATTTAACCTTCTTTTCTTACGATGAAATTTTAATAAAATAAAGTGAGGAATTTAGGAACCTACAAACAAGCAGGTGATGTAGGTACTACTACTTTAATATTGAATGTTGAATATTAGTTCCCTCAAGGAATATTTTTTGATCGAGTTTCGAGGACATTCCTCTGTGAGTGATTATGAGTGGTAATATTGGTAATCTATAGCAGTTACATCATCCGCTCGTTTGTATAAAAAGCCAATAACTACCAGGCGTAACTAACATACCTAGTGCTTGAGTTTCCTGTGCGTCTTCGCATTTTAGAACTACTCTCGTTACGGCTAAAGCCATGTTATTAAACTGCACAGTTCACTTAATTAACCGCCACTGATCAGCCGCTGTAGCCCGTAGAGAACTAGTAACGGGACTATGGTACACGCGTGCGCCGTTAACAGCGTGTGCTCGAGTTATTTTTGAATCCATAAAATATTTCAGTCCGGATATATGCTAGGTTGGATATAGGTAGGTAGCCTTGCGAAGTTGTAACTATTAAAAATAGGTGGTAACTTGTGGTAAATTAATCTGATTGAAATGTGACTTCGAAGGTCGAAGTAGTACATTACACATAGTGAAAAGGATTTCACACAACCGTGAAATATATCCGCATTTTACGAAATAATGAATCACCGCATGATGATTAAGTTTTGACCTCTGTGGTTTTGACGTTTGTTTCTGTTGCCTTGCTTGACAGGACACCATACAATGGCAATCAGCTGTTTGACACTTGTCAAATTTATGGTTTTGGAATAGACAAAAAGTTGATTTAGTTTTGTTATTTGGTATATCCTTAACAACGGTTCAACTAATTTTAAATCATTTGATATCAAGGAATCTTCCTATAAATGCATGGAGTAATCCCTAGTCTTGTAGATTTACATGTCATTTATTTAGGCAGTGGTAGCCGAGTGGATAGGCAGTGGTAGCCGAGTAGATAGGCAGTGGTAGCCGAGTGGTGAAGGAAAACATCGTGAGGAAACCTGCACGTCTGAGGGAACTTGTCTAGTTCTCGATAGATGTGTGAAGTCTGCCAACCCGCACTAGGCCAGCGTGGTTGACTATGGCCTGAAATCCTCCTCACATTGAGGGGGTGCCCAGCAGTGCGATGTTAAAAGGGCTGTAGTAGTAGATTTACCATCAGATTTGAGGATAAAACCGCTAACACATACCTAGTATTCGTGCGCTACGCTCTCGCTAATATTTGTTAAAAAGACGATTCATATTTTTCGCACTTTTTAGAGCTCACTTATACAGATAAGTACTTGGGTACACCATGTAGCTAGGAAATCAATGCAGACTTTCATACGTGGTTGATATAATGCTATCTATAGCGCCCCTTCCAAGACGGTATGTAACTATCTAATCTAAATTTTATAATCATAGCAATGTTCTTGCAATTTTATTTATTATTTTTATTGTAGACAGACCTCATCAACTAATGAGTCACTATATCTTTGTCCTACAAGGAAGTGTATTTAACGAGCAGTGACCTCTCTACAGGCGTCTGTCTCTATATGGAATAAATTGATCTGCTAAGGCCAACGTGTAAAGCGAGTAGGTACAAGTTTATATATTGCGAGCGAGCTCGGGATGTTCTAAATCGATCCTTTGAAATGTCAGTGTGGAAACTGGAACCGTGCACGCGCGCGGAATAGATCCCTCAGCCACGTGCCCGATGTCTTCCGCGTGAACGCACTCATTGTTCGATTTGTTTTCAGCAAGCCGATATGGGCCTAACACATTAAGTAGGTAATACAACAGTAGGAATAGACAAGACACAAAACTTAATCCAAGTAGGTACCTTATTAATTATGATTGGAAATCTTAACCCCTCATTTATATATAGAGTTACAATCAATTGACAGCGACATTAGGTATAACTGACTTTGTTCTGAAAAGTATCCTTATAAATTATGTATTTGTTAGTAGATACTTCAATAGATTGTATATAAAAAAAACTGGGGTTAAATTAACTTCTCTAGCTAAAGCCAGTATATCTTTAAGGAAGTAGGAACACGAAATGTAGTTAATTGATAGCATTTGTTACTTTATAATATAACGTTAATTAGCTAGTTAATAATTGCAGTTAAAACAACAATTAATCACCTAATTAATATTTATAACACGCGAAAGAAAATTGACATCCGCAATCAATATTATTTAATTAACTCGTTACATTGTTAGTATCCCTTCCTTCCTAGCTACATCTAAAACTTAGGGCCTACCGTAAGTTGTTCCTATCCCTACGCCATATACCTACCCAGTAAGAGGAACTTACATTGGGTAATACGCATCGGCGACAAGAAGCGGGCTTCTACTCGTACATTTTGAGTAATACCAAAACAAACTCTGTGCAGATATAGAGAATTTCTCTGGTAAAAGCCTCATGTCCATGCGTTAAAATTCGCTCGCGCTATCAATTACACTTCATTGGAGAATGATCTTCTTCTGTGAGTTAATTCAGTTCGTTTCAGTATAGGCAAACATATAGACGCGCGCGTCTTGACGTCCCAGTGTGTACAGGGCTTAATTGTGTGAAAAGTAAAAACAAGAACGATGACGGCACTGTTACCAAGAGCTGTTCGGTAACACAGTTGCAAAAAAAACTACAACAACTGTATGTATCACAAGTAATTAATTACCAACATGCAACTAATCCGTGTAACAAAGGCCAATTGCACTACCATGAGTTTTACGCTCAAAATGTAGTTGCTCATATCGATATGACAAATTGTAAAATTACATCAAATCCCCAAAGTAGGACTAATTTTGAACCATTTATTGGTGTTACTTGACATTTTTAACCGACTTCCAAAAAGGAGGAGATTCTCAATTCGGCCGGTATGTTTTTTTTTTCGAGTTTAAAAATGCAAGTACGTAGCTAAAAGGTTTTAGGGGCATTAGAAAGTCTAATTCACTTTAAAACATTTTTTTTCTAACACTATTAGTTTACGTAATCGCCAGCGATTAACGAACGTATTTATCTCATGGTAGAGCTACAATTCTACTATCCCAAGCCGTGGCCTCGCTCGATTTCACAATTTTTACACGATATCTTCGTTTACGAAAGCCGAGTGCAAGAGCACTCATTGGGGCTACCCAGCAATCTTGCGTAAAAGCATATTTTGCGTGATTTTTCATTCGAGATACGCGTACGGTAATTGATGCGTTATTTCATGTGTCATAAGGTAGTGATTTGTAGGGTCCATGTTACATTTTTTGTCTTCTGGGTTAAATGATGATGTCTTCATAATTAAGGTATTTATAAAGGTAACAGCATGGTGGGTATAAAGCGGTAGTGAAAAGTTGTTACGCGATTATAATAACCATGATTGGTCAATGGAGTCGACAATAAAGTTATGTCTTAGGCTTAAAGCATGAAGTAGTTATCAGATTTCTATATGTATCAGTATCCACATTATAATTTAACTTCAGAATCAGAATTAGAATTTTTTTTATTCATATAAACCAATACAGGCACTTATGAATCGTCAATAAATAGTAAAAATAGTAGCTCTACCACCCATTCGGAATGCATTTCCTATGGAGAAGAATGGGCAAGAAACTCCATATTAGAAACAAGAAACTATATTAAGTAGGTCGGTAAGTAGGTAATATTTTACAGATATACTATGAAGGTTAGTTAGGTATAATTTAGGCAGCACGTAGGTACCGTCTTACCAGTAGATATACATAATTACCTAGTAATTTCAAGTAAGTAGGTAGATACGTGGTTACTACATTCATACGGTCTCATAGTAAAAATATTAGATATATATTGCAAGAAGCGCATCTGTTTTAACTTTATCAAATGTGTAAATCATCTTCACTAAAGTAGGTATATATAGGTTCTTCTACGCCGTATATGTAGGTAGATGTCATTTAGAGATAGCGATATAAAAATTAAAAACAAAGACGCATTGTTTATTGTTACATTACCTACACCTCACTGATAAGTATCTACCTATGCGTCTGTAATTATAGCATGTTTATAAATTAATTTACAGATTTTTAATTTGTACGTTATTTTCGAATTCCTTAGAGATATAAAGTGAGTAGGTACATAATACATTAGAAAGCTGCAATCCGCAGCAAAGCGTACACAGCTTATAAAATTATCACGCATCGTCTCTTTTGTATGGTTCACAGATAAATGTCCAAATACGAGTTTGAAAACCTTTCAAGTCAATATCAGTGATGACTATCACTTCTTTAATGCATTTTATATTAATTTTAAATACCATTATATGATAGAGGGTATAAAGGCACTGGGTCACGTCCAAATAACACGTCACGTGATAGACAAAGTTCTCACATAACGATTCTTGAGGCAAATTTATCGTTAATTGCTAACTGTTTTAACCCAGATTTCACTACAGAGTTCTATTTCCCTTTATCTAATAAACACTAATTGATAAGATACAAGGATACAATCATGTATTTATTAACACGCAAATTAAACCTCTCCAAGTGTATTAATTGAGTACCTACATTCCTAGATGGAAGCATGAAAACTAAATTAGGTTTTAGGAATAGTTCACTGGACTTGTTGAACAAGTCTTTGTTTAGTACATCTAGTTATTGTGATTAACTACGATGACGTCGGAATATTCAATTTTTCATCTGAGATTATCACTTGCTAAGAAACGGTGACGGAAAACATCGTGAGGAAACCTGTGTGCCCGGTATAATGGCAATAGGCTCGCCCCCTATTACATTGGGACCAAAATACATCGGCGAAGTGTGGGCGCACTGCAGTGCACCTCTGCCTACCCCTTCGGGAATACAGGCGTGATGATGATGATGTATGTAGAGCCATGAATTGCAATTAATATATTCATAGATATATTGTGTAATATATTAGATAAGATTATGCAAAAAAGGCCATTAGTTGTTGATATATTACTATGGTAGTGTGATGTGTTTAGTAATAGATGAAGCTACGACCTTGTTGTTAAATTGCTAGTAAGTTGTGATTTTTATTTATGTAGAGACCCACCAAGTTGGCTGTTCTCCTGCGCGTCCTCGCAGCGGCCCACCACCCTGATGATGGCCCGTCCCGCCAGTCTGGTGCAGATCATCATCGCCATCGTCCGCTGGTCCGGTTCCTCCGCCTCCGTGGGCACTCTCGCGTCACCGTCGTATTCCGTCGGGGGCCTCATCACTACACTTGATAATAAACAGTCACTGCACAACTCCTAGGTCCAGCTCACTGGTGTTCACGGCTATGCAAGTTCTATAAATGTTTTAAAGAATCGCGTATCATCTACCACCGCACCGAAACGCGATGCGCCTGGGTCCACGGCAGCACTCTGGTAAAATTCGTTCGCCGCGTTTGCAGCCAGCTTTTATATCGGTGCCAAAACAAAGAAGCGTGGTGCGCGAGAGAGAGGCCAACAATAACAAACGTCCGTCTCGCTCGCGCCGTCTGCTGCGCAGTTGACGCATGTTGGCCGCTGGCGGAAGCTTGCTAAAATATTATGGGAGATCGAAACCGTCATGGGTCTTGCCTCAGAACCCGTTGTTTATGCTCGAATAAACAACCCTTTGAAAAAATCTGATGACCCTATTGTCGCGCCATCAATACGATCATTGTGATAGCTTCGGCCTGTTGTCATCGCTTTGTTAGAGGGAATAATCGGCGTTTGATTGAAATGTATACGTACGGTAGTCGATCAGCTGAATGTGAAAGGTGGGGCTGGTGGTCGAACATGATTTTCCAGCCTAATTCACATTGTGTCACCGCCATAGGGTCATTTATTTATTGTGTTGCAATTTATTGCGGACGCATTTTATGCGCAAACTGATTATCTACCTACGATTTATGTTGAATTAAAAAATCACTACCTACAATCCGTAAATACTTGTAAAGGTTAACACGGTTAACGGAAAGACGTTCTTGTTTATTCAGGCGCTTACTACTACTGGATCTATTTAATCCAATTTATAATCGCAATCAAATCAACTCGTCTCACTACGACCTTGGTTCACTTTGCCGCCATAGATCGTGATTGAAGAAATCACGAAAGTGTTTAATCTGGTTGGATTAATTAGCAACGCTTTGCTCAAGGATTTAGCAGGTATCATGGTTTCAATTTTCATTGAGGAAATTTATACTCGGGAACAATATGTGGATCATTATTCAAAATCAGATGCAAAACCAAGGATCGGTAGAAACATAATTTGTTTACATTCTGACAATAATTATAAACCCATTATTTCATGTATAATTGCGTCAGATAAATTTGACGTCCATGCCGTACGTTGAACGCAACGGCTAGATGTTTTGGCCAAAGAGAGACGCAGATTATCAACAGCATTAACCTTGAATGCGTGCCAGAAACTAGTCCCGACTCCCGTGCTCCGATTAATACTTGCTTTAACTATTTATTTTAAGAAAATAAACAAGCAACTGATCGGCATAAGGCGTAACAAACCATGTGTTTTCTTAACACCATAATAAAGTGCGTTTAAACCATTCTAAAAAGTACGGTGAAAGAAAAGTTAAGAGTGTCCTGCATGATTATCTTCTTGCTGGTTTTTTCAGAGCATTGTGTATCTGGTTATCTAATCCAAAAGGCATACTTAGGAGTACCTTGCCATTGTTCAGATAACTATTTCACATGCAAGATCTATTGTAGCAGTGGTAGCCGAGTGGTCGAACGCACGCTTTGCAATCAAAGTGCGCAGGTTATATCCCCGGCTCGCACCTCTGGGTTCCATGTGCGAATCTCATTTTCATCTGAGATTATCACTTGCTAAGAAACGGTGACGGAAAACATCGTGAGGAAACCTGTGTGCCCGGTATAATGGCAATAGGCTCGCCCCCTATTACATTGGGACCAAAATACATCGGCGAAGTGTGGGCGCACTGCAGTGCACCTCTGCCTACCCCTTCGGGGAATACAGGCGTGATGATGATGATGATGTATAGATCTATTGTATTCTTAAAATTCTATGTACGTATGCAGGTACTTATCCAATTCTTTGACTGAAGAAAAGTCTATTTTTATTTGGGTCAATGTCGTCTAAGTATTGTAGGTATTCCTTTTGCTTTTAGAGCTAAACTACTCATTCCTCTATATGAGTTCGTCTAATGAAATATTATTTTATTTTGGTAAATGAGCAACTTCATGTCTACAATTTCCTTCTTCTCCGTTCGTGACCCACTTTGCGTTACATCTGGGTTGTATTTATTGGAAAATTTATTACGACTCACACTCTAGTAGAAAAGTTTCGTGTTCACCTACTTACTTGTTTTTAACCGACGAAAAAAAAAAAAGGAGGAGGTTCTCAATTCGACGCGTATATTTTATTTTTTTTATTTTTTTTTATGTATGATCACGCATATCTCCGGCGTCACTAAACCGATTTCAAATTTTTTTATGACGTTTCCTAAGGAATTCTTCGAGGGTGGTCCCATTTTCAAAATATTATCAGAAATTAACCCCCTTGGGGGTGAAATGAGGGGTTGAAGGTCACATAATTTAAAAATTATTTTTTGATCGACTTGAAACTTTGTATATGTATTTCACATATAAAATAAAGAAATACGTGTTTTAGGAATTTTGAAAAAAAAAATGTATAGGGTGTGAAATGGGGTGATAAAGTTTGCATTCTTTTTTATGTATATCTCCGGCGTCACTAAACCGATTTCGATTTTTTCTATGACGTTTGCTAAGGAATTCTTCGAGGGTGGTTCCATTTTCAAAACATTATCAGAAATCAACCCCCTTAGGGGTGAAATGGGGGGTTGAAGGTCACGCAATTTCAAAAATATTTTTTGATCAACCTGAAACTTTGTATATGTATTTTACATACAAAATAAAGAAACACGTGTTTTAGGAAATTTGAAAAAAAATATATTTAGGGGGTGAAATGGGCTGATAAAGTTTGCATTCTAGACTATAGCATATCTTCGGCGTTAGTGAGCCGATTTCGAAAATTCTTTTTTTGTTTAATACGGATAGTTAACAAATATCGAAACGATGGGATGGAAAGGGTGGAGGGGGGTGAATTCCTTTTTTGGGCTGTTATGAGGTGCTAATACTTGCATCTTTTCACAAAATAGATACTAAATTCGCCTTCAAAAACCTAGCTACACTAAAAAGTTAACCTTAACTACCTTATAATTCATTACATTTGTAGTCGGTGCCAATTCATGTGTGTATTTGCCTAGTCTGATATAGATTGGCACCTACACCATGATATACCTACGCCCACGTGGACTTTATTTGGAATTATACCCATTTTTAACCAACGAAGAAAACAGAAGAGGTTCACGTTTCGACACGTATTGGTTAGGGTATAACTTCGAAGTTGGTCCTATATAAATTAGGAACAAAAATCCTACCCGAAAGGTGGGAAAATAGGGCGAGATTTATTGTTAATTCTCAAATTTTAATGCTGAGTTGTGTATTACAAAAAAACAAACAGTAGATTCAGATTAAGTAGTAGATTTTAGCCACAAAAAAATATAAAATAAAAACTTTTTAACAAAAAATTAAACCGCCGAAAATTTTAAAAAGCAAAAAATAATATACCTTTTTTATTTAACCTTAATAACAAAGTTCTTAAACTAATGTAAGTATACCTAAGTCATTTTGAGTCGGCGCCAAACAATTAATGAACAATAAATTTAAAGAAATAACCAAATGAAATTAACAATGCAACGTGAAATCTTCAGCGACAAACATTAACATTCCAAAAAATGTACTCTCCGTACGACCACTCGCACACATTGTGTATCGCTATCTCGCTGTGTATTGCTGTCTCGCTGACGTTAACTTCGTGAACGCTCGGCATTTTCCAGCGAAGGTGCGTGTCTCGCCGCGCCGCCGCCGTACATCACACTTTACTAAATTAATTAATTTGCTTGTTTGGCGCCGACTCAAAATGACTTAGGTATACTTACATTAGTTTAAGAACTTTGTTATTAAGGTTAAATAAAAAAGGTATATTATTTTTTGCTTTTTAAAATTTTCGGCGGTTTAATTTTTTGTTAAAAAGTTTTTTCACCATTTTATATTGTCTTAGATGAGAAAACATCGGCTGACTTAATTTTTTTACTGATTCATCATGATGAACAAAGCTCTCGGAAATTTGTAGCAAATAAGCTGATTTAATCAATGTTTAAAAGCGTTTCATGACTTATGTGCTCTGATGTATATTAACATACCGTCTGCCTTTGATGTTTATTGGAGTGAAGAGGAGCAAGGCTTTAAGGGTTGTTGACCTATTCGGATGCTGATTTTACTGTAGATTGACAGGGGATCTAACGCAAAACTTATAGAAATAACTATTTCTACTTTAAAACTATTTCGATCTGATTTAAAGGATTAGGTTGCTGTTAGAATATATTGACTTCAAATCTCTTAAACATACACAGTGTAGTTTTCTATATGATATAAGGAAGCTTATTGAAAACATCAACTGGTGTACGCGTTGCTAGCACGCTGCGCACGCGGTCTGTGACGCACCAAATTTTCCGCCGCGCACCGTCCGCTGACATTTCGCAGAAGTTTTTTCACAGCGAAAGTTGAGGTCGATCCTTTGTGCTATTTCAGGAAAATCTGGAGTCGAGCCAGTTCCCTCCGCGGCCAGCCGTTAGACGCAGTTACATCCGTATGGTTCTTTGATCCCTTGGTCCTTGCACGCAAAATTAATATCTACCACTTCGCATTAAGGATTAAAATGTTACGACTGTTCTTCCTGTTGTTGCCGTTTAAAATTCCGCGTATTAATTTTCTTTGTTTATAGTCAAAATCTAGATGGGAATATTGCCACTGGACCGGACACCGGCTGTTTTTTAATGAGTTCATTTTGTGAGCTATTTCAATGTTAAGGTTTTTATGACATATATCGACCTGAAATATCTTTACTTCAGTATGGCTAATGTCTTTCAAGAGTATCTGAAGGCTGATAGGTACTTGTGGTGAGTTTTAATTCCAAAAATATCAATATTGGTTTATTAATTTTGTTGATGAGGATTGCTCATCAATGCCACGAACGTGCGGTCGTTCATCTCTCATATGTTACCAGTCATTTTGATTGAGTAAAGTGGGTATAGTATATTGGCATAACCCAATTTTACATTGTTATCGAGCTCGTGATTTAGCCCGTAGACGTTAAAAAACGGAAAATATATCTTTACCAACCTACTACTATGTAAATAGGTAATGCGTAATAGAGATCCCTATGTTTACGAGATATCTTTAGCAATATTTATAGCTGTTTTGGTGAAGAAAGCAAGGACAGTATCATCGTTTTTTGCGTCTATGAAAATGACGTAGTAACTTATTTTTATCCGCTTGCCCCATAATATTTTCGATTGCTCAAGAGGGGTTGCTCAGTCAGTATTGTCCCGATCGAAAGATCTTTCAGGCACCTAGAATAGTTGGCGTTGGAATTTTTCAATTGAAAAAAAATATGCGTGTGTAACCACGTGCCGAAATACGGAAGCACTCGTGACGGTCAACACCAGGATGGGTAACCGCTTGCAGCATTTACAGCTGAGTGCTTCGGAGGACACGTCCAGCTGTCAGTCCTAGCTATTCAGTCGGTAGGCCGCGTTAATAGTCTACGGGCATGAAAACATTGATAACAAAATTGCCCATTACAATAGCTTATAAAATAGATCTTTAGCAGCCGACTAAAGATATAATACCAAGTTGATGAAGAGGAAAATAAAATGACGTAGATCACAATGAACAATAGTTTAATGTGGTCAGGTGGGCGCGGAGGCTGCGTCCGCGCGCTGCTGCGCGAGCTGTGCGGCGGCGCAGCAGTGCAGCATCAGCGCCGTCAGTGCGCACGCGCGGCCCTCCCCTCCGCCACCACCCGCCTCCCCGACACCCTGTGCGTCATCAGCTGACAACTCCTCGCGAACTGCTTGTAACTGCAAAATAGACGAGATTTTTTTTTAGAATATTTCCATAAATGGTAAAATACAAAGGGTATCTTTTTAGTCGATTTCCAAGTTACTCCTCGCAACAATTTACCATCTCATGTATCTGGTGTGCGGAGAGTCTCGCGGCAAGTTCGGGCGCGGAGTCCCTGGCGGCCGCGAGCAGCGCGTCAGGGGGCAACCCGCTGCGCAGCGCTGGCTGCAGCATGGCGCCCACGTCCCCCCTCGCCAGCCACGTCGCGCCGCACGCACCGAACGGGTTGCCCGCACTCTCCAGCGACTGTTTCCTTCACGATACATGGACCGATCGTGAAATGTGTTACTGTCTCTTTCGTTCGCACCAACGAGGAGATATTAAGAAATGAGCTTTAAAAATTCTATAAGAATTTGTAATAACTAATAACGTGCCACTGATAGAAGACAAAAAAAAATCAAAAATATCATATCAGAGTATAAAGTAAATAGGTAATGAGAAACACGATAATAGTATTGCAGAAAAACATAATCTTTGAAAGATGCGGATATGAAGTCGATGATCGGTGTATTGCTATGTCAAGTGACAGCATTCCCATATCTGTAGTCAACATGGTTACTACCGAGGTGCCATTCCTATTATGGGGAATTATTATCTCTTAGAAAAAGCGATTGATAAACCCTGTAGGTAACCAGTTATTAAGAGTAATAATAAAAGCACCCACAGGCTAATGCAGACTAATGTCTGTGTGTGCGTGGAGAAAATCTGCTAATAGATTGTATGCACGAACTTGGAGCAAGTTGTACGAACTGGTTATTACCTGGGTGTGTGGCTAGGCGATGGCGGCAGTGATCTCGAAGGAGCGTTGGTTTTAGGCGCTGAAAGGGAATGTGCAGAACCAGCGCGGCGGAGCCCTGCCACAAGCGCGCTCATAGTTCCGCCACCTAGCGAATAGAATAAAACAAATGTCAATACCTATGTAGCAGTTATTTGTATGTGCAAATCACAATAAAAGATTTGTTTCAAATTGGAACACTAATCGAAAAACAAGGTGGAGATACGGCTGTTATCGGAACAAATACACAATCTAAGTTTCTTGGGAACAACCAACGAATTAAAAATAAGTAGACAGATATGATTAATTTGACAAGAGGAGAATGGAATAATTACATCACGGTTTCGTTTATATTCTGGCAAGGGCTAGGATTATAGCGACAATAGTAGGTGAGTGTCTATCTATAGTTAGATATGAAGGGATAAGTTCATCGACCAAATAAATTGGCACAGTTGGACAAAGGAATAATTTGGGTTTATAAACGGAAGATAATTTTATGAAAAAAATTTCAACAAAGTGGATGCTTTAAAAAGTTAGTTAATTAGTCTCAATTACGACAGGTGATAACGTAGCAATTGTAAGAGTTATAGTTAGTACTTAATTAAATTTATGAGATATTTCATGCATTTTTGAAAATAAATTTGTAATTGCTTAGACTAGATGGTTAATAGTTGCAATCCTTGGTAGCAATGTTAACCAGAGCGTTAAAGGACAAGTGGTTAAAATTACTAAATCCGTAAGGAACTCGTGTGAATTAATTAACACTGTAATAGATTATTAAAATGTTCACTGTCAAGTGGAACAAATGGGTTAGTTGATTGAGTAACCGATGGGCGGATAATGTACGTATATTTCGAAAGCCAGTTACGTAAAGGAATTTTCCACCTATAAATCTATTCCAACATGTCTTTACATTCACAAATCAGCTGTTTATGGGCTGTGCAATATTGTTATTGTTTATTTTTAACTTTTTGGTGTATATAGGTACCATTTGCTTTAGTAAAATGGTTTTGATTAACTCGTTTGATTAATAAATTGGTTTAATTTTAAGTTAGTAGCTTAAAAGAGCATTATCTATCAGGGAAAATACAACACAGGTACGAAGGACAGCACTAGACAAACAAGGGAGGGAGTCTCACAGTGAGTAGAACATTAATTATAGAATATAAACCTTTGTGTGTAATGTGGGACGTGTTGGGTGAATCCGGAAGTGTTAATATAGCGAAAAGAGTCCCGTTCGTCAGCATTCAAATAATTCGTCTGTGCACAAATAAACAAATTAAATAATTATTTCACAAACCTATTTATAAATGAAAGATATCTATGGATCGAATTTAGAACCTTCTTTTATAAGACGTAAAAAAGTAACGGGTCATTTTGAAATAATCATAAAGTAAATGTTGCAATTCAATCAAAATAGGTATTTAAAGGATACATTATTTCTAGGTTGGTACTTTTTGACAACTTAAAAAGACTTATGACGTTATTAGGCTTGACTGTTGCTTGTGTTAACTTGTTGGAAGGTATCTAACTAAAAGATTATTTACCTACTGAGTTACATCAACTATCATAGTTACTACATAACTACTATTATCCTCACCTTCTTCGTGCACATCAAGGGAGTCTTTTCTCTCTGGTTCATCATCAGAATCGGGGTCGGCTATAGAGTCCGCTTCAGTCATGATCAGTTCAGGAGGCGGGCAGTTAAGCGTAGACATATCTAAAGAGGAAAAAAATATTGATATTTATGAATCGTCGATGCGTGTCTTTGGAAATTTGGAACACATTAGTAATCTCTCTTGAATTGTTAGCTGCATTTAAATTAATTAAACCGGTCTAAAGCTAGGACGGCTCACTAATGGAGCCATCCACAAGCATTAATAAATCAGGAAGGGGCATTCGTCAAGGATTGTGCGAGAAAGAATTACGTAATCAAATTCCCTTTTGAAATGTTGATCAGTGACTGATCAGAGAGAAGAAAGAAAGACGAAAGTTTTCAGGAATGGAGTGTAGCGTGTAGGTAAACAACATTCGTAATCCTTTATTCCTGTGTTAAACGTAACAATTAACGTCCAATATTTTTTTTGTTTGTTTTTGGCCGATACGTGTGTTGGCTAAGTCAAGAAAAAATGTTTATGTAGATATGCTAAGAAAAAATCGAACTGGCAATTTACATTCCACGAGTTTCACTAAGTGTTGGGTGATAGATTTATGAATATTACTAATTGGGACTTAAAAACTATTTCGTGTGCAACACCCGATAATTAATTAACTTTTAAGCTCAATAGTTCAACAGAAGTAAGTGACGACTGATATGCGTTGGCCGGTCGCCTCACCCTCACCACTCCATAGTATGGATCAGAGGTCGCCAAATGGCGGACCGCATCCGGACCGCCGAGAACACAACAACTTGCACTAGATAGTAGGTAATTATAAATGTAACATTGTCGATTTGATATGGTAAAAAAACTATAAACTATCAAATTGAGAAACCTCCTCCATTTGTTTAATAAATATTTTTTTCTATAAAATGATGTGCTGACCGCGATGGTCATTTTATTTCTTAATACGGACCCCGAGCGAAACTAATTAGATAAATAGATAACTATTTATTGTTCCAACTCTTAATACAAACTACGCATAAAGTGTTACAGTAGGTGGTCCTATCACTAAAAGTGATCTCTACCAGGAAACTTACCAGTGTAAGCGTTGCTTGATTTGGGACTATACGCTGAGTATGTGTTGTCTGACGATGAACTGGTGCCCAATTCTCGCATGACCGACATCATCTCTAACTTGACATATGTCGAAACAAAACGTCAAATTAGTCTTATTTTTAGGGTTCCGTACCCAAAGGGTAAAACGGGAACCCTATTACTAAGACTTCGCTGTCCGTCCGTCCATCTGTCACCAGGTTGTATCTCATGAACCGTGGTAGTAAGATAGTTGAAATTTTCACAGATTATGTATATCTTTTGCCGCTATAACAACAAATACTAAAAACAATAACATGAATATGGGGGCACCCATACGACAAACGTGTTTTTTAGCCGTTTTTATAGATAATGGTGCGGAACCCTTGGTGCCCGAGTCCAACTCGCACTTGGGCGGTTTTTTTTTTCGTTTTGTTTCGACATATGTCAAATTAGAGATACTGTCGATTTTGCGAGAATTGCTCCCATCGTAACTCGTTGTGTAATAGTTATTGCGGCGTGAGTTGTCATCGTTCGTAAACATGTAGTTGCTCTGTGTCGGTCGGTATGCAGAATTGTGAGTTGTGACTAGTGTGAGTGAAGTGGAACATTCTTCCGCGTATGTCCGCACACGGTACACGCAACCTTCTAAATTTTTCTAATATTGCAATGAATTTTATTCTCATTAATTACGTTTTATTATTGCACATGATAGTTGTGAATGGTGCATGCGTTCGGATTAGGGTTATGCTATTTCAAATATGAATGCAAGTATATTTTGTTCATTTAAATTATTAGATCGCCTCCGATTCCTATATATAAAGAACTCCCGTTTCGCTAACGGACGTAGCGCACAATTGTGTACAACCCAATGCCTGTGACGGCTCCTAACTCTTTCCACTAAGAGCGGATTAATTGAAAATATATTCTGTGTCGATAAACATAACGATTGAATTTCTGCAATAAAAGCCACACGATGACGTGGACGCGTCATCCATAATACTTCGTTAATACATGCGCTTCTTCTGGGGCCCGATTTTGTTTGCTAGACATCAATCTTTAATAGAGATATTGTCAAAACAAAAGAAAAAACAAAGTCGAACTGGTCGTATTTTTTTGAAAAGAAAGACAAGAAAGAATAAATGTTTTTTCTTTCTATTTTTTCTTTTCAAAAAAATACGACCAGTTAGACTTTTCGATTCGACACAATATCTCTAATAGAGATGGATGTCGATCGCACGAAAATCGCCCCGCTGCTGGGAGTTTGATATAGCGCGTTTTGGCGTTGGCAGGAAAATTGCCGCGCCCTATCGACGCACCAGTGATGGTTTAAGATAGGTTTTTTTAGGACGGCAGTATAATTCAATTTCAATATACTCAAATTATAAATGTTAAGGTTACCTTTATAATTATTAATGGTGAAGACATTCGGGACTTTTCTATTCAATATAGTACTTCCATAGATGACACTATAGTAGATATATAATTTTGTTGTTTTTTATTTATAATAGATTTTGTTGTAACCTTCAAAGGCCTCCCCTTACACCTTTATGTCTAGAAAATGCTGCGAGAATTTGCGAGTACCTAATTGCGTCGAATAATGTGGAGAAGTATGATTTTGGAACGAGGTCGTCGGTCTACAGAAACTTCTATATTTAAAACTTTTGTTTATGACGTAAAAGCATTCCGTTATTTTTTGTTTTTACTGGAAGATCCATGCATTGTGAGATTTAAAACAAATTCGCGAGGTTTGAAGAAATCTTGACAAGAACAAAGAAAATATGGGAATTATGGAAATCGCTATATTAACGTCAATATATTCGAAGGTCATCGACCTTATAGGTCATTAACACATTTCGCCACTTCAAGAGCATTTTGGCACGAACTCAAAAAACATATGTTACGTGCAAAAAAAAGAACCAAATTAACGTTATCCCTTTTGCAGAATAAATCCAACATTAAAACAACATCCGCACCGTTTGGGAATTAAGAATGTACGAAAATACGACAGATTTAGTGTATTTACCTCGACGTGACAATAATTTTATATTTTTTCCGCTGAAAAATATATTCTGAAAGCTTTCCAAGTGGGTAACAATCGGGAAGGGTATTTGGAATAAAATGAAGTGCGCAGTTGGTAAAGAGAATTAGCCCAGAACTCAGTAGTAGATACAACAATAGCGAGGCACTGCGTGTGTTCTTTCTTCTTTCTTGAATTCAATCGTTAAGAATTTAAAACCAGTGTGAGTACACTAGCAAGAAATATCGATGGTAATAAAGTACTATGGGTACCATACAATGGACTGGGGGCGATCCCAGTTACACCTAGACCAGGGCCCCAAGTCTGCTAACACTATCGTCGTGGAGTTGCTATGAGTCCATTTTTAAGGCATGAAAATAACATATTTTTTCAATGGTACGTAGAATATGAGCAGTTCAGACATTAGATATTGTCACCTTGATGCAATTTAACTAGTAATATTCCAGTTACCATTGATACAAGATGTAATTTTTATGCTTTACGAAATGGAGTCATAGCAAATTCGCGACGATATTGAGTAATCACTATGACAGACTTCAAATTCCGAAAAGGCTCTAACTTCTAGATCAAGCTGTGGTCGAAATGCGAATCAACTTGATTTCAATCCAATTCTGGGTACATTACGGCAGGAGTTAACGGTAGTGGATAAAGCGCTAATGACAGACGGGTCCACGCAATACAAAAACTTCATAATGATTTATTATAAATACGAAAGATGTCTGTCACATAGATAAATGCCTGTTGCGTAAGTTCGCTAAATATTACACACATAAAAATTGTTAATATACATACGGTAAATTTTATAAATATGTGCCGAGTATTGTATAGAGTCTACGATGCAGTGTTTTGTAGAAAGTTTGCAGGTGGTTTGTAGATGGATTACAATCAATTTGTGTGTCACTCTCATAATCTTTATTAATTTCCTCATAGTCTCGTATGTTAGAAAGAATGACATTGGAATATGACTCGACATCGTAAGACCTTTCTGAGGTCACACGACAAATGAATTCTGTTTCAGGAAACGCTTTCGCTGCGATGAGTAAAACTTGGCAAAGCAGTTTATGACATGATGGACTGGGTAAACAGATTTAAGGGTCATATCGAGAGGATAATTACTGTATTTTAAGCTAAAAGAGGTCTTATCAGGTATCTACTTATAACATAGTCTGTAGCGGTCGTAAATTTAAGACACATGTAGAGTTTGAATATGTCTACACAGAAATCAATGTTTTTTTTATGACTAACTTTAATGTAGGAACCAATCAAAGATTGGTGTATGAAAAAATATAAAAATGATAACAGTATGTCTTTGGTAAATTTTTACTTACCTCGATCTTGCTTTGGTTTACATGGCGATGACTCCTGGCATTTGGTGACGCATTTCTTGTGGCAGGAGAGACCGCAGTTTCGGCACTGCATCGCATCTTTTAACCATATCTGTGGTACAAACTTTCTTGTATAAAACTTGACTAACGTTTATATAGAGTTGTACAAATAAGCCAGCCGCCCTACATGGGTTTCAGAGAATCATGAAAGTATTTTTCTAGAAAAGAAAACAATTCAAATTTAGAATTTTGGCGCAGGCTACGGAATCCCTCTCATCGGGATCATCGGTGACTAAAGTACGACGAAGCTTTATGTAGTTTTAATATCGTTTTTGATTGAACTGACCTTTTTGTTACAAAAATCGCACTGTGTTGACCTATGGAAGTGCGTTCTAACGAAGTCGTGAGTCGCTCGGGCGGGTTTCGGTGGGCGCGGCAGCACGGGATCCCGGCTTGAAGGTCTAGGCGCGCTGCGGGCGGCTCCCATTCCCTCCCACTCCCACCATACCAGCGCGTCCCCGAAGCACAGGCATGGCTCGAAGCCCGCGTGCGATGATAGCTTATGGCTTTTACTGGAAGACCATATTTCTGTATAACTAACATGAGCTTATGACAAAATTATAACCATTTTCAGGTTTCAACGAAAATAGTCTAGTAGTTAAGAGGTCCCCTTGTGCCTACACGAGGTGTTCTATGTTCGATAAGCCATTATTTGATGTGTAGAGACTGTTAGTAAATGATAAGCCACAGCATCAGTGTAGTCGAATCCCTAAGTTCATTAAAAATAAACAATTCTCAGTACAGAAAAGTCTTACAATGCCACTGTAAATAGATCATAACTTTTACTACATTAAGGGGGAAGTACTTATGTATTCACCATTATTGTTTTACACAGGCTGTATTAGATGTCCGAAATAATACTTTACGGTTTGCATGAGTAATGGATAAAAAGTCAGATCTAAATTGGAACATGATTTTTAAACTTTACTATATCTATTTACTTTACATAAGTAAATAGGTATATGTACCTATGTACTTATGTAAAGTATATAGGTATCCTATCCTCATTTCTTTTGTTCGGACACAATTTGGAACAACTCATTTCCTTCCATTGCGCAATTGCCATTCGGACAATGTCACCCCGTGAGTGACGTAGCATTGTAACATCGCTCTAAATAAACGAAATTATAAATATTGGATTGACGTTAAGCTTCAATGGAATATGTACCCTAGTTAGAACGCGAATAAAAAAATAAATTCGATGTTCGTTTGCAATCAAAAAAAATAGCGGATTTCCAAAACATTTTGACTGCAGTTTCGTTAGACAGAGTAGTTCATTGCAACAAAGTGGCATAATCACTCTAATTAATAGGAAGCATTGAAATATATATATTTTTAATATTTTTTGCGCAATTATGAAATTAGATGAGAAATGTGTTTTTAAACTATTTAAGTCGATATGGCACTACACGATGATGGGCAGTGACATCTGCGCATTTGATATTAGTCTTTAAGACGTCGAACGTAGAGTGCCAAACGTTTTATCACCAAACATCAATTTAAAGCTTACATAAGAGCAGTAACATAATGCGATAAACGACTAGAAGGTCCGGTTTACTGCTTAGTTTGCTACTTCGAATCCCGTCAGGGCAAATTTTAGAAAATACCTTTTTGACAATTTATCCGTTTAGTTTGGGACCATAGTTTCTATATTAGTAAATCTAAACACTATATTGATTTTTTCGTAGTTTTTTTTTATATGATATCGAGGGGTGAAAGGCAATTTGATTTAAGCGACACTTTTGGGCGACTTACCTATACACATATTTGGAATTAGCTATTTTTTAAGCTATATACTTAAGTAGCGACACCTAGCGATGGATAACACTCAGCACATAGCCGTAGTTAGACTAATTATTGTCTCACCTAAATTTAATGTCGACATCTGGCGGCAAGAACTGGTACCTCTTCATATGATGCGGCACCGTGGAGTCTTGGCATTCAGCCAATAGAGCCGTTAAGGGTATATTCAAGTACCCCAACAGCACCTCATCCTTGTCCCCGGCTACAGTAGCCCAAACATTTATATTCAAATATTTATGATTCTCGTTTAGTTTAAATTCGGTTTCCTCATCAAAGGGTATAATTGGCTTCAAATGTGTGCCTTTAGTCCAGAACATTTGGCATATCTCGACGTGTTCGGTCTGCCTGGGGCCGCCGGTTTCGAATACCTGTTCGTCTTCTTCGGAGGGATCTTTGTCTGGGATCTTGCATTCCGAGGAGTCTGTTCTTATGATGGGTATGTCTGGGTGCTTGGCTGTTTTATTGATGGTGGTGGCCTGACGGAGGGGAGTGCTGGCCCCGGAGGCGGGTGGGGTGCTTCCGGCGGAGCTGTCGGAAGACTTGTTCTCCACTGAGCATCGGCGCTTGCGCATCCCGAAGTTACCACCCGTTGGTTGTTCGGAGGACTTCGGCTGCCGCGCCGACTCTACTTTCATTTTGGCTTGGGCATCAGTCTCGATTTGTGGTTCAACGGTTTTTGAGGGCGAATCAGATTCCTGAGGAACAAATACCAATTAAAACAATTTTCATACGAGACTTGAAATTTTAAGGCTTAAGTCTCTTACGTGTAAATTGGTTTTGGAGGCGGTGGCCCTCATGCCCTGCAGACGCACGCCCTCCATGACCTCGGAGACGCGGCGGAAGGAGAAGTTGTGTCGTCCGCGCCGCGCCTCTCCCTCCTCCCGCCGCGCTCCACCTCCCCCTCCACCCAAGCCACCGCTTCCGCTCCCGCTTCCCACTCCCCCACGTCCCCCTCGCCGCACGCGCACCGTCACCGCACGGCGCTCTACTAGCCGCAAGAGCTTACCCACCTAGTGAACACATTAACACATAAGTGTATGGTGTAACCTAATAGAGGTCCTTCGACTTACGAGATCAAGAAAAACCCTGCGGACTAAGCGTCATTCCATCTGTGAAACGCGCCAGCATAAAATATGACTTTCATATCTTCTTATCTACATATATATAAGAGCTAACAAACATTAGAAGCTAATGGGTTTCAACTGGCAAGAGAGAATTGCGGTATTAACATTTCCTGTAGCTCTAAAATTGAATTTAAAAAATAGTAATTTAAAAGATAGTTTATCCCGTTTCCTTACGGATTGTACTATTGATTATCTAAAGACATAGAAGAAGGCACTGTGGATAGTCTGCTTATAATAATTGACGTCTGCATTGAACGGGTTATGGTACCTGTGCAACATTATTGACGGGTTTATTGTCGACGGCGAGTACTACGTCGTCGCGGCGGAGGTCGGCGCGGTAGGCGGGTGACATCGGCACCACCGTGTCCACCAGCACCGCGCCCACGCCCTGGCAGCACACCAGCCCCAGCGCGCCGCCCGCCGCCGCCAGCACCACGTCCAGCACCAGCACGCCGCGCCGGAGGGACACCTTCAACACAGTAAGACACCTTACCACGGACACATAATTTAAAGAGAAGTAACATTATCTAATAACGTTACCCCTCTTTTTTGGTCACCGATTTATTTATATGTGAGTGAGGGGTAGAGTACTACCCATTTATTTTTCTGGCGATTTAAAAGCACCTACAATGGTTTTGGATTCTGATTCAAAGACAAGCATTCAAGCATCTTATCTATTAAACTTTCTTCCTACCATCTCCGGAAGTAACGCCATTATCGCAGCTGCAAGTTTCAAACTAAAAAATCTCATCCAGAATGAGAACGTAATACTGACCCATCCATGGGAGTCTACAGCTAAGGCGGCTCGCACGGTGGCGGGTCCGCCAGCCCACTGCAGCCGGGTCACCTCCATCAGTCGCACTGTCAGCCGCCCGTGCGGCGTCGGCCCCTCCTCACCCTCCGTGCTGCCCGGGTCCGACTTCGGGAAGAATGGCTTGTAACTAGCAGGAAAACAAGAGGAAAATAGTTTAGTTGATATCTACCAAGAAGACTTACATCGGCATATAGATCTATTGAATAGTTGTTTTGAAGCATTTTAGATCACCAGATCGCGGGACTGAAATTTACCATCGTTTAACTTTATTCAGATTGCCTTCAAGAAATTACAGTGTCGATCGCCATCCTTCTTAAGTATAAAAACTGTGGTGTGTAGGATTGGATTGGATACGCTTGCAAAAGTGACGTTACGTTAGAAAGAACTAGGTCATCTCTCAGATGTCCGACAGAACAAACAGAACGTATAAGAGTATAAAAGAAATTTGTAAGTGCCCCCATGGGCCTATAGAGAATTAATGATTTGACTTTAACTTTGAACTTATGTCGATGTGAAGGTATTCGATAGAATAGGCCTAAAATTCACATCATTATGAGAAACACTTATTCAACTCACCGTATCTTATAATTAGGCAGAGTATGCCTCTGTGCCACTGCCCTTCTGATATGTGCGGCTACTAACGATGCTAGCCGGGGTTTGATCTGACGGCCCTGGAAGCGGCCGCGCACGCGCAGCTCCAGCTTCGGCGGGGACTCGAACGCGATCGCCCAGTGCGTGTACGGCGTGCGCCGGAACATCACCCGTATGTTGCCGCTTAAGCTTTCCACTGGCAAGTAATAAGGAAAATCAATTTTACAAATAAATTGTTTGACCAAAACAATGGATTCATTAAGTACTTTGCTGGTGGTTTAACAAATGGTTTAAACTAATGAAAATGGTACCACAAGGGGTGAAATTGTTTTGTGGTAAAGATTGTTTCAAAATCAGGTTTGAGGCGAGTCACAGCGCAGCGTTCAAAAGGGATATTTATAAAAGATCAAGCCACCCACTTTATAGTGTTCGCTGTTAAACATTTTGATGGAGAGTAAGACTCTGAAAGTTAATTGAAGCTATAAGATACAAACCAGCAATAGATATATTAGCAATCTTGCCAAGCAGCATGACGGCGTCTACATCGATTCTGAAATTGCCATCGTACGCCAGGTCGAACTTGAGATCCAAGGACCGGAGCCTCGCGCCGTCCTCCTCCAGTTCACCATTCAGCACGCGCAGGTTGGTAATCGCGGGGAACTCGGAGCCTACTTCCAAAGAGCGAAGCTGGTTGAGGAAAAATGTAGACCATAAGGAAAATGACAACACTAAAAAGATTCACATTTGCGCCGTTAAACTCGTTGTAGATTCAAGCCTTTTCTGCCGATTCATGGTAGACCCTCAAAGAATAGGGTGACAGCAGCACTTGTAGACACTAAGTCGTATTATAATCAACAAAATTAATGTAACAAGTCCTTTGAAGTGCGTATGATAAACGGACTAGTTTTAGAAATGTTTAAACAAAAGATGCAGGTCGCATTGAGAACCTCCTCAGTCCTCCCATTATCATTGAGCGCATTGGATATGACCAATTATTCTACACGTGTGCAAACTTTCTCACACCTATATCAGCATACTCACGTGCTTAGCTATAAAGTTTTTCATCACATCAATACAAATCACACAGAGGGGGCTGGGATCTGTTCAATGAGAGGGTGTGAGAGCTGTTCCCGGCGCGGGTGCGAGTAAATATCTACGGAAACTGCGGTCACTGAACCGAACCAAAGCTTGCTCAGCCAAACAAACAACGGGTTGTTGATAATTTCGGATGAAGAGTCAGATAGATCAGAAGATATTTTTAAACATGATTTAATAAAATGTTTAATATATAAAATATCAAGCATTATATTACTCGATGGGTTAAGCAGAACATAATTTCCTCAGATCTTTCAAGTATCGCAAAAGTCTCGCCGTATCGCAGCTGTTTTCTACTGATTTATTGTTGAGAATGTATTTAAATTTGGATCAATTATCGTTGGTACCTACTTAATATTGTTTTAGTTTCTTTGATAAATTGCATTACCGTTAACGACTCGAATATCTTCCCGGACGATGTCTTGGTGAGCAGTTCAGCCAGCTCAGTGGCCATGCGCCGGCGCAGCCAGCGCGTGTCCGCCGTGCTCTGCTGGAAGATGAACTGCAGCATCGCGTTGAGCGCCCCCTCCGGCGTGCTTCCAGCACCGTGGGTCAACTCATTTAAAATCTCCTATAAATGGGAATATCCGCCTAAATTAACACTGAATCTACTAATTCATTATTGATGTTTATCGATAAATAAATAATGAAGTGAAAAAGATAAATGCAAATTAAAAACAAAATTGTCTTAATTAAGTGTTTTGTATGAAGCGAAAGAGGATCGTAGCATGTGGCAAACGGTAGTCTCTGCCTACCCCCATGGGATACAGGCGTGAGTATATGTTTGTTTGTATGTAAGTGTTTTGTTTTGTAAATTGTAATGTTCGATATTAAATTCGGTGACTGAGATACAAAGGGAACAAACTCTTTATAAGTATTAAAAAGGGCAACGCGATTAACAATCCCGTAAATAATGTGCGTTTAGTTTATTACGAAATAAAAAATAAAAATTAGTTCCAAATTATAATGTATCTTTACAAGCGAGTTAACTCCGTTTCCATGTATACGATAACGCCAAATGAATAGCAACATAAATGTCTATTACGATGGTGTAAGGGATACCATAAAAGTGTCGCCTATCCATGTTTGATTAATACAAGTAGGTCAATCTGGACAATACATGAGGAAAATATGGAACGTAGGGAGTAGGGCGTGTAGGTACCATTTTCTATTACACAACTCGGTTCACATGCACCCTTAAACTAAAACACTCACGGTAGGTTGATACGTAAAACATTGTTTTCTTATATTTACGCGAATACTATACATTGAAATAAATATATTTTAAAACTGGAAAATAAAATAGTAAATAAACGCGATAAAATCCGTAAAATAGTTTTATTTCAAAGTAAAAAAAATTTAATATCGCTGTGTAACATCATTAAGGATGTAATTCAATAATCATACCTCCATAGGTACATATAGTTCATAATACCTATGTATCATTATGCCGACAAGTTCGTATTTTAATTACTATTCAGGCGTGTGTTATAAGGGCAGTACGATAAAAGCTTTAATCGGGACAGCTCAGCCGGTAAACGGTGGACGTTGGTCAAATATAAACGAGTTGACGATGTAGCCCCGGATAACTTGTACTACGAAATGTTACGGTAGAATTAATACCTACAATAAAATAAAATAACCCCTTTCTACGACACCTGAAGTTTACAAACACGAGCGCTTTTAAATGGTTATATTACTAATGATGTGATAATGTGTAATTTTATCAATGTTCAGTAAAATCTAACCGGTGCACCAGTACACCGCGGTATAGCCACTGTTATATTGGAACGATTGGACTGCTGTAAGCTAAGTAACAATGCCATTGTTATACATTTTGAAGTGGCTCATTTTAGGTTGGTATTGGTACGCGTATCTATACATCTTCATTACTTACCTAACTACGTGCATTAAGTTGTGTCGTTAAATGGAAACTAAGAATACCTACCTCACTGAGTTAGCGACAGTTGACGTCATTGCAATACCTCTACCTCACCGAGTTGGTGACGTCATTGCAACAAAATAGTAATATGCGTAATGAAACTTTCCTTTGAGAGGAAAGTAACCCACATCATTTCATTAGATATTTATTTAGGACGCATCGCCTTAAGAGATAAACAACAAAATTAACGTATCTACGAGTACTCTAGGGTAATGGCAAATTCCATTCTTGGAATTTAGACGTCAAGGTTTAAATTGTAATATTATCAAGATATTGTCATAATTAGGCAAGAAAAAAAAAAAGAGACCAAGTAACGAAAATATTTACAAAAGATTACATATGATTCCGCTAATTCTATAATTTCCACTATACACTTATATACGTAGGTACATTTTAATGACAAGGGCGCGGTCATTGATCGCATGGCGCTAGCTTTATTCACCTGTCCATTACATAATTCTATTCTGATCTTGGTCATCCTTGACATGCCTTCACTCCTCTCTTCAAGTAGTAGTTTGTCATTTTATGAGATGTGTCAGAGTTATTAATGAAACTATCACAACGACAATTGAAGTTCATATTACATTAATCTACCTATATAATTAATATAAAGAGGTTTTTTTAAGATATTTAGCAATGTGATTACGTTGTTAGTAGTCCCTAACCCTCTAATTAAGGTTGATGGTAGTGATGGTTGATAGAAGAGAAAGCTCACGTTATTTTAATGAGTACATTCCTAGCACAAGTCGGAAAGAAAGCATTCAAGTAAGTATATCATATTTAAATACATATAAGGATAACCAGTATGCGTCTGTACTTTTTCCTGGACAAGCACATAAGCCCTTCAAAACAAACTAGCTTATAGTAGACGAGAAAAAACAAATAAGTGGGTACTAAGATGGTAGTGTGTGTAAGGTAGGAAGTAATGCAAGGTCGAAAGCGATCTTACCTATAGTACCACAGTAATTTTTCAGCGAACAATGACTGTCAATATGGAAGATAAAGTTACTCACCGGTGGCAAGGTGACCGGGATACTGTAGTCATCCAGGACCATCGGTTTCTTCTCAAAAGGCCGCACGAAGTAGATCAGCAAGACTAGAGGCACGGAGAGCGCTGACACGGCTCCGAATAGCGCAGAGAACAACAGCCAAGTCCAGTCCGGCATTTTGAACTAGGGAAGAGGTCAAAAGAAAATGGGTCCCGGCGAGCACATTTACAACATAATTATCTATAATGATTTTTATCGAGCGAGTAGTCTGTCATCTCTATTTGCTACGCAGACGCAAGGTCTAGTGATTTGAGCTTAAGCCGCTTGGCTCACTAACTCGGGTCGTTGCGGGTTCGATACCCGCCTGGATGTCTGTGTGTAACTGGGATCACCTCTAGTCCATTGTATGGTACCCATAGGACAAGCTTTTCGTCGTTTGGGATCATACGATGAGTATGTAGTATATTTATATTTTAGACTAAATTAAACTAGTTCCTACTAAACATATCAACCATCACAGCGATAATAAAGCCACATATTCAACGCCATTTATTTTTCTTTGTGCATTTTTTGAGAACAACAATTAAGCAAAGTACCAACCGAATTATCCAGAGCTGGATTTTTGTAGTACATAGACGCTCATTATCTGAAGGTAGGTACTTACAGAGTGCACAGTAGTTTTGCAATTTAACGTAACGTAAACGTAACGTAAAAGTAACTATATTTGAAGAGCCTTCTAACTCCGGTTGTTTTTGGTGAGAGTTTCGTTCGGACTTTTATTACACAGTCTCTATGTAAAATTGTATATGGACACCGACCGGGACCGGTTGAAAATAATGACAAATTACCACGTACTTACTTATTTATTCACAGAGCATATTTAATTCATATTCATCGTGTTGGTTTAATTAATATAGGCCGATTTACTAATAAGAGCCCTTTTGGTACATAGCGCTAGTAGAAAGTGTTGTTTGTGTATCTATGAGCCTTTTCAAACAAGCGTTTTAAACGAACGTATAAGCTGTGTAAAGTGTGTGTACGCCTTTTGCCACGCACGTAACTTTACAAGCGTTGACGCGCTACGTGTATAAGATACACTATTGACACTCGTCACAACCACTGGGACCTCAATATTATAACGGAGATGGATATTATAATGGAGGTTCATTTGACTCCGCCATTGTTGTTTTCCCTTAAAGTTGCCGTATACTACAGGTACATGAGATAACAACAATGGCAGAAAAATTGCCGCAGAGCTATACAAAGAGTGGAGTCGTTATGGGTACTCTAAATACTCTATGACTGGCACCGGCCTCGAGCGTACACTGGAATTATACGTGCTATAAGCTAATCACACAAAGTACGTACATGTCTTAGGAGTTACAAATAATGTCTATGGTGTTACCGACAAAGTAACTCAGCAGACCCAAAAGTCCAAAAAATAATGTATATATATAACCAATGTATATTTTCATATAAAGAGCACACTAACATTTGAATATAGTACAAGGCGTAAACAAGTCAAAACCACATGTTATGTACTATAAATACATCCAATTATTATTAACAAATTATAAACTTACATCGATAAATCGCGGTCACTCAGAAGATGACACAAAAAGGCCCGCACTCTCTCCGAACGTTCTTACACAGTACGCTGCCGCCGTACTGTGCGAGCGAAGGCACACACAATGAAAGCTACTTACAAAATATAGAGCCATCTATGAGTTTTCTTGCAAAATTCCTGAACGTAACTCAGTGGATGAGAGGAAAAGCATTTTAGTAAGGGACACTATTTTGTTTTTTTTTTTTATAAAAGTGGTTTGTCTTATTGCTGTTTTGTATTACACACAATAAACTATATTATGCCGTCTTGTTAAATAATAAAAGTTAATCGAAAGTGATGAGTAAAACTTCATTTATAATGAAAGTTCACAAGTTAATGTGGTCCTCGGACAGGAATATTTTGTATGGTGCAAATATTTTGTATTCTGAGTTACCATTAAATTATATAAAAATAAAAGATTTTCGAGTACGTAAACACGTTTCCCGTTGTGCCTAATTATCGTAGATATAACTGTGATAGTATTTTTGTGTATGACTATTATCAATTAGTGTTTTTTTTGTAATTAAATGTCGGGGACGATAAAGTGTAGGTAAAATTGTTGATTGACCCATGTACCTTAATTTATTCGGTTGAACTCTACCGAATATTAAGTATAAGATTATATTAATCATAAGTTAGTTTCCACAAAGTCGATTGAGCTATCAAATAGGTCGTCGCGGTGCATGCGAAAGCGATCCCGTGGCGCCCCGATATAAGCGGAAGATGGACCGTCGGTTTTTAGTGGATATACGGCCTTCTGCCGGGACTCCCACATAACCCTGTTACTTCCCCCTAGGTGGCAGGGTATTCATAAAGGATTTTCCGACTTAAAAAAAAAAACTATCAAATAGGTAGACTATATAGGTAACTAAAGTCTTATGTAAAATCTCAGGATAGTGCAAAAGTTTTCCAATATCTACCGTAATAGAGTCTAGATTGGTAGAGATACAAATTTATTTCAGTTGTTTGCCCGTCAACAAGTTGAAGGGTTCGTCAAACTCTAATTTGACGAGACAAAAACGCTCAGACTTGAACAAAACAAGGTTGTTATTTTGAACTAGGTTTTGCGTATTGAGTTCATACATAGTAGGTGAAGAGTCTATATTGATATATGCAAAAGTTCTTTTCCATTTATTTATTTTGGCGAACTCTTTATCCAAACACTACGATTATCCCCCTACTCATTATAATCGTAGGTTCATACTCTTTAGGCATTTGATACCTACATAGGTAAGTATAGATAAAATACTGTTCTATAGGGAAAACTGGCTATGAAGTTGAAAGCATGATCGATGAAACATAGACATGCAACAGTTTATGTAGGCAACAACAGGTAATTATGCAGTTGTTAGGTAGCCACTATATAATGTCTATACTTAAACTAATGTCTATACTTCTACTTAAACTTAACAAAACATATTATATTTACCTTCTTAATTTATTTTTAAAAGAAATTAGTTAAAGTTAAATATGTGGTTACGAAATTCAAGTAGAATACATTTTAGAAGCAATTTTAATTTTGTCCTATTAAAATACGGAGTTAAATTACTATTATTAAGTCATAAAGAAATATTAACTTACCTGCTTAGATTCACCTAAAAACCACTAAGTATTATCTACACAGATATACGACACATATACACCAAAACAATTGACATGAAGCTGTTTAACTAAACTAATCGTATTTAGTCTTTTATGAAGACAATGTCACTACATATTTGATGCTAGCCGAATCGGCCGGCGGCTCTCAATATTCTTTACATCACTGGTGCTTTGTAAAATTATTATTTTGGATAAAAACCACCTTAGCGACCTCTGGGCATGCGCGAACCCTCGCCAATTAGACCGGCGGCGACCCCCGCACATTGGAAACCATTGGCCTTTAGGTATCATGTATCAAGAGCAGCGGTATCATTATGTTTTTCCAATACCGTCGAATCTAAACCTCTTTGGTAACTTTTTTAGGTAACAAACTGTGTGTGTGGTCTTTTATAAATCCATTTATACAACTTTTAAAATATTGTTTTGTAAATAATTTCGTTTTCGAAGTTCAACGACGCTTGCGCGGAACGTCGATCGATAGCTCGAGCTACCGTGTATTTCAAATGAAATAGGTCCTATACGGATTTGGTCTGTAGAATATTATCAGCTCTATGCTAAAGTTATAAAAGCTATCATAAACTAAAATGTTGCATAAAAGAAATTCAGTCTCATTCATGGAAGTAAAACAAATTGTTTACACTCCGGATAAATGTCAGTAAAGTTCAGATTGTTTTCACCTGCCAACACAAAGACGGTGATATTTACGAAACAAAAGAGTTGTAAGCCCATCATCCTCATTATTAAGGTCGCATACACTCAATGACGAAAGAATAATTGACATCTGGTATTAAGTGCTTGCAGATATCTATCTATGCATGCACTTAATACCAGACGTCAACTTAAGTTCAAAAGCAGTTAAAATAACTAGAGTATCCCCATTTCAATCTGAAAACGTTACGCAAAAGCATATATTTTATTAAATTTAATTCAGAAACCATTTTCCTTGACTTTGCTAACCGTACCGCTTTGCTAGTCGTAAAAACCGGGAACTCTACCATGAGTTTTACTGGAGTTTTGTATTCGATATTCGCTAGCGACTACGTATAAAACATATCTGTAGGCACTAAAGAACGTCGGATTGATCAGTATCTCTAGAACTGTCAATGTACCATGTAGGTAAAGATTTTACATAGTCCTTACGAGGTTTTACCGAGGGTGAAACATGGGTACGTGAAAATGATAGAAGAGACAGAAAATAGAACTTTACAGACGTTCTCGACCGTTCTTAGCGAGTGAGTGTAGAGCCGGTGTTAGCCGTTTCATATTTTATTAACAGCGCCGTTGACCCATAAATGCTACCTACACTAATGCCCGTTTCACTTACCCTAAGAGACGCCTAAATACAGCTAAGCACTCAACGGTTGCTGTTTTAACATTTAGGCATTACGTTAAGGCGTTTTTTAGGGTTAATGAAACTGGGCATAGTTCAGATTAACGTGTCGAGCTTCACATAATTAAAACCAGGGCCGGTGCAAGCCGACCACCATAAATCGATAGGTACCACCAACTACAGTGAGACCACGCAAGCGGACCCACGGGTACAGATAGTTCAGTATACGAAATAGGTATTGTTTTACTAAAGACATGAGCTTGGGTTGTAGCCTGACTTTTGCATCCTGATTAAAACAATAGATTTTCTATTATAATGGGTCGTACAGTGTACCTAAAAGTCCCGCGGGGGCTCAATGTATTAATACTTTAATAGTGAATATCTAAGTAGGTTCAAAGACGCTAATGACTCGGTCGTGTAATGGTCTGGAATTAATGACGCGCCCGGTTCTGAATGTCAGCGATATAATTGAAATTTCCGTTTACTAAGGGATGTTTGAAACAAGCTTTGTGAAACCTTTTTGTTACTTCTACCTACAATTTCTCTTACAAAGCTTAGAGCACAACGACGTATTCAAATATAATAAAGTCTACCTAGCCCTTTGGGACCGAGTAAATAATGAAGTATTTTTTCTGCGCAGACGGAAAAAATATTCAAATAACTTTCCTGACCGCAACTTTATTTCAATAAAAATGTTTCTACTATTATGGTATTATGATAAAGTTGGTTGAATTTGGTTGTTTGGCGGCGGCTCCTATAACTCACCACACAAAAAAGAACTTCTACCATACGCTAATAGATGGCGCATCAAGCAATACATCGCATACAAAACACCGAAGTTTCTTATGTAATCCTATAGCGATTCTGAATCGCGATTGAAAAATTCTTGATCATCTTAACTACTTATATTTCTTTACACAACTCTGGCATTAACCAGTCAATTTGAAAACTATCCCATTGAAATATATTTACCTAATTAATCAAGTAGCTACGTATGAGCTTATGTATAAGGGGCTGTTTATAGGAGTGGAGCTAATGAGAGTTGAATTCTTGTATTCAGTCAACCTGAAACCACCCGTAGGTAGATAGGTAGGTGCCTACTTACACGTCTGTTTTATCGTGTTCAATTACATAAGCACCTACCATTGATGTAATATGGATCATAAAAATACACCGAATACACCTTTGCTTACAAAGTGATGTATAGCCCTGAGACCACTGGAGCGAGCGATTTGTTTTTTTTTTAGAAAATGAGTTCTGTAACAATAAACATAAATATCGAATTTCAGTGGTGTAAGCAGTGGTAACCGAGTGGTCAAACGCACGCTTTGCTAACCAAAGTGTGCTGGTTCAAACCCCGGCTCGCACCTCTGGGATTAATGTGCGAATCTCATTTTCATCCGAGATTATCACCTGCTATGAAACGGTGAAGGAAAACATCGTGAGGAAACCTGCATGTCTGAGGGAACTTGTCTAGTTCTCGATAGATGTGTGAAGTCTGCCAACCCGCACTAGGCCAGCGTGGTGGACTATGGCCTGAAATCCTCCTCACATTGAGGGGAGGCCCGTGCCCAGCAGTGGGACGTTAGAAGGGCTATAATAGTAGTAAGCCACGTACGTGTCCACGTGTCTGAATCCGCTCGCGTTATCGATGCCACATTGTTGAAAACCGTTCTTCTTCTATGAGTTAACAAAGTTCATTTTGGTATTGGCAAATTGGTCGGGCGAGTTTTGACGCGTTTGTGGGCGCAGGGCTTTATCTAAAGAAAAAACCTGAAATTCGACATTTTATGGATCGGATCATCGCTTTAAGTACTACTAGTGTTTTATGATTGAGTTCAGATGCTTTTATAACTTTAACTCACTTCGCTGTGAGTAGGTAATCTGCCTACGAGCTTAAGAGAATACCCCTTTAATATAAAAAGTACGTTTTAAATATATAATATTACAGTTTTATTGAGAGTAATGTAATTTACGAAATGTTTAGATGGGAAAGTATTTTATTTTTAAATAAAGACCCGTGTCTCTGGTTCTAATTCTAGTTGTAAGAAACAATTTTTAGTCCTATCCAATTTAGTTCCGTCATAGTTCGGGTACAACAGAATCGACACCAATATCCACTCGTAAACTCCATCATCATTGGTAGTACAGCCCGTTGTGACAAGACAAAACGTCAGACATTTCTTCGTATCTTTCGCTCGTAAGAATTTCTAACGTAGTTCGACATAATCCGGATATGAGTTTTGTCTTGGCGCTCAAGATGACCGAGCAGGAATAGATGATTAATAAACAAATACAAAAAACACATACAACATTAAACAAACATTTATTATGATCAATAATAAATATTATTCGATATATATGACACGATTTGCCTAAAACTTAAAATTAATGTATCGTTACTAAATACATACATCTCATTTTAATCATTCATTAATTCTTAATTTAGCGCTCTGTGATTGTTATAAAGCAAATAGGTTTGTTTCTATGCAAATACTCCTCGGTAATGGCATGTTAATTTATGCGTCGGACAGAGCAGCGACTCCCGGCAATACTTTACCTGAAAAAGGCGTAACAAAAAAGTATAATATTCTATATTGTTTTCTTATATTTACGCGAATACTATACATTGAAATTAAACTATTTTACGGATTTTATCGCGTTTATTTACTATTTTGAATCGGACCGCAAACAACAACTAAATATGAGGGTACCCAGTTATTATCTATGACATCAGGACGTCCAACACCTCAGTCCCCCCGTGACCATGGTTGCTGTAAAGCAGCCGAAACGTCGGGAAAATAAAATAGTAAATAAACGCGATAAAATCCGTAAAATAGTTTAATTTCAAAGTATAATATTCTGTTCAAGTTTTTAATGGAGTTAATACATTGTTTGTTAAAATAAAGCTTACTCCTTATTATTATACTTGTCATATTCTTATTTTTACAAGCTTTATATTAACGTGCAATGTATGTATGTCCGGGTGGAATCTTGCAACTGAATTTTAAATCAGTTATCTTTAACCGATTGAGCTGAAATTTGGTATACACGCTTATTTTGGATGACAATGCATGCTTAGCTATGTGACATTCTAATTCCAATACGGCGGATCATCCAAGATGGCGGAATAGTTATTTTCTCTGCACTACCACAGTATGGGTATCAAATGAAAAGGTCTTGCTGAGGAGAACACGAAAACTAAGAGCAATTAAATAAAATCTTGTTTTTAAAAAGATTTTATACCATGAATTTATTTATATCATTGGAACTTACAACACAAAGATATACAACGCTAGCAATCACTCGCATCCCGATAGGTACGTACAGACGTCGAATAAAGAATCCTTCAAAACGGGTAATTCTATTGACACCAAACTATTGCCGTACTTTTCACGACCGTCATGTTATAATAGAGTCGGCTATATTTTTAGTGCCGTCAAATTTAGTAGCAGTTTAGCACCAACAGAATCAGCGCCAATAGTATTCCATAGTATATTTTGGCGTGATGTTCGTCGGACCTTAGTAATTATTTATTACATTGATTGAAAATGTGGGTTTCCACACCCTACCTAATTTTCATCTGAGATTATCACTTGCTAAGAAACGGTGAAGGGAAACATCACGAGGAAACCTGCACGTCTGAGGGAACTTGAATAGTGCTCGATAGATGTGTGTCGTCTGCCAACCCGCACCGAGCCAGCGTGATGGACTATCGTCTGAATCCCATAAAAGGGAGGCCCATGCCTAGCTGTGGGACGTTAAAATGGCTGTAGTAGTAGTAGTGGTTGTGGAAACTTACCCTCGAGCAGTTCGAGTGAGGCGCCACCACCGGTAGACACGTGAGACACCTTGTCTTCGGTGCCCCACTTCGCGCAACACGTTGCAGTATCGCCTCCACCTGGCGTAAAAACAATAGGCGCATTTACCATCCATTCATTTATAATTGGAAACTTCAAGATACAGGCTAGGCCTAGTTTGGGGAGCCGGGGCGTCATGGTGCAATACTTGGGATCCCGTGACGCGCCCTTGCTAGGCGAAGGGTGGTACACCGTGGGTTTTTAGTGGGTATATGGCGCTCTGCCGCGAGTCCCACATACCCCTTCCGACTCCCCCGAGTCGACGGGGGATGCGCAAGGCATTTTTCCACGAAAAAAAGGCCTAGTTTGGCTTCTATAATCACTCTAACTTATTTTGTAATGAATCTGGGAAAGAAATTTTATTTTATTTTTGAACATTGGTCATAAAGATCACCTAATACTACTAGAGTTAGTAATAGTCTGTTTGCACTAACGATCGACTATCAGCTACCATATATGTACATAAATTATAATCTGTCATTTAGATTATATTGATAAATAAATAAATACTATATTATAAATTTACATAAACAAGGAATAAATTTATCTATACATCACTTGTCTGACCCATAACATAACTTACCAATAATGCTGACAGTGCCGTTGGAAGTGGCTTTCACAACTGCCTCCATCAAAGCACGGGTGCCACCGGCGAATTTCTCGAATTCGAAGACTCCAGCGGGTCTGTTGGGCAAATATAGATCTTATTTCTTTGTCCATAAAACTTTAAATGAGCTGAAAGTTTTACAAAGCTACATACCCATTCCAAACAATGACTTTAGCTCTCGCAATAGGGTCGGCAAATAACTCCCTAGATTTGGGTCCAACGTCGAGACCCATCCAGCCATCAGGAACACCGGTTTCTACATCAGCAGTACCAACCTAAAACATAATTAAAAAGATTTTAATATGGAATTCCAAAATAGACATCAGTGGGCTAATTTGACTAACAATAAATTAATGGTTAAAAAAACTTTTTAAGAACACGCTTTTATTTAATTGCCCTTAATTTTCGTGTTCTCCTCAGCAAGCCCTTTCATTTGATACCCTAACTGTGGTAGTGCAGAAAAAATAACTATTCCGCCATCTTGGATGATCCGCCATATTGGAATTAGAATGACGTCACATAGCTAAGCATGCATTGTCATCCAAAGTAAGTGTGTAAAATTTCAGCTCAATCGGTTAAAGATAACTGATTTAAAATTCAGTTGCAAGATTCCACCCAGACATACATTGCAAGTTAATATAAAGCTTGTAAAATAAATAAATTTGATTGGTTAGATTAAGTCTTACCTGTGCATTTTCATCAAATTTATCCGCTGTGATGAAATCAACTGGTAAATGAATCTTGACATTATTCTTCTCAGCTTTCTCCAAAAGTTTTACTACGATTTTCGCGCCCTCACTGTCATATAAGGAGTTGCCAATCTAAAAAAAAAGCATTAGCAACACTTCAATAGGTATTCAAAAATTAAATTATAAGTATAAATACATCATTATGCTCATATTCCCTGGAGGGATAAGCAGAATTAGACTATGATGTATGACAAATTTAATTTTGATAGTAATCTTATAAATAGGAAGTAATAATAAAAATAAATAATAATTAAATGTACGTAACTGTTTGTATTTTACATAATACTAGCTGACTGGGCATACTTCGTACCACCTTAGAATTAGTGACATACGAAAGCAGCGCCACCTACCGGGTCCGATTGTGAATCTAAACCATCCAGGGCACCACCCATAATAATAAATAATGTCATGCATGCAAAGCAGGGGAGGATGGTGGAGTCTGAAGGCATCCAACTTTCAGATTCCATCCAACTGAGATCACTCGCCGCAACCGAGACCTACAAATACTTGGGTATGTCACAGGGGTTAGGCATTAGTGAGACTGACATGAAACAGCTGTTGCGGGATCGCTTCTTGGGGCGCCTGAAAAAAGTACTGAAAAGTCTTTTATCAGGCGGAAACAAGGTGCGAGCCTACAACGGCTGGGTCATGCCAGTCTTGATGTACTCCTTTGGCATACTCAAGTGGACTCAGACCGAATTGGACGCCCTGGATAGAACAGTCCGTACTACGCTCACTGCATACCGCATGCATCACCCACGTTCATCGGTAATGAGACTATATATCCCTCGGAAATGTGGAGGTCGTGGCTTTTTAAACGTCAAGACTTTGCATAACCGAGAGATATGTAGTCTCAGAGAATATTTTCTCCGTGCCGATGGGGAAATGCATGTGGATGTAGTGGCAGTAGATAATGGACTCACCCCTCTATCGTTGGCAAAAGAGAACTGGCGCAAACCTGTGGTACTGACAACGGATGATCGTAGGGTGGTATGGCAGGGTAAGGAGCTACACGGAAGGTACTATCGGGCCCTTCATGGGCCCGATGTAGATCTTGCGGCCTCCGTGGCCTGGCTACGATTCGGCGACCTCTTTGGGGAAACCGAAGGTTTTGTCTGTGCAATTATGGACGAAGTTGTGATGACGAACAACTACCGGAGATATATTCTTAGGGATGGCACCATTGACATATGTCGGGCATGTCATCGCCCTGGTGAATCCCTGAGGCATATCATCTCCGGTTGTTCGCGTCTCGCAAATGGTCAATATTTACACAGACACAACCAAGTAGCCAGGATTGTCCACCAGCAACTTGCCCTTAAATATCGCCTTGTGACATCCGAGGTACCGTACTACAGGTATGAGCCACAACCAGTTCTCGAAGAGGGTCATATCACATTGTATTGGGACCGGTCTATCATCACAGACAGGACTATTGTAGCCAATAAGCCTGATATTGTGCTGATAGATCGCCAAGAGCGCCGTGCAATGATTATCGATATCACTGTCCCCCATGACGAGAATCTCGTGAAAGCAGAGAAAGATAAAGAAAGCAAGTATCTTGATCTGGCTCACGAGGTTGTCGACATGTGGGACATTGATGCGGCAATCATTGTACCGATAGTCGTTTCCGCCCATGGCTTATTAGCCAAGAGCCTCGACAAACACCTAAAGAGGCTCGCGTTAGGCAGCTGGATCAAGGGACAGATTCAGAAGGCGGTACTTCTGGAGACGGCGCGCATTGTGAGGAAGTTCCTCTCTCTGGAGCCCTAACCACTGGTAACTAGGACCCTGTTCCAGATGCCGGTGGGGAACTGTTTTTTATATTTTTAAATGTATTTTTTATATTTATATTTAAAAATGTAGTAAATAAGAAAAATGAGAAATAAAGGAATAATAATAATAATAATAATAAGCCTTTTATTTCATGCTTAAAAAAAGTAGTATACATGCGTAGTTTTAAGAAAGGATAATAATGTTATAATAATGTAATAATAATGTTTAAATCTAGGTAATGATATAGAAAAGTTTGTTTGCATGAACCCCTCCTCAAGTGAAGGTGAAGGCCTCCTCTAAAGAAAACCATGTGTCTCTATCTTGAGCTATTTGTAGCCAGCGGGTACCAGCTATTTTTATCAACTCGTCTGCCCATCTCGTGTGGGGTCTGCCTTTGAGACGTTTGCCGATTGGCACCACCCATACCCATATAAAAAAATTCATTCAAATTGGTCCAGCCGCTTAGGAGTTCAGTGCCATACACACGTACAGTAGAATTATATATATAAAGAAGATTAGGTCCTAAAGTACATGGCATTGGCCATGATTGAAAAAACATATATACTCACTGCCATCCCCTTTGTTTCTTTCAGGAATGTATAAGCCATGCCACCGCCGATAATCATCTCATTGACTTTGTCCAGCAAGTTCTCAATAAGCTGGATCTTGTCAGCGACTTTAGCCCCGCCCAAGATAGCGAGGAATGGCCTGCAACCAAATAACTCTGAACATCTTTGAACATCCTATACATACCCTCATCAATATACATAAGAAAATGTTAATTAATATCTCTATTTCTACTTCAAAATTGGGGCCCTATTCTCGCATTATCGACATCATCTCTAATTCAAAATATGTTGAAACAAAACTTCAAATTGGTCCTATGTTTTCATTTTGTTTCAACATAATGTATAATGCTATCAATCTTGTGAGAATTGCCCCCCTAATGTCACTCAGTGACTATATTTTATTAGAGATTAAGACTGATATCCCTTTGATTTGATTACCTTTCAGGCTCATGCAGAGCCTTAGCAAAGTACTGAAGTTCCTTCTTAAGGAGGAAACCACTGGCTCTCTGCTCAAAACCTTCTCCCATCATAGAGCTGTGAGCTCTGTGGGCAGTGCCTAAGAAAAAAAAATCAATATCAGTTTATTTATGTTGACATTAGAAGCATAAATCCTCAAGTTCATAACCTCTTTTTATATAAAACAAATCCAGCAATAAGTATCTAACACTAAAGACAATTTATTCAGAACACACATTTTAATTTAAAGCTTATACAACCACTACGCCAAATTTGTATTTTCTAGTAATTCATACAAGTGGATAATGCAGTGATTCCTTATATTTACTTTCTAAGCTACTATCATTTTGATTTTGGTATTAAGTCCTGAAGAGATCTAATATTACCAAAGGCATCATTGATGTAAACATCGCCGAGTTTCCTCAAGCTGGCTCTGAATGCCTTGACCTTCTCGGGATCAGCTTTGACCTTAGCCCCTGAAGCGTCAACACCCTTGCCTTCCTCCTCTACATGGAATCGAAGGTTCTCCAGTAAGATGATTGAGCCCGGTGTGGGTTCAGCACATGCTGCTTCAACTGCAGCTCCTACACAATCTGAGAGGAATGTGACATCTCTGCAAAAAAGATTTTATTGTTTTAGTCTACCTGTTAAGCAGAAAAAAAACCTCGAATTTATATGTACCATAAACAATTACTGTTAGCATATTATTTTTTATCAACTTTTTTTACACCACAATAAAGATGACTGGCATGATAGATTTAAGAATAAAAGCTGGCAATGAACATTTTTACCTTGAACTAATTATTTATTGTTTATTAAGATGTTATTATTTATTTTTTATTATTATGAGTCTATAACGTCCCACTGCTGGGCAAAGACCTCCCTCCCCTCCCCCTCCCCCTTCCTCCATTCATCTCTATTTTGAGCCAAAATAGGCCACTCCTTTCGATGGGAGTCTAGTTCATCCCGCCATCTCCTTCTGGGCCTGCCGCGATGTCTTCTTGCATTGCTGGGAATCCACTCTGTAGTTATTTTGGCCCATTGTTGTTCTGCCATGCGGCAGATGTGTCCAGCCCAGTTCCATTTTAGCTTGGCAGCTATTTGACCTACGTCACTAATTTGTGTCTTGGAGCGCAGTACAGTATTCCGGATTCGGTCAGTAATCTTGACTCCGAGGATACTGCGCTCCATTGCTCGCTGGCATACCGCGAGCGCGGACTTCTGGACTGCTGTCAAAGACCAAACCTGTGCGCCGTAGGTGAGGATGGGGAGAATGCACATGTCCATGAGTTTTCGTTTCAATGTGAGAGGGAGGCTTCCTTTCATAAGCTCTTTCATGGACCAGTGGCTCCTCCAGGCATTTTCTATGCGGCGTGCTATCTCTTTGTCTTGCCTGGCCTGGAAGGAGACTATTTGGCCCAGATATATATACTCATAAGTAGGTATATTTTTAAGTAACTGATAATAGATAGACCACAGCAAAAACGATTATATCAGTAATTTGACAAAGAAAAACCTGGCAGAACATAATAAATAATTCTTACTTGTTAAGGAGCTTTTTGAGCTCTTCAGCGACCGGCTTTAAAGTGTATTTGAGGTTGACTTGGCCGTCAGGTCTGCCCAGATGTGACATCAGCACCACCGACTTCGCTCCCTTATCCAGGGCATATTTTACGGAGTCCAAGGCCGCAACAATACGCTGGTTGTTGGTAATTACTCCCTCTTTGAGTGGGACATTAAAATCAACCCTAAAATCATGTATTTTTATTTTCTTGTATTCTATACAGAATTTGATATTTTCAACCTATTATAAAATATTTACCTACCTCATTAACACCCGCTTTCCGCTTAGACTGAGTGCATCGATGCTCAGTTTGTTCAGAGCCATTATAAGAAAAGATTTTTATTTTTTCTTCAATATTTCCTGAAATCCGGCGAAATGGGATTTCGTTTAATCCACAAGCAAGCAATGTCAAAAATGACCTTGGAAATGTCACAAAAGGTCAAACTATGGTCAAACTCATTGTTGCTATATTTAAAAAAAAAAAAATGGAACATAAATATTACACATTTTTGCCATGTTGTATAGCATAAATCGGTATGGTATCAGTAAATATCTCCAGTGCAAGAAACAAAGGACAGATGTTATTTATATATATGGCTGCCGAATATATTGGACGTGTGTGCCTACCTAACCATAGAGCGTTGGGAGGCGGCCTAGAGCAGCTTAGGAGGGATAGTTTATGATGAAAACATGTTGGCACCATTGTTCTCTGAATCTATGGTTCGCTCTTCGCGAAATATGCACGCATTGAGACGCCCGGATTTAGAATGTTCTTTGAAAATCTACGTTGAAAATCGTGAAAAAACGGCAGTTAGTGGAAAGTTTCGAGTGTTACTTGTACCAAAGTTTAGTTTACATTGTTGTACCTTGTGTATGAGTTACTGTGTTGGGTGACGAACAAAGTACGTAAAGCGTAGTGAGTGCGTCGAAAGTTGAAACATGGTGCCGCTAGGTCCAGGGCCAGGCCATCCTGCTGCGCACCAAACGCACGGTGGGCCCTCCACCAACCTTTCCGGCCCAAATTCGTTATCACAATCCACTCCGCAATCTAATAAGTCTTCAGTGGCGGTAAGTACAGTACGGCAGTTATTTCGCAGATTTGCGTCAGTCGGCGGGCGGCACATGTTTATGTAACTTCAACTTGTGTGAGCACGTGCGATTTGGCGCTAATTTTAACTTCGGTTTTGCAGAAGCCGAACTATACTCTCAAATTCACACTCGCGGGCCACACGAAGGCGGTGTCGTCCGTAAAGTTCAGTCCCAATGGAGAATGGCTGGCTAGCTCCTGTGAGTATGACATGTGAATATCTAATCACCCTCATTCGAGTTATTTATTTACATTCGGTAGTCCCATACCTACATTAGATTAATCAATATGTTTACATAATCTAAAAAAATGCTAAGCTATATTATGACACACGATTGCTTCAGACTATACTGCCTACTGTTAAGGAGGCCAGATAAAAATAGTTTTGAACTTTATGTGATTATTATAATTTATCTTAAAATTAGAAAGTTTGATAATGTAGATAAATACTTAGAATCTTCCTGTAGTTCATGGTTTGTTTAAAAATGGAATTCATTGTGCAACAGTGTGTGAAATTCCTATCAATTGTCTAGAAATCGAATAATAAATCTTTTTAGGACAGTAGACACATCAATGACCCAAATAACAGACAATTTTTATCTTATTAACTTTTTTTAAAGCTTGTTTACACAAGCTATATATGCCCAGCATGTTAAGGCTATGACATTTTAATACAATGCCTGGCCTTGAGTGGTCACTCTGTGTACAAATTGAGTAATTTTTTACTTCATACAAATGATGTAATGTCTTGCTTTTCATAGTTGATTTGCCAAATATAAGTTCTATTTATAATACCCACATTATGTTAATTTTTTTATTGACACACTGCTTTAGAAATTGAAAATCTGCATAGCAACAACTTACTTTAAAAATTTGGTTTTGACATTTCTTATATGTATTTGCATGGTTGGTTATTATAATACTTGTCTTTGTCTGCCTTCAACACTTTTGATACTGGTGATAATGTTGTTGGCATCAAACCATACCACACCAGACAAAATGTAATGCCATCTGTTTAGTTATAATCTTCTTGTTTAAAAAAAAAAAAAAAAAGTTTTGTTTATCTATGTGTAAAAAAAGTAAAAGTGTTGAATTTCTGATGTGACGGAAAAATAATGTGTGTCCAGAATAAAACGTTCGATTTATGTGAAAAACGGTGTTTTTAGTCAAAAATCCGAGTACAGTTATAAACATGGTCCTTCGGCGGATTCATGTCGGTATAGTACAGTGCAATAAACATTAACTTTTAAGTATAATGGCGGACGCTAAGTGAAAAATTCTATCAAAAAGTGAACATTTTTCCATGCTAAGTGCTAAACCAAACAAGTGAAAATAGTCATAATTAACTGTTAAATTGTCAAATAACCTAAAACGAACACGTAAATTCAGTGCATCACAAAATAAGAAGTAAATTCAGTGCATCATAAAGTTATAGAATTGCCGGTAAAGGTATAGTGACACAGAACTGTAAGTACTTACCTTTTATTACAAGTATTACAAAATGGCTCAAAATTTATGTATTTCCTTAAAACAACAAGGTGATCGCATACAAAAGTTATTGGTTAACACGAAAAAGACACCCACGGCGAGGTATACACAAGGTTACCTTGAAACCAGGTTGGAAACACTAACAGAGTACTGGGACGTGTACCAAAAACAACATGGCGAGATTTTAAGCCAACTAACACCTGAAATCTTAAAACAACATAAATTTGACCCTATTGCTAACATGGACGCTACTGAAGAATATTACTTAGAGTTGAAAACATTGATAAAGGAACATTTACATACATTGTTGAGTGCTGAAAAATCTAAGTCGTTTTCTGATGATACTGAGCCCACTGAATTTACTGAGAAATGTTCAAGAAAGAAAAAACTACCACCAATTGCTATCCCAACATTCTCCGGAAACTACCTTGAGTGGTTCAGCTTTAGAGACATTTTCATATCTCTTATACACAAAGATAACAGCTTATCTGAAATAGAAAAACATCATTACTTAAAGTCAAGTCTGTCCGGGGAAGCAGAACAACTTCTTAAACATTTCACACTTACCGCAGCAAATTATGACAAAGCATGGAAAACATTAGAAGAACGTTACAATAATAAAAGGATAATTGTTAACAACATACTCAACCGCTTTCTTCACCAACCAAAGATGAATGTTGAATGTGCACGTGGTCTAAAGGAACTTTTAGACACCACACAAGAATGTTTAAATTCACTACAGAATATTGGAATCGAGACAAACAAATGGGATGCCATATTAGTCCACATTGTAGTTGCACGACTGGATGTGGAATCTCACAAACTATGGGAACAATTCCTCGGTTCATCACAAGACATTCCCACTTTTACTACATTAGCATCTCATCTTGAAAGCCAGTTTAGAGCATTGGAAATGGTTGATAATGCCAGAAAGGAAGCAACTAAAAGAAACATACAAAAATCTACCTTGCACAACACACAGAAGTCACCACCTATGAAGACATTCACTACTGAAGTTAACAGCGCCTGTACATACTGTTCACAACCTCACTATATTTGTCACTGTAATGATTTTGCCAGTTTGAATCTCACCGAACGTCAAGAATTTATAAAGAAGAATAACATCTGCTTCAACTGTCTTGTTAAGGGTCATAATGTTAAACATTGTCGGCAAAGTACATCTTGTAGAAAATGTGGACGACGTCATCACACTTTGCTGCACTACTCACAACCCGACAAGGTCACTACGATGAATGGAAATCTTGCTGAACTATCTGAAGAGAGTACCCCTACTTCTTGCAACACTGTAAGCACAGAAAGCAATCAAGTTATACTAGCTACAGCACAAATTAAAGTAGAAGCAAAGAATGGTGCTACTTACATGTTGAGGGCTCTCATTGACCAAGGTTCTCAAGCCTCATTTATAACAGAAGCAGCTGCACAATTGTTACACCTTGACCGTACTGCAGTACACGGCAAGGTGACTGGTATCTCTGACTCAGCAGTGGTAACTACACGATCTATGGTAAAATTCACTATTCACACGAAACAAGAAAGTACACTACTTGAAGTTAATGCCTTTGTCTTGAAAAAGCTCACATCTTTGTTACCTTCAAGGGAGTTCTCACAGTCTACCTGGCCTTCATTAGAGCAGTTGGACCTAGCAGATCCAAATTTCCACACGCCAGGCACTATTGATGTATTATTGGGTGCAGATGTGCATGCCAAAATTATACTTGAAGGATTAAACAAGCATGAGTCTCTTATAGCTGTCAACTCTTGTTTAGGTTGGCTGATATCTGGAAGAGTATCTCAAACCAAACTACAAAATTATAATGTTGTAGTCACTCACACCAAACTTGAAGTAGACCTACTACTAAGACAGTTTTGGGAAATTGAAGAAAGTTTACCTCACAAAAAACCATTGTCACAACTTGAATTACAATGTGAAGAGCATTACAAGAACACTCACACTCGCAATGATAGCGGCAGATATATTGTTCGATTACCATTCCACGAAGATAATCTCACTAAGTTGGGTAATTCAAAGTCAATAGCCCTTGGTCGCTTACAACATATGGAAAGGCGTTTCTCACAAAGTCCTGATCTTAGGGATCAGTACAAGGAGTTTATAACAGAGTATCTATCCCAAGGTCATATGGAACTCGTACCTGAAAAAGAACTTACAACTAAAAAACTAAAGTATTACTTACCTCATCATGCGGTCCTCCGGCCGACTAGTCTTACCACCAAACTGAGAGTAGTTTTTGATGGAAGTGCTACACCTGCAAATGGTAAATCATTAAATGAAGAACTGCTCATAGGCAAGCCACTATTACAAGATATGAGAGATTTAATAACGAGATGGAGACAACATAAGTTCTGCTTGGTAGCTGACATTCAAAAAATGTATCGTCAGATCTTGATTTCGAAGGAAGATGTTGACCTTCAAAGAGTCCTCTGGCGTGATTCACTAAAAGAACCTATAAACGAATATAGACTACTTACTGTCACTTATGGTACCTCTTGTGCACCATTCCTAGCTGTACGTACACTGCATCAACTGGCTGAAGATGAAAAAGAAGAGTTTCCTAGAGAGGCTGAGATAGTCCAATCAGATCTGTACATGGACGATTTATTGAGTGGATCTTCAACTGAAGCTGATGCAATTGTTTTACAAAACCGTTTAACAGAGTTACTTAAACGAGGAGGGTTTCCATTGCATAAGTGGTCGTCAAATAGTGAAGCAGTGTTGTCTCAAATACCAGATCAAAGTAAAGAGTTAAAAAGTGCAGTGAATATAAAAGTGAAAGATACTATAAAAGCGTTAGGTATAAAGTGGAACTCTCAAACTGACAATTTTGAACTGAAACTAAATTTAGAATGTGATAATATTTACAGTAAAAGAAATGTATTATCAGCCATAGCTAAGATTTTCGACCCTCTAGGTTGGCTAGCACCATCTGTAATTGTTCTGAAAATATTTATGCAAAAATTGTGGCTAGCTGGCTTAGATTGGGATGATGAGTTGACTCCAGACTTGAAACCTGAATGGCAAGCTTATCTGGATAATTTCACTCACAAAGCTATTCAGTTTCCAAGATGGATTGGCATTTCTGACACAACCACCCGAGTGGAACTCCACGGGTTCAGTGATGCATCTTGTGCAGCATATGCTTGTGTTGTGTATCTCAGAGTCTGGGATGGAACTGATATTAAGGTTCAATTAGTATTGGGCAAGTCTAGAGTAGCACCGGTGAAACAAGTATCAGTGCCTCGCCTGGAGCTCTGTGGTGCAGTCTTATTGGCCAAGATGTTATATTCTGTTAAAACACTTTTTAATATTGGAGATGATTGTGTGTTTGCTTGGACAGACTCCACCATTGTTTTGGCATGGTTGCGCAAACAACCTAATAGTTGGACTACTTTTGTTGCCAATCGCACTTCTGAAATTTTGACATTGACATCCAGCAACCAATGGCATCATATTGAATCAAGTAAGAACCCTGCTGACTCAGCATCTCGCGGTTTATACCCTACTGAATTACAACAACTAAAACTATGGTGGTTTGGTCCTGAATTTTTAAGTCAACCTATTTGTATTGAAAAATTTGATAGTAATATATTTGAAACAGAAATAGAATTAAAAAGAAAAGTAATTACACATGTTTGTACTAATGAAAGTCAATTTGTTGATACTTATCTTACACGATTTTCCAATCTCAGAAGATTAATCCGTGTAACTGCATACTGTTTACGGTTTATTAAAAATTGTAAGTTAAGGTGTGATTCCACTAATGAAAAATGTGTTTCTTATTTAACAGCTTCAGAATTAAAAGAAGCATTAAATGTTTGTATTCATATGTCACAGTCTAGAGTCTTTTGTGATGAAATTAAACTATTATCTCAAAGCAAAAATGTAACAAAAAAAAGTATATTGTATACACTTAATCCTTTTCTTGATACAGACCAATTGTTAAGAGTTGGTGGTCGACTAACAAATGCAGCAGTTTCTACCTATTTGAAGTCACCAATAATTTTAAGTAATCACTGCCATCTATCAAAATTAATTGTAACTAATGCCCACCTTAAGACTCTGCATGGTGGTCATCAACTTACCTTAAACTATGTTCGTCAAAAATTTTGGATTCTTAGAGTGAAGCATTTGGTAAAATCAGTTCTTGGAAAATGTATTACGTGTTTTAAACTTAGAGCTACACCTAACTACCCTATGATGGGAAATCTTCCTGAATTTAGAGTTAATCCTGGTCGCCCTTTTCGCACTAGTGGAGTTGATTTTGCTGGACCTTTTACTCTAAAACTATACCCTGGTAGATGTAAGAAATTTTGTAAGGCATATATTTGTTTATTTGTATGCACTGTCACAAAAGCCCTTCACTTAGAGCTTGTGAGTGATCTGACTTCTGCAGCATTCATAGCTGCTTTTAAAAGATTTACTGCCCGTCGCGGTCACTGTCAGGATATGTGGAGTGATTGTGGAACCAACTTCGTTGGTGCCTCTAGAGAATTGGACCTTGTTTTTAAAAATCTTAAATCCCAAGTAGTTTCTGAGATATCTGAATTGTTAGCGAATGACCAAACTAATTGGCATTTCAATCCCCCTAGTGCTCCTCACTTTGGCGGTCTTTGGGAGTCCGGAGTAAAATCTGTTAAAAATCATTTGAAGCGAGTAGTAGGTCAAACTATTCTCACCTTTGAAGAATTCTCAACTCTGCTTACTCAAGTAGAAGCGTGTGTCAATTCTCGTCCACTTACCTTGATTAATTCTACTCCGGATGAACCTCCACTTACCCCGGGACATTTCTTAGTAGGTGAGGCTCCTATTGCCGTTGCTGAAGAGAATTTAACAGATCGTAAAGTCAATTCATTAGATCGTTGGCATGTGGTTCAAAAAATGATGCAGTGTTTGTGGCACCGCTGGCAATCTGAATATTTAACGACTCTTCAACATCGACATAAATGGTCGCAAGTTTGTTCCCAGATTGAGTTAGGTACCATAGTATTGGTAAAGGATGATCACTTGCCTCCAGGTAAATGGCTAATGGGACGAGTAGTGGCCAAACACCCAGGTGCAGATGGAATAACTAGAGTTGTTACTCTCCAAAATAAGAGTAAATATTTTAAAAGACCTATAGTTAAGGTCTGTCCTCTTCCCCCTGGTGGTTGGAATTAAATTGTTTGTTTTGGTTTGTTAAAGTCAATTTGTTTGTGTTGAGAATTAATCTCATTACGGATTCTAAGAAGTTATAGTTTATACTTTCTTATTAGATTTTGAGTTACTTAAATGTTTACTTAGTCTATTACATTTTGTAATTTAATTGTTTTCACTGAGTACATATAGAATGTTAAGTACCTCAGAATTTGAAGGACTATAGTCGTCCTTGGGTGGCGGTATGTTTAGTTATAATCTTCTTGTTTAAAAAAAAAAAAAAAAAGTTTTGTTTATCTATGTGTAAAAAAAGTAAAAGTGTTGAATTTCTGATGTGACGGAAAAATAATGTGTGTCCAGAATAAAACGTTCGATTTATGTGAAAAACGGTGTTTTTAGTCAAAAATCCGAGTACAGTTATAAACACCATCATCATAGACATAATGTATGAGCAAGACAACAGTAGTTTTAGTTAGACAACAGTTTTTTACATAAGAAAACTGAGGTCACTTATTATTGTATTACTAGATGACCAGGGTGAACGAACTTTCTAGCACCTAGAATTTAATTTCAATTTGTGTTTTTTTTAATAACACCTGTAATAAAAATGAAGCAAACAATACAAAAAAATGTATTCAAATCTGTCAAGCCATTTTTTCATTTTTAGCATGACTGAGTGTAGAAGTAAACACTCCATAAGCATGACATGAACAGCAATTGATTTTTATATTAAAAATATATATTAGTAAGTAGTAATGATTTTATTTTTTTCTCAATATTTCCAGCTGCTGACAAACTTATTAAGGTGTGGGGTGCTTATGATGGCAAATTTGAGAAGACAATCTCCGGACACAAGATGGGCATCAGTGATGTGGCGTGGTCCTCGGATAGCCGACTCATTGTTAGCGCCAGTGATGATAAGACTCTAAAGGTGAGACAAATAAATAAATATCACCAGACAATACGTACTGTATGATCACAAACACAAACGGGCCCTAAGTCTGCTAATACTATCATTGTGGAGTTGCTATGAGTACATTTTTTAAGTTATAAAAATTACGTCTTGTATCAATGATAACTAGAATATGACTTGTTAAATTGCATCAAGGTGACAATATCTAATGTCTACACTGCTCATATTCTAGGTATCATTGAAAAAAGATGGTGTATTTATGCGTAAAAAAATGGAGTCATATGAACTCCACGACAATAGTGTTGGTAGACTTGTGGCCCTGGTACAACGAGCAGAGCACTGGAGCTCAAACCACTACACAAAGGCCATTACCAAGATAGATAGATTTTAACAGTACTAATGGTATTTATTCTAGTTGACTTCTACTAGAAATAATACATACAGGAATGTGCTCAATTCGGCAGGTTGCATGACAAATAACATTCACAACTGGATGCATTGTTTTACAGTACAAATATTTTTTTTTTAAACAATGAATGATACAAATTCTTTATGTAAGATACACTAGCTAGCATGTCATTGCGTCATTGTCAAATCAATATTGTCTATGTGCAAAATATAGCAGTTTTTGCTTAACAATAATATGTGCTGATGGGCCACAGAATGTTGTTTTTTAATGACAAAAGTTCACCATTTAATGCTTAGGAGTCGCCTATCTGTGTTTAGTTGCTCTAAAATGTACATCTATTGGTTTGACTAGAGTATTATTCTATATTGAATTACAATTTTTAAGGCACTGGTTTTAAAATAAATACAGAGAAGATTAGATTAGGCTGATGGGATCAAGGATTGTTACATTGGACAGTTACATTAAGAGCTTAATATCAAATGTTCTGTGGCAGTGGTCTTAAATTGCTAAATAACCATCAATAAAAATAACAAAGACAGTAGAATTTATGATCTACATATTCTATTTTTATAAATACAAACCACAGTTTTTATAAGCTGGAGATGTTTTCTTTGTTAAAATACTTATAGAAATTGTAGATAACACATTTCTCACACAGGTGACTGAACTTTTGTGATAAAGATGTTTGGACAGGCCTGTGGCATTTCGGTGTCTGGTCATATGCATGTGGTATACACTGATAAGCTCAAGGGGCTTTTAATATCTTAAATGATGAGTGATAATCATCACATTCTGGTGTTAACATTAAATTGTTATCAGATTGCAGAGATTTAGGTCACTAAATTATCTTGATGTATCTACCAACTTTTATCTTTTGATGTGAAACATCTATAGGCGAGCAGTAAACCTGATTTTTGGCGTGGCGAGATTTGCCGACGCTTCGCCACAACAAAATGAAATCAACCTTATTACTAAATGCATAAAGTATAGTTTTAAATGCGGCCACGCTTCGTACTCGTCGGCTCCTCGGTTCTTTCCGCCGCTTAGACTCCGCCCACCGGCTGACTCTCACTCGCCGCTACGACGTTTATGTTTTATGTTTCACATCTGCCAGGCGTCCCGCGACGGCTGTTTTTTTTTTGTGATTACAGATTGGAAAAGATCAGCAACATTTGTTACAATTCTGTTGGTTTGCTGCATTTTTCCACATTAAAATTAAATTGGAATTTTATTGTTTTGTGTTTTTCTTTTGGCAGGTATGGGAACTCAGCTCGGGCAAATGTTTGAAGACTCTGAAAGGACACAGTAACTACGTATTTTGTTGTAACTTCAATCCACAAAGCAATCTTATTGTATCGGGCAGTTTCGATGAGAGCGTTCGTATATGGGATGTAAGAACAGGTAAGCAAGACATTTTCTTACATGTTTTAATATAAATTAAAAAACAAAAATGTTTATGATTTACAATCCTGACAAGTTTTTTTATTCAAATAGCTTGGAGCATTCTGGATACTCTTATAAAAAAACTAGCTAATCAGTTTGATTGCACCATAAAACTATTATATTATTTGAATAGAAAATATTCCCTTGATACCAATAGTATAATTGTACAATACAGACAAACGAGGGCGCTACATTGCGCAGTTACTTAGCACACAAGTTTATTTTAAACATTATCAGTATACTGTGAACTCTTTTACTGTTATGCATTCCTGTGGTGTCAGCACGCATGTCAAGACAAAACCTCTGTCACGGATTGGCATGGTCACTCTCTGCCTTATTTCATACGAAAGAAAGAGATATAATCCACATATTCTGTGACATAAGTCTAGGCTTGGCGCTCATGCTACAACTACTGGTGCTAACACAACTAACATTATAATAATATTGACATATTTCGAAAATACATGGTATATTTCATTTTACGAAAATACTTCTTCAATATTGAAAAAGTTTAATTAATTCTCAAGTTTTTGCCATATTGCATTCTCTTTATGTGCTAAGTTTCAAAATCCTTGATTATATAATAGTTGAAATGAACGAATTTAACACCTTTGCTGCTAGGCGACATTTCATGTGCTTTCAAACTGCGCAGCCAGGTTGATTAGGCCTAGTGGGAAATAGCACGATTTCGGCGCCGGCGTGGGCAGAAAGATACAAGGCTTTTAATAGAATATGTTGTTAATTTTTTCTAGGTAAATGTTTGAAGACGCTACCGGCACACTCGGACCCAGTCTCAGCAGTACACTTCAACAGAGATGGCAGCCTTATTGTATCGTCAAGCTATGATGGATTATGGTAATTTCTACTTTCTATTAACGTGTGTAGAACTCATTTTCGTATTGAAGTTCCCACGTTTTACCTTTATATGAAACTGGTGGTAGATTAAATTCATAATTTAAAGGTCAAACGAAAGACAGGTGCAAGTGCCACCTGCCAACGTCTTTTTCTTAAGAAATTAACATTAAAAGTAGTTTCACTTGTTTTTTATATTGTAACTTTTTAACGGCAAAGGACAAGTCGAAGGTATAATGAAATTAATGATACTTTGTTACACATACACAAAACATTATAGAATAGAGAATAGAGGTCAACTATACTAAGTTTTTATGTAAATTAATATAATAATAATATAACAGTACATAAATGGTATTTATTAGCTATATTGGCTCTTACTGCCTGCTTTCAGTAACGAGAAGCAATGTGATGCCTAATTAAATAATGTCTAATGTAAGGCGGAGACTGAGCGACAACTTCCGTTTCACCGTTCGTTTTGCATTAGGCGACTCGTATTAATAGTTTTTATTTATTTTCTTGTCGACTTGTGGTTTTAAGATTATTTCGCGTTGCTTAGCTACGATCGTCTAATGTACAAAATGTAGAGTTGCCTAAGCTTTCGTGTCGTAGAATCGGTGTCGTATCCTTAGGCGGCTCCTAGAATCCTAGAATAGAAGCTCCAAGTCGGATCCTTAAACGGATGGTGATATTTTCACATTAAGATGTCTGCCAGTGTTGGTGAAAACGGATATAAGGCCTCTTTATTATTATATTGTGTTGTATGTCCTATTTTTTTGTTTCTAGTCGAATTTGGGACACAGCCTCCGGACAATGTCTAAAGACACTGATAGACGACGACAATCCGCCGGTGTCGTTCGTCAAGTTCTCCCCAAACGGCAAGTACATACTCGCGGCGACACTCGACAATACTCTCAAGCTTTGGGACTACAGCAGAGGGAAATGCCTCAAGACATACACCGGACACAAAAACGAAAAGTACTGCATCTTCGCCAACTTCAGTGTCACGGGTGGAAAGGTAAAGAAATTATGTCATCTTAATTGGGGCTTTTTTTCGTATTATATCCAAGACCCCGGGTCGCTATACAGGGTGTAACAGAAGTCCAAAATAATATTTTAGGCACACATACGGCGCCTAATATGTGAAAACAGATAATACTCAACTATCATAGTTCATGAGTTACAGACCCTTGAGTATTTGTCACATGTATCGCGATGTGGTCTTAAGGCAGACCCATAACCCTATTGAACAATGAGAACTACAGCTACAAGTGGCTACTATTGATATTCACAAATCAGAACTGGAACATTTTTGAACTATAAATATGTCAAGATTTTGAAATGGGCGGCGCATAGAAATAACAAAATCATGACATTCGAATTTTGATTAAATTTTCTACAATTATTTCGGTGTCTACTACACCTATTTCGGACCTCTGATACACCCTATCAATTATGATTGAACAACCATATTCCAACCCAGTCTAACAGACTAGTCGAACACACCTTGGTCATGCCTCGTACTATGCGATCCAAATAAGAATAGGAATGTCAATAAGCTCTATCACATGAAAAGTATGGTTTGCAAAAATCTTATTTGCATATCAATAATAATAGTACCTACATCAAATATAAATAAAAAGGTTAAATTAGTAGTAAATTTTCTTAATAGAATATTTAATTATTTAAAGTCATAATTCGTTTTTTCACATCACAATATGGCCCAAAGTCGATCTTATTCTCATTTGAATCGCATAGTACAGTCTGATGTACTCGTCGTCTGTCTTGTTTTATCGCACCAGCCTTAAGTGTAGGATGGCCTCATAATAAATGGCATAAAAAATTAATTCTAAGCATACAAAGTGTTTTTCTATCAACAGTGGATAGTCTCCGGTTCAGAAGACAACCTGGTGTACATATGGAACCTGCAGTCCAAAGAGATCGTCCAGCGGCTGTCGGGCCACACTGACACCGTGCTGTGCACCGCTTGCCACCCCACCGAGAACATCATCGCGTCTGCCGCGCTCGAAAATGACAAGACTATAAAGCTATGGAAGAGTGATACTTAAAATTTACTTATTGTAAGTATTATACATCAAATACACCATCGTCTCGCCTGTGTATATCAAAGGGGTAGGCAGAGGTGCACTGCAGTGTACCCTCACTTCCTCGATGTATTTTGGTCCCAATGTATTCGGTGGCGAACCTATTTCCTGCATTATACTTGGCACAGTCCTATATACGAGGATGATTTGGGCCATGGTCCTCCACGCTAGCCCAGTGCGAGTTGGTGAACTTCTCACGTCTTTCTAAAGATGTTCAGCAAGCGGTAATTAAAATATATATTCACACATTAAATCCGAAAATCCCAGCAGTTCAGGCCCGGGCTTAGAACTTGCACCCCTTAGGTTTCAAGGCGGGTGTTCTAAAAACTTGGCTACCACTGCTTTCTAAATATTGTTCCTTTGGAATATGTATGCATGGCGTCGAAAGTACGTCCACAAGGAAAGACGACGCGACGTGCCGAATTAAGGTGTTTTCATTTTAAAAAGTTCGATTATATTTGCTGCATTTGCAGTTTACTCTAGATTTTTGTAAAAGAAAATTTAGATAATTCACTTCTATTTACAAAATAATGTACAAAATAGATGAACCTAACGCGTGACTGGTAAATAGTCAAGTAATTAAAACAGTAATCGTGGTGATGTCGTGGACTTCGTAATATTAAATTTCGAAGACTTCTGTTTTTAAGACAAGAGATTTGAATGGTGATTGGTTAAATTTTTTTTTGATTGCAGAGATATTTTGAATTTAATGTATTTTGTTCCAGACTCTGACCCAGACTAGTGATCTGCATAAGGTGGCTTCATATTGAAGGCCGATGCCACAATGTGAATATATTTTGTATAAATGATACTATCACGTATCCGGACAATGGACGCTGAGCCAGAATTACGAGTGCGTTGTTTTATTTCGATAAGTTAGTGATCACAGTCGGTATGTGTGCGTTTTCTGTTGTTATAAGATATAAATATTTTTGTATCTAACATACAAAATAAGATAGTATGAAGTTTTAGTGATTATGTTTAAGTTAAGATTTGTGTTTAAGGATCCCCGCTAACTTGTTGGATGCAATTAAAATACAGTAGTTCTAAAAAAATGGGTTTTTATTTATATTAAAATAAGTATTAAGATTGGCCCTTAAAGATATCTACCACAAAATTAATAGATTAATTTAAGTGTTCTGCAATGACACTGTAAATGGATCATAACTGCGTACATTTGAAGGAAGGTGTTAATAAAGATTAATTACTAACGATTGCACTTATAGAAAAATGTAATTTGATGTAAATTGAATATTAGAAGGTAAATTATATGTATAAAATTAGTTACATCAAATCATGGAGGTCTGAGCATCAAATCGACACCCCATGCAATATCATTGTAACTATTTTTTTTACAAATTGTCTTACAATGCTGCATCTATGTATTATTTTTTCTGAATAATCATCGTAACTACGCCTTTACGTTTTTGAGTTATAGAAGTAACAAAAGCATTGTAACTCACCAAAAAACCGGCCAAGTGCGAGTCGAACTCGCGCACGACACCATTATCTATAAAAACGGCACAAAATCACCTTTGTTGTATGGGAGCCCCCTTAAATATTTATTTTATTCTGTTTTTTAGTATTTGTTGTTATAGCGGCAACCGAAATACATAATCTGTGAAAATTTCAACTGTCTAACTATCACGTTTCAAGGGATACAACCTGGTGACAGACGGACGGACGGACGGACAGCGAAGTCTCAGTAATAGGGTTCCGGTTTTACCCTTTGGGTAGGGAACCCTAAAAAGAATAAAATATCCTGCAAAAACATTGTAACCCCTTCTTACTATAACTAATTATTTTTTTTTAATGAAATACATTAATACAGGGTGTTTCGCAAGTCCGAAATAATACTTCGACGTTTGCTTCAGTATCGGGTATACAACTGAATTGTATCAAAATTCGATCGAAATTCGACCATATTGTTTCAACTTTTTTTTCGTCGTCTATTTCTATAACTCGTAATAAGTCCTATGTAAAATTTGCATGTTCTGTTTTGTGAATATTTGTAGCCGCCCCTAAGTGCAGCTTACAATTCTGAATAGGGTTATGGATGTACCCAAAGGCCAGAACACGATATCTATGACAAATATTTAATGGTCCATAACTCAGAAACTATGATAGATAGGTATAATCGGTCTTCACTAAGCATCCACATATGAGCTACCGTATATGTACCCGAAGTATTATTTCGGACTTCTGATATACGCTGTATACCTAGACTAACTATGGGATAAATAACAACACTTAAGTATATTGCAGGGATCAACCTTAAGATGATATAATTTTTTAAACTATTTTTGCTCTCACAAAAAAGTAAGAAAAATTAATTTCAATGTTATTACATGGAGGTGACGAAATAATCTTTTAGGGTCCATCCGTCTGTTCTCTCTATATGTACGAATCTCAAGAAGTAAATCAGCAACAAAAGTGACACCGCTATTCCTGCGAATTGTCACTTTACTACACTACAAAAAATATATAATTTCAACGTTAAATGCATCGTGTTACTTAGACCGAAGTCGTTATTTTGAGAGCCATGGGAGTCAAGATAATAGCGGTTATATTTAATATAAAAACCATTCGTGGGGCGATGAAATTAGGTCGAATAACCTTAGGGGATATTGTGGAGACGCATATCGCCCTGGAGGAATATGGAGGCGCGGCTGATTTCATTCAATGTAGGTTGTTATAACGCGACTGTTTTATAGGTCATGACGTATGCTATGATATCTACTTATTATAGCCATTGTAGCACATTTTTAGGGATTCTGACTTAAAAAAGGAAGAGATAAGCACTTTTATAAGCACACTCGGAGTTCATCCGGTCATCTTTATTACATAAATTACCCATTTTTGATTATGTTAATTTATTAAATTTGCCCTTTCAATTAATTACTTGATATTGGAAGAATACACACTAACTAACCGCGTGCAGCTATTTTTCATCTCATTACGTTAACATTTACTTCGTAAAAGAAAAAAAAAACACTCTTTTGTCGATCTGTCTGTCTCGGCCATTTATGTAAAAAACATAGAGTACCTATCTAGAGTACACATAACGACTAATTTTTATATAGCTCTGCGGCGATTTTCCGCCATTTTTGTTTTCTTATATATCTGTAGTATACGGCAACTATATGGGAAAACAAAGATGGTGGAGTCAGATAAACCAGAAAAAATTTCCGCAGAGCGGGCTCGAAATGCCATCTCCGTTATAAAAAACTTGAAATTTGCAAACTAAACAGTGATAGTGGCAAGCACATTTTCCGTATGTTTTGTTATGCAGTACACAGATCACACGCGGAAAGAATTTATATATGCGGAGATCCACATGTTATGGAAGTAAGTAAGTGAGATCAAGCTACGATATTCAGACCAAACCTCTTTCGCTTCACACATACCTAGTCATTACTTATTATTTTAAAAAGTCATTTCCCAAACGTATTTAAATTCCATGGCAATCGTATTCGAGGTACTAACTAGAAGATAGCGAGCAGGAGCCCGATGTTCGTTTGATAGACATCAATCTCTATTAGAGATATATCGAAACGAAACGTCAAATTGGTCGTATTTTTTTTCTTTGTTTTCGACAAATCTAATAGAGATTGATGTCTATCAAACGAAAATCGGGCCCCTGGAGGAATCATTAAATAAATACTTCTTTTTTTACAAAATGAATGAAATGATGATATGTAATGGAATAAAATGAGGAATGGCTCCACCATTTCCATAAAGTGAAACATCTACACTCCCTTATTTTACAATAATGAAGGACGACTACATTTGATGTTTTATGTGACGTCGTAAAACTGAAGTAAACTCGCCCTAAACACCGCGCGAATCCCATTTCATTGATACGTTTATCCGCGGAAATTCCATGTACCTTTTATTTTTGTGCTCGAGGCGCTACGAGACGCAGACGTAAATGATTGCAAACACCGTAACGGTTCTATTAAGTTAAGGGTATCGAATATGGTCGCTTTTTATAAAATATTTTCGTGGTCGTCCTCATACCTTATTTCTGGCATTTTAGAAGGTATACTTGCCTACTCTGTCATAGACGATCCATGTGCAAACACTTAGGTACTAAACATATCTAGTGTAGGTTGGCTTGTAGATACATTGAAATTTGTATTACGAATTTGGGTCCAACTTAGGTAGATACATAACTATTGTTCCAACTTACAAAGTATCTAATATAAATTACTTTAACCATGCACTATTATAGTTGTCGCAGCGCCTGTGGTTCTATAATCAGCATAATAATATAACGTCACCAATTCATCACCATGGAAACTGCGACTGACTCTCTTTACTGATTTTACTTGTTCAATCTCGTGTACCACTAAAAGGAGCCCAAGTTAATGGGTACAGATCCCAACCCTACGGTCGTTCACTGTTTTGCTACTCCACTCATATGTTAAGGAGCCCAAGTTAATGGGTACAGTTTCCAACCCTCTGGTCTTCCACTGTTTTGGCCCTCCATAACATGACCTGAACACCACTGCGGCCCATCCGGACCCGCAGCTGAGCCTCCATACACTCCCCTACAGCTCTACCCTGCCACCAGGTACTACTTGGGTGTTCATGCCCATAGGTACTGTGCCCCGTTCGTATACTAGCTACGAAGGCGGCTGCCCCTTGCGCATACTCGCTACGCAAGGCGGCCTACTCAAATCTCTAGCCCCTCTAGAAAAGACTATAGCTCGAGTACAAACTCAATCGCACATTCACCGTAATGACGAGTCCGTGCTCGTATTACTAATTAATAATCTCGAATAATCTTTGTCGTAATAATAGTAATGGGACTCACCCCGATACTCTAGGTAGCATTGCCTCGTGCATCGTGACTCCACGCCTTGCACGCAATTACTTACTTTGTACTTACATGCCCTCTGTACTTACTGCATTACTACCTCCATCGTAGCAATGCATAACTTACAACCATTTGTCGGTCTTCACTGCATGAAGACTACACTCGGTTTTCTTGTTAACCACTGTGGTAGATGTGGAACCATTTTACCATGCTTTGCTCTTAATACAACCACCCACATATCGTAGCGTTCCCACGCCTACGCCCTTTTTCTATCTATACGCGCTCGCGCACTGTCAAAAACTAATGACATTGACACTCACCTTGTCACATGACAATAACAGGTAATAAAACGCGATGAAATCCGCGACAATAGTGTTAAAAAGGTGATATTATCGCTAGAAGTGATCCCTACGAGACAAACTTTGGATGGAAGGCATCATCTATCTATCCTCTGATATATTAAAATAAAATGTATTGTTGTTCGTTAGTCTCGCTATAATTAAAAACGGAATGACAATGTGATATTTATTGGTGTAAAAAATAAATAAAATCAGGTGATACAAAGTTCATTGGATCACCTAGTTTCAAATGTACTATGCTATTCAAATGAGAATAGGATCGACTTTGCGCCATATTGTGACGAACGAAAAGGAATCATGACTTTAAATAATTGAGTATTATATTTAGACAATTTATTACTAATTTATCCTTTTTGTTTAAATTTGATGTAAGACTATTATTATTGATATGCAAATAAGGTTTTGAAAACCATACTTTCCAGGTGACAGATTGAGTTTAATGACATTCCTATTCTTATTTGGATCGCATTGTAAAAGGATTGACGAGAAATTAAATTAAAAAAATGTAGTGTATGTTGGTAGCTGTAAGATAGATATGTTGTCTAATTTTAGTACATATAGGTACAGTATTTGAACACGGTTACAACGCTCTCTGTGTAGGTATTGGATTTAACTTGTTCCGGATGGATTGTGAACAGACCTAGGGTTGCGCCTGTTAGAAAACAAACAGCTCCGTCTACGTGTTTTTTAATGTGATTAGATTTAATCCTGTAGCAACCCTTCGTATTTCGGTACTTACTTAAGGTAGGTTAAGTACCTACCTACCTTAAGTAAGTACCGAAATTATATGGTTATACTGAATTCGATGATATTTATTTATTTAAGAACGACACACCAACAGTATACCTATTAAACAATTGGGTAAATAAAATATTAAATAAAAACTGGTCTGATAGGTACACCAATGACAGGTGTGTACAACTTTCACCGACGTGAGACTTAAACTTAGACTTATCCTTTAGGCACGTGTTTTAACCAGCTACGGTTTACATTTATGATATATAGGTAGAGTACCTACTCTACCTATATATCATAAATGTACCTACTCTAGGTTCTACCTATATATCATAAATGTAAACCGTAGCTGGTTAAAACACGGGCTTAAAGGATATCATCGAATTCAGTACAACCATCGATATATTGGTCGCTGGTATAACTTATGTACGAGTATTAGAAATAGTTACATACTTATTTCATTATAGGTACTATCTAAATCTACATAATTAAAACTTACCGGTACCTAATTTTACGGAAATTCGAACCAAATACAGATCAGCAAACATACTACCACAGTGCAACGGCTATTAAAATATAAATAATCATTTGTTTTTGTAGGTTTTCGTTCAAAAGGTGAGTAGAGTAGTAATAATTTCTCGAACGCCAGAATACATTAGGCAACCCTGACTGTAAGTACCTTTATTTGTATACTTATGTGGTATATTTTCTTAATCCTATTTTCTGCGACAACCGCGGGGTTGTGTGGTCTAGTTGCTAGCTCTCCCCATTGTGAATACGTTCTGCGTTTCATAAGAAAACTTGTAATGAGATTTATTTAAAAAATAACAACTTGTCGGTGAAGCGATTTTCTATAGATTATTGAGTGTTCTAAGTGTTTATCGTCCGTCTCAAACTTAGTGGACTTATTACCGGCCTACCTTAAATATTTCCGGAATATTTGCAACTGAAAAGTAGGTAAGTTACCTTAAATATTATCTACTGTATTGATTCTACTTAAATATCTAGTTAAATGGGTAGTTATCCCACCTACCTATCTTCTTTAACTAACAATATCGACCACCAGACGTTTTAAAGACAAAAAACCGAGAAACCAACGTTTATTATGATCGAATAACAGCCCGGTACGATTATAGGCGTCGAAGGCATCGCAACCGAAATCATCAATTGATTCTACCCACCTCTGCAAGCGAACGTGTTTTAACGAAATTCCGCCGGATTTGGCTCACTACCGCGGTGATCCAATTGCAGATATCGCGATATAAGATCGTCTACCTAATACCAGCAGGTTCACAGCCGACCGACACACGAGTTCACACGACGCGATCGCTTTGGCTGAATGAAATGATTATTCGATTTATTGTATAGAATAAATCTTGAATGTTGAGTATGTTAGTCGTTCGTAGCTAAATTAGTATATTACTTTAATTTAGGTTTTCGTAATATTATGTTATTTGTTTAGTTGCCTGGTAGAGATCACTTTTAGTGATAAGGCCGCCCATTGTTGCACTTAATTATTATTTTCTATTGTATATGTATAGTTAGTATTTCTCTAAGAGGTGGAACAATATTAGTCTATCTATGTTTTGAAGTAAGTAGTTAAAATAACTACTTAGCTAATCTATACAATGATATCGATTCTGTTGTACACAAACTACAACGGAACTGTATTTGATAGCACCAAAAATATTTCTGTCTCGCACATACACTTACGGCTATGATAAGGATGGCAATACACTGTGTTTAGTCCTAACATAATCAGCATCATTACCGTCAGAAGCTACTAAAGAATAAGTAATGTCTATGTTCTTTCTAGTCTTAGAGTAAGGTAAGTATATTCTATATACGAAGCCCATTATCTGGGGGCTACCTATCACCAACTTTGAGTAAATAAAAAATTAACGAGTTTGTAGCAATCATAGTATTATGATGGCTCATAGACGCTGATTGAGGAGACTATGTAATAGTGAATGTTGACGATAAGTTATTATCTACCTACCTTATTTGTAGATCTCTGTAGATAGGTACTGTATTCGGCAGCCTGTTGAGCTTTACTCGCTTACTACCTACCACGCATTGATTCAAGCTTTATGTATCTATGTAGGTATGTATAAGGTGAATTCAAATTGATTCATTGGGAAACAACGAGAATTGCGTATTCGTGCGTAACACACAATCTACCCTTTTCATATTGCACAAGCCCCTATTAGATTACGTTTCATGAATAAGAAAATTTGTTTTCGACGCTTTAAAAACGGCTTTTTTTATTGATTGGGTTACGAAGTAATTTATTTAAACATGTCGATCTATCTTTAGAATCAATAGCTAATTTTTTATTTGGTAGATACGTACCTACCTGTAAATCTGTGATCACCCGAAATATTAACTGTTTCGAGACCACCATACAGCAATTCAGCAATTATAGTATAATAAAAGAACGATGACGATCCGTAATAGGTAATATTTTGTGATTAAGTCAGAGTTTAGAACTTCGACCAGCAACTACAATTATTATTCAAGAATAGGTAGGTACCTACTTCCTGCGTTTGAGTGACATCTCTGATACTGTAAGTTAAATTGGGTTTTGTGAATTTGGACCCGTCTAGAGGTTACATTTTGATCAAGACTGTCAAGATTCGTTAGCGGATGCAATAAGTTTTGTTGAGATACCTATCCTTTTCATCGTTTATTTGACTGTAACACCAAAGTTCTCGATAAATAGGTCGGTCGTGTCAACAGTTTTCCACCTAAGTTTATTTTTTTGCATTCAGTAGACGAAGACAATAAAAAATAAAAATAAAAAATCTCATAAATCTTGAAAATGTCAATAAAAAATCTTAAAAGTATAATGTATTATTTGTATTAAAGCTTCATATCTACTACCTGTAGAGAAGGTATTAGGTAGGTAGGTCTCTATTAATAAAGATTGGAAATAAAATACCTAGTAACGACTAAATAAAATAATATAGTCCAGTTATTTACCTAGTTATCTACACCAAAGAAACCAGTCAATCTATGTGTAGGTGTTAATTAAAAACCTATCTTTTGTACTTTCTGAGCCGTTTTACATTGCTACCACCAAGTTGTTCGTCATGATGAAGTTTGGCTACACTACACCGTGGCTATAAGTGTCCAATTTGCCGTGAAATGAAAAGCCACACGACTCGCTACACTTCGATAACCGAACTAGGTTTAGGAACTAGATACCATAATTAATAGCAGAGTCATAATTAATAGCAGAGTGTAATTGTTTGTTGTTCCAAATAAAAGAAAAAAAAATACCAACAATTTTTTAAATATTATTTTAACCTATTATTTTTTACTGTGTAGGTACGATTAGTCCTGAAAGTTTCAGTATTCGTGATTAAAATTAAATTATTTGTTATGATCAACAAACAGCAGTGCGTAAGGGTTACGATTAAGTATTAAATAAAGTTATGCTAACACAGTAGGTACAGTCCAATTAACGGATTAATTATACAAAGTTGCCGCAATATGATATTATACGATATTGCCAATATCGTATATATATATAATAAACATAACAGATTACAGAAGATAACATAGAAAGAAAAGTAAAGATAATTTTGTATTACCTAAAATAGGAGGTAGGCTTCTTACCTACCATTGTTTGTTTTAAACTTAACTGTCGGTACAGTATTTTATAGGCGGAGGGTGGAGGTCATTTTGACCCAATTTGTTTGAGACAGGTTTTCAATTAAAAGTTATCTTCAGGAAGGCGGGTTAATTAATAATATCAATCTCGTGGAGGGATGCTTTCTTATATTACCTAACAATTAATTAAAAGTTAAACATGCGAGTCATATTGCTATTTAAGTATTAACCTATTCGGCCGAAATGTGCCTTTAAGTTACCTAAATAATTAAGTCGTAAAACTTTACAGTCGAATTACCTACATATATTCTGAACGCAGCATAAAATAAGATAACGTATACATTTGAATTATATTTGAGTACTTTGAGGTAAGAAAATCCGCCTCTGAAGAGCATTTGCCTCTATATCGAACTCAAACCCCTGGAATCATACTATAACACTTGAAGTATACAGAGTACCTACGCTTATATAATGATAATACTTATTATAAAATACATCATCATCGCACCTAAATTTCTGGAAGGCAGGCAGAGGTGCATTACAGTACACCCTCACTTCACCGATGTATTTTGTTCCCAATATAATGGAGAGCGAGTTTATTGCCATTATACCAGGCACATCTCAGTGTATGATTTGGTTGATGTATTTTGTATCTAAGTATTATCTTCGGTGAAGGAAAACATCGTGAGGAAACCTGCACGTCTATAGAAAGGCGTGTGAAGTTCACCAACACGCACTGGGCCAGCGTGGTGGACTATGGCCCAAATCTCCCTCGTATTGAGGGGGAATGTGCCCAGTATAATGGCAATAGGCTCGCCCCCTATTACATTGGGACCAAAATACATCGGCGAAGTGTGGGTGCAATACAATGCACCTCTGCCTACTCCTTCGGGAAATACAGGCGTGATGTATTTTGTGTATTATCTTTAGCATAAATAGATAGTTAAGTACATAAACAGTTGCTGTCTGGTAAAGACTTAAATTTTTCTAAACATAACTCGCCTGACTGGCATACTGGGACGCGGGCGTAATACAAGATTTATAAGGAGAAGCAGGGAAATAAAATCAAAAAGATCATCTTATGGCAATAACAACGGATATTATCTTTCAGGGGTCCCTACGTAGGTAAGCGAGATGTTACTACTTAGAACCAGCATTATTCATAGTTGACAAAAGCTGACGGATTAGAAATGTTTCAATAAGTTTTATTAACTGTATTCTAATTAAAAAAATATATACATCATCACGCCTGTATTCCCCGAAGGGGTAGGCAGAGGTGCACTGCAGTGCGCCCACACTTCGCCGATGTATTTTGGTCCCAATGTAATAGGGGGCGAGCCTATTGCCATTATACCGGGCACACAGGTTTCCTCACGATGTTTTCCGTCACCGTTTCTTAGCAAGTGATAATCTCAAATGAAAATGAGATTCGCACATGGAACCCAGAGGTGCGAGCCGGGGATAGAACCTGCGCACTTTGATTGCAAAGCGTGCGTTTGACCACTCGGCTACCACTGCCTCGGCTACTATTCTAATTATTCCTAATAAAAAGTATAGATAGGTAGGATAGAGACCAAAAGACATCGAAAAAAATGATCTGAAATTGGTCTCATTATTGTCAAGGCCTAGTCTAGTTTTACGTCCTCACATAGAAAATCTGACGTACACGTCAAAGTCACATACAGAATTAGAATCTGTTTTTAACCGACTTCCAAAACGGAGGAGGTTCTCAATTCGGTCGGTGTTGTTTTTTTTTTATGTATGTACACTGATAACGCTGCGAGTTATGATCCGATTTACGTGATTCTTTTTTGTTTGATGCGGAATAGATGCCATGTGGTCCCATAATAATTTAAAATTGTACGGCCAAGCAGTTTTAATTTTATGAACATTTTTATGTTTATTATGATCATTATTTACGTGGATGATGTAGTTGTATACGGCTTTATAAGGAGTTTTCATTTAGGTTGATTATTAGTTTTGGTTTAATACGGATTGTTAACAAACATCGAAACTTACCCCCAAAGGAGTGGAAAGGGGAGGTGTGGGGGGGATTTTTTTTTGGCTGTAAATATTTACTTTTTAGGGTTGTTATGAGGTGATAATAATTGCATATTTTCAACGATTATTGACACTAAAAAGCTTGGAAAAAAAATTAACAAAAAACAAAAAGCGACTTCATAAACCTAAGTGCACTAAAAAGCTAGAAATAACCTTATAAGGTTATTTGTTTTTTTTTTCTTTGAAATGTAAATATTTGTGATTTAGAATTAGACGTGTAAAACTGTCAAATATTAGGAAAAGCTTTGTCTTTGATAAATAAACTTGTTGATTTTGGTAAAATACTTTGAAATCCTACATATCGATACAAATGCTAGACCGATTATCTAGAATTTTTGGGGAATGTATTTAATGAAACAAACTCTTCGTAGGTAATTTCGGAGGCAACGGAATAAATCAACTTTTCGGTGCAAAAGTTTTCCAGAGGTTTCGCAAAATTGGTAGTTAACTCGTGTATTTGGTATAGGAATGTAGTAAAAGTAACTGAAAAAAAAGTATTTCCTTTTCCAATTAAACCTAAAGAGTAGTTTGAAATCATTTTGTTTATATTCTTTAAGGAATAGGTACCAAGCTTTTCATTTTCAGTCAACTTGTGGCAACACTTCAAAAAATGGGGGAAGTTTTTTTTCTTGTTCGCTCAATAACATCGGTCAACTCTTAGGAGTTAAGTATATTTTAATTTTTATGTTTATCTCTAGATATAATAAAATATCAGGAACCACAAATCCCCAAGATATTTCCAACGTTGATTTTTAATTCAAATCGTGATCGTGCCGCGGCGTACGGCGGTGGAGACAAAAATAAAAAAATGTTCAAGATAAAAAGATGGCGCGGTTGCTTTGCGCTTTTTGACGGTATTACGATCGCCTGCGTAGCTGCGTAGGTATGACGTTTGGTTTGCTGCATTGTTTTGAGTAGGCACATAAGATTATACAATACCCTTAGATAAAAGTTATAAGTGTTCCGCCATCTTTATCACTGTCATTATCCATTTTTATTTATAATGTGTATTTATTGAATTTGTCCTTGCTATTAATTACTTGACATTGGCGAAATACTCGCGCTAGTCGCAGGTGATGCCATTCCTCATCTTATTTCATTAAATATCATCATTTCACTCATTTCTTAAAAAAGTAAAAGTTATAAGTGATACTTAGTTAGAATAAGAGTTATTGTTTCAGTCAATGTACTCGGATCCAATCGAAGTAACTGAAACCCTTTTCTCAAATTTATACATAGACACATCATTTTTTAATGAGGATTTCGAAATAAAAGTTATCGAAATAAAAAAAAAAGTTTATCTATTACCTTGTTTTTTTTTTAAACTGCTCGGTCATTAAAGGTCATTTGACGTACCTACAGGTATTTTTATTTACAAAGCCACCTACATCATCCTTATTAATGTGGTTTATAAAGGTTTTTTTTTATTAATTTGCTTATTGACTTTAGGTCGAATAAGTTTTTTGCTATTATGGATAAAATATGTTGTGTGTGTGTAAAATGTTGTGTAAAGGCGCCTTGTAAGAAACTTTCGTTTCGGCAATCTTTCGAGCCAATTTATTTCTTCGTTTACATAAACTTCCGGAATCAATATTTTGTGATAACATACTTGTCACCTCAACCGTTGGATAAATATTTTGATGTGAAATTGCCTTCCTAGTTAAAATAAAAAATAAAAAAGCAGTGGTAGCCCCGTGGGCAAGAACGCCCGCCTTGAACGTAAGGGGTGCAAGTTCAAACCCCAGGCCCGCACCTCTGAGATAATTCTCATGTGCGTATGTCATTTTCAACAATGATTATCACTTGCTGAACGGTGAAGGAAAACATCGTGAGGAAACCTGCACGTCTATAGAAAGGCGTGTGAAGTTCATCCGCACTGGGCCAGCGTGGTGGACTATGGCCCAAATCTCCCTCGTATTGAAGGGGAATGTGCCCGGTACAATGGCAATAGGCTCGCCACCATTTACATTGGGACCAAAATACATCGGCGAAGAGTGGGCGCACTACAGTGCACCTCTGCCTACCCCATCGGGGAATACAGGCGTGATGATGTATATTAAAATAGATAATTTATTTTTCTCATCAGAAACTCGTAGGTAGGCCATTCAATGAAGGTTTTATTTAGAGTTTCAAACTCGTGCATCTGGTAACACTGGTTCTCCACAATAACTGTAAGACTTTTTGGCGGGAAGTCAAACGTAGCGGCAAGTTTAATTTTTGCTAAAATTTATTTAATTTGTATATTGCATAATTCTGTATAGTTTCATTAATAGTTTAACTTATTTTATTCTGGGACTCTAGTAGAGTCCAAAATGGGTCCTCACAGCGATGGGGAGGACCCAACTGGAGCAAGAATTAAAAAAAGGAAACATCAAACTATTGATTCTGGCGGCAATCCAACAGACATTGATAAGTATAAAACATACACCAAACTCAACTACAAAAGATTATTTTTTGAAAACGGAAGCAGCGAATTCGTAGTGTTTGTAGAATCTACAGAAAATGATAAATTAGGGAATAAAAACCCTATAACCCTGACTAAGTTGTTTACCGAAAATGTCAAAGGAATTGCAGGCGTACACAGGATTAATGCCAACAAAATTGGAATTACTTTTAAGAAGGCAGCAGCTGCTAACAACTTTTTAAAAATGGAAGAATTTTTATTAAAACATAAAATGAAAGCGTTCATCCCTTCTTATTTAACGGAAAAGATTGGAGTTATAAGATTCGTTCCTAAGGACTTATCAAATGAAGAAATCTACAAAAATATCTCTTGTGACGCTGAGGTCATTTCTATAAAAAGGTTTATGAGAAAGGTCGAAGGAAAACTTGTCCCACTAGGCACAATCACTGTGACATTCGCCTCTACTGCTTTACCGCAGTATGCATACATCCAATTATTTAGATATGAAGTCCATACTTATATTCCACCTCTGTTGCAGTGCTACAAATGTTTAAAATTCAATCACTCAGCTAAGATTTGCAGGGGTGAACAAAGTTGTTCATCGTGTGCCGGCCGACATTCATATAAAGACTGTGATGTAGAAGAAATAACGTGTATCAACTGCGGGGGCAACCACTTAGCCGTGTCGAGGGATTGTCCTATTAAAAAACAAAAAATGGAAGATAAGAAGAAGAGGTATCTACAATCATCATATGCCACTGTTGTGAGTACACCCCCAACTCTTAATGAAAAATCATTTCCTAGCTTAACTAAGCAACCAGTTAAAATGACCGACAATTTTAGTATTAAACAAATAGCTGACAATGATATCATCCTGAATGCGATTGTTAAATCTTTAGTAGCCCTTGGCAACATGACAGATGGTCCTCTTACTACTAAGAAAATAAAGGAAATATTTCTATCAAACTTAATTTAATGGATAATTATTTAAATATACTACAGTACAATATACAAAGTTTACAGAGCAAGAAAGCCTTATTACAAAACTTATTAATGGAAAAAAAAATTGACATTTGCTTACTAAATGAAACTTGGCTTAAATCTACTTCTGTTATTCCACATTTTCCTCAATATAATTTTGTATATAAAAATTCTATTAATTCACATAATGGTGTAGGTGTTTTGATCAATCAAAATCTTAAATACTCTATTATCTCCACAAATTTCTATGAGTCTGTTCAAAACATATGTATCTCAATACAAACATCATCTGGCCCACTGAGTGTACTTTGTGTATACTGCCCTCCCAACAATAAATTTGATACAGTAAAATTAAAAACTATTATAAATATTATACCAAAGCCATGTGTTATCATGGGTGATTTTAATGCTCATCATTTAGCTTTTGGATGTCATAGTGATAATGGCAGAGGCAGAAGTTTATATAATATCATTGATCAGAATGATTTCTGCATTTTAAATGATGGTACACCAACAACTGTTCCATATCCTACTAGGCGAGCTTCAGCTATAGATGTTACTCTTGTCAGTTCATCTATTGCCCATCTGTGTAATTGGTATGTACATGATGATCCCATGGGTAGCTATCATTTGCCAACAGTGCTTGAGGTGAATGTTTCTCCAAACATATATGATGCATCTTCTGAAATTAAAGAAAAATTTATTTATAATAAAGCTGACTGGAATAAATATTATTCTCTCTCTGAAACTTGTTTTTCAAACCTTGATTTAAATTCTACTAACCCTATTAGTTTGTATAATAACTTTATAAGTATATTGAATGATTTAAGAGACAAAACAATACCTAAACAAAATATAAAGTCCAAGACATCTCTTTTTAGAAAACCAGTTCCATGGTGGAATCAGATTTGTTCTGATGCTGTTAAAAAATCAAAGGATGCATTAAAAGAATATTTCTCTTTACCTACAATAGAAAATTGGATAAAATATAAAAAGTTAGATGCCCTTAAAAAGAGAATATTAAAAGAACAAAATACTACTTCTTGGCATAACTTATGCAGTAGTTTTAATAGAATGACACCAGTCTCAAGAATTTGGAATTATATCAAGAAATTTAAAAGAATAGGCAGTCATACACAAAACAAAAATATGAATGATGAATGGGTTCCAAATTTTTTAAGTAATTTAGCAGATTCAACTCAGATTAATCAAGATAAACTTTCTGATTTGTTTCAAAATGCTACAGAAACTGATATGAACTGTTTTCTCAATGATAATTTTACCCTAGATGAGCTAACAGTTTCTTTGAAAAGTAGAAGAGATACTACACCAGGGTTGGATAACATACCTTACATATTAATTAAAAAATTACATTTGAATGCACAAATCATTTTGCTCAATATATATAATAGGTTATGGAAAGAACTTTTAATTCCTGAATCCTGGAAAACTCAATGTGTCATTCCAATTTTAAAGCCAAGCAAACCCATTAATATTAGTACTTCATATAGACCTATTTCACTATCATCTTGTTTGGGTAAACTTTTTGAGAACATGTTAAAGCTGCGATTAGATTTTTTTGTTGAATCAAATAAGATAATACCTCATGTACAGTCTGGCTTTAGAAAAGGTAAAAGCTGCTCTGAAAGCTTTGTATCATTAATAGCTGATATAAAAAATGTTAAGCTAAGTCATTCCAATATGATTTGTGTATTTTTAGATGTGAAAGGTGCTTTTGATAATGTTAACATTGAGGAACTTATTCAAGTGCTTTATGATATTAGCATACCTAGTAATATTTTACAATGGATTTACTCTTTTCTTAGCAATAGGACTGTCTTTGTTAAATATAATAATCAGTTACATGGACCCGAGTCTGTAAATAAAGGTACCATGCAAGGAGCAACTCTATCACCCCTGTTGTATAATTTGTATACTTCAGAAATACTTAAATATGTAGATACATCTAATATTAATATTTTACAGTTTGCTGATGACTTACTTTTGTATAGCATTGATCAAAACATAGAAAAAGCAGTTGATAATATAAATGCTGCTCTAATTCAATTATATGGCTATTATCACAATAAACTCAAATTGGATATTACTCCAGAAAAAAGTGCTGTTCTGATTTTCAGCAGAAATTGTACTATTCATACAAATGTTAAAATTTGTTACAATAATGTTCAGATCCCTATAGTAATGCAACACAAATTTCTTGGAGTTATCATTGATAATAAGTTAAAATTTGATGAACACATCAAGCACATTAGTAAAAATGCATTAAAAGGTATTAATATATTGAGACATCTGGCAGGAACTTTTTGGGGATCTGATCCCAAAACTATGAGCATGCTCTACAAAAGTATAGTGAGAAGTCACTTTGATTACAGCAGTTTAGCATATATGAATGCCAATAGCATCCTCCTTAAAAAATTAGATGTTATACAAAACATGGGTTTAAGACTTATCTGTGGAGCAATGCGCTCCACCCCCATTAATTCAATGGAAATTGAAACTTGCATACCTCCTCTGGCGTTACGCAGGTTACAGTTGGCTGAGAGATTTTATCTAAAGGTTCTCTCATTGAATAGCAGTCCTCTGCATTCTAAATTTATTTTACATCCAGAAGTCTCTCACTCAATTCCATCTAGTGTCTCTGCTTCTTCAATTATAAATGGAACATTGCCTGAAATGTTAACCATATCCACATATGTTAAAAACATTACAGAAAATATCAAAAGGCATGATATTTGGCCATTATACCTTTGTTCATACCCAGGATTAATTCATAGTTCAAGCCTATTCTATTTAGATAGTGTACATAATAAAATTGAATTTTTACAATTTAGAGAGAACAAAAGCAATTTTCATTTTATTTACACAGATGGTTCTAAAACTAATGAACAAGTTACAGTGGCATACTATGATCCACAGATTAATCATAGCATATGTATAAAGATAAACCCGTTATGTAGTATTTTCACAGCTGAAAGCTATGCCATCTACTGTGCATTAGTCCATGTAAATAATAATGTAAATAATGTACAAAATGTTTTAATAGTATCTGATTCTAAGAGTGTTCTTTCTGCTTTGTCAAATGTGAATATTTCTTTTAAGGTAAATTATCTAATTTTTAATATAAGACATATGTTATGGCAGCTATTTGTTAAGGGTATAAATGTTGAATTTTTATGGGTCCCTTCACACAGTGACATTGATGGAAACGAAATTGTAGATAAAGTAACTCATATGGAGCACAATGAAGATCATACGGAAATATTAAAAGTGCCATTTACCGATTACTACAGCTACTTTAAGGTTACGAATAAGCATATATGGAAACAATGCTGGGACATTACCCTAAAGACAAAAGGCGGATGGTATGTGGGGATCCAAGCAGAGATTCCAATATCACCATGGTACAGCAAATTCAACTACACAGATAGGAAGTTCATCACAACAATAACCCGTATGAGATTAGGACATTGTTCCACTCCTGCCCACTTGAATAGACTAAACCTAATAAACAATAGCCGCTGTTCCCACTGCACGCAAGACAACGCTAATTTGGATCACTTAATTTTAAAATGTCCTGCCTTCAACATTCAACGGTTGATTTTAATAAGTTCAATTTGTGACATTAATGACAGTGACAGTGATGGAAGTGTTCCCCGCCGTGTTCAGGACATATTGGCAAATGCTGACTATTATATCCCATTATATAAGTTTATTTGTAATACTATCGAGAAAATATGATATCTATATTTTGTTTTACAGTAGGTCTATTACTATTATAATTTGTAAACTAAACTGTACTTGTTGAAAATGTTTTGTATATATATATATATATATATAATGTATCCGACTGAAGGACTCGCATCCATGGTCATGAATAAAGATTAAAAAAAAAAAAAAACAATAACTGTAATCCTACTAATATTATAAATGTGAAACTTTGTGAGGATAGACGGATGGATGTTTGTTACTCTTTCACGCAAAAAATACTGAACGGATTTTTATGAAACTACAATATTATTGTTTACATTACATATCAGAATAACGATAATTTATAAGGCGATATAGGCGATATTTTTATAACGATATTGAATAATTGAAGTATGCACGGCAGAAGTCGCGGATAGAAGCTAGGAAACCTTAACATGTGTTGATAACGTGTTTATTTTCTATCATTTATTTCTATCGCAGTGGAAACAAGGCGTACTGTGTAAAACATGTCGGCCGTGATTCATACACCGGCCAATAATTCTTTTTGGCGGGAAAGCATCAATCATTGCGTTAACAGTGTTGCTATAGCGAATATTTTTGTATATTTTTTTTGTATAGATGCGACCTTTTTGATGATGCTTCTTCTTCTTATATATTGTCATACTTATAAGTATTTAATATTTCACAATTGTTGTCAAGGATTCTTAGATGCTTCAAGTTTAATATTATTATATACTAGCTGTGGTCTGTGGTCATCGCTGGAAATGCGTAAATACCTAATTGAGTGAGTAGGTGTAGGTGTCTATCTTATTAACCGACTTTAAAAAGAAGAAGGTTCTCAATTCGACCCGTATTTTTTTTAGCACTTTAGATGAGTTTGTTTGTTTGTTTGTAGGCAGGTACCCATAACGAACATTGTCACCAATATGTAACGGTACGTTAATATTTCATAGCTGCTGGCAACACTGGGCATACGCTTTGTTACGCACTCAATGGCGCACCTGGGTTCCGTCGTTAATTTACGTGTAATAACGCGTAAAATTGGGTAACGCAGATTATTGCGAGGTTTGTTTTCAAGGTCTGAAAATGCGAGTTTGAATTATTGCGCTTTAAATATTATTAGGCAGCTATCTAAGTATGTTTGGGTAGTAAGTATGTCCATTGTCCATATTATTATATATCTTGTACATTAATATACAGGGTATATCAGACCGAGATATTACTTTGAGTACATATACCGTAGCTCATATGTGGATTCTTGGTGAACATAGTTTTTACCTAACTATTATAGTTTTTGAATTATAGACCTATGAATATTTGTCACAGGTATCGGTTCTGGTCTTTGGATACATTTATAAGCATATTCAGCAGTGTAAACTGCACGTAAGGAGGGCGACTACCAATATTCACAAAACAGAACATGTAAATTTTACATAAGACTCGAGATACAATGAGTCATAGAAATAAATTATGAAAACAAAGTTGGAAAAACATGGTCGAATTTCGATCATATTTTTATACCATTCAGTCGTAAACCTACTGATAAATCGTCAAAGTATTATTCCGGACTTCTGATACATACTGAATAAGTACGTTTAACGCTTCCTACAGAAAATATGGCATTAGGTAGAAGGGACATACATACCTACCGATATCCGGAACGATTTCGTTGTTCTTAGCCTATAGGTACAGTATTTATTAAAATGGCGGCATCTATAACATACACATTTATTACGGAAATAAAAATACTGACTTAAGGTATACAAAACACAGGTTTCAGTTCATGTTCAGTACATTTTCGATAGAATACACGCGTTATTACAAACGTGCAAAGCAAAAGCAACTGTTGCGCTATTATATAAATTACACTACGCAGACATGTTGCAACCGACGACGCTCTGAAAAGCTCGCATCGGCGCGAGTGGTGCGCTGAAAACAGTAAGTGACGCGATTCAACTACGCTAGGACGCGGGCACGCTGGCCCGGACAGGCTGAACGCACGGCCTGGGCAAACCCGGCGCGGTAATTTTAAAATCAACCTTCTTTTGTAAAAATATTTAAAGTGTTCGATTGATAAATTGATATTCGATTTGTGAAAAACAATTGGTGTTTTTGTGTTGTGGATCTTCGATTTTCAAATTTGGATTTGATTGAGGGTAAGTATAAAAAAGTAATTTTTCCCCAGCTCTTAGAAAGTTGGTACTTACAAAATGTTGTATTAAGTATTTTAATTGAAAATCATAAACTATGGAGAATTACTCGTAATAAATTTTAAATTTATCTCTATCATCAAATTTAACAATAAATTTTATTTTTAATAAGCATTGAATGAGTCAATAAATAACTAAAGGCTAGTTAGGTATAATTAATTTGGTTCAATTTAATCAAGTGACACTGTAGCGACTAATAAATTAGGCGTAGAACAAGTACCAGCCAAATTACTTTCTGTTTCTAAAATAAATAATAATGAAGGATAGAGCAGAGATTTTGATTAAACAAAAACTTTTTTGAATGTAACTTTCCTTTCTGAATTAATCTAGGGACTGATATAAGTAAGTAAATTGTTGTTTGAAAACATTCCTCGGTGTTCTTTTACTAAGGTTCGTTTTGCTGTACGTCTTATAAGATACCTACTTATTTTATTCGTACAAATATTAGAAGATCGATCCATCTTTTCTTTGTAGACGCTACCCTTTGATCAAACTTCGCCTGATTGACTTGGTTTGTGTTTCATTTTGTTGATCGTTGACGGGATGCAAGCCTTTGAGCGTTTCGGTCTTTCTGTCGAAAGTAAAAATACGGCGGAATTCATGTTTCCCGGCCGTTTCCTGTTGAAAATTAATCAGACTAAAAAAAACCTAGATCTAGAACAGAGACATACTAGGTGTAATTATGTTATTCGTGACCCCACAGTCTGTATTGAATTGGAACTTGCCTAACCCAACTGTGAACTATGAACAGTATTGAAAATAATTTTGAATACATATCTAGTCTTTTATATAAATACGAACGTCGTTTTTACTATTAATAGCTGGAAGCTTGGTCCAGCAGCGCATGCGCAACTCGCTCCTTTCCATTAGCTCAATCCTTCCATTCCATCCCTGTCCGACCAAGCGGACTCCGGGAGAGGCACCATAGAGCTGTATAGGTCCATTTTGTTGGCAACGCGATCAGGTTCCGGCCGCTATAGGGCAAGCATTGAAATATCGGTCTAGTAGTATGATTCAAGAGCTGTTTGCGCTTGGCTAGAGTCCCATTGATATCTACCAGATGTACAGGCGCTTGCCAATACCGTGCTAAACACGGTTTAGGATTCCAGAAGAAATATGCAACAATTACATAATTCATACATCGCTATGAATTTCTATTAGGCAACTAAAGGTAAAAGTTGGGAGGCCTTTGCGCAGATATAGAACATCCAATTAGCTTGAAAACGCGGGGCTCCAAATCTACAAATAAGTACCTACAATAGTTGTGTAGTGTCTGGGGTGTTTAAAAATTCGACTACTACCTAAAGTTCGACTAGGTATAATTTAAATAAAAATTGGTTATGAGGGCAAATTGGTAAAGATGACGGATGACTCTGAACTCTTTAGTTTTACAAATTTTGGGTCAATGGGTTGTTTTTCGGTCATCATATGTCATCTCATGTATAGAAATCGGGTTTTAGTCTAACCCTATTTGGGTCATCACACGCCGAATACCAAATAATTAATGATCGATTCTTTTTAGGGTTCCGTACCCAAGGGTAAAACGGGAACCCTATTACTAAGACTTCGCTGTCCGTCCGTCAGTCCGTCTGTCACCAGGCTGTATCTCATGAACCGTGATAGTTAGGGATTGAAATTTTCACAGATGATGTATTTCTGTTGCCGCTATAACAACAAATACTAAAACACATAATAAAATTAATATTTAAGGGGGCTCCCATACAACAAATGTGATTTTTTTGGCGTTTTTATAGATAATGGTACGGAACCCGTCGTGCGCGAGTCCGACTCGCACTTGGCAGGTTTTTTATAAAGCATTTAGGTGCTTGACAAAAATTGTTAGCTCTTTTTATTAGTAGGTTTACATGTGAGCATGGACAGGAACTTTATTAGCTAGGTAGTACATAAATATTTTATTATTTATGTCTAGCATTACACTAAAGTGGAAATACATTTAACTAATACTGGATGAATTATACTAATGGTTATATTTGTTTAGGTTTACCAATATTACCAATCATTTACTTTATATGTGTTTAATAATAATTAAGGAGGTTGTAGGGAACCCGTGATCGGATTACTAAAAGGTTTAATGATTATGCTGTAAAACAATTTCGGTTTGGTACAAGTTTGTTATTAATTCCTTTGTTGCAAATTCTCCGTTTCTGCACTTGAAGCGTATCTATTGTTCCAGTAACGTAGCATTGTAACAAAGAACAAGTGCGAGTCGGACTCGCGCACAAAGGGTTCCGTACCATTATCTATAAAAACGGCAAATAAGTCATGTTTGTTGTATGGAAGCCCCCTTAAATATTTATTTTATTCTGTATTTTAGTATTTGTTGTTATAGTGGCAACAGAAATAAATCATCTCTGAAAATTTCAACTCTCTAGCTATCACAGTTCATGAGATACAGCCTGGTGACAGACGGACGGATGGATGGACGGACGGACGGATGAAGTCTCAGTAATAGGGTTCCCGTTTTACCCTATGGGTACGGAACCTTAAAAACATACCTAGACAGTAGAAAGATTTAGTATACATTTTCAATCTATCTAATAATCTTTGTTTTTAATTGCAACTCGCTGCGCCTGCGACTCCGTTGGCGAGGAATTTAGGAGCCCTAGTTAATTTTCTCAAACTTAATAAATACCCCAACTATCTGTGAATAAAAATCCCGTGAAAACGGTCCAGTCGTTACGAATACCCGGAAAAAACAGATTGACAAAAAAATAATATTATTGTTTTGTTTATGTTCAATAGTGCCGTTTAAACTTTATTAATATGCATTTACTATAATGTTATTTTGACAAGAGAAACGGACCCTTTACCCTTATGTATTTGAATAGATATTGAGCCAAATATAACCCATATGTCTACGTAGGTATCTTTGTTGTATATCACATATTTTAATGCTATACAGGCTTTGTAAAATTAGTGCTTTGATGCTAAATATTTATAAACTAGCTTAGTATCTTAGGCAAGTATTGAGATCTGATTATATTCTAATTTTATTATTTTAAGGCTAACTTGTGCAGACACAAACTTTTCCTGTACGAATCATGCGGAAACAAACTCTGAAGCAATACAAAATTGTCACCTGTAGTGTTTATATTCCTTACAATAAACTTACTGACTGTATCCAATTTTATTGGGAAGCCTAACAAAAGCCCAATTTTATGAACAACCGTAATATAAGGAGAGAAAACCTGACCATTTTCTTTATAGCTGATATTACGATTTGCTGGGGATATTAGAGATTCCGGTACTGTTAAGTGCATTTGCACTTAACGCGTGATAAAAAGATACGATGTCATGTCATTAGCGTGGAAGGCCGATGGTGAGATTTGAGTGCCAAACGACTAACACATCTATTCATATATGCTACTAAGTACATTTTACCTAATATGTGTTTGTAGTATAATTTATAGATTATGTATAAAAGCCTACATGGTACTTCAGACAGAAATAGTATACCTACTTTGTATGACTATTAGTCAAATTGTGTATTATAGGTAGCTGGATTCGATCGAACAAAGTTGATTGACAAAAGCTGTGTAGCCAAGTGCCAAAATATCGAAGATGGCTTGGCTAATGGTTAGAGCGTACGCCGCTTGGCTCACAGCGCCGGCTGGTTGCTGGTTCGACCAATTTCGGAAATGGCATTTTCGAAATTTGCTCTGGTCTGGGTATTAATGGGAACGTTTCCAGTTTATTTTATGGTGCCCATAGTACAAGCGTTGCATAGTTTGAGATCATACGATGAAAATGGTGTTGTATGGTGACGTCAGTTATCACATATTCTGGTATAAACTAAATTTCGTGTAGGAATCTGCATATCAGAAGTGTTAAAGGTAGTATCGAATTGCTCTTAAAAGCTTTGCTAACTAATATTCTAAATACATCTACATTGCAACATCGGTACATTGCATCTGCATTGTAACGATTTTATAATTATAAATGATACATTTTGGAATAAATAAATATAGCCTATGTTACTCAGTGAAAATGTAGTTTTCTGAAGGTAAAATAAATTTTGAAATCGGTCCAGAAGTTTTAGGTGTGTGGTAAATCAAAGTCAAATAGGTTCTATGAGTTCACTATATTATTGCGGGCCACAATCTTCTATTCTAATTAAACTAACTTAACGTGTTCTAGTTCCACTCTACACACCCAGACTGGTGCACTTGGTGGGAAGTGTATAGCTGACACCTCGCTCACACATCTACTTACATGCACTTACATAGAGCGTGTGCGTGTGTGTCCCTACAGAAGTTTTTAAGTTTATTCATAACATGAAAAAATAGAAATCTTTCCTCTTTACAATATTAGTATAGATTATATGCCTACCTACGTAGCTATATTTTGTATTAAATGATATGCAAACATTTACCTACTTCACTGTCTCATTGAAACAACCCAGAATAACGCTGGCAAGCGAAATTATGAAGTAGCCAGTGACTTTAATTAAATTACTGATAATTATGACCACCAGAAGGAGCCACTTCGCTGTATGCCATCGTACCGCTAGCTGGAATGAAACTCGGTACCCTTTTGAAAGTTACAGCGTCAAGGTTTGTTTGAATACAAATACAAATACACTATGGTTCTAGTGGAAGTCCATTCCATCTATACTAGTCTATATCTATACTTCTATACTAATATTATGAAGAGGAAAGATTTGTATTTTTGTATGTAACGAATTAACTTAAAAACTACTGGACCAATTTCAAAAATTCTTTTGCGCTTAGAAAGCTATATTATCACTGAGCAACATAGGCTATATTAGAAACCCGTGCAAAGCCGGGACGGGCCGATAAGTTATGTAATGTCATTAATGAGGCGAGCGAGTTTGTATTATTATAAATAAAAAAATATAAATGAAATGATGGATTCATCCGCCATCTTTTTCATTGCCATCATCCATTTTAATTTATATTGTGTATTTATTGAATTTGCCCTTGCTATTAATTACTTGACACTAGGGTGGAGCTATTCCTCATCTTATTCCGTTAAATATCATCATTTTACTAATTTCGTCAAAAATAATAATGAAATGATGAAATTTTAATAAATAAGATGTCAAATGGCACAGCCTGTATTTGAATAAAATTTCAAGCGTATGCTCCCGCCTCAGTATGATCCGGGCAATACTTTTTTCCTCCGGTGAAGCTGTAAAGGCCAACTCACGGCCAACAGCGTAGTCCATTAAAAAAAAAAGCAATATTTCATGGAGTCATTTATTAAATAAAGATGTACCTAATGAGTATAAAATGTCTGTACGGTTAAATTTGCGTTGGTGTGTGCCAGCGCGATCCTAGGTCTTTGGGTATTTCTATTTCAAAATCGAACAGGGCCCCAAGTCTACTAACACTTCGTGGAGTGGCTATGACTCCATTGTTTAAGGCATGAAAACAACCTTTTTCAATGGTAGCTAGAATATGAGCAGTGTAGACATTAGATATTGTCACCTTGATGCCATTTGAGTAGCCATATTCTAGTTACCATTGATACAAGATGTAACTTTTATGCTTTAAACAATGGAGTCATAGACAACTCCACGAGGATAGTGTTTGGGGCCCTGTACGTCAAAGTGTGTCTACATTTTTTATTTTAACCTAAATATTAAATGAAATACCAGAATACGCTTATTGTTATAACAGTTTTGAGTGCTTCGGACCTTCCAGTTCGGTCTAATTGTTGTTGTTTCAGTTTCAGCGAGGATTTTCAGAGTATTCTGAAACGGAGTGCGGCAATCATTCGGATAGATTATACTTTAGAGTAAAATATGCCAATACTAATTTCAGTTTTGTGTGTGCAGATAGTAAATTAAAGTCGGTCTATGTTTGAATATATTTAATTTGTGATAGATTGTAAATAATAATTTGAGTTTACATCTCCAGTGAGGTTAACATAACACGCATGTCAAGACAAGACCTTTGTCACGGATTTACTCGTCTCTCTGTCTAATTTTATACGTGAGAAGGAGACAACATCAAGATATGCCGTGACATACGTCTAGTCTTGGCGCACATGCTACAAGTACTTATGCATATAAAAATCAATCCATCTTTATATAATCTACACTACTAAGCCTGCTTTTTTTTTTAAGTCTTTTGTAGTGTCCCTTTGAATTGATTAAAAAAGTTACCAATTTTTTTTTTATTTTTTTTTTACGAAATGACTGAAATGATGAAATTAAATGGAATAAGATGAGGAGTGGCTTCACCTGCGACTAGCGCGGGTAATTCGCCAATGTCTAGTAATTAATAGCAAGGACAAATTCAATAAATACACATTATAAATAAAAATTGATAATGACAGTGATAAAGATGGCGGATGAATCGTGCTGAAAATTATAGTTCCAATTATTTATTGTAGCGACACTAAACGCATCGCCGCCGCGCCGTCTTATCTTTACGTCTGGCATCACAGTTCCAGTATAAAACGATTTCAAAGTACATATCGAGGGGTGTAAGGCTATTTGACTTAAACGACATATTTTTACTTTACAGTAGGCTTGGCATGACCGTGTAGACATAAGTTTTATCTTTTTGAACTGTCAGATGCGGGTATTTCGCCAATGTCAAGTAATTAATAGCAAGGACAAATTCAATAAATACACATTATAAATAAAAATTGGTGATGACAGTGAAAAAGATGGCTGATGAATCTTGAGCTTTTTTACTGGACTTAGCTCGATGTGACGTCATTTTCTCGACAAATATGACAGTTAAAACAGATACATAAAACTTATGTCTACGCGAAAAAATAGCTGATTCCAAATAATATCCAAATAGTCTCACCCTTCGATATCAATAGTTGGTGTGCCGAATTGGTTATCAGCTACGTTTGATCGAAAATCGAAATCCATTTTCTCGTATACATGGTACATACATCCCGGTTTTTATCCTTCGAAACGTACGCCATTAAAAAACATAGTGTATTTTGTTATAGTCATTTGGATTATGGTCCATAGTAGAGTGAACTGTGTATATTGTGCCTATAGTAGGCACGGCTTATCTGACGATACCGTGCATGGGTCCCGTGTCGGGAATCAATAAGCGTCGAGCTCACAAATTACCAGCGAATCCGTCACACGGGACAATCACGTCGCTTTTATCTGCGCTTCAGAGATAAACTGATAAATGGGACAAACCCCGTTGTTTGAGAGCCTTCGGTGATTTTATATTGTTCTATTTTTAAATTTCGGGAATTCTCGCATTTTAAAAAACTTTGTAATGCATAATTTATTAAAACGTAAACTTTTTAAAATGAGGGATCTATAGAATTCAACCTCATTCTTTAATTCTATGGATTATTATATCACTTTTAAAATGGTTACATGCTGTGATATAATATACTAAGCTACCTTATTCTATTATTAGGTATGTTTAGGAACTCGTTTAATAACCACAGCTACAATCTTGTCTATTTGCTGTTTTATCAATATAAGTAAAAAAAAATACTACATTACATTGGTAGCATTGTCAAATAAAATTAGTTTAGTTTATATTCCATTATTTTAAAATAATGCTTGCCCCTGCAATATTATCCTGACCTTATCGACCATCAAAACATTGGAGCATCAATAACTATAAATAAAATTTCAGTATCTAATCCCATCGTGAGGGGTCGTAAGCATATGGTGGTATTATAACGAGGCTATGAAATGTAAGGAGCGGAAGTGCGGCAGCCCTGACGAATCCTTTATTGCCCTACCTAATATCTAATGGTGATTGACGGAGAAAAATTCGATGTCAACCGATGTTCCCCGATTGAGTGTCAATAAGTAAATTGTGGGGACACGCCTTTAGTTTGCGAAGATGAGGGTATGTTTGACGATTTTTTTTCACTGTAAATCTTCGTCTTTTAGTCACACTGCAGCAGTATAAAGAACCGAACAGCAAATTTAAAAAAAGTTAAAAAAAATAAAAAAAAATAATTAACCAGTAGCTTGTTCATACTTACCGCTGTTAATTGGAGCCCCCTTCTTCCTTACAATAAAATGTTTACATCTAGATAAAGTCCACTTATTTTATGATTTAAGTGTGTCCCAACGAAAGATATGAAAGAGGGCTCTTCCTAACATTAAAATTTGACAGTTTCACTTGTCCAATTTTGTATGTGATTTAGACGCAGATTGTCTATGTCAAGACGTCTAGTCAGACGCCCGTGGCATTAATGAGCCCAATTTATTAATTACTTGACACTGGCTGAAATACCCGCTAAACGCAGGTGGAGCCATTCCGCATCTTATTCCATTAAATATCATCATTTCATTCATTTAAAAAAAGAATGTAAAAAAAGAAAAGAAAGGAGCCCAATTTGGACGTCTTTTACATACAATTAGGTATCTATACTCTCTTATATCATAGGTCCCGAAATTAGAAAACATTTGTTGCAGTTACTATCATATAGTAATATTTTATTGTAGAGATAACTAATTGATAGATATTTCGCTGGAATTGTGACTTTGTGTTAATTTTATATTTAAAATGTATACTTATGTAGGTATGTAATACAATATTTTATTTGATATTAGTTAACTCAGAAAAGTTTACTTGAGCACATCTAAAAAAGCACAGACCCATCGGAATTTATCCAGGAACAGTTTGAAATTCAATTAGGTAGCAAATTCAGTGTTTGTATTCCCGGTCACGAATGGCGAGATGGTTACTTCCGTCTAGTGCTGTTCGGGATTCATATTTGTTCTAGAGTTTTCACAGCGAGGTTTTACAAATTTCGTTGCGACAAAACATTTCGGAACAAAATAAACCAAATAAATACTATGCGATTTAAATGAGAATAGGATCGACTTTGCGCCATATTGTGACGAACGAAAGCGAATTATGGCTTTAAATAATTAAATATTATATTAGGACAATTTACTACTAATTTAACCTTTTTATTTAAATTTGATGTAAGACTATTTTATTATTGACATACAAAATAAGTTTTATTGCAAACCAAACTTTTCAAGGGACATTTGACGGATAGTGGTTATTGACATTCCTATTCTTATTTGGATCGCATAGTACAATATCCATTGATAAGGAGAGATGAGTTCCATAGACACTATAATTTCTTCTTAAATATACATCATTATCATCATCACGCCTGGCTTCCCCGAAGGGGTAGGCAGAGGTGCACTGCAGTGCGCCTATACTTCGCCGATGCATTTTTGGTCCCAATGTAATAGGGGCACATTCTCCCTCAATACGAGGGAGATTTTTGGGCTATAGTCCACCACGCTGGCCCAGTGCGGGTTGGTGAACTTCACACGCCTTTCTATAGACGTGCAGGTTTCCTCACGATGTTTTCCTTCACCGTTTCAAGTAAGTGGTAATCTCGGATGAAAATGAGATCTTTTTTTCAAAAAAATATCAATTTTATGTGTAGAAGTTATTCAATAAATTTTTGTTTACTTATATACCTACATTTAATTTCCTCGTGGTTACGTGCTAAGAATTTATTTATAAACATGTGAAAATGTTTATCCAATAAAACAAGACTCGACCATTTTTCCTTTATTTACTGGAGTATACTCGAAACTTATGTTGTACGTACAACTCAACTAACAGTTTTGGTACAACAAAACAAAAGTTTAGGATTGTTATAAATCTGAAGAGGGTTAGTTTCACGTCACGGGACTAGAATTGTAGAGGTCTTAATGGTGATAAAATAAGATTCAAATTCCTTTAACCATTGAAATAAAACTATTTTATTTTCCCGACGTTTCGGCTGCTTTACAGCAACCATGGTCACGGGGGGACATACAGCAACCATGGTCGGGAAAATAAAATAGTAAATAAACGCGATAAAATCCGTTAAATAGTTTTATTTCTTTTAAACATATTTGTTAGTCATGTTTGCTTTTAATTTTGTATGTATTTGTTAATTAACAATCCATTATAATAAAATGATGCATAATATTTCGTTGGGATAGATCTAATCTGCAGCTTTCCCTGTTCTCTTATATAAAATTAGTTAAGGTGGGGGTTAATTGAAACCACACGATTACAGTATGGGGGGTTGAGAAAAACATTAATACTTATCGCAGGTTATACCGTTACGGTTGCCGTGTTTATTGTCTAATATCTATATAAAAATACTGTGATAGTTTCTTTATAAATATTAGATAGCTACCTTCTTCGTGCCTTTTTCTTATAAAACTAAATAACTACAAGAATGTTACCTTCGTGTAGCAAAAAAAATGTTGCTTTCATAATATTTGATCGTCTGCTTTAATTGTAAAAATCTTATGGAGGGTATAAAAATCTGAAGGTAGCCATATAATAAAAAAAAACTTAAATGTTTTAAATTAAATGTCATCAATGTTTTTTGCCCCGACCCTGCCAGTAAGTAATAGTAAGTAACCGTTTTGAAAAATATGTTACTGTCCACTACATTGAAAAACATAACGGATGCCTTTAATGAAAAATAACGTTACTTCCTTTTTTAAAGTTTTTTTTTTTCAATAATAACTACCAGTCATTACGACTTCTTTAAATTTGATAAAAACCTTGGTGGCAGTAATCAAAAAGTTCATTTAGTCTGTAGGTTCTCTAGCTTTTTAGTGGAATATACAAAAAATCGTACACATGCCCAATATTACACAATTATTCTGACTTGATGATAAACAATATATTCAGTAACGTACAGTGGTGGAGCTATGTTAACAAAGCGAACGCGGTCTGTGGTCAGTCTCGTCAATTAGCTTTGCTTTGTTTGTACACAGGATATATCTGCAAATTGTCTATAATGGCAGTAACCACAAACAAATGAATGTAACTTGATATTTCTACTGTTACTCAACCATTCGCTAACGTCAACGATGTCTACTATTGCGAGAGTCTTAGTGTCTGCATTGACTCATGGATCAGGGTCGGGCTACTAATTAAAATAAACAAAGCCGACGTATTTTTTTTTTCGATAATAATACTACGAGTAGTGTTGCAGTAGTGTTGCACGCTTTGCAATCAAAGTGCGCAGGTTCAAACCCCGGCTCGCACCTCTGGGTTACATGCGCGAATCTCATTTACATCCGAGATTACCACTTGCTAAGAAACGGTGAAGGAAAACATCGTGAGGAAACCTGCACGTTTGAGGGAACTTGACTAGTTCTCGATAGATGTGTGAAGTCTGTCAACCCGCACTGGGCCTGCGTGGTGGAATATGGCCTGAATCCCCCTCGCATTGAGGGGAGGCCCGTGCCCAGCAGTGGGACGTTAAAAAGGGCTGTAGTAGTAGTAGAGTAGTGTTGTGATACCTTTGTCTATCTTCTCATAGCATTACCCTTAGAAACCTCTTTCGCGATTTGTCGTCCACTATCTTTACCATCTTACTCACCAATTGTATACATAATCTGTATTTAATGATTTCGTTGTTCCTATGAATTACTTGACACTGGCAAAATACCCGCTAATCGCTGGCCATGCCTTTTCTTATTTCATCATTTCATTAATTAAGATAAAGTAGAAGAACCTTCTTCGTAACTGCATAGTTAAACACACCTATTGGAATGGTATATAGTCCAAGAGATATTCTCGGTATTCAGAGGCCCGATTTTCGTTTGATAGACATTCATCTCTAATAAAGATACGTCGAAACGAAACGTCAAATTGGTCGTATTGTTTTCTTTTGTTTCAACATATCTCTAATAGAGATTGATGTCTATCGAACGAAAATCGTGTCCCAGGCTACAGTTACAAAGTTGGTGATATTTTACTGAATAATATTTTCATTAAATTACTTTGTTGCCTCTTCGACTACACGAGTAAAATCTCTGGTTACATTCTGAAAATGAGATACTCTCATGGTAATGCGAGTTAAGCTCCCCGCACACTGTAGCGTCGCAGTTCGCGCTTCAATTTTTATTTGCCAACACAAAAATGAACCTTGTGTTAATATACATAAAGATAATTTTTTTGTCAAAATTCGATCGCGCTGTAAGTGTCATTTTGTTGTCGAACGATCTCTTTCTGTGTCAATACCATGGAGGTAGTATAGTAAGGAGCCCCGGCATAAGAAGCCCGCGCTGCGGTAAATTATCCGCTATATTCGTTTTGATTGTTTATGTTGTTTGACACTTACGTACTTACTTGATCCTAAGACTAAGATGGCGGATCTCAGATAAAGCATTATTGCCAACCTTCAAAAAAATCGCCGCAGAGCATTACGAAGAATGGGGTCCTTAGGGGTACTCTATCTACTCTGAAGTCAATACAGTTCGTTTAGCTATGACAAAATATTTGACGGACGAGTGTTGACGCCCCAGTGGCTTTAATGTGACCTTGTCCGTACCCAAGCTACGTAAAAACCTGTTCTCTTATAGCAATATATAGAAGCTTACGTGAACCTTACCCAAGAAACATAAATTGAAATAAAAAGTTTTGGTATTTAATTTTTCTGAGCTTGGGATTATAAAAACACAAAACTTGTGAAATGGGAGTCGCAAATACGATATTTGTTAATACTTGAGAGAAAAAATAAGCATATATTTTTGTATCAGCAATAATAGAAAAATAATTGTTATTTTTGTACTAGGGCTGGGCATGTTGTATTTTATTTTATATATTTTAGAAAGCACGAGTGAGTTGTTTTCAAAATGCACTTCGGGTCAATAAAAAAAGATTGAATTTCTGATGTAAAAGCCACGCAACGATGCGTCAAAATTCAATCGCGCCATCGATGACATTTCGTTGAAAAATGAGCTTAGTTCGATGCGCTATTGAGAAATAAATATCGGGTGCATAGAATATAAAAGGATGACAAGCTCAAAACAAAAAGGTCGGTGATCGCGCGCGTCCTGGTAGGAGTACCCACATTGACTCCACTCTTCATATAGCTCTGCGGCAATTTTTCCGCTATATTTGTTATATCATGTACCTGTAGTATACGGCAACTATATAGGAAAACAACAACGGCGGAGTCAGATAAACCAGAAAAACCGCAGCGTAGGCTCAAAATGCTATCTCCGTTATAAATAATATCTCTATGGTCAGGGCTTTAAGTTTTTGTAAGCTGTCAAAGTTCCGACTGATTTTATTCGGTCGGTGGTGTAAGCCGTGTCGGCGAGTGTTGGTTCCACTATCAGTGGAAAGTGCTAATGATCCGCGGTACACGCAACCCCTAGATTAGATCGCGCCCTCCCCCTCTCCGCTAGGGGGCGCAATTTCCGCCCGATACTCCCGATAGCTAGCTTTCACCTTCGCAACCCTATTCTGCACGTCTTGAACGCCATCAGCCTTTTGTTGTTCAGGGTCATTGTACGTTACTTGGTTACAATTCCTTAATATCAAATCAACACTTTTTAATATAATATTTTAATATTTAAATAGTAAAGGGGCCCGATTTTCGTTTGATAGACATCAATCTCTATTCGAGATATGTCAAAACGAAACGTCAAATTGGTCGTATTTTTTAGTTTTATTAGCTAGTACACATTATAAATAAAAATGGGTGATGAAAGTTATTAAGATGGCGGATTGTATCCCAAACTTTCTCAGAAAAATATTCAAATGGGTTTTTTTTATATGTAATGGTGTTCGTTGATCAATTTACAGCAAACACTAAATATGAAATCACTCAATTCATTGACGTGAATTAGAAATGACAGTCGACGGTCTTCGCGCCAGTAGGGTTTGAATAAATTATTGTGTCATCATTTCTCTAAAACGCTTAAACACTGTCGAAAGCCCTCATAAATCTATTTTAAATTATACTCGATTCTCAATTTATCCACTAGAATATTTTTCTTTTGTAGCCTTTCTATGTCCCACCCCTGGGCAAAAGCATCTACTTTACTTTTACACACATCTCGGTCCTGGGCTAATTATTTGGCTTGCCACAGATGTGTGAACGTTTTTAAAGTTAAGGGGGTTTGGACCATTTGTCCTCCACGCTGGTCTAATGCGGGTTGGTGAACTTTTCGTCAGAGCCTCGTTTGTTATTCGGCAGGGTGTACGTACCACGCGCAGGTGAGTTTGATTTGGATCCATAGATGGTAATAAAACCCCTTACACGCCACTAGAAATACAATATATGAAAATAAATTAGCCGATTTAGTCTGATCATGCATGTAGGCAGGCAGGTCAAAATTACGCGAAATAGCATTGAACTAATATAAAAGATCTATTATTCAGAATAAGGCTATATCAATTCAACTACGACTATAACCAGTTGGAATTGGATTACGCACCTACCTTTGGAAACGAATATTTTGAGTGATTTTGTGTTTGGGTTATTTGGAAAGTTTGAGTGTATTAATTTTCCTGAGTCGATTTATACAAGGTGTTTCAGAAGTCCGAAATAATACTTTGACGTTTGCATCAGTACCGGTTATACAACTGAATGGTACAATAATTTGATCGAAATTCGACAATGTTTAACAACTTTTTTTTCGTCGTCAATTTGTATAACTAGTAATATCTCGAGTCCTATATAAAATTTGCATGTTCTGTTCTGTGGATATTGGTAGTCGCCCCTCATAAGTGTAGTTTACACTGCTGAATAGGGTTATGGATGTTCCAAAAGGCCAGAACACAATACCTGTGACAAATATTTAAAGGTCTATAATTCAGAAACTATGATAGTTAGGTATAAACTGTCTTCACTAAGCATCCACAGATGAGCTACCGAATATGTACCCAAAATATTATTTCGGACTTCTGATACACCCTGTATATAGGTATGCCTTATACATGTAATGGTAAGCGTAAACAGCTGGTACCTACTCAAGTACAGTACTACATCACCTGTAACTCTTCGATCGTAAAGTAAATATGTTATTATGAAATACTAGCTTCTGCTCGCGACTTCGTCCTCATATACTTCGATTATTCAATATCTTCATAAATTATAGCCTATATGTTATTCTGATGTATAAAACATACTATTGTAAAGTTTCATCAAAATTCGTTCAGTAGTTTTTGCATGAAAGAGTAACAAACATCCATCCTCACAAAATTTCACATTTATGATATTAGGAAGGTATTTATATTATAACATCATCAATTACTTGTCAATCCATGATGGTAAATTAAAAGGGACATATTGTCATGATTAGGTCGAGGTTCGGACTGTCTCTACCTTTAAAGTTTATGGCGTAAGCCTAGGATTTACCATCGCTCGGGGTTTACAGTATACATTTGTATTGAGACTTCGTTCGCGGCCGCTCGCTCTGTTAAGGAGTCCATTAGTCACTGCCGCCCCACCTCAGTGGAGGCGCGTAATGCACCTTATATTTGTATAAATTGCTCTTGGTTTTTTATCGAACTCACTTAGCTAGTATGTTTTCAATATATATACAGTAACTTCGCTGTTCAATGTCGTTATAAATTATAACCTTGTAAAATTTATCACAATCGGTTCAATAGTTTTAGCGTGAAAGAGTAATAAACATCTATCCATCTATCCTTTCACATTTATTTTAGTAGGATATACCAGTTATCGTCAAGATACGTTATACATACGTGTGGATATTTGAATGTTTTATTTCTACACAAACGACTGTCTGACCCTAATCGATCAGAGGTAAGACACGGCTGGAAATGTGTCTGAAATATCTATGGAAGCATTCAGATACGTCACTGTACTATTCTATTCCATTAATTGGTCTATTATTGCAATTAAAAGGTGAATATAAAAAGCGTTTCCAGAAGTTTCAAACAATAGGAGTAGCTGTAAACTCTCTGTTGATTATGTGATATTGAAATAATAATACATAAGATATAAATATAAAAATCCGATTCGACTGCACAGGTTGTGCAGACCGGAATTTCCGTACGCATAATCCAAATTGACCCGGATTTTTTGGGTCAAGCTAATTTGTATGAAATAATGTTGAGACCATTTTCGTACGTTCTCGATAAATAAGAGAATAATCAACTATACTTGTCCTTGTAAATTTACGTATGTTAAGTTTATCGAGGTAACGGCAATAGATTTTATATTGTATTTTTTTATTATTTTATCTATGACTTAATTTAGGTATAAAATCGTAAACTAAACCGCGTGTAAAATACTGTTATCATAATTATCGTTATTGACTATATATTTTGCAATTGTTATTTTAATTTTATGGTCTAAAATTATTAAATTACTGATTGTCGATTTTGTTGTACAAAAACTACAAATAAACTATTTTCAGCACAAAACAAAATCTTCCCTTGCTCACGGCTGCGATGGAAGAAGAACTGTTCACTTCACTTTTTAAAAGATATGGCCTCCATCGTATTGAGTTTTAAGCCCCACGCACACTGGGGTGTCAAAAGAAGCGTGTTAAAATGTTTGCCAGTATCAAAATCTCTCGTAAAAAAAGTTCATTTCTCAACGAAATACCATTGACAGCGCGAGCGAAGTTTGACGCGTTGGGGCGTGGGTTTTACATTAGAAATCCAATCTTTATGTATATTATCTCAAAGTTCGTTTTGGTATTGGAAGAAGTTTAACGCACGTGTCACGCTTCAGTTTGTGAGAGGCCTAATACGCTTAGTTTGGTATCGATAATATCAATAGACAGCTAATAAAAAGCTCGCGCTTATTGCTCACGATTAAAGGTAACAAAACAAAGTATAAATTACTTTCTGACTCGCACATGTCGAAGTAACGACAAATTGCTTTTTTTTCGTACGGAACCGTTCTGAATGCGAACAACCCTCATTTGTTATTCGACGGAAGGCATTTTAAACAGGCCGAAGTGAATACTGAGATGAAAAGTGAGATTATTCATCATGCGTAAATACAGCTGCTCTGTATTTGATATGGGACGAGACATCGGAGGAGGTTTGGGTCAAGTGATTGGATTGATTTGAATTTCCAGCAGACTCTACTTGGATATAAAATTATATTATATTTAACGCTTAAAGAAGCCTTCGCATTTTTTTGCCTATACTTATCACCAACTGTATTGACTTAAAGAAAAAGTTCATTCTTTACCAAAATGTCATTGACAGTGCGACGGTATTTTGTCTAATGTTCGCATGGCTTTTATCTCAGAAATATTTAAGTACGTATATTTTGACACCGAGTTTAAGTGTCCCCGGGACGTTATTATACATTTAATTATGCACTGATAAGCAGTGGTAGCCGAGTGGTCGTACGCACGTTTTGCAATTAAAGTGTGCAGGTTCAAACCCCGGCTCTCACCTCTGAGTTTTATGTGCGAATCTCATTTTCATCCGATATGATCACTTGCTAGAAAACGGTGAAGGAATACATCGTGAGGAAACCTGCACCTCTGAGAGAACTTGACTAGTTCTCGATAGATGTGTGTAGTCTACCGAGCCAGCGTGGTGGACTATAGCCTGAATCCCCCTCGCACTGAAAGGAGGCCCGTGCCCAGCTCTGGGACGTTAAAAGGGCTATAGTAAACTGATAAACGTAGTTTATTTTCAGATTACGTGGGTAATTAGAGTCGATGTTGCAAAGATAAAATTCTTCTGTAATAAATTGTGAGGTATTGTTATAACTTGTTCGCCGCTAATTTGATCGTAACCTTGTTATATGATTACTTTTCCTGGACAAGTTATAAGTATCACATAACATCTCGTCTCAAATACACGGGACTCTTCGCGGTTGTTGCTAGGCGGGGAATCGTGTAGGCTTCGTCATATCCGTGCCATTAATAATACCAGGAGTACTCAGTAGCTCGAACTTCGATTAAATTGTATGCAATCCCGACCCAGTACACTAGCAATTACTGTACCTACTTATGTAAGACTAGCTTCTACCTGCCACTTGTTTTATTTAATATAGTTAAATTTATAGGCTATATGTTATTCTGGTGTACAAACAATAATACTGTAAAGTTTCATTAAAATCCGTTCAGTAGGTAGTTTTTGCGTAAAACAGTAACAAACATCCATCCATCCTCACAAACTTACACATTTATAATACTAGTAGACTAGTAGAAGTAGACTAGTAGAAGATACTTCTCCGCTGATAAAGGAAAAGTTATGTAGTATTGTATGTATTTTCCGAAGAGAAGAGAAACAATACGGTTGACCCACATATTTTAGATGGACACTAGTGTTCTGCCATAATCGGGCACTGTCTAGACAGTGGGAGTGGGATTCACACCAAAGTTATGCGAGTGGGATTCACACCAAAGTTCCACCATGTTGACTCAATGCGGGTTGGTGGCATTCACACATTTCACGAAAAGTATTTACATTCTCTCGATCATAAAGGTTTCTTTACAATGTTTTTCCATTTTTTTTTCATTCAGTATTTAAGCAATGAAAATAAACTAGAAGCCTTGACTACACTGGGGCGTCAATACAAGTGCAGAAAGATTTTTGCCAATACCAAAACAAACCGTGTTTCAATATACATAAATATTAAATTTCAGTGTTAAAAGCCACGCCCGACGCGTTTAAATCCGTACGCGCTCTTTATGTCATTTCGTTGAAGAATAAACTTTTTCTCTGAGGTAATATAGTACCTTTTGGTACTGACAAACATTAGTTTAGAAGTCCCAGAGTGCGTGGGCCTTTATATCATGATAACAAATACAGTTAATTGGAATAAAATCAATAGGTTTTAATATAGTCCAAAAAGTCTTTGTGGCTTAGATTTTGGTGAAGGGATTCAGGCATAGTGACTTAGCGTTAATAAGGTCCTTAGTTCGTAATATAACAGCAAGCTCGAAGTCAAGGCAAAATATAATGGGCGCGCCTTTTTCGGGCCATTTGCCGACAAACTAAAAGAAAAAGCCCCAGACAATTAGATTACATAAGTTCTCAAAACGTCTACAAAGGGCACATTCATCAATTTACTTAACGCCTTCTTTCGTATTTTTGGCCAGAAAACTATAATAAAATGTATAAACGGAATTGGGTTGTCATATGTCAGTTTGATAAACACAGGTATAATATATTAATCATTTGTACCTTACGACGACGACGGCTTGATTTAGTGGTATAAGCGTAGGCCACTTGACTCACTGAACCGCGTGGTTGCGTGTTCGATTCCCGGCAGCGTTAAATTTAGAAATGGCTTTGTCGAAATTTGCCCTGGTCTGGTTGTAACTGTCTGTCTGTCTGTCGGTGTGTTTGTTCCGGGTAAACTTTCAAACGGCTGAACATACTTTGACGGGACTTTCACTGGCAGATGGCTGATGTTCTGTAATATCTGCAATCTAAATTACCTATTTAATACCTCTCAGTCCCCTATCACTGTAGGGCGGAGCATTGCTACGTTGGATGGCATTGCAACATTCGCTGTGGAGTTGTTATGGCTTCATCTTTTAAAGCGTGAAGACAACTTTTATCAGTGGTAGGTAAAATATTGTAGGTAGGTAGAAAGTAGTGGTAGCCGAGTGGTCGAACGCACACCTTGCAAACAAAGTGTGTAGGTTCAAACCCTGGCTCGCACCTCTGGGTTTATGCGAATGTGCGAATCTCATTTTCATCCGAGATTATCACTTGCTATGAAACGGTGAAGGAAAACATCGTGAGGAAACCTGCACGTCTGAGGGAACTTGACTCGTTCTCGATAGATGTGTGAAGTCTGCCAATCCGAACTGGGCCAGCGTGGTGGACTATGGCCTGAAACCTCCTCACATTGAGGGGAGGTCTGTGCCCAGCAGTGGGACGTTACAAAGGCTGTAGTTAGTTTTTTAGGTGGAATATTACTTATCTAATGGCTTCTAAGGAGACAATGTCTAATATCTCACTAGTCATATTCTAGCCATCATTAATAAAGGATGTTGTTTTCATGCCTTAAAAGAAAAAAGTTTCAAAGACTAAAGTCTTGTGTCTCTGACTACGGAATGACAGCTTCTTCATCAAAATCGGATGAATAGTTTTGGCGGTATGGTGGAACATACATAAATACATACACTGCTAAAATCGCAACCATTCTTTTTAGCTTCGCCGTCGTCAGGTCAAAATGAGGTCATAGCAACATAAGGATAGCATTGGTAGACTTTGGGCTCTGATCTCATATTATAATCCTCTTTGTCTTATAGACAGTCTGCCATACGTACGTGAACATCAAAGTCACGCACACATCCATCTTAAAATTGGACGTCTAAAACTATCATATTAGTGTGAGAAGCTCTGTCTGTGCTTATATATTCGTAACTTCAGCATTTTACATGAGCTAATTTCCAGAATATTCTTATACATTCAAGGTACCTGAGTTGAATTTAAAACATCAATCCGCGGGCAAAGAAGGGGAAAGTTGTGTACAAAAGTGCGTGGTGGGTGGGCCCCACAAGTCTTGGCAGGTTGCGCCCAAAGTTGACTTGCGGCACTCTGAATGTGCTTGATTGATCGCCCCTCCGCACGTTACTCTATAGTGCCGTGTATAACAACCTTTATGTATATTGGAACTTGTAAACCCGGTGATTAAAATCGCTTTTATCGTTCTATATACTGAAAGCTGTGCTTCGGCGTTTGGTTAATTGATTAGAAATGGTAGTTTTATTTTTAAGCTGGCATGTGAATACATGCTGGCATGAGTTTCGCACGATCGTCTCGATACTTCAAGAACTCGGTATCAGGCAGCGTCTGTTTTCGATTGTACAATCTCGCATCTTGACATTCTTCGGACACGTTTCCCGGCGTGACAACCAGTCCATAGAACGCCTTGTCGTCCAAGGGAAAATAGAAGGCACTAGACCGCGCGGAAGGTCACCCACGCGTTGGACTGACCAGATCAAGTCCGCCATTGGAGGCTCAGTCAACGAATGCAGCAGGATGACCTCTTGCAGACAGCGGTGGCGAAATGTCGTGAAGCGCATTACATCTGCCCCTTCCAATACTAATACGAGTACTTAACGATCACGACCGCTCTGTCTCTCTCTAAATACTGATAGTATTGAATGCATGTGATTTTTTATCAGATCTATGTATCCATAAGTTATGTTAGAGCATCATGCATGAACATCACCATTATTGGTAAAAAATACTCAATTCGTAAAAATTCGTTACTGAGACTTTGCTGTCCCTCCGTCCGTCCGTCCGTCTGTCACCAGGCTGTATCTCATGAACCGTGATAGTTAGAGAGTTGAAATTTTCAGAGATGATGTATTTCTGTTGCCGCTATAACAACAAATACTAAAACACAGAATAAAATAATTATTTAAGGGGGCTCCCATATAACAAACGTGATTTTTTTGCCCTTTTTACAGATAATGGTACGGAACCCTTCGTGTGCGAGTCCGACTCGCACTTGGCCGGTTTTTGTAATATTTATAGATAGGCGAGTGGAACGTTGTAGACACATATATCCTACTCTAACACAGCTAAAGCTCTAGAAGGTACCTATTTAACTACCCAATCTAAACAAGGTTTTCAATTGCTAATCTCGCATAACCACATCGTATAAAATATTTAGTTCCAAGATAAACATCTTAGCGTCAGTGATTGTCATCTAATTTCTCCATTTCTCCCGGGAAATGTGGAGACTCGCTCTATCTACGGATAGATCCGACGACCATCCGTAACATTACTCGTGGGATTTGATTTCAACTCGGAAAATATGCAGAGTGAGGTTGGTAGGCTGACAGATTTATATTTTTTTATCATACACAATAAATAAAGCGTGTGTGTTTGTTTTATGATTATGACGCTTCACCGCAGCAATGTGACGTATTAAAAAAACCGGCCAAGTGCGAGTCGGACTCGCGCACGAAGGGTTCCGTACCAATATCTATAAAAACCGCAAAAAAACACGTTTGTTGTATGGGAGCCCCCTAAATAATTATTTTATTCTATTTTTTAGTATTTGTTGTTATAGCGGCAACAGAAATACATCATCTGTGAAAATTTCAACTCTCTAACTATCACGGTTCATGAGATACAGCCTGGTGACACACGGACGGACGGACGGACGGACAGCGAAGTCTCAGTAATAGGGTTCCCGTTTTACTCTTTGGGTACGGAACCCTAAAAATATATGGAAGCATCTACTGAAGGTATAGTTGATATACAGCAGCAATCTATACAATTATATAAAACTGTAGTGTCTTTAATGTCATGTCAAATGTGTAATGTTAAAATAGCAGCTTTTTACTATAATTTATTTATTATAAAGCAGTGGTAGCCGAGTGGTCGAACGCACGCTTTGCAATCAAAGTGCGCAGGTTCTATCCCGGCTCGCACCTCTGGGTTCCATGTGCGAATCTCATTTTCATCTGAGATTATCACTTGCTAAGAAACGGTGACGGAAAACATCGTGAGGAAACCTGTGTGCCCGGTATAATGGCAATAGGCTCGCCCCCTATTACATTGGGACCAAAATACATCGGCAAAGTGTGGGCGCACTGCAGTGCACCTCTGCCTACCCCTTCGGGGAATACAGGCGTGATGATGATGTATTTATTTATTGATGATGTGTTGATGATTATGATGTGTTTTCGTTATTCGCTACAAATAATGAAAACACCGTGTATAAAATGTCTGTTTGAGGTAAACTCCCAAACGGCTAGACCGATTTTGACAGGACTTTCACTGTTCGATAGCTGATGTTACAAGGAGTACCTTAGGCTACTTTTTTATTTTTCTAAATTCCATAAGGACGCATTCGCCGGTAATACTCGACGTGGAAATCGAAATTTCGAAAATTATTCAAAAGTATTATTGCGTTGATATTTTTGATCAATATAATATCGGCGTAAGTAACGCTAAGTGCTCCTACATTCGGTATCATGCGTAGGAAAACATGTTTGCCTCTCTCAGGTCAAAATATTTATCAGTAAATATTTACCGTATAGCCGCAAGTGTAGTCACGTAGTAAATTGCTCAGGCCCCTGTTAACGTCTACGTCTAAATGTAACGTATATTTCACCACTCGTTACTATTTACGGTAAGAGTAATATATAAATTATTTAGCCGTTTGTGGCCATTGCTTTGTTTCAGTAGAATAACGTATCATGTTATCAGTAATTATTGTATCCGTGGATTAAGTTCCACACTTACTGTGATGTCAAGACGCACGTCAAAATTTTTGCTAATACTAAAAGGAACTGTATTGAGTCATATAAACAACTCATTCTTCAATGAAATGTCATTCACAGCACCAGCGAATGTTGACACATGGTCATGGCTGCCAAAATACTTTTTACTCGCATGCTTACATGAAGAGGGCATAACGGTAAAGTTGGCTAACCATTAAAAATATCTTTCTGCCCTTTTGGTGCGTGTATGAGGCACAGCACACAACTAGCCGATACTGATGTTGTAAATGAATCCTGGAAAGCAGTAAGCTGTTACAACAAAACCCAAAATACACTAGAAAGTGGTCAGAGACCAGTCCAATTGTTAGATTGTCGAACATCGTCGTTAGAATATTGTGTGTTACTCGCTATTTTACTTTTGAGTAAGTATTTATCTACACTAAAATTAATACAGAGTCTAACCTCCTAAAAAGGACCAAACACAAAAAAATAAGCGTACAGAATGTATTTTACTTGGCAACATTTGTTTTTTTTCTTAACTTTGCCTTAACTTATCTAATTACGCGCGTTTCTTACTGTCTGCCAAAACTTGCTATCGTTTCCTTTTCGAAATTAAATAAGGGTTCAATAATTACTTCATTTCGTTGTTGTAACATTAAGATAGATAGATAATTGTTGACTTAACGATCTCATGGTTGTAAATTACCTAAATAATTATTTATCCAATTCCAATCCAAGCAGTGGTAGCCTCGTGGGCAAGAACGCCCGCCTTGAAAGTAAGGGGTGCAAGTTCAAATCCCGGGCCCGCATCACAGAGATAATTTTTATGTGCGCATGTCATTTTCAACAATGATTACCACTTGCTGAACGGTGAAGGAAAACATCGTGAGGAAACCTGCACGTCTATAGAAAGGCGTGTGAAGTTCACCAACCCACACTGGGCCAGCGTGGTGGACTATGACCCAAATCTCCCTCGTATTGAGGGGGAATGTGCCCGGTATAATGGCAATAGGCTCGCCCCCTATTACATTGGGACCAAAATACATCGGCGAAGTGTGGGCGCACTACAGTACACCTCTGCCTGCCCCTTCGAGGAATACAGGTGTGATGATGTATTATTATTATTATCCAATTCACATTTAATGTCCTTTTCTGATTCTTACGAGTATACATAAAAATCTATTGCCGTTGAAAACTCAAAACGGGTTGACCGATTTGTATATTTTTGTTTTGTTCGCTCTAATACAGGGGTGGTTTAAAGTTAAAAGAATTTTGGAGATACAAAGTTAGCGTGGTCATCTATAATAAAATATTCCTTATTATTTTTGTCACCTCTTTACCTAATTAAATATTAATACTAGCGTAATACACGTGATGGGAACATTTTAATTACAGATGGAGTTCCACAGACATGTCTTGGTTACCATACTGTAACTACTACTACAGCCCCTTTTAACGTCCCACTGCTGGGCACGGGCATCCCCTCAATGCGAGGGGGATTCAGGCCATAGTCCACCACGCTGGCCCAGTGCGGGTTGGCAGACTTCACACAGTTAAACTAATATGTTATACTGTAAATAAACCACTAATTGGAGTCTGTTGGCTAGCTGGCCTAGTCAATATTTCGTCGGTCTCGTTAGTCCGACCACCCCATGCACTCGGTATTGAGTGCAGATAGATTTGATGTTGAGGCACACTGCGGCGTCAACTTTTTTGGCATAGAAAAACCAACTGTATTGATACGTAGAAAAAGTTCATTCTACAATGAAATGACACTGACAGCGCGAGCGAATTTTGACGCGTGGCGGTGTGGCTTTTACTACAGAAATTTAATCTTTATGTATCAATATGCAGAGTTATTTTTGGTGTTGGCAAATATTTATAACGCGCGAGCGTTGACGCCCCAGTGAGGCGGGGGCTTAATTGATTCGGCTTTTAAAATGTCTGCAAAAATATGAAGGGTACAGGCAAATAACAGGGAATGTCCTAATTAATGAATTTCGAGAAAAAACAATTTGAAAGTTCAACTATTCTAAAAATTATATAGTTTGGCTATAAACAAAACTGCATTTTTGGCGCCATCTGTTAACATTTTTTAAAATAAAATTCTAATGAATAGAATTCAAAATACCATAGGCAAAATATGATTCAATAAAAAAAAATGTGACATTCCCTGTTATTTGCCTGTACCCTTCATATTTATATCGAATATTTAATTACTTACCTTTTTTCATTTCCTTCCAGAAGCAGTTCTTAGCCGGGATAGCAAATAATAAATGTATCACCATATTTCCTTGCATCTTTTAATTTATTATATTAATATCGCCAGTCAACACATACTCATCGTATGACCCCAAACTGAGCAAAGCTTGTACTATGGGTACCATACAATGGACTGGGGGCGATCCCAGTTACACCTAGACCATGGCAAATTTCAAAAATACCATTTCCGAGATTTGCCACTGGCGGGAATCGAACTCGCAACCACCCGATTCAGTGCGCTGAGCGGCCTACTCTCAAACCACTAGACAAAGTCGTCATACATTTTTGTTAGTCTCGTCAATAAAATATTTTTCATTGGCGGAGTTCCGTGTAAACTTTAAATCTAATTTTAGTATAACTAGCTAACTGTATAAAACAAACGCGTAAAGTGGTAAGACTGTAAGTGGGCGGAATGGTAGCAGATACCTAATAAAATATAATTTTATGTTCATCCGGCACCCGAAATTTTAGTCAGTCAGTCAATCGATTCTCCAGTAAAAATGCAAAGAATCTTGATTCAGATAGGTATAAAAATCTACTTCTATATAAATAATAGACAATCATGGTAGTGTTTTTTTTTTAAAAAAAGGTCGACATCCTTTTTTAAAAAGCCTCCTAATAAATCATGGTTCGTCCTGAATAACAAATCAATGCGATCCCAACGAGATGACAGACAACAATGGGTACCAGAGAAAGCCATTTTCCAATAGCAACAGGGCCATTGGAAACCCCCAATGTCCTTCTGAGAGTATTATTTTTGGAGCGAGCGCAAATGGGACGGATCGGGCCGGGCTGCCATCAGTGCGAGATGCGACCTGTTGAAGGGAGGTTGGCAAACGCGTTACCTTTGTGATACCATACGAATTAATGGCGGGGTATTTGAATTAGGCGCATATTTGAAATTCAAATATCAAATCCAAGTTAAGTGCAGTGGCCATTTTGGTTCGTGTCTGTGGTTTTGATTTGTGTTTTTTCTTAAAGAAGGTTGGAAAAGAGTAGGTAAGTTACATTGACGTTATTATTTACTTACATATTTAACAACCAATTCAACAAAGAAAAATATAATAGATCGATTCAGCTGTTGTTAAATAATGTCTAATTCAATTATGTTTTTATTTTTTTGCAAATTTTATGTGTAAAGAGTTTATGATTGACTTAAGTTTGGGAACAATGGGCCTTTCTGTGGGCCATAAGCTGAAACCATTTTATATGATGCATGACACAATTTAGTTACATTTTGTGTTGTATGTCAGCATATTGAGTAGTGTTCAGGTGTTGAATACTGAAGTAGGTACCATTGTACATAGCTATTTAGACCTAAGAATGTTATATTTTTCTTTGTTTGTATTTCTTTTTGTGTCATTTTTTTTTCTTTCTAGCCTTGTCGGTAAGCCCGCCTTGAATGTAAAGAGTACAAGTTCGAATCCCGGGCCCGCACCTCTGAGATAATTTTCATGTGCGAATGTAATTTTCAATAATGATTACAGCGTGGCAAGCGTAGTGGACTATAGCCCAAAAGTCTCCCTCGTATTGAGGGAGAACGTCCCGGTATAATGGCAATAGGCTCGCCCCTTATTACATTGGACCACAATGCATCGGCGAAGTGTGGGCGCACTGCAGTGCACTTCTGCCTACCCCTTCGGGGAATACAGGCGTGTTGATGTGTATTTTATTATATTTTTCTTTTTCTCTATTTGGTGTACAATATAGAGTAGGTACTCTATATATCTATATAATTTTGAATGACTAGTAACTAGGTACCTATGTCATCTTATATTAATAGTAAGATTACCTATCCTTGTATTATTATCTTCACCAAATAATGGTGTAAGAGTCAATACCTATAGAACAATAATCTCAATTATTATGCTCATGAAGAGGAACCAAATGCCTGATACAAGGTCTACTATGAGTTTTACGCTTCCTCTCATAGCTAGAGAGAACTACCAACAAATGGGAGAGAATGTAAAAAGCCCATTTGTGACAGAGTAGGTACTTCAGTCATCGTATAAGCATCGTCAACTGTCTAAAATTTTACACAAACGTTCCAGCAATGGTCGAATATAAAACAAGACAAGCCCTGCTTTTAAATACATTACTATTAAAGTAGGTACTTGTGTTAACTTAGAATATATAATCGAAATAAAGTTTTACTCCATCAATTTGACGAGAAAAGCCACAAAAATGAAGAGAAAATGTTAAAACATAAAGATTAAAATAAGGAAGTTCTCTGCCAAAATGGCGAATAATGTTTCGTGTCAAAACAGATTGCCGAGTTATTTCTGGTTAACTTATTAAATAAATAATCCTTCTTGGTCTTTCGCATCCGCGGAGGAGAATTTTTATTGATTATTCAACGTTTATTTTTATTTATGTATACCTACTTAATTTTTTGCTACGATAATGCATACGAATTGTCATGTACAAAGCATTAATTACGACATTTATCGTTTGTACATTTGCTGAAATACGTTGGAAAACTATCAATATTATCAACCACATGAAGAGAAGACAAGTTATTTAGTATCTGTAAGTAAATGGAAGCTTAAGCATTGTTGAAGGCTTGAAGCCTATTGTTGCAAGTTATAAGTTAGGTGTCTATTGTGTGTTGCGTCAATAAGCCGTCGAACCAGCCAACTCTCCATAGTGAACACGTAATTAATCTCACTATGCGCAGCGGTAGTTTTTAATAAATAAATAAAAATCCAATCGTAACTCGCGCACTGGTTCCGGAGTAACTTAGTGAAAGTTTATGAGTATTGGAAATTATACTTCCAGAAGGAGAGAATGACTGTATTTCCAAAAATGATAGGTTTACCTACTCGAACTTCTTACATAGAAGTAACCACAAGTGACATAAAAAACAACGAACGATCACTTAATAGACAATTCTAATATTCAAACCTGGAACCGTTGTCTATGCTATGATACAATTTATATTCCAATAATGACCTCAATTAATATTGGGATGTAATTACAAATTAATGGTTTTCGGAATTTTATATCGCCAAATTACAAAATTATAGATGATCGGGAAGTACCATATATGATGGTTTTGATTTCCTTACGAGTGTCGCAACGGCCGAAGATTGCATTGACTTAGAAGTTAGATTTTTTTACAGCTTTAAGGGTATGAAGACTTGAATTTTTCATATTAATTTCTACATAATAATTTCAAGCATTTTTAAGGGCATACAGTCCGACTATAAGGGTTTATTTTAAGACAAGGAACCTAAAAAATTGCACTGAGGTGAACTAACGCGCTCGTCGCTCTGAATATCGCTACTAAAACAATACGTATTATTAACTTAATCATTTTCGAGAAATAGAAACTTAAGTTACCTATAATAAATATAGAACATCAAAACAAAATGTTTGGCTAAAGAATATTCCAGAACACTGTATTTTCAGTATGATTGATACACCCCATTTCTACGTGTAAATTAACGCGTTATCTAAAGTGGGGCATAAAATCAGTTACTGACGCATGTACATTAATACAACGGACACCATAACAACATGGCGTGTAATGGTATAAACCATGATAAACTTTTATCTATCGAGTGTGTGCTTTGTAGGTTAAGAGCTAGTTGCCTTTGTTTTTATAAAAAATATTATTATTTGAAAATGACAATCATTTTATATCATCAGTAAGTATCTAAGTAATCACTCAAATTTTGAATATTTGTCGAGGAACATGTGATATGGCTAACTTATAGAAAAAAAAAATGGATTTTTTACTAAGGTCTTATTAGATGTAAGTACTATATCATAATAATTATTATCGTAAGTACTTAGTCTTGCCATTTCAATTAAAATTTAAAAACAGAACATCTTTGAAGTTGATTTAAAAAAAATTACAGATAACAAACTCTTTGGTTGCATATTTTCGCTATCTCTCTCGACGTAGGCAGTCAGTTGTGTTATCGTGTAGCAGAATCGTTAGTAGATACCTACGGCAATACTTTATGCTTCGCACCTTGTTAGTTCGCATCTCGCGTTCACAGCGTACTCGAAACGAGTTTATTACAACATATAGGGGCTAAAGAAATATTGTTTATTCGTGCTTTTACGGCTCTGTGGATGTTGTGATAATCGTAATAAGATTGTTGATATGCGAGCAACAATAATGAAAGAATCGAATAAAATCGGATTGGACTGCAATGTGACTGAAAAAAGGTTTTTTTTTAAATAGACTTTTGAATGTCCCACTGCTTAGTAAAGGCTTCGATAACCATATGGTTATACTAATTCAATTTAATTTATATTACGAATCATTATGGTACTTGTTACAATTTTGGGTCATCTACTTACAACTTAAAAAAATAACATTAATGACTCCTAACAAAATCTCTGAAACTTGTACGGGTTAAATTTATTACACATCTTTTTTCCGTCTGAAGACACTCGCCGCTAGGAATGGATTTTACTCTGCGTATACACAATCATGGACCTATGTTTTTTTTTTAACTCCAAAGTTTTTTTTTATAAAAATAATATTTTTTTTCTGTTCTTATGGTGCACCTAAATTAGTTTTAACCAAAACAAGGAAAATATTATGGCTTTGATAATAATAAGCTTTGATTGTACTTGAATTCTATATACGACATTTATTGTGAGTAGGGTCACGTATTGAAAAACATTTTTATTTGTATTAGAAAACTTGTTTTACGTGCTACGAAATGTAATCTGAGAATTTTGAAAGCATAGGTGAGATAGTTTATAAATAGCAATTTAATGATATACATATATGACGCGTTTTCGTAAAAGGGTTGTCCTAAATTTGGACTTAAAGAAAAAAGGCTTTTAAAATAATCAAATGAGGCGGCATAATTATCCTGGGGAACCTTATATCTTACGAATTCGTATTGGTAACCAATAATATTTTTAAAAAAAGTATAATTAAACCGTCATTAACTAATTGAGTAACGGATTGCAATTTTCAGTTACCCGTATTTTATGAGTTAAAAATGTATACTTTACATTGATACATAGGAGACTTACTGTTGTTTGGTGCTTTTATTAATCTTATGCATACTCGATTAGTTAATGACGGTTTAATTTCACTTTTTTTTAAATATTTTGACTTGAGGTAATCAAATCACTAGTGGTCTCGTAAGAGCTTCCAACTAAAGTAAATGGTAGGATTTTGACTGATCCTAACACAAGTGTTAGGAGTGGTTTCACGTCAATAGTTTAATGGGTGGCCCTTCTGCTCGTTGTTTATAACCTGGTAGTTATCAGATAGCCGGCTTTAGTACGTGAATGGAGCCTCAGGAGAAAACCGTTCATAGGAAGGTTATCTGTCCTCCAGCGCAGCCGCATTCCTCGCGGTTCCTATTGGCAGCTGGCCAATCTTCTAATGTTCCATTACCGCGCCAAACCTATTTTACGAGGCAAACATTTTTGTTACCGAAACCGATAACTACAATAGAGTTTGATGGGTTTTCAATCTTTTATTTTTCTTTGTATAATTTGATGAGGGTTTGTCTAGTTGATTGAGGGTCAGTTATTTGCCTCACTGAACCTGGTTGTTGCAGGTTCAAATCCCGCCAGCAGAAAATTCTGGAAATGTCCTTTTCCGAATTTAACATTCCCTAAGTATAGTTTAGATCGCCCCCAGTCCATTGAATGGTCCATATAGTATAAGCTTCTTAGATGACTGTTACTACAGGATTATAGAAATGTAATCTTTATGTATTTTGGCGCAGAGTTCGTTTGGCTATCAGCAAACATTTTGCAGCGCACGTTTTGACATCCTTGTGTGTGCCCGTTTTACTTCCTATTGTTAGGACTCTCAATAACACGACATCTCCTTGCTCCTCCTTTTATATTCTTTAACCGACTTCCAAAAGGAGGAGGTTCTCAATTCGACTGTTATTTTTTTTATGTAACATAAGATGTATTTAAGATAAGACAATGAAGAGTTTTGAAAGTAAGCCAATAGCAAATTTAATTTAGGCAAAACGATCTCTGTTCGAAACGATGTCATTGCTTTTTAACCGACGAAAAAAAAAAGGAGGAGGTTCTCAATTCGACGCGTATATTTTATTTTTTTTATTTTTTTTTATGTATGATCACGCATATCTCCGGCGTCACTAAACCGATTTCGAATTTTTTTATGACGTTTGCTAAAGAATTCTTCGAGAGTGGTCCCATTTTCAAAATATTATCAGAAATCAACCCCCTTGGGGGTGAAATGAGGGGTTGAAGGTCACACAATTTAAAAATTATTTTTTGATCGACTTGAAACTTTGTATATGTATTTTACATATAAAATAAAGAAATACGTGTTTTAGGAATTTTGAAAAAAAAATGTATAGGGTGTGAAATGGGGTGATAAAGTTTGCATTCTTTTTTATGTATGATCACGCATATCTCCGGCGTCACTAAACCGATTTCAAATTTTTTGATGACGTTTGCTAGGGAATTCTTCGAGGATGGTCCCATTTTCAAAACATTATCAGAAATCAACCCCCTTAGGGGTGAAATGGGGGGTTGAAGGGTACACAATTTAAAAAATATTTTTTGATCAACCTATAACTTTGTATATGTAATTTACATATAAAATAAAGAAATACGTGTTTTAGGAATTTTGAAAAAAAAATGTATAGGGTGTGAAATGGGGTGATAAAGTTTGCATTCTTTTTTATGTATGATCACGCATATCTCCGGCGTCACTAAACCGATTTCAAATTTTTTGATGACGTTTGCTAGGGAATTCTTCGAGGGTGGTCCCATTTTTAAAACATTATCAGAAATCAACCCCCTTAGGGGTGAAATGGGGGGTTGAAGGGTACACAATTTAAAAAATATTTTTTGATCAACCTGAAACTTTGTATATGTAATTTACATCCAAAATAAAGAAACACGTGTTTTAGGAAATTAAAAAAAAATATATGTAGGGGGTGAAATGGGGTGATAAAGTTTGCATTCTTGACTATAGCATATCTTTGGCGTTAGTGAGCCGATTTGGAAAAATCTTTTTTTGTTTAATACGGATAGTTAACAAATATCGAAACGATGGGATGGAAAGGGTGGTGAGGGGTGAATTCCTTTTTTGGGCTGTTATAAGGTGCTAATACTTGCATCTTTTCACAAAATAGATACTAAATTCGCCTTCAAAAACCTAGGTACACTAAAAAGTTACAAATAAGCTTATAATTCATTACATTTGTAGTCGGTGCCAATTCATTTGTGTATTTGCCTAGTCTGATGTAGATTGGCACCTACACCATGATATACCTACGCCCACGTGGACTTTACTTGGAATTATACCCATTTTTAACCAACGAAGAAAACAGAAGAGGTTCACTATTTGACACGTATTGGTTAGGGTATAACTTCGAAGTTGGTCCTATATAAATTAGGAACAAAAATCCTACCCGAAAGGTGGGAAAATAGGGAGAGATTTATTGTTCATTTCCAAATTTTAAAGCTGAGTTGTGTATTACAAAAAAAATAAGCAGTAGATTCAGATTAAGTAGTAGATTTTAGCCACAAAAAAATATAAAATAAAAACTTTTTAACAAAAAATTCAACCGCCGAAAATTTTAAAAAGCAAAAAATAATATACCTTTTTTATTTTACCTTAATAACAAAGTTCTTAAACTAATGTAAGTATACCTAAGTAATTTTGAGTCGGCGCCAAACAATTAATGAACAATAAATTTAAAGAAATAACCAAATGAAATTAACAATGCAAACAAACATTAACATTCCAAAAAATTTGCTCTCCGTACGACCACTCGCACAATGTGTGCACTCACGTATGGGCACATACGTGAGTGCACACATTGTGTCTCGCTATCTCGCTGTGTATTGCTGTCTCGCTGACATTAACTTCGTGAACGCTCGGTATTTTCCGGCGAAGGGGCGTGTCGCGCCGCGCCGCCGCCGCCGTACATCACACTTTACTAAATTAATTAATTTGCTTGTTTGGCGCCGACTCAAAATGACTTAGGTATACTTACATTAGTTTAAGAACTTTGTTATTAAGGTAAAATAAAAAAGGTATATTATTTTTTGCTTTTTAAAATTTTCGGCGGTTGAATTTTTTGTTAAAAAGTTTTATATTGATTGAAAGAGTGAACGACTCCGAGTATCTTCTCATTAAAATCCCAGCGTAGTACTTACGTAATATAGTTAAGTATGTTGAATTAGCAATTTAACTGCTTTAAAGTTACTTTCGCTCTAAATTCATTCATATATTCAACAATGTAGATACTTATCTAAACAAAGTAGATATATTAAATCAGCGAAAATGTCTATTGAATAAAAAGTGCAAACTGACTTTCGTTCTGAATTCCTTCAACTATCCAAAAATCCAAATACTGTCCGTAAAGTTTATTGACGAATAACTATGTGCCAACTTTTAATGTAGCTACACCATCTAAATTTAAAGTAGGGTTTGTTATTAAAATCTGGAAAACTAAATTTTCTCTAATCATAACATAAAAGACATGTGTCTATGGAAAGTAAAGACTACTACTACTACAGCCCTTTTAACGTCCCACTGCTGGGCACGGGCCTCCCCTCAATGCGAGGGGGATTCGGGCCATAGTCCAACACGCTGGCCCAGTGCGGGTTGGCAGACTTCACACATCTACCGAGAATTAGGCAAGTTCCCTCAGACGTGCAGGTTTCCTCGCGTTGTTTTCCTTCACCGTTTCATAACAAGTGATAATCTCGGATGAAAATGAGATTCGCACATGAAACCCAGAGGTGCAAGCCGGGGTTTGAACTTGCACACTTCGATTGCAAGGCGTGCGTTCGATCACTCGGCTACCACTGCGTAAGTAAAGAGCGAGTTATTAATTTTTGAAAATCAAAATTTCAAAGCATTACTGACCACTTAACGCCTCTGGAGACTAATTCTCGCATGATCGATATCATGTCTAATTCGACGAATGTCGACACAAAACGTCAAATTATGCCTGGGGCCCGATTTTCGTTTGATAGACATCAATCCCTATTAGAGACTAGCATTCCGGCCACGCGTTGCTGTGATCTAAGCTATCCTATCTCTCAAGTTGGACCAGACTGCTCACGGTGTGCCAATTTAATTTAAAATCGGTTAAGTAGTTTAGGAATCCATCGCGGACAAACATCGTGACAGGAGATTTATATATATAAAGATATGTCGAAACAAAAGAAAATAGTACGACCAATTTGACGTTTCGTTTTGACATATCTATAATAGAGATTGATATCTATCAAACGGAAATTGGGCCCCTGTGCCCAGTTTATTTTCACGGTCAGACTTTACCTTACCTGCCCAGTTTCCACAAATAACGTAGATCATTTCGAGTTACGTCCATCTTGCGTAGGCACCACGTCTTTTATGACAACCATTTATGACCGTCATATTGTGACTTATATGTTCCTCCTGTAAATAGACTTTTATACAGACACATGTGTTTTTATTATTCGTTTAATTCGATTTTTACACGTGTTAGTGTAATGTGTGTGATATTGCGACAATTCTGGTATTAGTTTTTTTTTCTGATTGCCTGGTAGACCGAATTTTCAGTTAGTAGACTTTTTTTTTACAGGTAGATACAAAATTAAGTGTTACACTTAATTTTTACACTTAATTTTCGTAAGTATATGTATAGTTTTTTATATCATTAAGAGGTGGTACAATAAAGAGTTATATATTTATCAGTGTAATGGTCAGTCTTTACACATTATTCTAAGTTCGTTCACAGTCAAAAGAGCTCAATGAATATTTTCAACAAAGTTAAATAATTAACATATTGAATGTAAATAGTACTTAAGTAACTACTACACTCAGTACAGATATGTGTACACGATAATGTCTCACGATATGTGTCTCAATAATTACCCTAGTGTACATATGTACACTAAGGTGATTATTGAGACTTATTATTATATAGGTCTTATAAGTCTGCCAACCTGAATCGGTCTCGGATGAGGCCAGGCCTGTGCCTAGTAGTGGGACATTAAAAGGGCTATAATTATTTACCTTTAACTTAAACATACCTAGTATTTTTCGGTAAAAGGTAACAAATGTTTATTTTTCTAATGGAAATCTCTTTTTATATTGCAGGTACGAAGTGAAGTGGTAATTAAATTCGAGTGATAACGTATAGTGTAATGAAAATGTGCATGAGTTGACGTGTGGAGTGTAGTGATTGTGCGTGTGACGCGGGGTGCGCGCGCGCACGCTCGCTCGCCGCCCGCCGCCGCGGTCGACGTCATGCCGCTAAGTTGACGACGGCAGCCGGCCGCGCCTTACGCCGCTCGACCAATCACACGACAGGTGAGAATTACCTTTTAATTTATGCAGCAGCGGCGGCCCCATAGCAGCGGTGCAACCGCACCGGGCGCCGTCATAGGGGGCTGGCAAAATCAACCGAAAAGCGACCACCGATAAGCGTCATGACACCTCATAGTTAGCCTCACGATGCTATTCAGTGAGGCGTCAAGGAGGAGCTTTACAACGAGCGTCACATCCAAAATCTTAGTATTATTCGATTCGAATGTTGTATTCAGAGAGGCGCCACTTAGAGATCTCGCACTAACCAAATAATTTGCTAGGGCCGCCCCTGAATGTATGTACTATGTATTTATGTATGTCACCCTGATATTCATGAGCATTACATAAAGGACCGCGTAGACTGTGGCGTTAAAACTCACGTTTACCTATACCCAAACGAACTGTATTTACTCAGACAAAAGTTTCATTCTTCAACGAAATCATATAAACAGCGCGAAGGAGTTAAGACGCTTGGAGTCGTGGCTTTTACCACAGAAATTCTATCTTTATTTATATTGACACAGAGTTCATTTTGGTATTGGCTAACCATTTGCGCGATTTCTTACGCCCAGTGTGGCAACATGATAAATGTGCCAGGAAGGCCGACAATAAACACAAGCTTGGCTTACAACAATTGGAATGGAATTCAAAGGAATATACCAAGTTAATGACTTGCAAATAATAAAAGCGTGGAGCAACATATTCTTAGAACGTTTATATTCCTATAAGTTTGATCGGAAGACATAGACGATACATGAATAATATGTTCAAAACAGATATCCGTGTTTTGGATGTTCGCACCGTTTGTTTAGTATAAATGCATATCAATTATTAAAAAGCACCATTAGCATAGATATAATGGCGCTATTTTGCGACTTTTGAACGTTTGTATCTTGAAAATGATCTTAATATACATAAATACATATTCTATCCACTTCGATAGTCTCTTGAGACTTGTAAGTGCTAGAACAAAAGGGAGCATAAAGAACTTATTGCCTAGGGGAGAGCAATACAGTGTTGTAGTGATGATATACGTATCCGGACTAGACTCACAATGATTCAGGTTCTACGACCACAAATAGTGTCATTTTTTAATGTTTGAAACTGAAAAAAGAAAACAATTAGTTGAATGTAAAATATCCATATTCGGACATGTTCGTAATCCAGATCTAAGTTCAAAGAAATAGGTACATATCACGTCTCTACTGTGGTTTATGGGTGTCGTAAAGTTTGAATGCCGCCGGTTTTTATTTGTTGTACAGACCATTGGTAGAGACTATCTTTAGCGATCATTGTGACGAAACTAACATTTGTCGTCGCATGTCACTACGTAGGACTGCTACGAGAACTCGTAGCGTAGTTTTAGCGACTCCGTAGACAGTTGACAAGTAGTTGCTTGTCTCATATACAAAACTTTGCCTCGAACGGGAACGGTAAATAGAGACATACAAGATACATAATTTTTATCTCTTTCTCGCGTATGAGTTCCGATGATATGGTGTGATATAAGGCTTGTCTTGGCGCACGTGCTAGCCGCGCTTTGTAGTTCAAAGCTTTGACATGATTTGCATGTCGGGATCGTAAGCTTCACGTAATACCATCAAAGGTTCCGGCAAACGACATATCGATATTCAATAAGACGTAGAGGGTTGTGCTTAGAGCCTCATACAGCTCTAAGCTTGCAAGTAAGTAGATGCATAAATATCAGTCATATAGTTCATATTATTCAGCATGAGCTCATACAAAGATTCCTTATTTCTTATCTGCATATATTTTGCTGTCTGTTTTTTTAGCACCGTGAGGCTATCACATCAATAGTTACAGGTCGTTACAGGTTTCTCGTTAGCTCGTAAACAACGCTAAATGCTTTAGAAGTTACTGCTTCATTATCATATTTTCTTATTTATATTATGTGAAATATACGCCTCACCAATCAATCAATAAAAAAATCTGGTCAAACAGTTCCTGTTGCAAATGGCACGAGGGATCTTATAATCCAACTAAAATGGTCTACAGGCCCCAATAAAACCCTATTGTTGTTAATTTTGAGGTATTTTACCTTAAAATAGATACCTATTTACTAACTCAAAAGGTTTGGAGTTACCCCATCATTCGTTAACAACCTAATTACATTTAAAGTACTATCAAGTAGATTAGCGCACTTAGCTCCACCTACGTGTATCACCAAAGTCGTAAATCAATCAGTCTCGGCGTAGGTGTAAAATACAAATTGAGCCAACCCTGCCACTATACAACACATTCACAGTAGCTCTTCCTTTCCATATCCCAATAATTTAATTTTAATGATATTAAAAAGTATCTGTACTTTTTAATATCATTTAAAGCCTAAATGTGTCAAAATTACGTCGAAATGGGTAACAGTCAACTGTGAGGAAAAGCTCTCTCTCCCTCTCTTGAGACAATAACTCATTGTTAATTCAGCAAAATATTGTAACATTTACACCTTGTTTTTTAAGAATTTATATGCGTTATTTTTAAATTTATCTCAAAAACACAGACAAATATAACCTAAACACAAGTTTTACATCTGTCATACTGGTCAAGTAACCGTTTTTTTAATTAACACAGTGTTAAACATGCATATTTATTTAGTTGGCAAGGCATGTATTTGCATTTTCAAAAGAGAGGAACCTATTTAAGGAATTAAGTTATTTAGTGGAATTTCTGTACGTATTTGCACAGTGATCTAACATTGTAAAGGTACCGTGGAAATGTATTCGGCCCGTGACCTAAACAACTAAAAGTAAGTGCTGTTTGTGGTTGCTTTAAAGCCGTGCCTTTAAATTCGCGCGACCATTTTGCTATCCATACAATAACGAACTATATTAATACATAGAAAAAACTCATTTTAAACGAAATGTCATCAATGACGGGAGCGAATTTTAACTACAGAAATTCAATCTTTATGTATATTGACACAGGGTTAGTTTTTGTATTGTCAAAAATGGACTTGCGCGTCTTGACGCTCTTGTGGACCCAGGGCTTTATTGGCCGCTGTAATGCTAAAAAGCTTGTTTGGCGTAGTTTAAAATGGAATTACTTAATCCACTTGGAAAAGCTTTTTAATGGACATTTGAATTTAGCAAAATGGTAATCAATTTGTTAAAACTTATATTAGTTTTATACTGATTAGTAATATTAAATATCAATGGCCCTGTGTTTAGATGATCACCCGCGTAATTGAAAGGTTTTGGATTTGATTCCTACTCAGGGCTTTAAACTATTCACGTCAATTGTGTAGCAGTAAAACTTTATTATATTGAAAGTTGATTATTAAATAAATCATTGAGAAGGATGACGACAGCGGCGCGACGAAAAAATAATCCTTCGTAGGATCGTACGTCGTACGTTCAGAAACCTGTGTTGCCTTACTAACGTATTCATATCTTATAATTACTGGAGCTATATGTACCTGTGTATTTGAAATAAGTTTTGGCGTTTTAAAAATCATCAGGCCCTAGCAGGACCGCGTAGACATAAGTTTTATCTCTTTCAACTGTCAGATTCATCGAGAAAATGACGTCACACTGAGCCATATCCAGTACAAAAAGCTCGAAATGACCTCATTTTCTCGACAATTCTGACAGTTAAAGAAAGAGATAAAAATTTGCCTACACGGTCATGCTTAGGGTGCTGCCCGCTGAGTTTCTTGCCGGATCTTCTTCGACAATTTCGCATGTCTACAAAACTTGTAGACGTAAATCGAGTGGACGTGTTGACGGCATTTTATAAGGAGAGCGTGTTCCGATGCCAACGTGTTAGTTACGAGATGGAGTGGATTGAATATTTGCCACGTTATTACGCCAATTTTCTATAATATTCGGTTGTCATTAAAAAGGTCAATAGTAGTATAAACTTCTTATCTTTACTTTACCTAAAAAAAGGAATAAGTACATCACTAAAATTACTCCTAAAGTGTGAACATTTTTGTTGAATATTTGTCACGTTACTATAATAATTCAAAATGTATTTAATATTCGGGTGTTATTAATAAGTTCAATATTAACTCCTAATTACCTTCTTCTAATAACAAGTATATATTGAAATTAAACTATTTTACGGATTTTATCGCGTTTATTTACTATTTTATTTTCCCGACGTTTCGGCTGCTTTACAGCAACCATGGTCACGGGGGGACTGAGGTGTTAGGTGTGAGGTGTTGCGTGGATCGGACCGCAAACAACAACTAAATATGAGGGTACCCAGTTATTAACTATGACATCAGGACTTCTAACACCTCAGTCCCCCCGTGACCATGGTTGCTGTAAAGCAGCCGAAACGTCGGGAAAATAAAATAGTAAATAAACGCGATAAAATCCGTAAAATAGTTTAATTTCAATGTATAGTATTCGCGTAAATATAAGAAAACAACAAGTATATAAGTATAATTTATCCGCAATTGTAAGCATTTTAGGTATCAGAATCAGAATCAGAATATTTTTTATTCATATACACCAGTACAGGCACTTATGAATCGTCAATAAATAGTAAAAATAGTAGCTTTACCACCCATTCGGAATGCATTTCCTATGGAGAAGAATGGGCAAGAAACTCCATGGTTGCTTTTTTCAAATAAAGTATAGTAAATGAATCACTTCATTTTAATTACCTATATAATGTAAAAGCGTTACGTTATTTGTTTTTTTTTTATTTAAATAACCGGATTTTTTTTTCTTATTGCCGTTTTTATCAATTCTATATCGTAGAACAATATACATTTTCCATTTTAGCTGTACATTCAGAGAATAAATAAGTATCTACTTCTCACAGTTCAAATACATACTTTTTTTATAAAATATTTAAGAAGTTTAGCAGCACATTTATACAGTTATACATTTATACAGCACATATCTTCAGTTATTCTCAATCCCAGTGACCAATGTCGTCACTCGGGACGGTTGTTCCGGATGTATGTATATCGCAGGTTTTACGATAAATCATATTATTGGGTCGTTTGACGGAGTGGGACGAGGAGGCACGCGCGGTCTCGCGGGCCCTTCACTCTAGCAACGCTGATTTCGCATTCGACTCTTGCCGGCTTATCGGTAGGGTTGTCAGCTAAAAAAAAATATGTTCTGTTTCGATTTTGAAATATATGTATGTAGTAGTGCTGAATTCTAACCTAACTAACTAACGACAAAACAAAGTTTGACAGTACTAAAAATTTTGTTGTCTCGCTTATTCATTACAGTTATGCGAAAGATGGCATTACAATTAGTTCAGTGTTTAGTGCCAAAAGACTCAGCACCATTTATGAAAAAAAACAGTTATCGTTAATTTAAACTGACAATGTAGACCACTTGTAAACGGAAATACTTGTAAGTTGTAGATATATTAAAATTTCTACATAAATTTAATATTTAAAAATAAAACTTTGTTGTTTGTGTTATGATTAATATAGTAATGATATCATTTATTTACGTTGTATGTGTTATGATTAATTTAGTTATTATATATTTAATGATATCATCTTTGGTGTATCTGTACGTAAAAGAAAGCTGTGTTTGCAACGATATAACGATTCCCAAGAGTATACATATCTGTTGTTTAACATGCTAGAAAATGTTGTGTATAAGTTTTCTGGTATTCTTATTGACAATATTAGTATGAAATATGTATATTGCTGTAGTCTTCAATATTTATTTGCAGAGCACTCGCGACACCCCTAATACGGTTGTTGGAAACGTCAGATTATGCGGGGAAACTTGGCGAAACGCGTGGGTGTGTGAAAAAAATAGTAACTTCGGATACATAGGGATCAAAGGGTTGATTTTTGCAAATCGTAAGGCTACCGAAAAATTAACTAATGGTTTTGAATTCCGAATACAGTTCAGTTTCTATTTGAAAAAGAGACATAATCCAATTTTAAAATCCATTACGGGCTGTTGAAGATGAAAAGTCGTTAAAACTTTTAAAATTACCACTGTTATTTATGATTAACAGCAGGAATTAACTTTTTTATTACTATGATTTTATTATTGCGACAATAGGCATGTTATTATGAGCTCTTTTAATGAGCTCTATATTCTCCCATAGACAAAAGGAGTTTTCTTTCTTAAGCTACCCAAAAGTCAAGGTTTGACTGGAACCTACTAAAACGTACCAACCCGCCTTTAATCTTTCCAAGTAAGTTCATCATGAAAGCAATGGTATTACCATAAAATGCATAGCTATAACTCTTATAACCAAAACGTAACGAAGTCACGTATTTAGCCCTTAACCCTGTGGATTACGGTAATATTGAACCCCATGAAGGGCGGGCAACTTGGGTATTAAGCGCTTATCAAGCTGTGCATCTATCTACCAAAGATAAAATGTGTGAATGTAAATGAGGGAATTTATCTTGTTTTTCATGTAATTTCCAATGGTTGGTAGTCGTACAGTGAGCCATCGACTATCATTCTTTCCTTTTGGTTTAACTTTAATTTCTTTCCATCCAAAGGTTGCCTGGTAGAATTCACCGTGATAAGGCCGCTAATTATTACACTATATTTTATCATATACCTATTTATAGTTTGTAGTAAATGGTAAAACGGGAAAAGACTTCGCTTTCCGTCCGCCCGTCCGTCTGTTACAAGACCCAGTTATCATGAACAGTTAGACAGTTGAAATTTTACAGATGATGCCGCTATAACAACAAATACTAAAAAACAGAATAAAATAAATATTTAAGGGGGCTCCCATACGACAAACGTGATTATCTTTATCGTTTTTATAGAAAATGGTACGGAACCATTCGAGCGCCAGTCCGACTTGCACTTGGTCGGTTTTTTTTTAATAACGTCTCACCATTGGTCCAAAATCTTGTGATTTTGTATTGTATAAATTTTCGAGTAAAATTACATAATATATTCTTACGTTACTTGCAGCTGAAGTCACAGGTAAAAGTTATTCAAACATATTCGAATGCTCGCGACGCGAAATTGTCATATATTTGGCACAAATGGACACAATTTTCAAGGGAAGGTTATAAATAAACTTTATTTCGCAGCAACTGTATCACTTTTTGCGGTAATACGGTATATGAGGGTGTTCCGGACCGCAAGCATCAATTTTGATAAGTTATGTTTAGAGATAAATTAGGTATGAGACGTTTTATGTAGTTTATATCCTGGGTAAAAGGTTAGAAAACTGTGAAATTTGCTTGAGTATAAGACACCCTCGTGTGACAAGACAAAATGTGACATAAATTAATTAGTCTCTTTCGCTCATATGTATCACAATAGTGCGAGAGCGACTTGTTGCCACCTAATACTACTAATATTATACATGTGAAAGTTTGTGAGGATGGATGTTTGTTACCTACTCTTTCACGCAAAGGACACTAACCGGATTTTGATGAAAATTTACATTAATATTGATTATACACCAGAATAACATAATATAGGCAATAATTTATAACGATATTGAAGAAGCGATGTCTGCGCGGACAAAGTCGCGGTTAGAAGCTAGTCCGTTATAAAAGTTTAATTCTTGGCGTTCGTGCTGATCGCGCCGGTTCTGGGTGGGACTAGTTCATGTATTTAATACTTAGTACAAAACCAAAATATTGCCCGTCATGCCAAAGTGTAGCGTGTGTTTCCTTAATAACGTAGTGGTCGAACGCACGCTTTGCAAATCAAAGTGTGCAGGTTCAAACCCCGGCTCGCACCTCTGGGATTTAAGTGCGAATCTCATATTCATCCGAGATTATCACTTGCTATGAAACGGTGAAGGAAAACATAGTGAGGAAACCTGCACGTCTGAGGCAACTTGTCTAGTTCTCGATAGATGTGTGAAGTCTGCCAACCCGCACTAGGCCAGCGTGGTGGACTATGGCCTGAAATCCTCCTCACATTGAGGGGAGGCCCGTGCCCAGCAGTGGGACGTTCAGAGGGCTGTAGTAGTATTGTATCATTATCATTAAAAGCAGCTCTAAAGGCAACACACTAGAGTTATATCTACCTGTGTATTTGAAGCCGTGATTTGAAATAAGTATTGGCGATTTAAAATGATTGGCTCACTTAGTTTCTTGCCGGATCTTCTCAGCTGAGGTCGCGTTTCAAATGAAAATTATTCGGCTTTGACGTTGAGTAATATTCCGGTGTGGGCGTGTGAAGTTCACTAACCCGCACTGGGCTAGCGTGGTGGACCATGGCCCAAATCTCCCACGTATTGAGGGGGAATGTGCCCGGTATAATGGCAATAGGCTCGCTCCCTATTACTGTAGTACTGGGTGTACTGTAGCGCGCCTCTGCCTACCCCTTTGGGGAACACTAGCGTGATGATGATGATGTATTTATTATTCCGATTTTCGATAAGGAATGGCAATGAATTCACAATACAATACAACCAACATAATATATTTCTATTACGGTAGGTATATATATAGAACTGGGTACATAGCTATGGCTTGTAGGTATTGCAGCCTATCGTTTGTGGCCGTATTGAAGCATCTATCCGTTGTTCACTGGAACATGATATACAATACGTTGATTGTGTTTACATATCAGCAATGTATTTGACGTCTTGCTATTAACCTGTTCATTGGAAAATGTCATAACCGTATTGGAAATGAGATTTTAAAGCACATATTTTAACATCATCAGTTAAAACATGTGCTTTAAATGATAGATGATGATTTATGTGCTTTAATGATTAGAATATGATGATTGATGATAGTTACAAACACAAAATATATTACGTCAAAGTAGTAAGTTAAAATACGTAGGTATAATATTTACAAAAATATATTTAACTGTGCCAAATGGCAGCTTCTTCAAAATGCTGGCATTGCCACATTAAATGGCAGTTCCATACTATTTTCAAATTTTTTTTTCTTTAAAGTTAATTTTCTTCTTTAAAGGGCAACTGAATAAAAGTTTTTTCTACCATTAATTAATTACTTATAATCAATCATTATTGTGTAACCAATTTTTTAAATTACAACACATTTTGAAATTGGAATACAAAGATTGAACTTAAATCATCTTAAAGGTGGGTTCTAAATTCGGATAGGAGGATTTTTTTCAAGTTTCTGTATTTTTTATTACTTTTTTTTCCGTGCGTGCGTGAGGTTCAGCTGATGTCAAGTCACGTCTATCATTAGGGACACAATATGGGTCCACACAACGCATTGTGAGCACGCCCGCGCTCCGCGCCGCTGCCCAGTGGACCATGGCAAGCTATTTTCACCTCTTTAAGAATAAACTTTTTTCGTACGGCGCCCCCTGTAGCCTGTAGCTTGTATCCGATAAGGGTTTTTCGTCAGGCGTTGCTTTGTTCATTGGTTCACGACTGATGTTCAATATGGAGGAAATAGATAAAAATATTGAAACTATTTATAGATAAATACCTATTTACCAAAATAGTTCAGCTACGGGTTATTTATAAGTAAGTAGGAACTTACTAGGCGTAAATCTGAACAGCGAAGCTGACCTATTATTATTTGTATTAAAATAAAACTGCCAAAGCTTGCATCTGTACATTCAAATCTAATATATGGTAATGTATCCTAAGAACCACGTATGGCGGTTTTATCTTTGTACTTATAATTGGATCCGTTCCAATTACTGAAATAGGAATGAAGTTTTTTGCTAGCTATTCAGAACATCATTATGTGTCTGTTTTAGTATATAATAATTTTCACAAAATCCGTAATATTAAAAAAAAAAAACATAAGACACGTACCTATATCCCCATTGAATCATTATTTTAACGTAAAGGCCGGGAAAGGAATTCTATTATTATGTAAAGTTTATTTTTAAGTAAATTTGGTTTTAGCTTCAAAACAAAGGCAATGAAACAGTTTGAGCATATAAAGGTTGTTCTACTATTCATAAGTCAGACACAATATGTTTTTATTAGCAATAAGGTTAAGATAATGTTCATTTCCCACCTCGAAATTCCTTTGCTTAACCCGTAATTGCTATCTTAATTAGAAACCTGAATAGTTAATTAGAGTGGGATCCCAGATCGCTTTGACCTTTAAATGCTACTCGCTACCCACTGCTGACATACTAATATCGGGCTATGACCGCGTAGTAATTAGCAGTCTATTAACAACATAATTTAGTATTGTTGTCTGTATAATCAGCAATTTTGGGTTACAAACATACATTCTTCGAGATCTAATAAGCCCATATTGACACATTTCGAAAAAATAAGTCTTGAAATATGTTCTCACATACTATTTAACGCAGGAAAACAAGAAGTGAGTTGAACACAAAAAAATATTTTATTACCTTGAGTGTCATGCGTTCTACGGAATAAGTGAAATGGTGAAATTTTAGAGTTTAGTACCGAAATTGTACTAATTGTGTAATTGTACTCCCTTTTCATAATATTTTCGAAAGAAAAGTACCATAACATTCATAATGCCACATTGAGTGGGTGGAGAATATTTAAATAATACTCATCTTTCGAGAATCGTCTACCTACATAACTGTTTGATGAACTTTCCAGAAGTTTCGCAATGAACGTCAATTGTATATCACTTCAAAGACTTTTATTAGATAAATAATAGGTACTCATCGGAAATTCTTAAGAAAATTTATCAGAATATTCGCCATTTTAGATTTGTTTAATAAATCGAAAGTGTATATAATGAATGTTAATATTTATATCAAAAACAACACATACCCATCGTATGATCCCAAAATAAGCAAAGCTTGTACTATGGGTACCATACAATGGACTGGGGATGATCCCAGTTACACACAGACCAGGGCAAATTACGAAAAGGCAAATTCCCAAATTTGCGGGAATCGAATCTGTAACCACCCGGTTCAGTGATTCAAGAGGCCTATGCTTAAGCCACTAGACCAGTGATGGGCAAAGTACGGCCCGCGGGCCAGCTTCGGCCTGCGAAAGCATTTAATCCGGCCCGCCGACGGTCCTTCGACATGAGTAGTATATGGCCCGCGATCATTATATTTTGACGGTCCAGAAGTGTAAAGTAGATTCTACTTAGTACAGTTCAATACAAAATGCATTTTTGCTATAATTCTGGCTCACCTCTGAAATTTCTTAAACTTTCTGGCCCCAAATTAAGAAAGTTTGCCCATCATTGCACTAGACCAAACCCCTGTTAAAAGTCAAATTAAAAATCAAAACAGTTACAAGAGTGGTTTGCAGCGCAGCCCTTTATTATTATTATTTATTATTACAAGCTTTATATTAACTTGCAATATATGTCCGGGTGGAATCTTGCAACTGAATTTTAAATCAGTTATCTTTAACCGTTTGAGCTGAAATTTGGTATACACGTTTATTTTGGATGACACTGCATGCTTAGTAATGTGACGTCATTCGAATTCCAAGATGGCGGAATAGTTATTCTTTCTGCACTACCACAGTATGGGTATCAAATGAAAGGGCTTGATGAGGAGAACACGAAAACTAAGGGCAATTAATAAAACCTTGTTTTAAAAAAGTTTTTATTACCATTATATCTTTTAACATCTGGAAAATGTATTTACGCATCCCGACTCTCTAGGGGAACGAACTGGGTACGTAGCCCAGCACTATTACAACATTACAGTGCCTCCACACTCGCGTCTAATTCACTTTACGGGCCCATCGCCACTGACACGGCAAAAGCCATCGCACTTTATCGGATTTTTCAGGGTAATGGTAGGTGACGTAGGTGACTGCATTTTGCTAACACTATTTATCAGCACCTCTGCCCTCTCTCCGTCACCTATTTGAAATACAATTAACAACACATGCTCATCGTATGATCCCATACTAAGCAAAGCTTGTACTATGGATACCATACAATGGACTGGGACCGATCCCAGTTACACCCAGACCAGGGCAAATTTCGAAAAGGCCATTTCCGAAATAACGGCCATCATCTTAATATCCCCCGCCCCTCAAACAGGCTTTCAATAAACCAGTACTGCATTGATAGAGCGTAATTATAGTACGCGTTGGATTTGCCACTGGCGGGAATCAAAGTCAAATCATTTATTCTGTATACTATGGGGGCACTTACAAATTGTCAAGTTTACATTTTTTTTTCTTATATACTACTATAATACCACCGGATCGAAACGCGACCTCAACTAAGAAGATTCGGCAAGAAACTCAGTCGGCAGATTTTTTTTTTATCGACCCCTTACGGTTCAGCGATTCAAGAGTCCTAGACTTCGGCCTAGACCAAGCCGACGTCAAACTTTTGCAGTGCTTATTTTTTTAATACTACTAAAAATTTACACGAATTATAATTAATATTAAAACACCTGCTGACAACTGCTTAAAAATGTGTTGACTTCTGAACCTTAAGTTCATGTAAATAAGTAGGAATTTTGCATGGCTTGACGTTTTACCATGTCAGTAGGTATATTACGTCTTGTGCTTGATTATCATCATAGCATTACATTGACTATTCGCAACCATTTATTTCTGTTACGAGCGCAAAAACATTAATATTAATCAGTTTTAAGCAACGTATTTTTCTGCTGCTCATTTATGTATTAAAAACCTCTGCTGGGCAAAGACCACCCTCCCCTTCCACAGTTCTTCTCTATTTTGAGCTAAGATGGGCCAGTCCTTCATCATCTCCTTCTGGGATTTTGGGGTTCTGCTGCACATCGATTTTTGATATAAAAGTTGTTTCAGTATTTTTCAGAAGGTTCATTACCAGTCGGAAGGCTTAAAAATATACTCCTTATGCCTGGAACTATTGAGTGTGGGTAGTTAACTAAGTTTGATATTACATTATGAGATCTTTACATCAGGTCTCTACTGATTTCACGTGCATCTCTCTACCATGTCGAGAGTTGTGAGACCTACATAGCGTCTAATTCACTTTGCGGACCACCCGCTGCGGGGCTGCATGCACTCTACCTCGCTTTGTTTAATAACGCTCTACAGAATAATGTGGTCTTTATTAGAGAACATACATTTTGTTGCCAAGTTTATAAATTAATATCAATATACTGCTGTACACATAAGAGTACTTATACTGTTTAGCAATATATAATATTTAGGAGCAATTATCCTATTTTGATACTGTGTTTTTGATTTAAAACGTACTTCAAAGGTCAATACTGGGTACGAGTTAGTTTTCATGAGATTTGTCCTGATTAATACAAAAAGTTAATCGCAATTTTGATACAGCTTACAATTTGGTAGCGCGACGGGACACTGGTTGGAAGAGAAAAAATTACCTAAAAGTATTCCGTCCTGCTTACACTATATATTTATAGCTAAGAGTGACAGTGATAGAATGATTTCTGGGTGGCGATACAAACACGTTAGAATATTGCGTACTATCTTGAACACACATTGTGCAGGCGTCACCTAACGTGCACTCAGCCACGCTTTGTTAATGTTTCATTGTATAAAAGCTTATATACGTTTGTTTTGTTGCTTTCAGCCACTTTCAGTGTATAACATCACGCCTGTATCCCCGTAAAGGGTAGGCAGAGGCTGATTAGAGTGGATCCAGACTTCGCATATGTATTTTGCGTTGTAATATAATGGTGGCTAGTCAATTGCTATTATCCCGAGTACAACTACGCTCAATGTCTTTAATGAAAATCACACGTATTTCTGAGACGCGTATTTTATCTTCACCGTTCAGCAAGTGACAATTTTGATTGAAAACATATAAAATCTGTTTATTCCAAAAGTGTGCGGTGAGGGGATAAGTCACTTTTAAATTTAAGTAGAGATGAATCGGATAGAGTTTTGGCCGGATACCGGATATCCGGCAAGCTACCAGGCCGGAGCGCCGGATATCCGGCTACCGGATATTCAGCCCTTTATCGCGTAACATGACGCTTCTTGAAGACATCTTGAATCGATCACAATCACGACCCATATGATGGTCAGTTAATTTGCATCAGTACCCGCAGTTGTAATGGTTTGCTAGAATTTATATTTCAGCACCTGACAGTAGCGCTTACAGCGAAAGGCTATTTTCAGAAGCTGGCGGAGTCGCCTCTTACAAACAAGTGCCGAGAATTTGGTATTCATTCACCACAATTTGCCAATTCTTAATTTTGAGTACTAAACTAATTAATAAAATAAACATTTTTGTCGTGCTATCATAAAAATAAACGGTGTCCATATACCTATTGTGTATGATTTGCCTTGTGTAAATTTTTTTTTTTTTTTTTGAATAGCCTAGTATATGTCCCACTGCTGGGCAAAGGCCTCCCCCTTTCGTTTCTGACGGAGAATCGGTCTCGCCCGGAGATTGTTAGCACCCCAAGCTCTGGAGGTCCTTGAGTTACCGCCATAACTGTCAGGTCCGCCAGAGCTGCCGGGAACTGTAAAATATTTTTTTAATTTTAATATCCGGTAACCGGCCATGATACTGAATAACTATCCGGTACCCGGCCGGAAACTGAAAAAAAAACATTAAAATAATATAATGTAATTACAGTAGTTGGTGGGTGAGAAAGTGGAAAAGGGAATTATGAAAAATATGTGTTTTTATTTGCTCTAAATCTTGGGCAAAGGTCAAATATAATAAATCTAATAACGAAATATCGTCATCTAAATAGTAGGTATTCAGAATATAGAGGTAGTTAAGTAGCCTACGAGGAAAAGGGTCGTGTTTTATATTAAATCGACTTCCAAGTGATGGGTGTAGCACGATTAGCGTTCAACTCACTTAGCGTCAGCTGACACGCTGCATCCAGTTATTATTTAATATTTCATTATTTATAGCGGAGGTAGACCCGGTCACAGGCGTGTCACAGAATCATAATCAGATTATTTTATTCAAATAAACCAATACAGGCACTTATGAATCGTCAATAAACAAAAAGTAATTATAGTATCTCTACCTGATGGCAGTCGTAGCCAAGTAGTCGAACGCACGCCTTGCAATCATAGTGTGCAGGTTCAAACCCCGGCTCGCACCTCTGGGTTTCATGTGCGAATCTCACTTTCATCCGAGATTATCACTTGCTATGAAACGGTGAAGGAAAACATCACGAGGAAACCTGCACGTCTGAGGGAACTTGATTAGTTCTTGATAGATGTGTGAAGTCTGCCCACCCCCTCTATGGCCTGAATCCCCCTCGCATTGAGGGGAGGCCCGTGCTCAGCAGTGGGACGTTAAAAGGGCAGTAGTAGTATCTCTACCACCCATGCGGAATGCATTTCCTGTGGAGAAGAATGGGCAGGAAAGTCCATGGTTGCTCTTCTCGCATACTTTAAGTTGGACGTTAGATAAATTAGATAATGAACTTGAAATGCTTAATCCACCATCTATAACACCATCAGTACTTTTCTTCTTCCAGTGCCTCTCCAAATAGTGAAGGTTAGCTATTAACTTCTGAAATTCGGTCGTGTCCTGTGCAATGCAGAATAATTGGACTGCGTTGGAAATTCCAGGCCACTCTCCTCTTGACATTTTTTTTTTATCCGTGTATTTATTGAATTTGTCCTCGCTCTTAATACTCGCTAATTGCAGGAGTAGCTCATTCTGATTCTGATTCTGATGTATTTTTACTAACTTTATCTGCAATGTATTATAAAATAATGTATTATTAAAAAAACATTAGCAAAATATTAACGTACTAGTTGTATACTAGACCTCCAACATTAATAAATAAATAAAAAACAGTAAAAATATAAACACAGAAACTAAAAACTTGTATATCTCTATACTCGTGGCTTGTGTGGTGTATACAACCCGTATCAAGCCCTTTCAGACCGTTCAATTTTCCTCCAATTATTTTCTCGTTCATGTTGAGTGTGACCCTTTTCAAAGCTTTATGCTCTCGAAAACGTTTGCAAGTTACTTCATCTGGCTTTATGGAAGCCACTGCGGTCTGAATATATATTTTAATGGTGCAATTTACATGTTTACACTTCACATCACATAACCTAAAACTTCAACAAAAAAGTTTCTTCTTCTTTTTTTACGAAATGTATGAAATGATTTTATTTAATGGAATAAGATGAGGAATGGTTCCACTTGCGTTTAGCGGGTACTTCAGCCAGTGACAAGTAATTAATAGTAAGGGCAAATTCTATTTTTTTTATAGCCTATTGTATGTCCCACTGCTGGGCAAAGGCCTCCCTCTCTCAATAAATACACAATATATAAATAAATACACATTATTAATACTGTCAATAAATACACATTATAAATAAAAATTTATGATGACAGTGATAAAGATGGCGGATGAATCCAACAAAAAAATTACAGATTTTATTGATTATCGTATAGCAGGTATAAAATTATATGTTTATGGTCTACATACCATAAATTGGCTTGTTGTAAGTAGATAAAACTACATAAGAAATCCATAAAAACAAGAAAAAGTTAAAGTAGATAGATAGAAATTGCTTAATATAATCTGTCCGTTTTTGTGTCATTTAGCAAATATTTCTTTACGATCTTTTATTTGTATCAGAATATAATACTGTATGCACATTAAATTCGAAAACATTTTCACAGGAAATATAAAATAATTTAAACTGGCACTAAATGATCCGCTCGTACTCTCATTACAGGAGAAAGAGAATGAGAGTGTTGCGAGATTTTCATATTATTGCTGCAATAAATGCTTTGTTTGTTAATTTACAAGACTCTAACTGCCCTTTTATTACTGTAACAGCAATTCGCAAAATTGCAGAAGAGTATTAACGATCGTATCGTACCAATATCTATTGCCCGCTGCTAACGGCTTGCAATTGTACACAATCGACTGCGCGGTTCAATGTACAGCGAAATTACGAGCTTCGATATTGTTGAAGTAAGATTTAGTAGCGGGGGTGCTTGGCAACGCTCCGGGCACCTGTTGCCTGGCGTGGCCCACCCCCCTCGACCCACCCTGCGCCCCCGGGGATGTTAGATGGAAACTAATATGGAGCTTAAGCTTTGTAAGTTGGCGCAACTACAGGGAAGCTTAAGTCTAGCCGGTGCATGGAGTTGGTAAATGAGTTAGGTGTTCCTCTGAGCGGGAGCGTGTGACGTACGACGACGATTTAGTGGAGAATTAGAGACGTAGGACGTAGCGCAGTTACAGTTAAAGTTTGTTCAAACGAGACCCCGAGGACAGGCAGTCGGAGAATGTTGTACTAAGCAGTTTATGTTTCTAATTACTTAAATTGGGATAAGATCTGAATGTGGCTATTTAGTAGAATGGGTTCATGACTGTGAAATTGCTCTGAGCAACTAAATCTTTTGCGACGATGGACTTATCTTTTACTGCCATTTCAGGGAATATTGACTTTTAAGTTGTTTTTTAAGTATGCTTATCAATTAAGTTTATTGACTGCTCTTCCCTAACTTTCCCTTAGTTTGACCTACAAGGAACAATAAACAGTTTTTGTTAGTTATTTTTTATTTTTATTATAAGGTTTGTTTAGAAATGACGAGATTATAATCATGTTACACGTTTGTCTTCGTTTAAATATAGATTTCTTTCTTTAAAAAAATCAAGAAAAGTAATCTATATAATGTTCTATCTGAGTTTGGCGTACTGAAACACATTTAAATAATCACAGTGCACCAGTTGAGATTGACTCCATGATTGCTGTTTATTTCATTAAACTCGGCCCAGACGGAGATTAAATAAGTTAGTTTTAGATTTGCTAACTTCCAAGACTTGTTGGAATTGCGACAGACATCTTGGATAACTACGGGGTATGTTTCTGATGTAATATTGACCGTTGACTTTAATGAGTAGTATTCATTCATTAATTATTCCTAGATATGCTTGAATATTCCCAAATCGTCTACTAAAACGAGGAAGATAATTTTTAAACCTAGTCACTGAGTAGTATAAAAGTTTTTTCTTCCCGGACTGTCAATCCGTAACGGATGTACTCGTAAGAGCTGTGGGAAATCCTATTTCACACAGTTTTTGCTAATACAATAAAAACCGGCCAAGTGCGAGTCGGACCCGCGCACGAAGGGTTCCGTACCATTATCTATAAAAACGGCAAAAAAGTCACGTTTGTTGTATGGGAGCCCCCTTAAATATTTATTTTATTCTGTTTTTTAGTATTTGTTGTTATAGCGGCAACAAAAATACATCATCTGTGAAAATTTCAACTCTCTAACTATCACGGTTCATGAGATACAGCCTGGTGACAGAACGACGGACGGACGAACGGACGGACGGACGGACGGACAGCGAAGTCTCAGTAATAGGGTTCTCGTTTTACCCTTTGGGTACGGAACCCTAAAAACAAACTTTATAAATTCATAGAAGAATACATTTTATATATAGAGTACATTTTCAGTGCGTGTAGGGCATGTGTGAAGCTTTCTCGGGAAACCGAAGCTCAAAAACTTTATAACAATATTTGTGGCACAGTTTTTTTTCAATTCTTATGTTTTCTGACGTCATGTCAACGTGACTATTAAAAACACACGGGGCGTCCTATTTTCTATTGAAACGTATGGGGCATGTTGGGGCACGTTGGAGCACTTAAGGGTGGGGCCACAAAGACTGCCATTGTGTCCGAAGCCGGGTGCCCAATTATCTTGCCACCTAGTGCCGATCGATATTAGAGTAATTGTTCAATATATGTTTTAGCATAATACCAGTTGTTAATTTCCTTCAGCTTCAATTGAATTAAATTGAAACCACTCTACGGACCACCTCAAAATTCATTCGCGTTGTCCATGATGTTTCATTAAAAAATAAGCCTTGTTTAGGAATAAATATAGCTCCTTTATTCGCGTATTGGCTAAAAATTCGACGTGCGCGTCTTGACCACGGAGTTTAATGTCATGTTCTTGCCAAAAAAATCTCTATAGATCATGTTTATATTTTAAGCCCCAGGTTCACAGGTGCATCGTGTCGCGCGCTGCAAAAAATTTTGCTAATACCAAAAGAAACTGTATTAACTCAGACAAAAAGCTCATTTTGCAGCGTGGTCGCGTGGGTTTTACCATGTAAAGTCAATCTTTAAGTATATTTATGTAGAGCTCGTTTTGGTATTCGCAAAAAAATTTCAGCGTGTTATGTTGTAAACAAACGACTGAATTGAATTTGACAGAATTTTGGTCTTAGTTAAGTTTGATGTAAATCAAATGAGCATCATTATGTATCTAATGAAGATGTAGTTACCGCGTGTGGTGAAAGGAAATGGTCATATTATCTTAGTTGTAGCTATCCTCTATAACAAGGGTCACAAAGCCATAATTTAGTTTGGTTCTGGTTGGATTATGATGTGCCCGGGAGTGATACTATTAAGCTCATTGGGAGTACCTACCTACTCAATCACAAGTCTCTGCCTTAGTTAGTACCTACATTGATTTATACGAAAGTAGGTTTTGCTATATTTACATATTATGGATGAAAGTGATAAATAATATTATAAGAAAAAAGTTTTTTTTTATTCAGGTGTAGTTAAGTACGCAGTACAATCTTCGTGGTAATTTTTATTTTTCTTTTGAGTCAATGCAGTTTGTTTTGTTATGGCAAAAAAAAATATGCACGAGCTTCCACGCCTAGCATGCGGGGCGTTAATGGTATGACGTAATAAATGTATATCTTTGTACATCAATGGGTAAATCAAAATACGTGGAGAACATATCACTTTGGTCGAATCTCTGACTACCTTTTATTACCCTCCCAGATATATATTCCTTACAGAATTCCAAACGGACCGTACCTTCACATTTCTTTTGTTGGCGGCTCCATGTTTTGTTATTGAGGCTCTATGTACATCATCTATTGTCCTTTCACTCGTGGAAAATATATATATCAGCTTTAATCTTGGTAGGTAGATGAAACAGTTCATATGTAAGTAAATGAATAGATATAGACAGACTATTCATACTGATCTGGTCCGGCTCTATAGGAACTCATTTGAGGGATGTTAGCTATTTGTCCCGTTTTCCTCCACCTTTAAATCTTGCACAGAACGTAGTATGTGTAGTTATTTAATTGTGTTTTGAGAATGTATAGCGTCATTACCTTCATTTTGTATAATTGTTTTTGTACAATAAAAGGCTTCTTCTCCCGATGAATATTATTTAATTATCGTATTACAGAGGTTTCAATCAATATTTCACAGTAAACAGATTAAAAGTATAGGAGGACTGTCCCTCCGTGTCGTAGAATTGGTGAAGAGTGAGTGTTATCTTTGGCGTTGGCGTCTATACCGCGACCGCGCCGCTCTTATGGGAACGACGTAGTCTTAACAGTTTTTAATTAAGATAAAAAAAACACCCACAATTATAAAATCCTTATTGTAAAAAAGTAAAGACGTGCATAGACATTTCATAGACGCGATGTTTTCCTTCACCATTTCTTAGAAAATGATGATCTCGGATGAAAATGAGATTCGCACATGAGTCCCAGATGAGGGAGGCGGGTTCGAATCTGCGCACTTTGATTGCAAAGCGTGCGTTCGACCACTTGGCTACCACTGCTGTTCGGGACAATCTTTGAAGCAAGTAAATCGGATTCGGATGCCACAAAACACTTCACAGCAGCTCGCTGCATCGCACTATTCCTCAGCTGGAAATCCTCTCTTGGCCTAGTTTGTAGATAGCGTTCGAGCGTTAAAAACATTGACTATATAAACTGGATCTGCCTTTTACAGGTCTGCCCATTTGCCAAATATCTCGGTTTCAAATGGTCTTTAAACACTTAACCTCTGTACCGTGTTTGTGCTAAAATTTGTTGTGGTGTGTGTGTGTTTACAATAATAGGATTCGTGAGACGCGAGTATTAGACTACTACTACTACAGCCCTTTTTAACGTCCCACCGCTGGGCACGGGCCTCCCCTCAATGCGAGGGGGATTCAGGCCATAGTCCACCACGCTGGCCCGGTGCGGGTTGGTAGACTTCACACATCTATCGAGAACTAGTCAAGCTCCCTCAGACGTGCAGGTTTCCTCACGATGTTTTCCTTCACCGTTTCTTAGCAAGTGATAATCTCGGATGAAAATGGAGCCGGGGTTTGAACCTGCGCACTTTGATTGCAAAGCGTGCGTTCGACCACTCGGCTACCACTGCTTTGCTCGACTACCACTGCCAAGTGCCAAATATCTTGTTTGCTAGTATCAAAACGAACTGTATTTACTCATAGATAAAGCTCATAGTTCAACAAAATGTTATTGACAGCGCGAGCCAATTTTGCAGCTTGGTCGCTTTATGTATATAACTAAAAAGTTGGTTTGACGCCTCAGACAGTCTCGGGTTTTAATGTTAAAATGAAATGAAGTTTCAAATTAAATTTACCTGTGATCAAAGTTGATTATTCATTTCAAATTGAAAGCTTTTTGTTCGCAGAAATAACGGCAAGGGAATTGCATCGGGCGCGTGTATCGAAAAACGATAATTTGAATTGTTACAAAATTTTCAATGCATAAAATTTTGTCCTCTAGGCGAAACTATTCAGAAATATGACTGCGTGTTTGTTGATTGAGTGTAGATTGAATTGTGAAAATTCAAATCTTACCTAAATAAAATCTCAAAATATTAGGATCTTAAAAACCCCTTTATAGGGAACAATTTTTTTTTAAATGGAAATTATTATTCCTTGTACCCCTTTTAACGAAAATTACGCAGACGGAGGATTATAAAATTTGGCACAGTTAAAGTTTATATGGAGAAGGAGTGCAGAAGGCTAATATTTTTAAATAATATTTATTAGAAATCTATTAAATAATAAAAAAATAACATTATACAAACTACCATGCGTTTGACAAACACACATACACACAGATGTGTATGACATTTTTATATGTATACTCTTTTGTTAAATCACCTTATTAACTTGATTTATCCGCCATGTTCATCACCCATTTTTTAATTTATAATGTGTACCTATTCATTAAATTTACTGTTGCTATTACTTGCTACTAGCCAAATGCCACTAAAATACCACTAATCGCAGGCCATTCCTACTCTCCTTCCATTAAATTTCATAATTTTATTTATTTCGTAAAAAAGAAGAAGAATAACGTTGAAAGACTATGGTCGAATTTCGGCCAATTGGCGGCTACTAGTTTTGATTTATATATTAGAAAAGTATATCTTATATACATATCTACATATAGGTAACTTTTGCAAATACTGAAAATGCACGCTTTTTTATATGCTGGGAGCGCTGGACTGCATTGTCGGATGCACGGTACTTGCTACCTCTGCTCTAACGCGGAGCGTCCATTACATATGAATATTGGTGCATGAAGCCTTTCAAATATTCTATAAAATATATCGGTATTAAAAAATATTTGTTATACATACTTTTAGGTTTTTATCTAAACCGTTTTTTTTGTACATCCATATTCATATTCATATGCATATTCATTTATTTTGGTAAATATTAATTTACTTGTCAATTATATTTAATAGGAAAACAGTTAAAGTTCAGTTTCTGGTTACATAATGAGTACAAGAAAATTAATGATGTCAAACTAGAATAATAGAAGAAAATATTATAAGTCAATTATTGTCAAAACGCCATGACATAACCAATTAAATTATGTCAAATAAAAATTATATAATGTCAAATTAAATTAATAATGTCATACCATATTCTTTTGCTATATAAAGTTATGTTTACGTAACGTTCAACGTGGTACTCAAATGAAATAACGACTGTTAAATAGAGACAGGAAATTAGTGGCATACGCCCCGCGCACTCAAGGCTGTATAACAAAAAAAGTCAGTGTGTTTGTTTTGAATTTTACTGGCAGATAGCTGATGTCATAAGAAGTAACTTACGCTTTTATTTCATTCAAGAAAAATACCTAGGGTTTCTTATTTCTACGCGAACAAACTTCATGGGTAACAGTGAGTTTCACATTAAAAGTTTCCACTCTAGTGTGTGCAGTTATTGAAAACACTACGCGAGAAGTAAAAAGTTTTGTGGGAACTAGTTTAGTTAGGGTTATGACATACGCTCGAGTTGAAAGTTTGCGACGCCGATACTTGGTGTGTCTCTTGAGAATACGCAAGTTTCCAGGCAGGTGTTTCAGTAATACTGAGGTCGATGAAGTTTTGGTTAGACAATATTATCAATCAATTTATCATTCAGAGAGAGAAGAAAATATATTTTCTATCCTTTCTGACATGGGGGCGATAGGTGTCTGGGGATCTGGGGTCTTACCACCACCTCTTAAACTACTGTTGTTTCAATAGTAACAGATTTTTTTTTGTCAGATTGTGTACTTGAGTGAACTGGCAAAAACTGAAAGTAACATCAGGCATTCCTCATGTTATTCCATCAAAATATCATCATTTCACTCATTTCGTAAAAAAAGAAGAAGAAGAAGAATATTGCTGATTCATCCGCCACCTTTATCACTATCATCATCCATTTTTATTTATAATGTGTATTTATTGAATTTGTCCTTGCTATAATTACTCGACATTGCCATAAATACCGCATATCGTAGGTGCAGGCGTTCCTCATCTTATTCCATCAAAATATCATCATTTCACTTATTTCGTAAAAAAAAAGAGAAGAAAACAAAGAATATTGCTGCAAGGCGGGGGTAAGGATGTGCAGGTGGGGGTAAGGATGCTGGCCCCACTACTGTTGTTTTGTTGTTAGTTAGGAGTTGTTATCTGTCTTTTACAGATAATATATGACAGCGACTGTGGAATTCAATTTTTTTTTTAAATGAAAAAAATATAGCACATATCCTGCCCTGCGCACACTGAGACGACAAGACGAGCGCTACAAAATTACGCCTCAATGTGTCCGGGCTGTAAATCCACAGTGATACACATCTGACATTGTTGGTCTATGAATCTATTAGAATATGGTAACTTTTTATCTCCAAATATTTGTAAGAATATTTTCTACTTTTAGGGTCCCGTACCCGAAGGGTACAACGGGAATCCTATTACTAAGACTTCGCTGTCTGTCCGTCCGTCCATCACCAGGCTGTATTTCATGAACCGTGATAGTTAGACAGTTGAAATTTTCACCGATTGTGTATTTCTGTTGCCACTATAACAACAATTATGTACTAAAACAGAATAACATAAATATTTAAGGGGGCTCCCATACAACAAACGTGATTTTTTTACTCGTTTTTATAGATAATAGTGCGGAACACTTCGTGCGCGAGTCCGACTCGCCCTTGGCTGGTTTTTTTATGTACATAATACCTACTGTGCGACTTATTAACACAATTATGGATCATTAAAACCTCAGTCATTACCACTATGTAATCATAATACTCGTAAAGTGGACACTTTTATGTTCGGTTAAGTGGACACTTTTATGTTTTATGTTCGACGCAATAACTTTCGATGTGAATTTTCTACGGCACAATTATATTCTGCGGTCTGTCAGCAATATGTAAGCTTCCAAGAATATAGCCACTTCATTATAAAACTACTCTTACAAAATAAGGCTACTGTGTAAATTGTTTAGGTATAGAGTATAGATAAAAATATTGTCGTCAGACAGAATATAATATGTGACTATAAGAAAATGAATTGTATATGCAACGATATTGTATAGTAGAGTGAACAGAACGTGAGGGCTGTCATATATTTTACGTTTATTTATCCTTTTTTTTTTAACGTCGGAAAATCCTTTATGGATACCCTGCCACCTCGGGGGAAGTAACAGGGTTATGTGGGAGTCCCGGCAGAAGGCCGTATACCCACTAAAAACCGACGGTGTACCATCTTCCGCTTATATCGGGGCGCCACGGGATCGATTTCGCATGCACCACGAACGTTTATTTATCCTGCACTTTAGAAAATTTAATATTTTTAGGGATCCGTACATTAAAAGGAAAAAAAACTGAACCGTTATAGGATCACTTTGTTGTCCGTCTGTCTGGATGTCTATCTGTCAAGACCCTTTTTCTCAAAATACGCGTGCAGGTATCAAGTTGAAATTTATAACAGAGACTTATGTCTGCGGTCTCATGGTGCCCTAAAAAATCAAACTTGTAGCTTAACGCAATCAAAAGATACGGGTGGCATTTTCAGTACATTTGTACGGGAAACAAAAACCTATAGGGGACTTCCCGTTGACCTAAAATTATGAAATTTGGCAAGAAGAAACGTCTAATAGCACAAGTTAAGGAATAAATTCAATTTTTTTTTGTTAGAAAATATTTTTTTGTGATTACAAACTTATTTTGTAGCTAGTTTGTATGGGGACACCTGTACACCAACTGCAAAGTTAAGTTTGTCTCTCTCTCCAGTTTACTTCGATACAATCAGCCAAGTGCGGGTCCAGCTCGCACTTGGCTGATTTTTTTTATACTTATCACAAATCTCTACTGCACATTCTTTTCATATTTTCAAACAGCTCGCGTTATCAAAGAGCACAACACCAGTAGTCCCTAGGGAAGTCATTATAACAAGAAATCCCACAAAGGCACGGCGTGGCGGGTATGAAAATGGCGGCAGGAGATAATTCCACTGAAACCCTCCATCGTCTGGTTGCTATGGTGAAGACCTGTTGCCTCCCCGGCCGGTGCAGCCTGGGACATCGATCTGGGGGAGGGTTGGTTTGTATTTGTTAACTTATATTTTTATAACGTACCTACATCGCTGATGCATATTGAGATACAGTATCTTGTAGTATCTCTACAGGGTATTTCAAAAGTCTGAAATAATACTTTGATGTTTGCATCAATATCGGGTATACAACTGAATGGTATAAAAATTTGGTCGAAATTCCATGGTTTTCCAAATATATTTTTTTCGTCAATTTCTATAACTCGTAATATCTTGAGTCGTTTGTAAAATTTGCATGTTCTGCGAATATTAGTAGTCGCCCCTCATAAGTGTAGTTTACACTGCTGAATTGGGTAATGGATGTACCCAAAGGCCAGAACACGATACCTGTGACAAATATTCAATGGTCCTATATCTCAGAAACTATGATATTGTACCTTTCCTTTGCCGATTAACTTCGGAGCATTCAATAATCCGACCACTGAGTGCTTCAATGTATCGCAAAAGATAGCTAGGTATCGTATTACTGAAAGGATACGTTCGCAGAAAAATTGCGAGAATACCTTTTGTGACGTAGCAGCAAAAGAGTAGAATTTTATTGAGTGAAAGCTCTAGATTTTATGAGGCATTTTATTGCTTTTATAGTATCTTGAAATTCCAAGAGTGGTTGGTCTAGTGATATGAGTGTTTGCAGGTTCGATTCCCATAAGTGGCACAGTTCAGAAATAGATTTTTTGAAATTTGCCCTGTTCTGGGTATAACTGGGATCGGCTCCAGCCCATGGTATGGTACCCATAGTGCAAGGTGTTTTTTTAAGAAACGTTTAATGATTACACACTTTTTAATCACTTGTATTCGTAAATTTATTTATAGTATTATTTATACTTTAACTTATTTCCCTACAAAACTGATTACTTTCCTATCATTCGCAGTGAAGGTTCATTGGAACAATTAATGACGAAATATATTTATTATTGAAGAATGATAATGGTGTTTACAATGTGGACTACCTAGTCCCCACACTACGATTCCCTGTGTCGTGGGAGCTAGTATTATTTATGTGACATATATTAAGCATCTTTAACTACATGAAAGTAAGCATGTAGTTAAGGATGCTTAATATACGTCATAATAAAAGGAAGAGTAGCTCTCTACTCTACGCTCCCACGGCAGATCACCAACAAGATGGATAGACCTCGTGTGTGTGCAATGTTCACGAAATGCTATTAACAGAGAGAGATGGAGAAGTCTCACAAAAACCGCAACCAACCTACTAGATGATGCATGATCACGACCACTCCGTCAGAAGTGTACGACTAAGAAGAACAAAAAGAAATCTAAGCTCTTCATCTTTCATCCCTACCAATTAAGACAAAAACCTACCCGATCAACACATCCATCAAAGCAAGACGTGGGGAATTTTCTCATCTGTTCCTAATCATTTTCATGGTGATAAAGAGCGCTAGGGGTCGTAAACACATTGGATTGGTTGTGGGACCATCTCCGTTTATGAGGTTCTTGAAGATTGTGAGCGTAAGTGGCGTTCAGTGCGTTAGATACGTGCATGGTTTGGACATAATCTATTTGTATAAAAATTAATCCCTATTCCCTTTGGTCACGCCATAACGTGAGAACGAAGTGACGAATTTATTCATCTTTTTTTTTATTATTTGTAGAAGGTTCTTACGGAAAAAAAAATAAGTAATTGACAAAAAAATCATGATTAAAAAAAATTTAGTTCCTAAATTTCGCGCGTATGAAGTCGCGAAATTAATTCATTTGAAGTAACTGTGTATAATGTTAAAATGACATCTGTTTACATAATGCATATTATGAAAGTATATAGGTACCTACAAAAAAATTGGCTGTCTTCCTGTCTGTTTGTTCTGGGTAGGTAATCTCCAAAACGGCTTTTTGTGACAACCACAAAATATTGTATTAATTGTCCACTAAAAAGTGTGTTAATACCTAACAATGATTGCAAATTACAGCATCATGAGCAGCAAGGTGTATCTTGCACGCAAATTTCCTAAAAACCTTACAAACCATAACTGGCCCCGTATAAATAATTACAAGTCCCAATTAATCTCTCATTTAGCCGGCTCTTCGGGCTCTGATTACAGGATTACAGCGATCCACGGTGCCCCACGGTTATCCCCGGCGACTCCGCACCCCTAATCGACTCAACCTGGCGGATTAAAAAAACGAGAAAGCGCTTGTTAGTTGAGATTTGATTAGCAGAATAATCCCAGGACTGTTTGAACACCTTTTGCAGCAATATTATCCTAGTATTACTTTGATATTCATTTTGTTTCACAGTTTTTGAGTGATTGAAACTATTATTAAGTTTTGAGTGGGGTCATTCATCATAATTACCTTTATTACCTATTATTGTTTATTGAATTGTTCTAGCTATAATTAACCCGTTAATCGCAGGTGCAATAATTTCACAAAATTTCATTATTTCGTAAAAAAACAAGCAGAAGTTGGGGAAGTTTTATTTGACCTGATTACATGTTGAATTTTGTTCCTATATTTCTTATTGCGTTGTAATAATCTTGATATTGGTGTGTATATTGGCATCAAGCAAATCTACATCAGACTAAGCGTATCACTGTCCTTGTCTAACTATAACTTATGAGTGAGACGGCAATATTTTAGTAATGTCAAAAAAATATTTAGTTGTAGTTTGTATACAAATATATTGACATGAATTATACTTTTGGAGGTGTGTGAGGAACAGGGTGTAAAGTTCCTCATCCACCATCGAAAAGGGAGGATCCTCCGACCAGACGGGTGTTGTGTTTGGTGGGCCCGACGGTTGTTGTCGGGTTCTTGTATATATGTGCAATCGCTCGGATCGCTTTAAAATCGCGATGCAGGATTTAGTTCGTATGTTCAGTTTAGGATGTAGTTCAGTTTTCATTAAATTAACTTTGGGAGATATTTGGAAATCCCAGCCGAAACGGGTTTTAAAATATTCGCATCTACGTTGATTAATATCGCTGGTATGTTAGGAATGAATATTGCAAATCGGACGAATATTTCAGTAAATTCGTTCGGCTATAAAACTATGGAAGTAATATATTGTGAAAATACCACCATCCAGCAGCTTATCACACTATTTACTTTGATTTATTGATGGGATTTGTATAATAATGACTTTTGGAAAATTAAAAGCTTCATATTATACATCATCAAAATAAAATAAATACATCATCACGCCTGTATTCCCCGAAGGGATAGGCAGAGGTGCACTGCAGTGCGCCCACACTTCGCCGATGTATTTTTGGTCCCAATGTAATAGGGGGCAAGCCTATTGCCAGTATACCGGGCACATTCTCCCTCAATACGAGGGAGATTTTTGGGCTATAGTCCACCACGCTGGCCCAGTGCGGGTTGGTGAACTTCACACGCCTTTTTAAAGACGTGCAGGTTTCCTCACGATGTTTTCCTTCACCGTTTCAAGCAAGTGGTAATCTCGGATGAAAATGAGCTTCGCACATAAACCCAGAGGTGCGAGCCGGGGTTTGAACCTGCACACTTTGATTTGCAAGGCGTGCGTTCGACCACTCGGCTACCACTGCTTACTTCATATTACTTGCTCCATATTATGTTAAAGAAAATTCAATAATTATAAAAGTATGATAGTTTGAAATAAAACTATTTTACGGATTTTATCGCGTTTATTTACTATTTTATTTTCCCGACGTTTATCCTCGCAAAAGAACACCGACTCCGACCAAAGATGATACGTGAGGCCATTGAAATTAAAAAACATCCTAATTTCAATAGGGAAGATGGCTGGGTGCTACCACCAACTTAGGGTCCAGTAATTAATATGATTAAATCCAAAACCAAGTGTACCATTGCAAAACCTCAAGACACCGTAAGCACTTTCTGCGTGGATCGGACCGCAAACAACAACTAAATATTTACAACAGCCGAAACGTCGGGAAAATAAAATAGTAAATAAACGCGATAAAATCCGTACTATAGTTTTATTTCAATGTATAGTATTCGCGTAAATATAAGAAAACACTATGATAGTTATAATATCTTTATACAAGCCACAATATTGAATTTAAATTGTAACTCGAGGGGTGAAAGGCTTATTCAGTTGAGCGATATTTTTTTTTAACTTTACTGTCGAGCATACTCATTCGACGCAGAAAAAAACGCGGATCTATACAAATAAATAAAATTGGAGTGTCTGTTTGAAATATCAAAATAACATCTTCTTACCTAATGCATATGAGAATATATACGATACCTATAAAGAAAATGCAATTTTCAAAATTTTTGCCTGTCTGTTTGTTTGGGGTAAACTTCTAAACGGCTGAACCGATTTCGACGGAACTTTCACTGGCAGATAGCTAATGTTCCAAGGCGTAACTTAGGCTACTTTTATTTTAGGAAAAGCATTAGGTTTCCGCGGGATGAACATAAAACCATTTTTTCCGGGTAATCTACCTAAAGCCCACGCGGGCGAAGTCGCGGGCACAGCTAGTAGGTACCAAATATGTATTTAAGTCAATATCGCCCAAAAGTGTCGGTTAAGTCAAAGAGCCTTTTACCCTTCAATATGAAGACCCCAAGGAGACTTTCTAAGTCCAAAAAATCCGTTAACACCTGCCCTCGAGTACCTAAATATAGATAATTCACCTCGATTTCAATGCGTAACCGAATAAAATATTTTTCATTGCCTTTGTTCTACGACATTAACGCGTTTCAGCCAAATTTATAGCTAGTTCTAGTTTATTTCTGTTTGTATGTGCACGTAAATCGTCGGCGCCGTGAATCAATCAATAGAATTAATCTATTCTTTGCACAATTCAAAATATTTACGGAGATTTTAAGTTTTTTGAGTGTGTATAAAATGCGTAAACACGGACGCAGTATCAATCATTACCTTGTCATCTGAATAATAAAGCGATGAAACGTTGAATAAATTTATCCGTGTTACGCACATTCCACGCAAATTGTCTGCTGCTGTACATATAGCGAATAAAATAAGTTGATATCTTCCTAGGTATACAATGTGAATTAGAATGGGTTTAATAAGCCTGCGACCCTTAGTCATAAACGGAATAGATAAATTTTGAAGACAGAATTTATCGATAACCCTTTTTTTCTAACAAAATTAGGACATTAATTTATGTCTATGCTTTCACAAGCCTTGGCTTGGTGAGGAGCTAGTATCTTCTATTGTGTTAATCTTAAGATTAAAGGGAGTTTAAAAGTAACAGCGGAATTTAGAGCTGTGTTGCGCTGAATTTTAAGGTAAACTGAATATCTCATATAAACAAAATCTCATCTAAAAATATATTCCTGACTTCACATTAACTTTAACAATAAGCTTAGAGAACCTATATTTTAAGGGTTAGTTTAAGTTAGGCCATTTGAAATCTCACTGTATTTTTTTAAAGGTTTATACCGTTACAGCAATCTTTTCGATATCTCTAATTAAAACTGAGTAAGATAGACTTTTTATCGATGCTGTAAAATACTCCGTACCATTTAATTTGGGTTACGGTATACCGTTATTACTGAGTCCCTGATTTCGAGGGTTGTATCGTAATTCTGTTTGTTGGTCACTCATCGCCATGACGACCCCTTCACCGGAAACCGGAGTGTTTTACGATCAACCATTTATCGTGGTGAGTGTCAAAAAGTCTATAAAGCCGGCCAGTTCGAACGTGACGACGCAGACAGTTAACAGCATACAGACTCTGTGAAAAACGAACTCTGTGTCAATATGAATAAAGATTGAATTTCCGTGATAAAAGCTACGCCTTCCATGTCAAAATTCACTCGCAATGTCAGTGTCATTTAGTTGAAGAATAAACTTTTTGTATGAGGCATTAGAGTTTGTTTTGGTATGGCAAAATAATTACGCGCTACTGTTGACGTCCCAGTGTGCGGTATATTACGTAACTACTCTACTTGAGTTAGTAGTTACGTATGTAAAAATGTGTCAATACCAAAATGAACTGTATTAACGCACACATAAAGCACATTTTTCCACAAAATATCATCGTAGCGGAGGCGAACTTATTTGCCAGGTCGCGAGACGTGCCACGGAGATTAATGTTTATAATTATTGGCACAGAGTATATATTTCACTAAATAATATATTTAGATTAAATTAATAAACTCACAATTTATAGAAACAAGGCAAGGATTTTGTTTAGCTTATCGCAAAAAAGCAAGTCCTTATCGCCCCCAAAATAAGGACAATGTCATTACAGCGAGTGATTTATAACTCCTTAAACGTTAATCTTGAGAAAGGACCTAAAGCTTCAAGTTACATTATCAGTCAAAACAAGTGTCCTAATAGCTATTCGCGATTAGATAAACAACTGGCAAGGCCGTTACATTTTAATTGAAGATTTATTTTGTTTCCCCATCTTTTCCTTATAAACAAATAACATGTTGAAACGAATGTTTTCTTTGTTAGGCAGTTATTTAAAAAAAAAAAAGATGAAACTGATATGTCAAAACCTCGCCGTATCTATACAAATAAACAAAATTGAGGTGTATGTTTGTAATGTCCAAATAAAAGGTCATATATTATGATAGTTTGCACACTACCTATAGCACAACACAGTTTTTTTGTCTGCCAGTCGATCTATCTGCGTGTATGTTTTTGACTGAACTTTAACTAGCAGATAGCTGATGTCATAAAGAGCAACATATACTACTTTTAATTAAAATATATTATTAGCGTTCCCACGTGGATGAAGTCGCGGGGTCAGCTATTAAAATTATAATCGCAAAAAAAAGATAAAATAGATTTCGTGTTTTGATATGGAAAATATACCTAGCTCGGAATGGTTTGTGTAAATATGCACACTAATAGCGAAGTAACTTTTACTACTTGATAATTAAGAGAAAGACTTCTTGGAAAGTGCGTAGAAGTGTAGAAAGAGGACGCCCAAAAAGAACCTTTCAGGACCAGGTTCACGGTCTCTTACAGAAAGGTCAAGTCCGTAGCACCTTCAACCGACGGAAGTGCATGAAAAGATGTATGACTGTGGATGAAGCGAAAGAAGTATGTCAGGATTGTAGCAAGCGGTTGTCTTTGCCTACCCTCATAAGATACAGGCGTGAGTATATGTATGTATCTACTTCTTAGAAAGATTATTTTAGTAGTCACTACTCAATATAGTGAATACACCGTAGAGTCACCCACTCGTCCCTATATTAGGTCTTCGACGCATCACGAAAATGAGTTTAGTCATATTTCATTTTCGTTACGTTCTTCATCAATTTATTTGAACGGATATAATGATTATAGTCTTTATATGCTAAGCTATAAAGTTGATATTCGCTTATTCAAACAAGTTCCTTTAGCCGAGTAAGCAACAGGTAGACGAAATACTAAAATAAATATTGGGTAAGTTTTCTTAGAAAGTATTTGGGTTGGTATTAGTAGTTTCAATATGCCATAGTGTTTATATTGATGTTTATCGTTTACATGTCCTGAATTTTAGTAGTGTATTGCGTTGTAAATTTGAGTTTTATACAAAACGTACTTAGAGTCTTCAAATGAGCAGGTTTGAACTTGCCTATATACTTTCTTGATTCCCAGAATTGTCTTTTTTTTCTGCTGACTTGCTTCATGATCATGACTTCTTTTAGGTAGGTATAATATATAAAGTCGCATATGTAAAAATATGTTGACACTACTTAAGGATTTTAAACCGAATTTTGTACGTGACGCTATCAAAAATTTATTAGAAAGGTTTAATCACACCAATCGCGACGTTAATACATTTTTGATGAGGCTCCGCGAGCGGTCAGCAGTTCGATAGGCAATATGTCCAAGTTATTGTTTTTCATACTGTGTTGTGTAATAAAATTGGAGTGTCTGTTTGAAATATCAAAATAACATCTTCTTACCTAATGCATATGAGAATATATACGATACCTATAAAGAAAATGCAATTTTTAAAAAAATTGTCTGTCTGTTTGTTTGGGGTAAACTTCTAAACGGCTGAACCGATTTCGACGGAACTTTCACTGGCAGATAGCTTATGTTCCAAGGCGTAATTTAGGCTACTTTTATTTTAGGAAAAGCATTAGGTTTCTGCGGGATAAACATAAAACCATTTTTTCCGGGTAATCTACCTAAAGTCCACGCGGGTGAAGTCGCGGGCACAGCTAGTACCAAATATGTATTTAAGTCAATATCGCCCAAAAGTGTCGGTTAAGTCAAAGAGCCTTTTACCCTTCAATATGAAGACCCCACTATCAAGGAGACTTTCTAAGTCCAAAAAATCCGTTAACACCTGCTCTCGAGTACCTAAATATAGATAATTCACCTCGATTTCACTGCGTAACCGAACAGTTCTTTGTGGAATGAACTTTTTCAATGTGTCAATACAGTTCGTTTTGCTATGGCAAAAAATTGAAATTCTATATACTAAAAGTGTTGCCTTCTTATTCATACGTTACGGCCGTAAGTAGTACGGCAATATGCTTAGGTTAGTGTCTACATACTGCTACAGCCCTTTTAACGTCCCACTGCTGGGCACGGGCCTTCCCTCAATGCGAGGGGGATTCAGGCCATAGTCCACCAAGCTGGCCCAGTGCGGGTTGGCAGACTTCACACATCCATCGATAACTAGTCAAGTTCCCTCAGACGTGCAGGTTTCCTCACAATTTTTTCCTTCATCGTTTCATAGCAAGTGATAATCTCGGATGAAAATGAGATTCGCACATAAAACCCAGAAGTGTGAGTCGTGGTTTGAACCTGCACAATTTGATTGCAAGGCGTGCGTTCGACCACTCGGCTACCACTCCTATGTGTGTCTACATATTTGACACAAATATTGTTGACCAATGTATTTTGTTGTCTACATGCATGATAGGCAGTTACGTCGTCCGAAGATTATTTAAGTTTAAAAAAAAAATGCAAAATGATAATTTTAATAGCGACTTTGTAATTAGTCAGTGGTATCACTATCAAGGTTCTGCATTAAGATCAGGTCATCTCAAGGTCCATTAAAGTAAGATTAGCGAAATTGCTAGAATTTTGATATTCATTACAGCGTTAGCAGCCTCTCTTTTAGAAAATATCGATTAAAGATATCGAAATATCAATAAAAAATATGAAACCATTCTATGATATTATAATAGAGTACCAGTCCTACTCTGCTCCAAGGGGTTCAATTAATTCAAAATTGCCATGGTTTTGTTTAGGCTCTACGCATACTTACACATGTGTAGGTATACCTTACTATTTCGACTTTTTGCTGCATCAGTATGGCTTAAAAATAATGGTGCATTATTGTCTATTCCCGGATATAATTTACTTAAACATTTTTTTTTAATATTATGTTATATAACAGTTAAAAAAAGTTGTCTTCGATGACATTTAAAAGCTACAACCAAGCTATATTACTAACCAAACAACATTTTTAATTCATTTTCACAGCTGTTTTAACGGAAAGTTAGATATTTGTTTGCAACATAACTACAAGTTACCCGGCTGAAACATATTATAAATTAATATAAAGCTTGTAAAATGATTGAAAATATTACTCCACAAAACGTATTTGTAATAATTATCTGAGATTTAATTATCGGTCAGATTAATATCTGTCGTCGACTTATATTAATCACGCCAAACAGTAATGTTCTACAATAGATTCAATTTCTTCGAGGGTCATGAAGATAAATGGTCATGAAACTAACATTGATAAATTAAATGGGATTTGTAGAGAATAATATGATAATGAATAATGCAAATAACGCGAAATTACAAGACTGTTGGTTAAAACGATATTTCTACTTCATATAAAGAGTGTGTAGTCACAAAAACACAGTGACAATGTATAGTTACTAATATATAGAGCAGTAGGGAGTACCTTTAACAAGTTGCTAATAGTTAGCTACTTGCTAGAGTTCAAAGTTCACGTGAAAATAATCAATATATACAGGGTGTTTCAGAAGTCCGAAATAATACTTTGGGTACATATACGGCAGCTCATATGTGGATGCTTAGTGAAGACAGTTTATACCTAACTATTATAGTTTCTGAGTTACAGACCCTTGAATATTTGTCACAGGTATCGTGTTCTGGCCTTTGGGTACATCCATAACCCTATTCAGCAGTGTAAACTACACTAATGAGAGGCGGCTAGCAATATTCACAAAACAGAACATGCAAATTTTACATAGGACCCGAGATATTACGGGTTATAGAAAATGACGACGAAAAAAAAGTTGGAAAAACATGGTCGAATTTCAATCAAATTTTTATACCATTCAGTTGTATACACGATACTGATGCTAGCGTCCAAGTATTATTTCGGACTTCTGATACACCCTGTATATATAGCTAAGAGACAAAAAATCCCTAAAATTTGTAATTGCACCTATAATGACATTTTTAGTATAAAAGTGTCGTGCCGCTTCCTACTTTGATAATATAACTATTTCACAAATAATTAATATAACTACTCATTTAGAATTTCCCTTCCCTTTGAGAGCCGCGATCTGAGAACCCTTTAATTACGCCCTGGGCGCACAGAGGCGTCAAAATTCGCGCAACCAATCTATTACTCACACCAAAACTAATAAAATACGTATCGCCAGACAACATACTTGTCTTATGCTCCCAAACTAAGTAAAGCTAGTACTGGGGGCGATCCCAGTTATACCCAGACCAGAGCAAATTCCAAAAAGGTAATTTCCGAAAATTTTCCTTGACGGGAATCAAACCCGCAACTACCAGGTGTTGTGAGTCGAGCGGCCGTCTCTCAAACCACTAGACCAAGCCTTTTTCAATGTTGAACTGTATTAACTCAAAGAAAAAGCTCATTTTTAGGGTTTGTATCTCATGAACCGTGATAGTTAGACAGTTCAATCATCAATGACGCGAGCAAATTTTAATCCGTGGTCGTAGCTTCTACCATAGATATTCAACCTCTATGTGTATAAGCACTGAGTCTATTTTGGTATTGGCAAAAAAACCGCCCCTGTAGGCTCAGGGATTTATACCGTATTTGTCACATGGCACAGGTACATAATATGAGATATTATAATTAAATGTGACGCGGTGAGCACGTATCTCATAACGTGGTTTAATTATGACGAAACTCAATAATTACCATCAAGCTTCCGACTCTTGTGGGGTTAATAGAGTTGTCACATAATGAAAACCTGTTAGCGCATTCTCTATGGCATTAAAAAAAAGTGTTTCTAACCGCCACTTCTTTCGCGCAGACTTCGATTACTCAATGTCGTTATAAATTACATAAAAGCTTATATGTTATTCTGATGTATAAACAATAATACTGGAAAGTTCTATAAATATCTGTTCAGTAGTTTTTGCATGAAAGAGTAACAAACATCCATCTATGCATCCATCCATCTATTCTCACAAACTTTCACATTTATGATAATGGTAGAAGAAGATTTATTTCAATTCAATTTTAGCGTGAATGTGAGGTATACACACACAGCGCACTGAGATCTAGACACTTTAAACAAACACACACATTGAAACTAACTTTTAGGTAATACTTTTGTTATTAAGTCTAAGAAGGCAAAGGACAGTGGACATCCACTGAGATAAGAAAAAAGGGTGCAACTAATGTCTACGCGGTCATGCTAATTTTAACTTTATTTAACGAAACTATTTACAATAATATACAACTTAACATTTAAATAGTAAATAATATTCTTTTTTTATAGCCTTTCTATGTTCCACTCCTAGGCAAAAGACTCCCCTTTACTTCTCCACACATAATATATTTTTATTTAGTTTTTAGTTTTATTATATAGATATTTAAAATGTAACAGTTACTGTACCTATATAAATAGATAAATTAATTCTGTGCCAATATAAATAGCGATTGAATTTCTGTGATAAAAGCTAAATTCTTTCGAACTGTTAACGTAATTTCGTTGAAGATTGAACTAATTCTATGAGTTAATACTCATAGAAATGGTTCATGAGTTAGTAGTGACTCATCGTACTCTTGCAGCAAAAAATGATAGTGGATGGCCTGTTATAAACCCATTAAAATATCTCATCATCTCGTAAAAACCAATCACGCCGAGATATGCTCGAGACACCAGGAAAAGTGGGAAATATGCCGTGCAAAGAAAAAAATATAAAGCGTAGGCGACTAACCGCTGACAGGGTCACGTCACCGGGAGGCTCACTTGACTTAATAGGAAGTTTAATTGCCGCGTAGTCTATTAGATTTTTTAACCGACTTCAAAAAGGAAGAGGTTCTCAATTCGATTGATATTTTTTATTTGTTCATGTACCCCGATTACACTGAGATTTATGATCCGATTTACGTGATTCTTCTTTAGTTTGATGCGGAATAGTTGCTATTTGGTCCCATAAACATTTAACATAGTTTAGCTCAGTAGTTGTTTTTTTACACTAAAAATCGTGAAAAAAAATTGTAACAAAAAACAAAAATCGACTTCAACCTTCTTGTTTATTGTTAAAAAAAAATATATATATACGTATACTTCTTTATTTTATAACATACACATACCTACTGAGTTTCAACTCCAAGAAACAATTCTTGCATATTTTTATTTGAAGTCGGTTATAAATGATTTAAGCGGGTTTCAGACTACGCTATAATATAATGGCATATAGTTACTTGTAACATCAGAGATCTACCAGCAAAAGACGAGTCAAAATCGGTCTACTCGTTTGCGAGTTTCACTGCGACAAGAAGACGCACAGACAGACGAAAAATGCGTTTATGTTGTACGTAGCGTGTATACAATTCATATGCATTTAGTAAGTACCAGTTATTCTGACATTCGTGGGCAAGAACGCCTGCCTTGCACGTAAGGGGAGCAAGTTCAAACCCCGGGCACGCACCTTTGAGATATTTTTATGTGCGAATGTCATTTTCAACAATGATTACCACTTGCTGAACGGTGAAGGAAAACACCGTGAGTAAACCTGCATGTCTATTGAAAGGCGTGTGAAATTTACGACTCCGCACTGATCCAGCGTGGTGGACTATGGCCCAAATCTCCCTCGTATTGAGGGGGAATATGCCCGGTATAATGGAAATAGGCTCGCCCCCTATTACATTGGGACCGAAAATACATCGGCGAAGTATGGGCGTACTGCAGTGCACGTCTGCCTACCCCTTCAGGAGTGATGATGATGTATATAAAAATACACCTCAATTTTATTTATTGGTATAGATCAAACATTAGAAATAGATAATGCATCAGCTTTGGCTTTGTAGAGAGTCGTCTGTGTCGCTCAAATCTATTTTACCTTTTATCACCTTTTACCTTAATAGGTAATTAATCTCTTGCTCTCGTATCTGATATTCCTTTGTACAATAGAGACGACAATATATGAAGCTGAAACTAGCCGAAAATCTCTTTCATGTAATGTATGTCGGATTTACATGTTAAATACAGATGTAGAGCGGGGAAAACAATTTATCAGAAAAGAGTACTTTGTACCAGTTCACTTTTAATACTCTGTAGCTGTAATCACAAGTAGAGGCCTCGTTCACACGCGCACCACTGAATTTGAATGATAGCTACTATGTTCTAGTTAGGGCTAGTTCAGACGTAGTATTTTCACAATATCGTCTGTTATTGTTGCAGGGACTTAGTAAACAGCGTTTGACAACACTAAACATACTTTTTGTGTAATTTCAAACTCAGTTAATTAATACGTTATACGTATAGGCCTGCTTTACAAATTGACAAGTGAATTAAATTGATGCCATAAAAATGTATACTAATAATATCTAGGTTTGTTTTATTACTGAAAATATACACCAACCAGATGCTTGTGAGATCGCGTAGGTACTAGTGCCGAGATCATTTTATCATCAGCAAAATTAATTTAACTTGCACAGTATCTCTATGAGGAACAAAGATATTTCTAAGGTCCTAAGAAAATATGTTATCCTAAATAATTTAAAAGTATTTTTTTAATGTGAAACATCTGTGACGCGCTTTGTGAGTGACAGCGACTGTTGATGCGGAGATGCCGTGATCCCAAAACTTCGAGCAGCTTCGTGGGTCCTCAGTTCTTTTCGCCGCTTAGACTCCGCTCACTCGTCGCTACGACGTTTATGTTTTATGTTTCACATCTGCCAGGCGTCCCGCGACGGCTCAGTTTTTTTTTCCAAATAATTTTCGTTGGTTAAAATGTGTCAACAAAGTGAGAAATATAAATGTGTCGCTGTATATCCTGGCTAACGAGAGTAACAGTATTGAGGACGTATAGAAGGATGAGTCTCAAAAAAATGTCTTAAAAGCAAAACATGTGTATTGCCACCTTTACGCGCATGTACACACACCAGCGGTCGGCTCTCACAATGATTTACATTTATATTGGTGAAGTTCCACCACAGGTCTGACGTTTTGACTGACGCGTAAACACGCTGCGCGCGATGATATTGCAGTGTACCTGCTACCCATGTAAAGGTAGAACAACTCAATTTAGCCGGCTCCAGCTCAGTGCTACTTTAGAATCCAATCCGAATTCAGCGTTTAAATAAAAAGGAATATGTTTTATTTCCGTCATTTTCCGTTTGTATAGCTTGAGGTAAATAAAGTTTTTGCTTTACTAGTAATTTCAGATTTATATTGCTACTTAGCTAAATAATTGTGAGCTTAAATGGCCAGGGTTGAGATCGTACACGAATCCTCTCGAATACCAGGAAAGCCCTAGTGGTTATTGACAATGTGAAAATCTCTTTTTTGAAAACTATGCGCAAAAAACACAAGAATTGAGACCGCCTTTTGGATAGACCTAGGGCTGGTTAGCGACAAGGTATACTCATAAATGAATAGCGGCCCGTCCCGCACGGGTTTATAATATAGCCTATGTTACTCAGTGATAATGTAGCTTCCTAATGGCAAAATAATTTTTGAAATCGATTCAGTAATATTTAAGTTTATTCGTTACATACAAAAATACAAATCTTTCCTCTTTATAATATTAGTATAGATATCGCCAGACCATACATACTACTCGTATGATCCCAAACTAAACAACGCTTGTAGTATTGGTATCATACAATGGACTTGGGCGATCTCAGCTACACTCAGACCCAGGGCAAATTCCGAAAAGGTTACTTCTGAAATTTGCCGCTGATGGGAATTGAACCAGCAACTATCCGATGCAGTGAGACTAGACCTCTAGATCAACACATCATCGTATAAATACAGGATGTCTCAGAAGTCCGAAATAATACTTTGACGTTTGCTTCAGTATCGGGTATACAACTGAAGGGCATACAAATTTGATCGAAATTGGATCATGTTTTATCATGTTTTTTTGTCGGCAATTTATGTAACTCGTAATATCTCTGTGATAGACCCGAGCTAGGCCTAACATCGAAGCGAAGTTGTATTTTTAAAATTATGTTAAAATCTTATGACCCTCGATTTCAAAGTTACAGTGTTACTTGCGGTTAAGTACTTTGTTCAATTATTAGGGTTAAACTAGTTGTCCTTTAACGAGTTGGAAGTGTAGCTGGGACCCTATTCATTGTTGGTAGCACCTCTAGATCGAGTCTAGCCCCTAGCGACTCCTGTTGCCCGGCGTCCGGACCGGGACAGATTTGTGAGTCTAGGCGTAGCCTGTTCCTTCAGAGCTGATCCAAAGATGAATTAATGTACTATTGAGCATTTAACGAACAAGCGTCTAATCGAAGATTGATGCGAGTTATCTATTTAGCCGGGGCCGTACCTCCAAAACAAATCTAGCCTCTACCGACTCCTGTTGCCTGGCGTCCGGACCAGGGCAGATATGCGAGTCTAGGCGTAGCTTATTTCTTTGGTATCGAACCGGAACTGCCAAGTACTCAAGTGCGTTTTATAGTACAGCATCGTGCACTTTGTTTATTCTTTATTTTGTGTTATGGGGCCCCTATTATAATATATTTTTATTGCGCATTATTATCGCCATAGCGATTTTTGTTGAGCACTGTACTGGAGTTGGGCAAGATCTCTAGACCGAGGAAATATTTGCGAGGCATTTATTAATGAGTTTGTAAATCGATTATTGATATGATATTGATATGATATTGATAAAGATATTGATATGTTACTGAAAAAATATCGATCAGTCATTGATCGGTCAATTATTAGAACGATATATATATATAATCATTTATTGCATCAACTATCGATCTTAGCTTGCAAACGCTCAAAAAGTAGTCTAAACAAATTGCTTTAGAGTAACAGTTGACTCAAAGCCTGGTAATTTATATATATGAATGATTTTAGCTATACTAGTGGCTCGTTAGGTGAATCAGGGGTTTGTAGAGTACAAACGCACACTCAAACAGAAATTCAGTACTTGTTTATTTCATGTAAGCACAAACACACAGACATATAAAACAATGCAGGCATAAACAGATAGGTAAGGCTTATTCTAAAGTTCGTGGTTATATTTATGATATTGTACTGGTCCCGCCACTGATGGCACGATCGAATAGTTTGTCTAGGCAGCCTAGCCCTAGAGAAGCTTTTCGTCAAAGCCTCCCTTTCGCTTAAACGCGCCTCAGATAAATAAGAACATCTATGCCCTTACTTATCCTACACAACCAGTACAAAGGCTAAGATTTAATATTTACAGTATTCGAAAGGTTTCAAGCTTAATAAACTTGGACTTTTATAAGAAATGGCTTTTGTGTCAATGTATATGAAATAACCACGGACAAGTAATTATTCATAATTGTGTACGATGTGTCAGGAGCATGAAATTGCGAGTTTATTAATTAGTCTTTATTTAGTACGTCATGATGAAATTCAGGTAATTAATAGACCTATAGGTCATAAAGAAAGTGTTCCAGACAAATCGCATAGATACAACATTCGTACAAATAGGTACTTAGCTTTAGTTCAGCCTCCAGCAAGACACTGACTTTACTTTATTGAACTATACTAGATTGACCAGAGACAAACACTGACGCTAACGATAGAATAATACAAATATGCTAGAAAGGTACTGAACAGGACGACCACCAGACGAAGACTTCCCTAAACTTAAAGCTACTCAGGCGCCGCTGATCTCCTCCCATCAGGAACTCTCGGGGCGTGGCCTGCGTCGGATCAGCCAATCCAACAACCGTGTTACTATAATGCCGCTATTCCGCTGTGACGTCGACTTGTCGAGACAATGCCTGTACGTTGCCCGCAACCGGACTAGATGGCGTCAGCTAACTCGCATAGATCCAATGGCGCTGAAACATTATAATTTAACCAGCTTTAATTCAAGCTAATAACAGTGTTCAAAGTATAAAACGAGTTATACGATCAGTCGTGATATGTTTTATTTATTAGAGTGAATGATAACTTGATAAGAGTTTGTGTGATAATTAATCACAATTCTTTAAAATCGACAGGCGCCATTGCCAACCTTAAAGAATCATATTATTCTATGATAAAGCCTTAATTCTAAAGCTTATAACTAAATTCCCATGTTCATGCAATGTCTTAATACTACCATTCATTAATTTTAAAACTATTGTCTAAACATTGTATATTCGAACCATTCCCACGAATCCCAGACGAAGCAGGTAGTGGAGCCAACACGTGTAGAGTGCCGGCAATTAAATAAATCTTTTGTACAAGTGGACTGTTGGAATGAATAGCTTTTAGTGTTCGATTGTTACCACTTGTAAAATCTCTGGGTCCCTTTTTGTTTATACTCTGCACATGTTTGAGTTCTTAGAAAGTTAGAGACAACACAAAAAAAAATAACATTCAGTAATTGATGGATCACGGTTCCATCACATCTCGAGTCCTATTTAAAATTTGCATGTTATGTTTGGTTGGTGAATATTGGTAGTCATCCCTCATAAGTGTAGTTTACACTGCTGAATAGGGTTATGGATGAACCCAAAGGCCAGAACACGATACTGTGACAAATATTCAAAGGTCTATAACTCAAAAACAATTCTAGTTAGCTATAAACTGTCTTCACTAAGCATCCACATATGAGCTACCGTATATTTACCTAAAGTATTACTTCGGACTTCTGATACACCCTGTATATACTGTTCTTATCAATGTTAATTCAATCTATACATAGGTAGACCATGTGTGTAATTATTAGATTATACGAAACCTTGTGTTAATCAACGTCATCTTAGAACTGAACTTAGTTACACAAAGTGATTGGAAACGTAATAACATGAGCGACGACCCAGAAACTCAACACCATTTAATTATCAGATAATTCGATGGGATTATCTCTGACCTGTTTCATACATTTATCTATTCCCCCCCTTAGTGTGCAAAATCAAAATCAAAATGTTTTTATTCGTGTAGGCCAAAAAGCACTTACAAATAGTCAGCTTCTACCACCGGTACGGAATGCTGCTTCCACTAAGAAGAGCCGGTAAGAAACTCAATGGTTACTCTTTTCAAAATGATAATTGCGAGTGATACATTCTCAGGAGCAGCAACGCCATGAGAGCAGACAGCACCTTTGCCACAGTACTAGAGAAGAATTATACTCACGGTAGTCTAATATTAAATACAAATATAGTCTTTACAGCATTCGGATTATATTTCATTTCGTCCGTTTAAAATGTGTAGCACCTTGCACCCAAGATTATTGTTTTTGATAATGCACTCTGAGTCTACATCATTAAAGATTGAATATCTATGGTGAAAGTCTGTCCACCACGCCTTGACAATCACTGGCGTCATCGATGACATGTCGTTGAATAATGAGCTTTTTCCAAGAGTTAATACAGTTTGTTTTGGTATGTGGAAAAAATGTTTGAGTGAATTTTGACGCGCGTGTAGGTGCAGAGTTTAAACGTGTTTTAGGTCACGTTCCGCTAATACAGACGGGTGAAGTAAAGTTTTTTCGACGCAATAACGTGTGGTAATCTTGTGTTGCTTTTATGACACTTAAAAAAAAGACGTATTGTGTTGTTATAAAAAGTCTACCTTAAACTTTCTTGTACTACAAAATTTTCCAAAAGTGTAGTAACACTGTGCCAGCTATTAAATTCTGCTCTTATGATTATTTAATGGGTGTAATGTGATGTTTTCTGTATTTTTATGTTAGTCTGCCATTCGGTTTGTTAGTCACTAAAGTTTAAATGCAAAATTAAGCAAAAGACAACTGCGTGTACATAAATAAAATCGCTTTGTTGTAATCGTCACCCAATTACGTCTATTCATGTAATAAATATTATTTCTTACCTCTAATGATACGTGAAACAATTTTTTAAAACTAGTGGTATGGATACCGTAGTCTCGTAGCAAGAACTCGTAGCAACTCGTAGCATATCGTAGGCGTGATGCGTAGAACATTGTAGATTTATATTCATTTTATATTTTTGTAAGGTACATAAAATGCGCTAACGCTGTAAATACAGTATAGTATTAATAATATATCCAAAAATTTAACATATAATAAATTGTAACTAGTAACAGATAGAATTTGTTAAATTTATTATATAATACATCATCATCACGACGCTTGTATTCCCCGAAGGGGTAGGCAGAGGTGCACTGCAGTGCGCCCACACTTCGCCGATGTATTTTGGTCCCAATGTAATAGGGGGCGAGCCTATTGCCATTATACCGGGCCCACAGGTTTCCTCACGATGTTTTCCGTCACCGTTTCTTAGCAAGTGATAATCTCAGATGAAAATGAGATTCGCACATGGAACCCAGAGGTGCGAGCCGGGGATAGAACCTGCGCACTTTGATTGCAAAGCGTGCATTCGACCACTCGGCTACCACTGCTATTAAAATTTATTAAATTTATTATATTATTCCCTTATCTCAGCAAGTAAATAAGACAAACTTTGTCTTCTAAATAACGCAGCAAGTTGAACTATTCTCGCAGCGCTGCCGGGCTTACGATCGCGTGTTCTGATAGCGCCGCGATTACAAAAGTATCTGTTTTACGAGCTGTCGCCTAACAAAGGCCTGCTTGCTTGAGTACCGGCTAAGCCATTGTATGGAACCTTTTTTCGTAAAGAGAAAATGAAATGCGAGCGGGGAAATGTGCTTACTGTCGTCACTCACATAGAATCGATACAGCACATCACTAGTCACCCAAATAATGTTGATAGACCATTTCGTGATTCGACTACGAGCTAATTGTGCAGTAAATAACAATAGTGCTATTCTATTAAAAACTATGTATATACTATACTAATAAAAAGCAAATATTGAAAAATTAAGATACGCAAAAGTAGTACATATTAACAGCATTTCATATGCATCTAAGTGTTCAGTCAGTAGAGTACAATTCACATCTCGAACAAAGAGACTCCCCTGAGCATCCAATGTCTTGTGAACTGTATTCTCCGGTGCCTGCGATTGATGCACTGATATCGTTGCCAATACATTTCACACGCGCTTGAGCGAAAGGCCTTCCTCACACAGAAGCATTTTTTACCATAGCAAAACGAACTGTATTGACACCTACAAAAAGTTTATTCTGCAACGAAATAGCACTGACAGTGCGAGCGAATTTTGATGCGTGGGGAGTGACTCTTGCTACAGAATTTTTATCTTTATGTCTAGTGACTCAGAGTTCGTTTTGGTATTGGCGAATATTTCATAAGACGCCCTAGTGTGCCGGGGACTAAACACTCGATGCGACTGGTTACTCGTTCCTCTAAAAACTTTATCACAAACCCATTAATAATAAAAAAGTTGTCGAAGTAAACCACTCTCGTCCAAACACTTAGGGATACTAATTTGTAAAAACCGGCCAAGTGCGAGTCGGACTCGCGCACGAAAGGTTCCGTACCATTATCTATAAAAACGGCAAAAAAATCACGTTTGTTGTATGGGAGCCCCCTTAAATATTTATCGTATTCTGTGTTTTAGTATTTGTTGTTATATCGGCAACAGAAATACATCACCTGTGAAAATTTCAACTCTCTAAATATCACGGTTCACGAGATACAGCCTGGTGACAGACGGATGGACGGACGGACGGACGGACGGACGGACGGACAGTGAAGTCACAGTAATAGGGTTCCCGTTTTACCCTTTGGGTACGGAACCCTGAAAACGCTTTCAAACTGTCGTCTTTCCTAAAATGCCTCTATTATATTCTCAGTGAATAGCTCAATTAATTAATTGACAGAGAGTAACATGGAAGACCATGGTTGATAAAAGTAAAACGTCAAAAGATAACCAGTATAGTGACATGCTACGTTTACCTCACAGGCTGTTTACCTGAAATCAGTTGACATGCCCGCATGAACCATTAGGAATGGAGTTCAGGTCCCCTAGTTATTAGGTCCCCTGGCAATTGGGGCCCCTCCCTGTGCGCCATAAAGAAGTCAAAAGGTTAACAACCTCACCTGACGTTGAGCGATTCGCGTCCGAGCGACGACGCCTGCAAGCACCTCGAGCGTATAAATACCATGAATTTGTCATTTTAAAGTCCTGTCTCCTATTACAAGACGTGTACAATATATAATTGTTGAATAACTGCCACACATTCCCAATACTTACTCCTGTACGCCAGGATCTATAGCGGTATCAAACACAGATGGCGGGGTTTGGCCCTCTGTGAGTCCAGGTGAAAAACTAAAGTTTGCAGCGCGCGTCTTGACGCTCCGTTCTGTCCATGTCTTTGGACTAATACGATGCAAGTAAGTTAGGCAGTTACGCAAAAACGAAAAAAAAAAAACATCAGTTTATGAATGTCTCACAATTTATTAATCCATATTATACAATAACAAAAACTGCGTGTATGACTAAAACACTAATGCAATCTTTTTGGAGAATCCTTTGTCAACCGGACGTATGTACTTTCCTAAGACAAATGTAACTGATAAAAGAGATTGGCGAGAATCGTCTGCGAAAGTATCGATTACTGGTGACCCTACTTAGTTGACCTTGGAGGTGAGGGTTAGCGTGTCACCGCCATGATTGATGCCTACAAGGAAGGGTAGTGAGCTGTTTGCGAACACTTATATTATATGTTTGGAACGGACGCGCTGTAAAGATCATTGCACAATGGCTGGTTAGAGAATTTGGTACGCGTATTGTAAGAGGTAATTTACACGTTACAACGCATCAACAGTGGCAGAAGATTATCTATAGAAGTTTAGTAGTTTACGGTAATCCTGTAACCTGACAGTTCGTGTGAACGTTGCAATATTCACATTATGTATATCAAAAACTCGTTATCAGTCGGTTAAAATGTGTGGAAAACACGTTCGGTTTTCATACACACGTGGTCTTATGCAAACAGGAAATACTTATGCAAATACTTTTTCTCAACTGGACTTGAATTCACAAAAATGTTTATTTAAAAACATCTGAGCATCAGATAAACGGACACATTCAACCTTTATGTATATTGGCTTAGAGTTAATTTAAAAAAAGTCTTCTTCTTATTTATGAAATTATGATATTTTAATGGAATAGCATGAGGAATGCCTGCACCTGCGATTAACGGTATTTGTGACAATGTCAAGTAATTAATAACAAGGTCAAATTCAATATATACACATTAGAAATTGATGATGACAGTGATATCGGTGGCAGTTGAATCAAGTACCCATATCCGCCCGCGTCGTTCTAGTATGTTCGAGGCTTAATCGTATTTCATAAATTACGTAGAATACCCGTAATCCTTAACATTGGGTTATTGCTGATTTGTTTTTCAATTTGTTTGAAAATCGACTTGTTGGGAGCGAAGTGAAGTCTTTGCAGTATACTTGTTTGCGGAGCAAAGTCAAAGCAATTCCACTGCTGGATGTTTATTGGATTTTCTTCGATTAAGTTACTATATACTCTTGACTTTTGAACTGAATTATATTTTTTGTGCTTAATAAAAGAAATATAATAAGATCTTATTCATTTAATTGATTTCGTTGCTGTAGATAATCACTTAGTTTATTTCTATTGCGGCAATGACTTTAGTCATCAGTGTCATATTTAGTAATAAAGTATCGTCTCTATAATATGGATAGTGATGTCTTCTGTTGCCATCGAACTAAGCACCGTCCTTCTTATGGCCGTAATGTATGAGCAAGACGGCATATTTTTAGTGCCGTGAAATATAGGTTAATTTTTCAAAAACCGGCCAAGTGCGAGTTGGACTCGCGCACGAAGGGTTCCGTACCATTATCTATAAAAACAGCAAAAAAATCACGTTTGTTGTATAAATATAAATATTTATTTTATTCTATTTTTTAGTATTTCTTGTTATAGCGGCAATAGAAATACATCATCTGTGAAAATATCAACTCTCTAACTATCACGGTTCATGAGATACAGCCTGGTGACAGACGGACGGACGGACGGACAGCGAAGTCTTAGTAATAGGGTTCCGATTTTACCCTTTGGGTACGGAACCCTAAAAATGAGTTACTTTTAAAATTTACATTTATAAAAGGCATATAATATCCTTTCTTTACTATTGTATTAACTATTAATGTTTTGAGACCATTACGTTATTTTCGAATACTCTGTGTGCTCGCCTATCTTAATTTAATATGGGAATGGTACAAATGGGATGATATTTCAAAAGTTCAAATTACATCTCCTCGCGGCTGGGGCCCGAGAAGTGCCAAGTTACCTACATGATTGGGCGAGGTTTGTCCATGTCATTTTTGTAGTACGTTTGTTAATATCATGTAGTAGGTACTTACATATATATTTTAAAAATAAAACGAGTTCTTTTATTTTTATTACAAGACTACGATGTGAAATGGCTTCACCTGCGATTAGCAGGTATTTCGCTAATGTCAAGTCATTAATAGTATGAACAAATGCAATAAATACAAGTAAATAAAAACGGGCAATAGGAGTAATAAAAATATTTAATTACTTTCTATATATAGTAATTATGGAGGGTATAATTAATAGTATAAACAGTGGGCTACCATTTTGCTTATGAACGCAAATAATAACAAGCATGGCGGATTTTGGAAACATTTTGACAGCTGTTTTGATAGCCGGCGATTGCAAGGTTTGCAACAAATTATATTATGGTTGCTTACATAAAAACCCGTGCGATTATAAAAACCCGTGCGATTATAAAAGCCATTTACTCTTTCATATAAATGTTGTGGCAATACGCTACTATGTTCTAAAGCTCGATCGCGTTACTCTGCGTTGCGCGAACATGCGGTTTATCGGCGAAAGTTTCAAAGCGCACGTCGCAGTTTACCCTCTCAACAGACACGAGATGTGCGAAATTCTATGTTCTATGCCTTAAGGATTATCAATGTAATTTAACATAATAGAATAAGGTTGTTTACCGCGGCAGTTAAAAATACATTTCACGCGTTGTGGTCTCGTCTTAAACTAATTATTATCCTTCGCCGCAGATAGGAATTGAGCGCGGGAGAAACGGTGGTAATGCTTGATATTGAAGTTTTAGAAAAAACCACGGAACTTTATAGTACTAAGAGCACCAGAGTGGTTTGCTATAATAATTGTATCATACGTAATTAATCACTTCAATTCCCTTTTTAACTAGATATAGCCTCAATCGTATTTAGTCGATGAAACAGAGTATGTAAAAACACTTGCTCGGTGGATGGGTGAGACTTTACAAAACAATTATGTATTAAATTTTGAGGTGACTATTTAATCTCTTATTTATAGAAAATTAGGCCAATACTATTATTCTGTGTTTAATATTTTCCACGATGGTAGACTGATAAATAATAATTAATACTTATAGAAAAGTTGACACTGAGATTTGCTTATGTACACTCGACATCTCTCACTCTTAATCATTATGAATCTTATTTAATATCTCACATCACATGTTCGTAATGTTAACATAACCTTTCACCACAGTAACACCTTTTTTATCACTTTGATATCACTCAAATAAGTGAATCATATACATATCGCGTAATTGAAGGTCTCAATTTCAAGTGCAAATTTTCATCAAGAAGATTAACGCTTACTTCTTAACTATAAAACATCAGAAACAAACCTGCGCAACAAAGATAAATTAAACAGTTCTCGTAAAATATATGACTGCCACTCGTGTACCAACACTATGGACCGAAGCCCGCATTGAGGAGGAGTGTGCTCGGTATAATGGCAATAAACTCACCCAAGCGCTACGTTAGGACTACAATACATCAGTAAAAATCTTGCATATACGCCTAATACAGGGTCGAGGAACACAGACGTGGTAAATGTTGTATTATTAAGCTTTATTATTGAGTGATGAGTTTGCGAGCGGTATTTGTATCAAAGCTTGTTAAGCACTGTTAGGAATTGATACATGATGATTGATGGCAGCTCCAATGCAACATTGTTGTAACTTTGTGACACATATGTGAATATTCTTCTTCTTCTCAGTCGGGCACTCTTGTCAGAGTGGTCGTGGTTGTTGAGATTGTGTGCATGGTTGTGCATGTGAATATGGCTGAGAATATAATATGGCCTGGAGGCGATCCCAGTAGCGCTCAGCCTGGGGCAACGAGTAAAAGTACAGTACAGTGAGCCAAACGGAGCATATCTATGCTCAATTTTACCAATCCCTAAATTCGTTGAAAAATGTGTTTGTTCTGTTAGTTAATACAGTTCATTTTGGTTTTGGCAAAAATAAGATCGCGCGCGTTTCGACACGCCTATTTTCCGAGGGCTTAAATCTATTACGCTTTCTGTTTCACGCAATAAATTATTCAATCGAAATGATTGAAAATCATTTGTAAAGCCGCTATTAAAACACTGACTGTGATCCCGGAAATTTGTTTCAAAACACTCCCGCGTCTGTATAATCTCAGGTTATTGTAATGATAGGTATACATATAAATTAAATGTACAAACAGATACAAAACTAATTTAAATATTTGAATACACCTTCACGGCCCATATATTCTAAGTGGAATAGGCAGACGTACTACTTTATAGTACGCTCGAAAAGGTTCAATGGTAGCTAGGTACCTATTTTTGTTTGCCAGCTGTTTGCCATCATGCCAGAGCACCGCTTCAATGTGAGAGGGATTTTAAACATATCTATTTCACCACCCTAAGCCGGTACGGGATAGCGATCTTCACACATCTTTCGAGTACCTAATGGTGGAGCTATTCGAGTTTACTGGCGATGATTAGCTTCACCGAGTCATAATGAGAATACTTGACTATCGATTTAATTGAAATAATTTCTTGTTAATTACTTCATATTCAATTATTTTTTTTTACTATTATAACATCAATCATCGGCGCACATCGCCAGTAATTACCATACAACAACAGTCATTAGACATACTACGATAATATTATTATGCTGATCAATTGCCGGCCGCAGTTCGACAGTGACTGTTGAAATAATAGTTGTCTGACCCAAGTTGCAATGGTTTGGTTTCTAATAGCGACAGAGTTCTCAACACATTCTGCGGCTTCAGCACGTCTTCTAAGATAAGACATTTTCTCACGGATCATGACGTCATTTTTGTGATCGTTCGTCTTATTAGCCATGCTAGCGTGCTGTGATAAAAATATAAAATAATTGATACAAATTGGCTGACGTATGTATAAGATATTTTATCCTAAGTGCTAGCATGGGTTACTAAAAAGTACCACAAAGACACTAATAGAGATAAATGTATTTAGTAATCTATGTTGTATTATTTTTATTATTTGGTGTACTATTACGGGGACAAGCCATTCCACATTTTATTCGTTTAAGGTTCATAATTTCTTTATTTACTTGTAAAAAAAAACAAAAGAAATCGTATTCTTATTAAAACATAACTTTATGTAAGTACCTACTACCTGATACTAACCAACGTACCTACCACAAAATTGATGTGGACAAATCGCGCCCTACTAGGTCTAAATACAGTAGCTATGTACAATTGGGCGGTTAACAAAATTCAAGATAAAAGCAATTTCTTCCAGACAATAAGACTGACTATTGTTAGGTAAACTAAAAGTCTAGAAAGTACCGAATAGACGCCTTATTTTACCTTTATATCCGATATGTCCCAATTCACTTCCTTATTACAAAGTAAAAGTTTTCGTGGTCCCATTCCCCGCATACAAATACGTACCCACATACATTATGGTATACGACTAATAATTCCCATCGTGTGGGTTCGATTAATGGGCCCCTGAAAGACAATAAAGATGTTTCTAATATACCGACGCCTTTGTGAAAGGAATTTTCCAACGGGCGGTAAAGCGTAGTAAAATTTGCATAGCTTACGTTGAGATAGAAAGTAACAGTTTTCACTTTATATTTATTGGTTTTGGATCCATAAATTTGGCACCTATTACTTAGATACCCACATTATTTATATAATAATATGCATTTACTTTGAAAAGATTATATAACTAAATTAATTTTACTAATTTTAGTTCGTTTAGTTTATTTGTTCGTTTGGTAAATAAAAATTATATTAAATAATTACATCATCACGCTTGTATTCCCCGAAGGGGTAGGCAGAGGTACACTGCAGTGCACCCACTCTGCGTTGATATATTTTAGTCCCAATGTAATAAGGGGCGAGCCTATTGCCATTATACCGGGTACATTCTTCCATAATACGAGGCTGATTTTTGGGCTATAGTCCACCACGCTGGTCCAGTGCGAGTTGGTGAACTTCACGTTTCCTCACGATGTTTTCCTTCACCGTTTAATAACAAGTGGTAATCTCGGATGAAAATGCAATACAATAGCACAAATGTATGTATGATTATGTATGTGTTATATGTGCTATTTAATAAAAAAAAAAAAGAATATTGATCAACAAATTTCGTAGACGTATTATACGTAGATGATATTATAATATGCTTTGGTGTGAATGAATTAATCATAGTAGCACATTAATTACATTTTACCGTCGATACTAAAACCGTAGAGCTCATTTTACGATGGCACGTGTCTCGTAAATAAGATTTTTCTACCTGACCTGTTTATTATCACAGTTTTATGCACTAAACAAACCAGAATTAGGAGTTATTAATATTGAATGTTGATGAGTTTTTCTATAAGATTTATAGATATCGGGGTGTCTAAAATGGGTCACTTAGAGCATTTCGTCTAACTAAATTCATTTTCGGAATTTTATGCTAATCAACAATAATAATACCTAATATGAATCTGCTGCTAAAATAAATCTGCACGTGAATGCGTGATAAGAGTATTGGCCCTCGTGCCACATGCCACTATGCATAGATTAATATTTCTATAATTTTTTTTGGTTAAATTCTTAAGATGGTCTAAAGTTTTTATGGCCTTTTTTCAGCAAGTGGTATTCATTATCGAAATTACATTTGCACATGAAAATATCAGAGGTAGACTTCACACATATATCGAGAACAAGTTAGGTTCCCTCAGACGTGCAGGTTTCCTCACGATGTTTTCCTTCACCGTTTCATAGCAAGTGAAAATCTCGGATGAAAATGAGATTCGCACATAAAACCTAGAGGTGAGAGCCAGGGTTTTAACTAGCAAAATTTAATTGCAAGGCGTGCATTCGACCACTCGGCTGCCGGTTATAACTAATAATTTAAAAACCTTTTATAGCGTGTTTAAATACATGTCCTAATGAACACTTAACTGCTTGTTCCACCATCTACCACGGCCATTTAACTAATCTTTGCATAGCGTGTTTGTACACAATCTCCACGCGTTCAAGTAAACACAATTATGTAAAATTTTGATTGTTAAACTACCTATTCCAGGAACTAGTATTAATTGATTGGCAGCGTAAAGATAATATCTCTACTTTACGCTTACATAGGAGCTCTACAAATACTCTACCTAAAATAAAAACTTAGTTTTAGCCACTTTATTAATATTGCATTGCAAATATTTTATGGAGATGCTATTTGTCACAACTTAACTTTAATACATGGTAGAGCTCACAAATGAACTCTTCGGGTTAGAGGTTAGAGAGAGTATTGAAAAACAAACTGAGTGATTCTATACATTTGACAGCATAGATTCCATAAACTATATTACTACCATAGAGTATCTAGAGTACCCATAACGACACCACTCTCTGCGGCGATATTTACGCCATTTTTGTTATCTCTTGTACTTGTAGTATACGGCAAATATGTGGGAAAACAAAAATGGCGGAGTCAGATCATTTACCGCAGTGCGGGCTAAATGCAATCTCCGTTATAATATCTCCATGATTACTACTTAATAAAAAAATAATTAAAACATTAATAATTATAAATAAAATATAATAATTTATAATAAGATACAGCTTACAGTATTTACGTTACATTTGATTTAGAGTGGCGTTACAAAACACTTTTATACTAAAAAATACCACTGTAAGTGCTTTGTAGAGGAATTAATTTGTTTTATAAATTTGGGGGTAAACACTTGGTTTAAGATTTTCATGTTTACGATAGAAGCATTGCTGTGAACTTGGTGCGTAAATTTGATCACTTGACCTGTATTTAGATCTATCTCTTGGGCTAGTCCCTGATATATCACAAAAAGAAATCAGTGTTTCACAAGACAGTTCACCCCTACTTTAGATACAAAAACAAACTTGAAACAAAACGTGCAGCAACAACTATCATTCGGCGAACACGTCGAATTCGCCTTTATCCTAATACAATACCACACAATACACAGTACTCCGCTCTACAGACTGGGCTTAGGATGGTGACCGCAAGCTGTGAACAAATGGACACGACACTTTAAGATATCGAGGGGTGAAACGTTAACTGATTTTAGCGACAGTTTTCGGCGAAATTGAATCATATACATATTTGGAATCAGCGACTTTTTCTGCGTCGATACGCTCATGTTAAGTTAAAAAAATATCGCTTTTGTCAAATAGCCTTCCACCCTTATATATTATCCTCCATGTAAAATAATAGCTGACCCAGTAGTAAGTCATCGATTAAAATAATTTTCCCGAAATTCGTTATTTTTAAATTTCCCGAAATGAGTAATGAACCAACAACAACAAACCAACTTTTTCATTCTGTTCCATTTTATTTAATAAGAATCGAACGGCGTAGTTGCTGGCCCGCTACCTCCACTTTACGCCTCCTGCACACCGTGCGTCTGTCGTCCCTCGCGCGTTAAAGTTTTTGCCAATACCAAAACGAACTTTAAGTACACATGGAAAAAGTTCATTGTTCAACGAAATGACACTGCAAGTTTTGACGCCAAATTGAAATTTAATATATTATACTGGCATATTGACAAAAACTTTTTAAAAACAAGCTTATATTTAATTGCCCTTAGTTTTCCTGTTCTCCTCAGCAAGCCCTTTCATTTGATACCCATATTGTGGAAGTACAGAAATAATAACTATTCCGCCATCTTGGATGATCCGCCATATTGGAATTAGAATGATCACATAGCTAGGCATGTGATCATTCTAATTCAAAATAAACATTCAAAATAAACCTGTATACCAAATTTCAGCTCAATCGGTTAAAGTTAACTGATTTCAAATTCAGTTGCAAGATTCCACCCGGATATACATTGCAAGTTAATATAAAGCTTGTAATAATAAAATGACTTCACTGCCAGCTCCATAATACCGTTATTGCACACTCTATGTAAGAGATAAACTTAGATCCCGCCGCGTTCCCGACACTGAGCTTCAATTTCTCTGAACTCTCTTAAAATGTATCTACCTGTTGATTCCGGCTCAGAGAGCACATGCGATACAGTTTATTCTAAATCGATCAATTGGTAACCGCCTGTTGCATCAAATAGAATATCTAGATTATCATGTGAACATAAAATATGATTCATAATCCGATGCATATATCCTGCGCAAATAAGGGCGTGAAAACGCGCCCTACTACCTTTTTGCAGATACTAAAACGAACTGTATTAACTCCTAGAATAGGCACATTTTGGAGTGAATTTAGCTGCATGGTTGTCCTAGGCATGACAGCTTTATGTCTAATAGCACAAGTTACAGGCAACAATTTCGTAGCATAATCTTCTTTGGGTCCCGGGAAAAGATAAATCTTGATACTCTAATTGAATTTCAAAACAAAAAATACTAAATTCTTCGTCTTGTAGATTTGTTCTTGCAACTCAAGCCATGCTAATTATGAAAATAGTCCCAACAACCGATGTGGTTATTTCAATTGGAAATTCTGACGGCTTCGTCCCAGAATCACGGTAGGATAACAAACAATTTAACTAAACACGGTCGAGGTAATTTCGTTTCGTGGAAGACTTTCGGTCATTCGTTGGTACGGCTTCATTTGAATTCCAGTATTTTTTATAAGCTCGCCCTTTTCATATCTCTCCGTATTACGTACTGAGTTGACGAGGTTTGTATTCATTTCAATAAATTGAATCAGGTCGGTGTACATTTCATTTGGATTAGTTGTTAATACCGCATACCGCCATGAATAAAGATAAGGATTGGTATTTTTAATACTGTACACAAAACAAATATATTATGGTCGAACAAAGTCTTTTGTGGGAAGATAGTGTAGGACCGCGCTGTCAATATAAATATTTTCTATCGTTATTTTAAAAAGCTATTGAATTGAGCTTAGAATAAAATTCCCAGCTATGAATTTTTAATTTGTATCCATTATTTTTATTCGACGCGGCACTCAAATGCAAGCCTTAATTTCACCTGACTACGGCGAAGCCAAAAAGAAGCGTTATTATGTACAGTATTTTTTTTACATTCGAACTGCAGTAGATGCAGCTAGAGAGGCAGGGAACTCGTTATTATATTTAGCACGAGTTGTTCGCAGTGTTGCGTGTTCGCTTTGATTCTATCCTTCATGTTATTCTGATTTGTATATTTCCTGCTACACAGGTTGTTTCAGAAGTCCGATATAATACTTTGGGCACATATAAGGTAGCTCATACGTGGATGCTTAGTGAAGACATTTTATACCTCACTATCATAGTTTCGGAGATAAAGACCTTTGCACATTTGTTACAGATATCGTGTTCTGGCCTTTGGGTACATCCATAACTCTGCTCAGCAGTGTAAACTACAATTATGGGGGCGACTACCAATGTTTACAAATTTTAAATAGGTCTCGAGATATTACGAGTTATATAAATTGACGACTAAAAAAAAGTAGGAAGAACATGGTAAAATTTTTATACCATTCAGTTGTATACTTCGACTTTTTTTGAAGCTTATGATATTTTTTTACTTCTTTTTGTGTGTATCACTTGATACTGATGCAAACGTCAAAGTATTATTTCGGACTTCTGAAACACCATGTATGCAAAGAAATGCTTTAATTGTTAAATGTAACCAGTTCTATGAATCTAACCAATAAACCCAAGACTTAAAAGGTACAACGAGCCAACCAGTGAATAAACATAGTCTAGATACATCAGACTTCCACAATATAAAAAAAGAAATAAAGTAATAATTTCTCTCTTCATCCCTTGTTTTAGGATGCTGGGCGGCGTGGGCGGTCGGCATGCATCTGTGCGCCGGCGCGGCAGTTCGCCGGGCGTGCGGCGGCTCATGGCGGCCGCCGCCGGCGCGGGCGACGGTGACTCTCCGCCGGCGTCGCCGCGCCCGATGCGCAGGCGCCGTGCTGCGCTCGCCGCCTCCGACCACAAGACTTGCGCCCTCATTCACACCAGACTCAAGTTGGGGGACATCATGTGAGTTATCACTCGACCCATTAACAAAACCTATATGTCCCGTGTTACCAGATTTTTTAGCTTTCTATCTAGACACGCGGTCGCGTGTCAAGCCTAGTTTAAGCTGGCGAGCAGCATAATGTTTAACAATATTAAGCTTATTTTCCAATTTTAAGCTTATAAATAACTAATATTAGTATGTTACTCTCCCAGGGGTTAGGGAGACCCGCCTTACGATAACCTATTAAATACCGGATACATTTGCTAATACTCTACCCAGTAACCAGGACCCAATTACGCTAACTTACAGAAAATGATAGTATCGTTGCGGAGTTGCTATGACTTCATTTTCTAAGGCATGAATACAACATCTTTTATCAATGGTAGCTATATATTATGTCCAGACTAATAGCTTCAAGGTGACAATTTCTAATGTCTACACTAGTCATATTTTATTTACCATATACCATATACATCTATACATCTATCTATACAAATAAATAAAATTGGAGTGACTGTTTGTAATATCAAATTAACACTTTTTTACCAAATGCGTATGAAAGTATATACGATACCTATAACGAAAACGCAATTATTTTTTTTTGTCTGTCTGTCTGTTTGTTTGAGGTAAACTTCTAAACGGCTGAACCGATTTCAATGTGACTTTCACTGACAGATAGCTGACGTTCCAAGGCGTAACTTAGGCTACTTTAATTTTAGAAAAAGCATTAAGGTTCCGCGGGAAAAACATAATACCCATATTTCCGGGTAATCTCCCTTAAGTCCACGCGGGCGAAGTCGCGGGCACAGCTAGTTGATAAAATATATTGTTTCCATGCCTAAAAAAATAAGTCTTAGCGACACCACAACGGTAATGTTAGGGGACTTGGGTCTGTGATACTTATTATTCTTGCGAGATGTGCTTCAAATTATCATAGAGGAAAAAAAAATTGAAGCTTTACTCATAGTACACGGTACATGCTAGTATTGTAGAAAACATACATCTCAAACTGCACCCTTAGCATGACCAAGTTTTATCACTTTCAACTGTCAGATTTGTCGAGAAAATGACGTCTTTTGCTTTCAACAATATAGAACGCCCTCCATTCAGTATGAAAACTTGAGCTATAATCGCGATAGCGCTGCAATTGGTAATGGAAAAAATCAGAACTACAGGGAAAGGGTTAACATACCGCCATCTGTGTCGCGATGCATCTAACACTAAATAGAACTACAGCCCCATCTGAATGTTGTAGTATGAATTATTTGAAGTTTGACCATAGTACAGTGGCGCCGGGGAAATGTGGAACTAAATGAAAGCTTACCGCCATCTGTCGCGAGTTTTTCAAAACTCGAACATAAAGCTCCGTCTGCAGGCTGAAGTTTCAGACTGCCATGCTTTAAGTCACGGGAAAATCTGGAACTAAAGGAAAAGCGTCAGGTCAGCGCCATAATCTCACGACTTAAATTATAGCGCCATCTGTAGACTGAAGTTTTATACTATTTGAAGCTTATAAAGACAGGAAATTAAATAGGTGTTTGAACCATCGAGTAGCCAGAAGGGCGCCATTTATATTGAGCTAAATTCTAGAGTTCGCTGAGTTTAAAACAAAAAGCGTTAAATCCGCATTAAAATATTTTCTTTATGGAAGCTTAGTTTGCGTCTCTTGCCACTAGATGGCAATACTAGCCGCGAAGAAAAGCTCTTTAGAGTATCTACTGCACTGTTATTTTTAATTTAGCTCGTATTACTTTAATTGAAATAGGCTTTTAATGAGTAAATAATTTAAAAACAATGACTGAATACAACATATTTAGTTATTGGTAAATGTTTGTTCAATAGAAAGTTATGAATATAAAAATGGCACGTTTGTTTTAAACATAATAGCATTTTAAAATACTTTTGGTGTTACATGTTCATCTAATTATGAATAAAACTGTTTTATAGTTAAGTAAAGCAGGAATTGAAATTATTTCTCAGTCCATCCGAAGTTACATTTCACAATGGTGACCAATAACATCGGCAAACGACAAAGTCAACGACCTAGTTCTGAGTCAACAACCACAATCTCGATTGCGAAATAGCATTCAATACATCGATTCCGAATTCAATCTCTATTCGGTTTGGGAACCAAGAACGCGGGGCAAGCTGAAATCTGTATAATGTAGCGACGTAGGGTCGTAGAGTCGACCGTCCAACCACGTTCAGCCAGTGTAAATGGAGCAAGCTTCGCTTCCCGCCTCCACGTGGAGAGATGCCATTATTGATTTCCGGCGAGGGAGCAAGACGGCGTCATACAAATATTTGTTGCACTATTTTCCGTCCCGTTCTTTCGCCAATATATGACCTATTTTTATGCCGCTTTCCTTATATTAATACAGCCTAAGTAATTAGGTGAAAAGTTCGGTTGGCGCGATGTAATCTAAACAATAGTTAGATTTTAATTGTGTTTGTTATTCTTTGTATGAATTTTAATAATTCACTTCCCTTTCTTATTTTGGTAATTTAAAAATACAATTAACTATCGTTTTCTCATATTTACGCGAACACTATACATTGAAATAAAACTATTTTACGGATTCTATCGCGTTTATTTACTATTTGATTTTCCAAAACCAAGCGTACCATTGCAAGACCTTAAGACACTGTGAGCACTTTCTGCGTGGATCGGACCGCAAACAACATTTAAATATGAGGGTACCATGTTATTAACTATGACATCAGGACGTCTAACACCTCAGTCCCCCCGTGACCATGGTTGCTGTAAAGCAGCCGAATCGTCGGGAAAATCAAATAGTAAATAAACGCGATAGAATCCGTAAAATAGTTTTAATTCAATACAATTAACTATTTCATTTAAATTGATGTCGATGCTAAAAATCTTTTTAACATTACTAATAAGTTAACTTAACTATAATGTTTGACAGTTAACAATAAATACAGATGGTATTAATATCACTTTTTAAACAAAATGCTATATCAACTTATACACTTTGAAATTCTATGAGATAGGTAAGTAGGTACCTACTTGCATGCATCAGTAAATTATCCACTAAAATTATAGAAAATTCGATTAGAAGAGTTCTACAATGCTCCTGTACACATACTTTATGTTTCCACATTATATTTAGGACCTGGACTATAGAAAAAAAATAACAAAACATACGTTTAAAGCAAAATAACAAAATATATTTGAGTGAAACTTCAGTTTCATGTATAAAACACCGTTTATTTCTTTGAATGGAAAATAAATTGAATTCACCGAATTGCACTTCCATTGATTTGATAAATAAAAACTGGTGTAATACCAGGAATGCAGTATTTTTCCTGTATACGCAAGGGAAATAGGTTACGGTGTTATTGAACGGAGGATCGGCTAGACAGCTTGGAGCTTTGTACTGGGGGTCGAAAGCGAGACGCGTATTAGGCGACTTTTGAAACGATCTTAGCCAATATTAACGTTCTTAAATACTAGGTACACGAGATAATCCTTTTGAGTGTTCTTAATTACCTACTTTTTATCATTTTTCATATTTATGGTGTATAAATAATCGGTATGTGTATATATATATAGTTAGTGTAAATGGTATCGTTCTAATAGACCGTTCTAATTATGTTAAAAATAAATAAATTAATAATGGAACTTTAAGAATATTTCTTAACTTAAAACTCCGGACACACTAAGATGTCAAGATGTTCGCCAATACCAAAATGAACTCTATGTCAATGTTCATAAAGATTGAATTTATGTACTGAAACGACAGCTTAAAACGTGGTTATCAAGAAATAAAAGAACGTAGAACGTAAGTATACACATCACAAAATTACAGCAGCTTGTAGCTAAGGATTACAATAATTTGACTTCTTTATGTTTTACGAAATCATTAAATTTAATGGATTAAGATGAGGAATAGCTCCACCCGCGGTTAGCGGTACAATAGGAAGAGCAAACTCAATAAATAGGTACACATTATAAATACAAAGGAGGTGATTGTGTTCTATTGTATGTATGTATTAATATGTACTCGTAAGTGTGCATTTTGAAACTATTTACTGTTAGTATTTGTTAAAGAGTACACCCTCGTCTTAATGATTTCTTTAGATCATCTCCATCCTAAGGTTGCCTGGTAGAGATCGCTAATAATGATAAGGCCACCCATTGTAACACTCTGTGTAAATTGTGTTATATTCTAATACTTTTTGCGGTGAAACAATATAGAGTTATCTATCTATCTATTAAGATGGCGGATGAACCCAAATTTGACTTGGTACTCTCATTGCAAATGATAGAAATACTTACTGGATGTCGAGAACTAAGGTACAAACAAAAAGTTTGATTTTTCAATTAAGTATATTGTGTTGTCTAAAAACTACAAATAAATTATATACGAAATCAGTAAAATTACTGTCACTGTAAGGAGGACGATAATATGCCTAATTTAATGTAGTTTTGTTTGATCCCAACCAAATCAATAATGTCAGAAAGAAATGATGAATGAGACCCTATTATCTCAGAAAAAACCTTCTGTCCTTTTTCCTAGAAACCGATCCCTTTACCGCAATAATTGATTAACCAATATAATACATTATAATTATTAAGTGTTAAACCGTAAATCAGAGGATTACGTGTCGTGTTGGCGAGCACGGCCGCGGCACCTGCAGCCGACCGCAAGTCCTCACCGCAGCTTAGCACCGACCCTTGTTAGTTGCAAAATGTACCCTGTGTAGACATCCATAAAAAATAGATTTCTATGGCAAATGCCACGCGACCGTGCGACTAAATTTGCTCTTCAAAAATGTGCTTATTCCAGGAGATAATACGGTTGGCATAATATTTGTGGTGCACCTTCTGATGCGCCTATTTGTGCACAGCTTAATAATAATTGGTGATTGTTAATGCGCCCAAATTAGATTGTTGAAATGGGTATAAAGAAATTATTCCATTAAATATAAAAAGTTACACGTTCAATGGATCTGCAGTGGAAGAACATTTTGTATGGAAACCTACACCTCAGATAACGAATTACAAAACACCCAAAAACTGTCAGCTTATGTGAATGCCCATATCTAATGTTACTGCTGCCAATCCACCTTGTATTTAAGTCAGTGCTCAGTGGTTGCACGTTCAAGAAGCTTATATTAATTTTAAAATCAATTCTACGAAATTCAATCGAAGCCGCCGAATATAAAACAAAATCAAAGATATCACAAGGGATCTCGCTAGCAAATCAAAAGAAAATAAGTACAATTCCTCCCTCCCGGGGTCAATAACGAAACAGTTTGCGAAAGAAATCACAGGGGAATGGAGGTGAGAATAATTGAAAAGTCACAAAACAATGCCACAACTCCTTTGTGAGCCATCAAGTTTTTGCTTTGAGCTGTCGCCGGGTGTAAATGCACACTCCACACTACTCCACACATCGCATTGTAGGCCGGCTACCAAGGACTTAAAACTCGAAAGGAGTAATACTGCGTAAAAAATTAACGCTTACCTCCTTTTTTAAGTTACGATCCCTTTACAGTGGTATTGTAGGATACATTTCTACTGAATAATAAATACAGATCTTCAATCAACACGTGATCATCGTATGATCCAAACTAAGTAAAGATTGTACTATGGCCACCATGCAATGGACTGGGGCGATTCCGGTTACACCCAAACCCCGGCGAATTCCGAAATTGCAATTCCCGAAATTGTCGCTGGTGTGAATCGAACTTACAATCGCACGGTGCTGGGAGTCAAACGGCTTACGCTCAGACCACTAGACAAGCCGTCGGTACAAAGCCACATGGTTTGTATTTATTTGTAATAACTTTGGAGCTCTATAAACTAAAAGTCCATGGAATATCTCGTACATTTAACTGATGTCGCGTGCCTTTTGCCGTAGATAATCAACGACAGTATGTTCAGGCCAATATACGACAGTTAATCCGGCAATATGGAGCGAAATAGAAGGTCCGTAGTTATTCTGTATTGAAATAATTATAAAATGCGTATTATAAATAAAATTAATTTAAAGATCATAGTACTTCACGTGTCGTAAAGTATACGACACGTGTAATGATAATGGTATAACAAATAGTAGTGCACCTCGAAGACATCACACTGCACCAATACCTGAGCACATGAACGTTTCCTGAATAAACTTACTTTCGCTGTCCACATTTACATACAACATACCTTGTATTATTAAACTAACTTTTTTTACCCGACCACGGCGAAGCCAAAATGTAGGGTTATGATTTTAGCAATTTGAGTGAGTTTGTATTTACGTATATTCTTCCGTAGCGCCTGAACTATTTATTCAACTTATGGGGAGGGTCCTCTTTTGTTATATAGGTCGTCTTATGGTTCAGATGTGTCGAGATTTAATAAAAGAAAATAAAAGAAAAATTACTTTTTCAACGTCGTCCTCGTCGGAACTTGCTTTTATTGGTTATATCATAGACAAATCAAGAGACAATTCAATTACTAAAAGAGTGTTGTACAATATATAGTAGTGTTGCGCCAATCGGTAAACGGTCAATTATAACAAACGGAAAATCAAGTTTTACCAACATAGGACATTTGTATTCTGTCCTATTATATTTCTTCCAGAAAGTCAATGACCCGCTATTGTTGACGTTTGAGTATATAATCGTTTTAGACAAAACACTGTGACAAGACAGGAGAATTCCTCTAAATAATTAAGTTATATTATAACTTACCAAATATTATTTATATCATTAAAAAACACTACAAATTGTATTGAAAACCGTAGCATAGGTAAATCAACAGTTCAAACTAACTAAAGTTGTGATTTATATATATATATATATATATATATCTGTTAAAAAAATACATTTCAAAACTTTTTATTTAAAACCTAAAACAATTGACAGAACCTAGATCTAGAGGTGACAAAGGAGCCACTGCTAATACGAGGACATAGAGGAATACTAGACACGGAAATACGAGGACCATAACGAGAGGAGGAATTACCTTTACAAGAGCATACCTACGAGAGCATACCATACCAGGCAGACCATCAGCCAGGTGGTCCGATGACATAAGGAAGGTAGCCGGGACATGTTGGACCAGATTGGCACGGGACCGGAACGGATGGCGTGAAAGAGGAGAGGCCTATGCCCAGCAGTGGGTCGACACAGGCTGAAAAAGACGAAGAAGAAGAGCATACCTTCTCATTCAACGCAGAAAAAATAGTTGATTCCAAATACGTCAATATCGCCCTAAAGCATCGCTGATGTCAAATAGCATTTTATCCCTCGATATATTTTATAAACGTGTAAAGCGTCAACTATTGTATTCCGATCCGTATTGCTAGAAATTCACAAATAAATATGACCAACTTAAAATCTCTGCTTGGTCAAAATTAGGTATCTTGGCCAAACGTGGCTCACTTTAGTATCGAACCTATAGCTTTTATGTTATTTTTAGGTCCTTCAGTCATTGAACTTCACCAATAGGCTGAAGAGTGGTATTGGCTCCATTTCTATAATAATAGAAATGGAACATGCAGTGATAGATGTAACATAAAGATGTGATGGCATATTGCCTAAATATGGAGTGCCTTGACTGATGATAGAGTATGTTACCAAAGAAAAAACTAACACGTATTATACAACATGATAAGGATGAATTGTGTAATTATTTATTATGTTGTTTTGTAGGAAAGTAGCACCGTTTCGTAGAAGGTCATTACCCCTATGTAATATTGTGTAAGTATATATTTACAAAGACGAAGTCCAAAAATACTCATTGATTATCGTTTGTCTTTTAAAAGTGCAAGTAATATAAATTTAGTCCTAAAACAGTTCGAATATGTAGGAAATGTAGGAATGCAGATTTTAAACAGAATAATGCTAGGTTAGTGAGAGAAAGCCGGGTAACCATGCAACAATGACTGACTAAACCTTTTTACTAGCCCAAAATGCGGAAATGCATCGTTACTATAAGCTGCATAAGAATGACAACGAGTATTTACATCCTGAAAAATATCAGAAAATCACGAAATTATTTACCAAAAATTTAGTTATATGTTATACTATTTATAGAGGCATTTTAGAGACATAATGTACAAAAAATCCATTGTAGATAGATTTAAATATCTATGAATTTGAGGATTTGTTCAGCTAACCAATAAAGGAATAACTCTACACTAGACGTGTAGCGATGTATAGTTCGTTATTAAATTATTTCGTTACGTGATAAAGTGCCGAAGCCTTTTAGTGCAAAAGGGGACACAAACAGTGTGTATGTAAACCAACTGCCTACTGCACTGGCGGTATGCATACCAGTGCAGTAGGTAGCAGCGGCGCGTACGGCGCGGGTGCAGGGCGGGCGGCCAATGACCCACGCTCGGTCAGTAGGTCGTCGCCGCAGCCTCTGCCGCCCAACAGCCCTGCTGTGCCTACACTTGAACTTTGCGATCGCCGGTTATTGTTATATGTCCACAACGGACTTTCCGTCAGGCATACAAACTATTTTATTAAATTTGATTTGATTTTTTTGTAAAATTTAATTATCTCACCCAAAACTCTCTTATTCCATTTTGCAACGCCACAAGCGGATTTTGCAGTCATGTTACAAGATTTTCAGATGTTTTTGCAATGTAAGTGGGTAACACAGATAAACTTGCAATAACAAAAAAGGAATACATTGACTTTTTAAGAAGAAATCAATTTGGATTTCTCCTTAAAATGCAAAGTAACACACGATGACTTCATCTGTGAGCTTTAATTAAAAGAAGAAAACTTGGGTAAGCTTTTAACACATATACCTAAATCCCGGACACTAATTTTTGCATTATCGACACAATCTCTATTCGTCGAAAATTTGACGTTTTATTTCGACATATCTCGAATAGTGGTGATGTTGCTCTCACGAGAATGACCCCGCTTAACAGACTGGGGCAACAAGACGCGCTACACAAGTTGGTCAATACCAAAATGAACTGCATCGACTCATAGAAATAGCTTATTTCTCAACGAAATATCATTGACAGCGCGAGATAATTTTGCAGCTATCAATTTTACCACAGAAATTCAATATATATGCGTATTAACACAGAGATCATTTTGGTATTGGGAACAAGTTTTGCGGGTATCAATTTTACCACAGAAATTCAATCTTTATGCGTTTTAATACAGCGTTCAATTTCGTATTGCCAATAAAATTCCAGCTCGTGTCTTGACGCCCCAGTGTGTTAGGGGCTAGATTTACAACGTACTAGTAATTGCTATCGTATGCTATTAATTGAATTATTTTTTTTGTAATATAAGTAACACAGTCCACAGTGGCGTGATCAAAAGCGGTTTGGATCCTCGCGGGGCCTGAAAGAGTAGTTACCTATAATGGATTAGTATAGATGGGAACAAACGTTTTTATAAAGTGACAATGAAGCGCTGGCCGGTTCAAAAACCTTGAAGGTATTAATCAAAGAGTATTATAACACTTCCTGAATAAAAAACGCACGCTTTGCAATCAAAGTGCGCAGGTTCTATCCCCGGCTCGCACCTCTGGGTTCCATGTGCGAATCTCATTTTCATCTGAGATTATCACTTGCTAAGAAACGGTGACGGAAAACATCTTGAGGAAACCTGTGTGCCCGGTATAATGGCAATAGGCTCGCCCCCTATTACATTGGGACCAAAATACATCGGCGAAGTGTGGGCGCACTGCAGTGCACCTCTGCCTACCCCTTCGGGGAATACAGGCGTGATGATGTACTGAATAAAAACAATTTTATCTATAGGTCAGCCCCATGGAGGTAGTATAGTATAAGGAGTCGGCATTTCGAGGTAAATTATCCGCGATATTAGTTTTGACTAGTGACAATTAAGTACTTATAAAAATAAAATGAAAAATAAAAAAGCCTTTTATTTCTTGCTTTTAACAAAGTATATCTAGTATTTATAACTTAAGAGAAAAATATCTAATCTAATCTAGTCTAGTTTATTATTTTTACTTAGGTACTTACTTGATCTTAAGACTAAGATGGCGGATCTCATATAACTTAGATAAACCATTGCCAATCTTCAAAAAAATCGCCGCAGTGTATCACGAAGAGTGGGGCCGTTAGGGGTTCTCTATCTACTCTGAGGTCAGCCCCTTATCACCCTTATCACAGCTGTCTTGCATCAATGTTTTTAATATTACTTTCAGTTTTTGACAGTTTCATCAGTTCAATATCTGTCAAAAGGTGACAGTTAACAAAGTGTTGAACAACAACACTTTAAGAGCACTTGAACAACAACACTTTAAGGGGTGGTGGTAAGTCCTTAGGTGTCCGAATATGAAATATGAAATTGGTAGAAATACTGAAGATTAATAAAACCTTGGTATACCTATAATCGCAGAGGTCGGATGAACAATTAAAAACAGAAAATTCTTCCAATTGCTTTTCGAAAAAAAGAAAAGAGATAGGTAACTACTTTAATGAAGGTTACTGGAAGGTGCTTGTTTTAGTTAAACGAATTAGTGATTCTCAATTGTCTGCCAAGTGGGGTTAGCACGCATGTCAAGAATAAACCTCTGTCACGCATTCGCTCGCTTGCTCTCTGTCTTATTCCATACAAGACAAAGAGACAAAATCATCATTTATTCCGTGACATAGGTTTAGTCGTCTAACTACTGAAATACCCTTAAGCCACGTTATACTATCACATAGCGTACACAGATTCGTTATTAAATCCCAATACTCGCATAACATGCAATAATGAGACCTATGATGCATACATTTATGAGCCACTATGTGCGATCATCAGCTTATTATTGCCATGATGGTCGTCACTATACGAAGTTAAGAGTTATTGCTATTTTTATAGGTATTTCTGAATGTGTCATGGTAAGCGTGGGCTTTTCTCTTTTGAATATCCCGCGGGAACCATCGATATTAATAAAATAAGGGGTAAGAACTATTTACTTTTTAAACCCGGAATAAAACTGTGACTGCATCAAATTTTCTTAGAGATTCGTCGCTACATAAAACCTCACTGTTTCCGTTATGACGAACAATACATTGTAAATACTTGAAAAGACACTGCCACTGGTCCTAATTCTCTTGGCGCCAAAGTGAACTATACTAAACTAACTCCCTCTTAAGGCTGTAAGGTATGAGCGAGACAACAATAGCTGATTGCTGACAAATGTAGGTGTAGTTTGGTGCCAAAATCAGCATTATTGTCCCCAATATTGGCTTACATGGACTATGGCATAACTGTATTTGATAGCAGTCAACATATTGCTGTCTTGCTCATATACCTATATATATAGATATGTGGTATATATAGTAGTTAGTAGATGTTAATGATATATACTGATATCGATTCCATTGTTCATAAATTACAACTATATTTGACGGCTCAAAAAGTATTGCCGTCTTGCTCATACATTGCAGCCGTAAGAAGGACAACAATACGTTTAGTTTAGTATCAACATAATCGAAACCATTGAACTTAGATATGTACGTACATAACTAAGTTCAATGGAAATACGTGAAGTAGTTTTTACGTAAAATGTCACAAGTCAGAATGCGCAAAGGCACGACTTCAGTACAGAGCCTACTGCAAACTACTAACTATGAACAGCGCCAGACAATACATACTCATCGTATGATCTCAAACTATGGAAACTTTTTTATATGTACTATGCTTGAGTTTGTACTATGGATACCATTTAATGGACTGGGGGCTATGCCAGATACACTCAGACCGGAGCAAATTCTGAAATGGCTTGTTCCGAAATTTGCCACTGGCGGGAATCGAACCCGCATCCTCCCACTTCAGAGAGCCGAGTGACCTACGCTCAAATCACTGGGCCAAGCCGTCGTCTATACAGAGTGTTTCAGAAGTCCGAAATAATACTTTGACGTTTGCATCTGTATCGGGTATACAACTGAATGGTATACATTTTTTATTGAAATTCGACCATGATTTTCCAACTTTTTTCGACGACAATTTTTATAATTCTATCTTGAGTCATATGTAAAATTTGGTGTTCTGTTTGTGAATATTGCTGAATAGGGTTATGGATGAACCCAAATGCCAGAACATGATACCTGTGACATAAATTCAAAGGGCTATAACTCAGAAACTATGATAGTTAGGTATAAAGTATCTTCACTAAGCATCCTTATATAAGCTTCCGTATTATTATCCAAAGTATTATTTCAGACTTCTGATACATCCTGTATAGGAAAAATCTAGAACACATTTATCACGCACAAATCATGCTATCAGAATGATACATTATTTACAAAGAACATTATTATGCTGGGTAAATTAAAAACATACACATAGGTACAATTGTACGTAACATATATGTATTTTGTAATACAAACATAGCCTGAGGCGATGTAGCGCTTCATGTCCGCTGGCCCACTTCTCATAGCTTGCACAACTGACACGGTATTGTAAGACTTGTGTACGGGCTCGTGAAACTTTCAGCGTTAAGCCTCCCACACACTGGGGTATCAACGACTGTGCGTTAAAAAAATTGCCAATGCTAAAGCAAACACTGTGTCAATAGTTAGTTATAAGGATTGAATTTCTGTGGTACAAGCTACGTTCCCAAGCGTCATTTAGTTGAAGAATTATCTTTATTTATGAGTCAATACAGTTTGTTATAGCATGGCAACAAATGTGGCGCGCGAGTGTGCTAAGGGAGTGTGTGCTATTTACTAAGAGTTCGTACGTTCGCTACGATTCGCTCTTTGTTCATATCGTTCGTGTTGGATATGTAACCTATTAGGTCATATCCTTTTTGCATACTTGATATTAGTTTAATTACCCTTTCTCATTATTTTGGGTCTCTTTTTCTTCCATTCATCTCGCTTTTCCATCACACTGACATTCAATCAAATCTCATTCATAACACCCACAACAGTCTATCCATTTTTTCTTGGGTCTTCCTCTCGGTCTGTCTCCATCCACATTGAAGTATTAAGAATGATACCTGTAAACCTTTTAAAACAAAGTAATAACAATAACTTTTTTAAATTTCATATGTTAAATGACACTTGATATTTAAAACGTATAATTTCAGAATTCAGAAACTCCAATTATGCTACTAGGCTACCTTCACTATGTTTTGCAAAACAGCTTAGTTCTATATGGAACCCTGTTTCCTTACCTTACCTTTATTTTTTACTCTAGGTAACGACAATATTATCCGCACCGCATTCGCCACACACAATTTCTGAATTGTCCTGCTGTATCTGATATTTTTAATACTTTTAGCAATGAACGCTTATCACATTCTAGTACCCCCGTTAGCTCCTTCAACTGAGCTATATGTTCGTGCTAGGGGTAGGATCACATCAATGGTTTGATGGCCAGGCTTGGGATCGAACGGGGAACCGGTCGGTTTCCAGAGCGTCCCGTCGTATCTCTGGGTTATTGACGTTTATTGAGCTTAACATTCATAGACGCTCTCTCATCGCATCTCGGCCCCGTTTTATTCGTGCCAGCAGTGGTCCATGTGCCCGGCCCGTTGTGTTGAGACCCGTTTCGCTTTGGCCCACCGCTGCGCCGGTCAACTACCCCTGTCTCTACGATACCGAGAGTGCGGTTACTCTACATCCTTGGATATGTTATAACTAACATAACAATTAAAACTCTATTTGTAATATATTGTGTAATATCTAGGTGTACAAAAACAGTTTTATCCTGTGTTAGTGATCTATAAGTGGTTATCCTGTATCCATTCGTAGGATTAAAAGTAAAAAAATGAATTCATGTGAGCGCTATTGCTACCAAATAAGTTAAATAGAATACCAAGAATTTCCTAAAATAATTATAGATGAATTTTAGTTGGCCGTACTATGCATCTTAGAGTGCATAGCAACGTGTTTAAAAATACTAGTTAGGGAATATTACTTAAATTATGGACCGCTTTTTACATTGAAATCATTTATCTGTGTGTATAATCTATATTTTTTCATTAATTCAACTTACTATAGAATTAATCCTCCATCTTCATTACTTTTATCACCCATTTTTATTTTTAGTGTGTTCTTTTTGAATTTTTCATTGCTATTAATCAAAATACAAGCTAATTGCAGGTGCATCCATTCCACATCTTATTCCATTAAAATTTCATTCATTTCTTAAGAAATAAGAACTTACTACGAATATGGAGGATAATTATTGTAAATAACCGTCTCTTTGGCATATCTCCGTCATAGATATCGGTCATTATTTTATTAAAAGCGTATTATTAGTTATGTGTCTCCGATCTAGCTCACGTATCTTTGGATTTGGGCTGAATATAACTGGGTCGAGAAAACTATGCAGTGCCTGCTACAGCTCTTTGCCAGCGAGAGCATTGGGTCGGGGCCAGGAAAATAGCAATACTTAAGTAACATGACAATGATTAAAAAAACAAATTGAGTGGATTGTCTGATTTTGCTATTGTGAACTTCTTTCTCGTTCGAAGACTATTAATGACGTAATTTTCATTGTCGTTAAGGTCGATCGCCATTTCATCTTCATTTTTTAGGTAAGCAATAAAATGTTGAAATTTAATGGAATAACATGTAAAATGGTTGCACCTGGGATTAGCGAGTATTCTGCAACTAAATAAAATATACATCATCACGCCTCTATTTCCTGAAGGGGTAAGCAGAGGGGCACTGCAGTGCGCCCACACTTCGCCGATGTATTTTTGGTTCCAATAATGTAATAGGAGGCGAGTCTATTGCCATTATACCGGGCACATTCTCCCTCAATACGTTGGAGATTTTTGGGCCATAGTCCACTACCCTGGCCCAGTGCGGGTTGATTAAATTCACACTGTAGGTAAATGCAACTTGCTTGCAGAATTTCGCATTCGCTGTTCTAATAGCCACATACCAATAGCAGTAAGTTGCCAGCAAGTTGCCCAGAAGTCTCCGAATATTATTCCTCTATGCAGGTGATGCCTTTGTCTAGACTACATAGATTTGCGTGGCACATTAAGAAATACGACTCCTGACGGGGAACAGTATTGCAACGAAGACGATGATGTTGGTGATGGCTTCGTCTAGTGGTTCAAGCGTAGGCTGCTAGGTCGTTGCGGGTTCGATTTCCATAAGCGGTAAATTTCAGCAATGGCCGTGTTGTGCGCTATTCCTGTATCATTTATTGAGCAAAAAAAAACTGGACTAAAAATGGTAAATATTGCGAAAAAATCTATAAACTTCTTGGTTAAATAACTTAACACCGATCATGCCTAAATAATCAAAGTTAAAGTCGAATCATTGATTGTCTTACAAGGACACTTAAAAATTATCATTTTTTTTCTTATATAAATCTGGAATATTACCAGGCAACATATTATACTCATCGCATAATCCCAAATTCAGCAATGCTTATACTATGGGTAGCATACAATGGAGTGGGGGCGATCCCAGACCAAATTCTGAAAAGCCATTTCCGAAAATTGTCGCTGGCGGGAATCGAACCCGAAATTACCCGGTGCATAGAGCCGAGTCTACTAGATCAAGCCATCGTCGTTTGCTAATTTCTTTAGTTTAATTCATTACCTTGTCCCATTATTTAGGGTCGGCGCAGTATGTCTTTTTCTTCCATTCATCTCGGTTTTCCGTTATACTGACATATCACCCTTTATACAGTCCATCCTACTTTTCTTTGGCCTTCCTCTCGCTCTGTATCCGTCCACATTTATACTCATCACTCTTTTAGTCATATGATTCTCATCTCTTCTCATCACATGTCCAAACCATTCTAATCTCCTACTTCTTACTTTTTCTGTTATGGGCGCCACTTTTATACTACCTCTGATATACACATTTCTCACCTTAACTATTCGCGTCACTCCACACATCCATCTCAAAATTTGCATCTCTGCAGAGTGGAGACGTTTCTCTTCACGCCCTTTAGCCTCCCAGCATTCTGAGCCGTACATAATCACCGGTCTTATAACCGATTTGTAGATTCTGTCCTTTACTTTTAACGTCATTTTTGGATCACAAGTAGTGCTAATAACCTATTTTTTTTTTATGAGATAGGGAGGCAAACGAGCATCTATCATCATCAAACCTGTCTCCACTTTTGCCATCCTGCATTTATTCGTCGCTTTACATCCCGGTCTACCTCTCCGTTTAATGAGTGGATGGAGTGAATGGTCTTTTAATGAGTTTAAAGATTAAACACGTGGTACCCAATTACAACTTGATTGAAATTAAAACCTTGCCTCGTGATTTCTTAGAAATTGCAGTTTCTTGGAAGTTTAAACTTTTATAGAGCTATCAGTAACTCTGGTGTATTATTTTTGTTAATTCTGGAAAGTGGGTTTAAAGTTCTTCTATTATTTTAAGTGACATCAATGCAGCAAATAATTCACCGTGTTTTTTTATTGGTGTACAACAGCTGCGACTTTCATTTATCCGATCTAAGCTATAGTACTATTTTTTAGTTTACTACACACAAACTTTAAAAATAAACTATACTTCTTAGAAAATGTTTATTTGTAATGTTGTGTTCAATACAATTTTCGTCATCCAATACTACTACGTGGATTATTATCAAATAAAAAGTGTCGATGAGTTCACGATAATCTTTATGACAAACAATCAAGCTCTTTGTTAATAGTCGCGACGAGTGTGACATTTTTGTTTTTAATACCAGTAAGAACTGTATTAAGTTATACAAGAAACACATTTTTGTATGAAATGTCATCGATAACTCAAGCGAATTAACAAAAACTCAAAACCTTATTAAATCTATATTAGCACATATTATATATTATCTATATTAGCACAGGGTAAAAATAAATAAATATACAATCTTAGGTATTCTGTAGGCACTGTTCAAAACGCAACACTAATATCAAACGTAGTTGCCAACGACTTACTAACGTTAGGGTTTTGCTTGTTAGACCGACTGTGAACTGTTTGTTATTGTTCAATAATAATTATTTTAAATATTCCACATGTTGTTTATCTGTAGACTTTTAGAGACTGTTATGCCTAAATGCACTTTATTTTCAGTGTAAGTGCATTTTTGTAGACGAAAAAACGGAGAAGGTTTCTCAATTCGACCGTATATTTTTTTTACATTAAGTCATGTTTGTATACATACGTTTGTCGAGATTGTGTATCGAAGTCCTTCCAATTTTCAGTCAATGAGTTGTTACAATAGATATGTTTATAAAATATACTAGGTTTCCTTGAATGAAAAATTAACGATGTAATTGATACTAACATGCTTGGTTCGAGCTATTTTAATAAATCTAGTCAAGTAAACATTATTCTTTTTCTTCAATTATTTTTTGACTTGTAAAAGTGTGGGTACTCTGTGAAATGATATCCTAGCAACTGACATTAAATTGATGAATGAGTAGAAAGCGTAGTGACAGCCCTAGTGTTGTTGCGTGGTTGTTGTGTGGTGCCGGTGCACGCGGTGGCAGCCGGGCGGGCGGCGGTGGCGGCGGCTCGCTCGGAGGCACGGTAGCCGGTGCGGCTGGCGACGGCGGTGCGGGCGTGCGCGCGCAGCGACGGCGCGGCGGGCGCGGGCGGTGCGCCGCCCAGTGGCGTGCAGCGCGCGCCGCGGACGCCCGCACCGCAGTCGAGCACCAGCCCGCCATGCCCGGCCCGCGCCTCTCCCGCGCCGCCTGACAGCATGGCCCATCCGACCGCCACCACCACACGCAGCCACGCTCTGACGACGGTATGAGTGAACCGTACATCTTCTAAAGCGGCTTCTGCACGAGACACGCTCCGTTCAGTGACAGTGCTAGTGAGGGTCGGTCGTCGCACGGTTTCGTCCCGATTCGATCGTCCGCAGACCGAAAGGAGTAGGCGAGCGGTCGCCGCGCGCTCCGATAGATGGCGCCGGCGGTCGCTCCTGCGGCGAGCACATTCCGCCCGCGCCCCGCCGTCGCCGTCGCCGCCTTTTGTTTCGCGCCGTTCGTGTATATAAAATAATAATTGGCAGGCCGGTGGTGGGCACCGTGCACCGTGTACGGCGCCGAGCCGTCGCTGACGTCACCGGAGCCCGGGCTCGCGCCTCCCGCCAGGCCGGCTTCCCCGACCTTCCACCACCGTTTACGTCTCGCTCGGGCACACAACCGACACGTCAGGCTCTACTCCACACGGATCCTCCGCCCCTATTACGTGCCAAATTAGTTGCAAATCGAGATCTGACATTCAATTGACTCATTTGAGACATTCGTGAAAGTATTCTCCGGTATAGTCGTGGTGAATACGAAGGCCCGTCTCGGTCGCGAGCGACATGACAGTTGTGTCGCAACGAATCTGTGTAGTTTTCATTCATGTAACCTGCGAGGGTTGCCGATTGATCTGCACCTAGCAACAAAGTCGGCGGCAGGGCGACCATCTTCTCGAATCCTTAGATAAATGTTCGGTGGTTTCGGAAAAAAAAATATGGCGAGAATCGAAGCATCATTTAGTTGTGGATTCATTTAGTTAACGCAGTGTGGCGGGTGCTCGGGCCGCCGCGCCCATGCCCCTAAGACTGGTGAGTGCTAGATTGTAAGGCTTCGTGCCATTTTCACGAGAAACACTTGCGTATGTTTTTATCATTCTAAGCCAATAAGGTGGACGTTTTATACATAAGCACTAATAGACCTTAATCTGTATCAGTGACCTGAATGTATAAATATTTTCGTTGCGGGTTATATTTTTACAATACGGATTACTAGCATTTATGTCTATACACTTCCGTTAGATAAACCGCATAGGAGCATTCATATAACATAAATATTTGTAAAATTAAATGGGGTTTAGATTACCTACCATTCTGTTTTCATACATTTAAAAACCAACACCGATATTATTTCTTTATACTTTTCTAGCAAAACATAGAAACATTCGTACATAGAAACCTTAAGGTCCTATAGACTAATATGTGAAACCCTAAACTGCAGGTTGTGTATGATTTGATATCAAGTCATATCAATGATATCAAAATTTACTTCATAGTTGAATCTCACACCTTGCAACCTAATCAATTATTTGCTAGCAATTTACAATACCGTTCCAGTATAAAGAAACTACGGTCATCCACCTATTCGTACAATAAAAATAATTCTCATCACTTCAAGGTTGATAGTATCGATCTCCATAATGATATTAGTAGCACAAAAGCTTCTACGTATACCTAAATCGTTTAATTGCATAGAATACGTTACTGTACTGTTGGGGTATTAAAATTGCGTTTAGCTAGGTACGACCATAGATAAGACCTCTTGATCATAAAGAACGTAGATTATTCCATTTTCAAAACTCATGAAATCTCTCAAAACCAGTGTTTAATGTCTCTAAAAACCATTGTATCCAATCGCAGGATTTAGAATAATTGAAAAAATAAACTATGCAAGACGAATATTTGAAAACAAGTCACCATTGCTCCTTAGGGGGTTTCTCTTTCTACTAGACTCTACCGTCTGTTCGAAATGTTTTTCTATAGAGACGAATGGATTAAAACAGGTACCTCGACATTATGATAAAATATCATTCATAAAATGCTTTTGATGCAGTATTTAGCAGTTGAGTATTCTACTAATTTCTGGATAACTGATATCACATTTTAGTGTATTACAGAATTATGGCAGATTGCAACCTTTGGAAACAGGGTCAGCTAAGTGCTATTTTCTTGGCGTGCATATTATTGCTATACCTGTCACAGTGCGGGTTGGCGAACTTTGGACATCATTCGTGAGTTGTTTAGAAAATGTCCTCTTGATGTATGTCGTCACCGTTGAGCAAGTAAAAATATCCTTAGTAAATATTCTCACTTAAATTCGGAAAATATTAAGATACGAGCAGAAGTCGATTGCGAAGCTGACCACTTAACTTTTATCAGTCAAAGAAAACAACGTGTGAATGTCCCTCATTGGTCAATTACAGCAATTGCAGGATGTGAACCATCATTGCAACACTTCCACTGCGTATCGCTTTGTCGGTCGCTTTATACTATTAGATACAATCGTATACATCAATTTGTTTATTTACTGTCGTGAGTTCATGATATGTAGAACAATTTATGACTTCATCGTAATTGTGTATTGCCCATAGGTTACTCAGGGCCGTCTTAAGCATATTCGTCGCCGGGGTGCGAAAGTCAGCCCCCTACCCCCGTTCATGTGAACATATCAAAATTATAAGTTTCTCGTCGTCGTTAGTAGAACAGTACCTATGATGTATCTGAACTTTCTGTGCCCGTGGCTCCGCTCATGTGGTCTCAGTGTTAGATACCCCTGTGTAAAGACCACCCTGAGCTTACTTTAAATATGGTAAAGTGTATTTAATGAAATAACTATCTACGGGCTTAGACAAAAAAATAGTACTTGGAGGTAAGTTTTCATATTTTCTAGGGAGATTTACTCACTTAAACGTCTTTAAGCCAGGCATAGGCAAGACATCCGTCGTCAAGCGTTCCTACAAATCGTGATTTAGTAAGATAGTGACGTAATCGATATCATCAGATTGTATCATATTCACACATTCGCCGAATAACAAATACTCATCGTATAGCTGACCATCACTATGATGATAGTGATGGTCAGCTCAAAAGAAACCGGTTAAGTGCTGGATTGTGGGCCTAACTTAACTTTGCCGTTGGTACACTATTGTTCCCATACAAACGAACTGCAAAAAAGTTTGTAATCGCAAAAAAAACTTTTTTTATGCGTTCAAACAATACATTTACTGTTTTCGGATTTTTTCCTTTACTTGTGCTAAAAGAAACTGCTTCTTGCCAATTTTCATGATTCTAGGTTGACGGGAAGTATCCTATAGGTTTTTGATTTCCTTGAAAATGTACTAAATATGCAAAATAAACCGCTGTATCTTTTGATTGCGTCAAATTAGAAGTTTCATTTTTACAACTCCAAGGGACCGCAGACTTAAGTCTTTGTTATAAATTTCAACTTTTTTAGGAATGGAATCCTACAAAATTACGTATTTTTTAATGTAAAAAACATATTTATTTAACGCAATAAATCAATCAATGACTTTCCAACAGCTTACGACAGTTCTATAAGTATGGCCTCCCAGTAATTATTGCTACTGCTTACACAGCGACCTACTTCGCGAGTTGTTTGCGTTGCAGTGTAAATATGTAAAGAATTGAAGCCTCGACCATCAATAGTCAATTCTTTTTTATAGTGCTGGGTGTGGCTGCGACTAATGCAAATTTCATGCAACTTTGTTGTGAACTTTTGTTTTGAAATAACCAAATAAATGTATGTTAGTAAATCGCATAAGAAAAAGTGTTATTTTTGATGAAGCCGGTAGTTTTGATGGACGTAACAAATTCAAAATTACTTTTTACTGAAATTGCATCAAGGAGTTCGATGTACATTTGCGTCTGTTTTTAAAGTACAGTAACATTGGAATAAAACTATTTTACGGATTTTATCGCGTTTATTTACTATTTAATTTTCCCGACGTTTCGGCTGCTTTACAGCAACCATGGTCACGGGGGGACTGACGACGTCCTGATGTCATAGTTAATAACTGGGTACCCTCATATTTAGTTGTTGTTTGCGGTCCGATCCACGCAGAAAGTGCTCACAGTGTCTCATGTCACAGTGTCTCAGTTTTCAGGACGTCTAACACCTCAGTCCCCCCGTGACCATGGTTGCTGTAAAGCAGCCGAAACGTCGGGAAAATTAAATAGTAAATAAACGCGATAAAATCCGTAAAATAGTTTTATTCCAATGTATAGTATTCGCGTAAATATAAGAAAAGAATAAGTACAGTTACATTAGTTTTTCAAAGGCAACACTTACCTAAATTTTTTATTAGCTTATTGACAACAATGAGTCAGTCTAGCGCTTTGGTTAAGCAACTGTCGTATGCGTCAAAATGTAGAGTAGCCTAATTTTACGCGGCACCAATCAGTATCGTAACTTAAGGCAGGTTTAGCATGTTTAATCATTGATTATTGATTGGTGTAACCATTATTTTCTCTAGGCAACTGCTTCATATATATCCATCACATTAAAATGTCTTAATTGCCTATTAACCCTCGCTATTCGCAGAATTAACGCAGATGTTGATTCAAATAGGGAACAGCTTTGAGATGCAAATGCACATCCAATTAGCGTGGTGTAGGATAACGAGGTATTTAAGTCTATAAGCCTTATGGGAGCGCGCCTCGTAACCTGGTACCGTGAGGATACTCTGCTTATGGGTTGTTCAATCTGCTACCCAATTGAACAAGCGTATCGCCATTATTATAAAATGAATTGAAAATAATCAGAATGATGGAAATTCGTCCGCCTTCTTTATTACATTCGTCACCCATTTTTATTAATAATGTGTATTTATCGAACCTGCTCTTGCTCAGGGCCGTTTTTACCCGTTGGTTCAAGGGGTGCGGTGCACCCGGGCGTAGAGTCCAAGAGGACGCAAGTCAATCGCCATAAATTTCGATAGGTACCAGATCACGCGAGCGGAGCCACGGGCACAGCTAATTCAGTATACATCATAGGTATTGTTATTGTTAAGCCTAAGATTAAGCTTAAGACGGCCCAGCTCTTGCTATTAATTATTTGACACTGGCTGAAATAACCGCCAACCGCAGATGGAGCCATTCCTCATTTTTAACCGACTTCAAAAGGGAGGAGGTTCTCAATTAGACTCGTATGTTTTTTTTTATTCCATTAATTTTCATTATTTCATTCATTTAATAAACAGAACAGATAAGAGTAACGATGCTTTTAAGGAAAGAGTAAAAAGACGTATTAGTCGTTGGGAGCATTACTTACGAAACTTTTTATTGAAACTATTTTGACTAGCCTGTCTTAGAAAATTTGCAGTCTGATGGAGAAAAGAGGCGTCTCTTGATTAAAGGAGTTAGATATCAATCGTACTATGGTGTTTGAATTTGGTGAGAATAATTAAACATTGAGTTTATTGCATACTAGCTGTGCCTGCGACTTCGCCCGCGTGGACTTTAGGGAGATTACCCGGAAATATGGGTATTATGTTTTTCCCGCGGAACCCTAATGCTTTTTCTAAAATTAAAGTAGCCTAAGTTACGCCTTGGAACGTCAGCTATCTGTCAATGAAAGTCCCATTGAAATAGGTTCAGCCGTTTAGAAGTTTACCCCAAACAAACAGACAGACAGACAAAAAAAAATGCGTTTTCGTTATAGGTATCGTATATACTTTCATAGGCATTTGGTAAAAAAGTATTATTTTGATATTACAAACAGACACTCCAATTTTTTTGTATGTATATAGATGTATAGATAAATAGCCCTAGGGCTATAATTAGCCCAAGGCCATCTCATAATTTTCTAAATGTTCCGTATGTAAATCTGCTTATAAAAATACAATTATGGTAAAACTGGACTCTAAAACTGTCAAGAATTACTTATTTTTCAATATTGTAAATATACATCTGTATGTTTCAATATTGTAGACTAATAAACATTTTTTTGTTTAATTCCGTCTTATATATTTATTTTTACTTATTTTTTTATTTAGGTATCTCATCGTTTGTTATAGGACTCGCATATCTATGGTTAAGTATTTTAATTACAGGCGGTTTGATACTACATAATACAGACTAAGTTATACTATAAATGCCTGTGTTATTGTAGCCAAAATAATACCCGGTTTAGCATACTAAACCTTATTATAAGCACCCGATAATGCATTATACTGTGCAACACATGCAGATCTAAAATGAAGCGCACTGAAATTCTAATAACTCCCTAATGGATCTATTTCAGAACTGTCTGCCCGCAGCCTTTTAACAAATTTACGTAAACATTGCGTAACCAACTTTATATTCGATAGCTTTTAATTGTATACGCGCACGTACTCGTATATCTCTCGATAAAGAAACTGTGTTAAACTTCAAATGATAACGTAACCCCTTATTTCCTGTATTTTCCTACACTTTGATGTACAATATTTATGACTACCTGAGTGCACGACATCCTTTTATTATTTTAATTTTGTCTTAAAATACCATTATTTTAGCCTGAAAAATTTAATCTTTAAAAAAATTAATTAGTTTAGGTATTGTCACAAAAATTGACGCAGGCGTATTGATGCCCCAATGTGCGGGGCCTTTAGTCCTAAGGATATTATAAGAAGCGACGCAATTCGCTGTTTCGTAGGCTATAGATCACCTTCTTGTTGGATGGGGAACTTCACACTACTTTTGTAGTATGTGTGGGATTCCTCACAGAATATGTTTATCATTGGACAAATTACATCAATATGAAGTACTTATCAATTTGTAGGCATGTTATCTAGACAACTGGCAATCAATGCATCCGATATATGGCCGTACTCGAGTTCGTATCGACTATCGATTGAACAGCTTACGTCGATAATACGTCATCGACCATTATGTTCGTATTGTGCACGTCAGCACTTATGTTTTGTCCCTCGCGCTTTGTATAAGTTTGTTTGTTTAATTTTTAAGTATTTTAATCATTGAGTAACTAGAGTACCCATAACAACTCTTATCTCTTACTCTTCATATGGCTCTGCGGTAATTATTCTGTCATTACTGTTATCTCATGTAACTGTAGTATACGGCAACTATGAAAACTATACTACACCAGAAAATATTACCACAGCGCGGGCTAGATATGCCATCTCCGTTATAATATCTCCATGATTGAACACGTAAATAAACTAATAATGCTAAGGAAGGTTTACGTTTCCGCTAGGAGCGCTCCTGTGTAATGTATAGATCAAACATTCGGTCGGTATTCGATGCTGTTAAAATTTGTTGACGACTTCTAATTGCATGTAAATTGTTACAATACACAAATAAAATGGAAATACTTTAATGGCAATACGCATTCGGACCAAAATACACTGGCGAAGTGTCGGTACACTTTAGTGCACCCCTGCTCATCCTTTATACAGGTGATTTTTAGGGTTCCGTACCCAAAGGGTAAAACGGGAACCCTATTACTGAGACTTCGCTGTCCGTCCGTCCGTCCGTCCGTATGTCACCAGGCTGTATCTCATGAACCGTCATAGTTAGACAGTTGAAATTTTCACAAATGATGTATTTTTGTTGCCGCTATAACAACAAATACTAAAAAACAGAATAAAATAAATATTTAAGGGGGCTCCCATACAACAAAAATGATTTATTGCCGTTTTTATAGATAATGGTACGGAACCCTTCGTGCGCGAGTCTGACTCGCACTTGGCCGATTTTTTCATCAATAAAGTTCAATAGAATCTTCTTAAACCGAATCTAAAAAAAAAATCTGTATTTTTATATACACTAGGTATTTAACAGTCCTATGCAGTATTAGCAAATACGATCAAATAAAGCGTCTATGTACAGATCGGTATTTAATGTGATTAAGTGCTTCAATATTAGTGCAGTCCAAATGAGCAAATCCGGCAAGGTAACGATTTTAATGCAAACTGCAGATGTTCTCGAGCAGGCAATTACCGTTATATCTAAAAGCTATCATGGAGATAGACACCTATAAATGTCTACTTCGATGTTGATTTAACCGATTCACATTTCGTCGCTGTTCTGTTCACCGTTTATTATCTTCTGAACATGAAGGGTTTTTAAATTAATACACTCTAAAAGAAATACGTAATTCTTCTTCTATCTTCTAAGTAGAGAGATACCAAGTAGACTTCAGGATACCTAGACAATAAATACCGGATTGCATACTTTGTGGTAACAATACAATAAAGATACATAGATACTGATAACATACTACTACAGCCCTTTTAACGTCCCACTGCTGGGCACGGGCCTACCCCTAATGCGAAGGGGATTCGGGCCATAGTCCACCACTCTGGCCCAGTGCGGGTTGGCAGACTTCACACATCTATCGGAAACTAGTCAAGTTCCCTCAGACATGCAGGTTTTCTCACGATTTTTTCCTTCACCGGTTCATAGCAAGTGATAATATCGGATGAAAATGAGCTTCGCTCATAAATCCCAGAGGTGCGACCCGGGGTTTGAACCTGCACACTTCGATTGCAAGGCGTGCGTTCGACCACTCGGCTACCACTGCTATACTGATAACATAACAAGATATTAAGGCTTATATGGTGTTGTTCAATCACTTTGTTTCTTAGAACAGCCCGCTTATCACTACCTATGTTGAAGCAATGTTTTAAATATTATTTTCAATTACAGCTAACTCAGTACGAAATCTGCCAAATATTTACAGTAAGTTTAAGTTTTCTCGTGGTAAGTTTACAGGAACATAACAGGGAGTGTCACATTTTTTTTTTATAGAATCATATTTTGTGTATGGTATTGTGAATTTTATTCTAATCATTAAAATTAAAAAAAATCAGTTTTGTTACAATGCAAATAGTTGAACTTTCAAATTGCTTTTTCTCAAAATTCATTAATGAGGACATTCCCTGTTATGTTTCTGTATCCTTCGGTTACTATTGAAATAAAAATACTTTATGAGGTGGTGTTAAGGGTGTGATAACCTCACATCTAGGGAGATGTGAGTTAATCACAATACTAGTGGTCTCGTTAATCTAAGCTAAATGCTTGAGCTAGGGGTAGGTAACTTAGTTTAGGGTAGGTAACATTGATAGTTTAATGGCCAGGGATCGAATGTACATCCTCCAGATTACTCTAACAGCCCCCCTCAAACCACTAAGCTATCAGACGCTTTTTTAAATGTAGATAATAGTTATGTAGTCATTTCTCTAGCTTCAAAATACGTTATACAAAGTTTGAAAAATTAATATTAAAAACTTTTGAAAACAAGCTTTTATTTAATTGCGCGTAGTTTTCGTGTTCTCTTCGGCAAGCCCGTTCATTTGATACCCATACTGCAGTAATGCAGAAAAAAATAACTATTCCACCATCTTGGATGTTCTGCCAAATTGGAATTAGAATGACGTCACATAGCTAAACATGCATTGTCATCTAAAATAAGTGTGTACCTATACTAAATTTCAGCTCAATCGGTTAAAGATAACTGATTTAAAATTCAGTTGCAAGATTCCACCCGGTAATACGTACTCGTATACATTGAATGATAATATAAAGCTTGTAATAAAATGTAACCGTTCGATATTCCAACTCGTATATTCTAATGCAAAGAGACGCAGCCCGTGTAGTAGGGGCGGGCGGCAATTATCGGGTGATATCCGGGATTACTCATCCCGCGCATATGAACTTAGTCTCGCTCTCGCCGCTTCTATTTGAATAAATTGCACTTTCAATTAAACTTAGATTAGCAGAACTCATGCAATTGGTTGCAATCAACGATGGCCTACTATTCAACCATGTTAGGAATATAAACAGTCAGCCAAGTTGACTAACTCCAAGCGTGATTTACTAAACGCTACCCTGAAATGTATGAGTATTAACTCAGAGAATGAGCACATTAACGCAATATCATCAATGACGCGAGGGAATCAGGGACCCAATTCTCGCATAATCGACATCATCACATCGACTATCGATTATGTCGATAAAAATACGACCAATTAGAAATTTTGTTCCGACGTATCTCGAATAGAGGTGATGTGATGATATCGCGAGAATTTCTCCGCTGTACGCGTGATCGCGTGGCTTTTGCCATAAATATTAAATGTTATGTTGCCTAAATTGATACATAGTTCACTTTGAAAAAAAAGTTATCATTCACCTAAGTATGTTCCAGCCATTTTTTTTTCCAATATCGAAACGAACTGTATTGCCTCATAGCAAAAGCTCATTGTTCTACGAAAATCATAGATAATTCGAGCGAATTTGGACGCGTAATTGGGTGGCTCCCACTACAGAAATTTAATCTTTATGTATATTGAAACAGAGTTCGTTTTGGAATGTGCAACCAGTTAGCATAGCGAGTTTTGCTCCCACAGTATGCCCCAGGTTTGACGCTCACAGTAATGGTGCATTACTCGTACACCGACAACGTCTTAATTGCTTTAAAGTAATTAACGTTTACACAACGCATTGTATGCATTCATGCACTAATGACGCGAGATACGAGTTCTGCTATCTGAAAGGATGTTATCGGCAGTAAATAAAAATACACTTAAATATAAAAACCCATTAACATATTTAACAAATGAATTGTTCCACCAACGTTCTGTCAGCAGAAATATACCTCAAAGATTGTCCGTCAGTGGGTTTGCAATGGTGATACAATATGATGACGAGATTAGAGCTTCTATCAGCGCTTTCGTCCGCGCAGACTTCAATATCGTTATTTATATCAATATCGTTATAATTATTATTAGTTGTAGCCTATATGTTATTCTGATGTATAAACAATAATACTGTAAAGTTTTATCAAAATCCGTTCAGTAGTTGCATGGTTGCGTGAAAGAGTACAAACATCCACCCATCTTCACAAACTTTCACATTTATAATATTAGTAGGAAATAGAATCAGGAATACGATACATTAATTAGTTAAAAGATATAACTTATATCTTATGCGTGTCTAGATGTCTTGAACAACGATTCATTAGCAAGGAAACAACGCGGGGCGATACTCCGCTATTCTGTGTGTAAAACATGTTAAACCATATTTTAGGGTCAAAGTAAAAGTAAATTAATTCCGTATAAGCCCATGGGGGCAAGTGCCAAGAAAAAAAATGTAAACTTGACAATTTGTAAGTACAAATTGTCAAGTTTACATTTTTTTTCTTAAATACTACTACTGCCGGATCGAAACGCGACCTCAAATGAGAAGATCCGGCAAGAAACTCAGTGGGCTGATTATTTTTTAAAATAAATTTGCAATACACAGCAAATTTTTTACACACCGTACACGCTTTGACGCACCTCTAGGCCCGTAGCTTGTTTGTATTACATATGTTCTTGGTCCGTAGTTTTAGAGATTTCATGATCCATTATGTGAAGTCATGTACAATGTCAAGTCATGCGACAGTAGTAACCGTATCGCGCCATGCCCATCATAAACCCCGTGCGTCATATGCACAACGAGAATGATCGCGTTAATTGTTTTAACTGCGTCATAAAACCGCCATCATTTCCATTGGACGATTGACGTGGTGTCCGACGTCATGTCGCGACATCGAATATCTATAAAATTATTAATATTTGCACTGCGCTTATAGCCTATATCTGTTTGTCCACTTGCGCTAGTCTCCTTTGTGTTGTTGTTCATTTGCGTTGAGCCATTCTGCGCACCGTTTTATCTAATAACGATCTCTATAATCTATACAAATAAATAAAATATATCTTTCATAACGGAACAAACAGGAAGATTGACACTTTTATAAATCTGGTCTAGTGCGAGTTAGACTTGTGCACTGTGGTTTCCGTACAAACTTAAAGGTTTGTAAATAGTTCGTCTATCAAAGTCAAAGTCAAAGTCAAATCATTTATTATGTATTGGCCCATGGGGTTGGGCACTTATAAATCACTATTTTTATTTTCAATAGTTTTTTTATGAAACTATTTTTTTATTATTATTAGTAAATTGTTGACAATGTAAATATTTTGTTTTTAATGTAAATAAATAAAAGTATTACAAATAAAAAACAAAATTGGAAAAAAACTTATCATTTATAAAGAACAAAACATGTTTCTACCAATGTCCGTTATAGCCTTTGAAACTATCTAACCGATGTGCCCCAAACCGGTATCATTAAAAAGGCAATAATGCGAAGATGGTTTTAGATTCTTCGTTGTAGCACACACCGAGTATTCTCTTGTAATGAATAAAAATGAAATAATGTGAAGTTAAATTCGGTAATTTTGCAATCTAGTTTATTGTACGTTGAAAAGACAGCTTCAAAAAGTTGGATGTAAATTTATAATTGAACAAAATGAGTGGAACATCGCAAACGCGAAGATAATAAGACATTTGACAAAATAAAATTAATTAAGGAATATATGTAAGTATAAACACGTCTCATAAATGATTTGTATATTCAAGAAACTAGTCATTTCGGAAAGTTACTCAAAACTGTTCCATAAAATATTTTTTCTAAGTTACGTTTTGATTTGGTTACGTTACGTTACGGTTATGATTTGTTTTCTATAGTGTCTTATCAGTAGCATCATGTTGTAAATTAGGTTATAATAAGGCAGATCATATTTTAATCTTGGCTTGGAAACGTCTATTTAGTTTTAAAATACGAAAACAGTGTAACATTGTTCCGCTAATACAAGCCAACTGTCCCAAAACATTGCTTTTCATCAAACACGTTTATAACGAACGTTATTGTTTAGACGTCCACCAGTGTGAAAAAGCGCAACGCAATTTTCAATTTCAAGAACATATTGACATTTTTAAAAAGAGTGTAGAGTCCGGCATAGAATAGCTCCAACCCAACTCTTCCCGCGGGTGTCGTACAAGGCGACTAAGGGATTATTAACTCGCGCTTCGGTGGGCAGCAGCGCCGTGAGCCCAACACCATCCATATACTGCGATCGCCAAAGTGCCAAGCATGGCGATTATGGCAAAACCCCCCATGACAAATACAAAAAACGATCTTGATGTTAGGTAATAATTACGTTTTTTTTATAAAATTATTGCATGTCTTTAAGATATTAACGTACTAGCGGCCCGTCCCAGCATCGCACGGGTGGTCATTTTTTTTTGTAATATTTTTACCTTAAAGCTTCACTTTACACTATGTTGGCGGTGGTAGTGGTTGTAGGTGGCAGCAAAACCATATTGATTTTCAAGAGCTCCTACTCGAGAAAGAGGAACATACAATTGCCCATGAGAAAAGCACTCTTTCCTTACGCACACCCCTCTCCCGCACTTCGTTGCCCGCTTTCTCGCCGCTGCGCTGCGTGGAGCTAGCGCGCGTCGTCGGCGTGTATTTTTTGTTTATATTGACATTTTTGATTTCGTAATATCTTTTGAATGAAATCTTAATTATTTTCAACAATATTGTTTATTATGATGATATGACTACTAATGTACGGTGTTTCCCTTTATTTGTGACATACATTGGACTAGGGGTGATCCAGATCAGGTCAAATTCCAAAAGGCTATTATTAGCCACTTGCGGGAACCAAACTCGCAATCACCCTGTTCAGCGAGCCGGGCGGCCTACGCTCATTCCCTAGACCAAGCCGTCTTCGTAGGTTTTATGTTAGTTATGATACTAATCTCTATATATATCGAGGGGTAAAAGGCGACACTTTTGGGCGATAATGACTTATATACATATTTAGAATCAGCTATTTTTTCTGCGTCGAATGAATGCTCTCTTGTAAAGTCACAAAACTATCGCATAAGTTAAATAGCCTTTTAACTCTCGATATAATGCTTGTACATTAATTCTTTGGCTTGGATATACTATATAGCACGTGAAAACTTCGAGGTTCATATCTCGACAAAAATGTATTTGCTCACTCACTGGTACTGAAACCAGTAAACGGCCGATCGAACGACCATTAAAAGTTGTCGGACCATTCATTCAAAATTTAAGTCCATATTTAATTTATGTTTTCATTACACCTGACAGAAACATTTAAGTTCTAATCTGATATTTTAATGCCCAAATATTAGAGTAGCTTGTCGACATGCGATTGCGTGTACTTGGATTTCATTCTCATGAACGACGAAATCATTGCGTTTATATTAATACTAACTTTACCCGTAGTGGTAGCCTCGTGGGCAAGAACGCCCGCCTTGAACGTAAGGGGTGCAAGTTCAAATCCCGGGCTCACACCTCTGAGATAATTTTCATGTGCGAATGTCATTTTCAACAATGATTACCACTTGCTGAACGGTGAAGGAAAACATCGTGAGGAAACCTGCACGTCTATAGAAAGGCGTGTGAAGTTCACCAAACTGCACTGGGCCAGCGTGGTGGACTATGGCCCAAATCTGCCTCGTATCGAGGGGGCTCGCCCCCTATTACATTGGGACCAAAATACATCGGCGAAGTGTGGGCGCACTGCAGTGCACCTCTGCCTACCTTTTCGGGGAATAAAGGCGTGATACCCGCGACTTCATCCGCGCCGACTTTGATTATTCAATACCGTTACAAATTATAGCCTATATGTTATTCTGATATGTGAACAATAATACTGTAAAGTTTCATCAAAATCCGTTCAGTAGTTTTTGCGTGAAAGAGTGACAAACTTCCATCCATCCGTTCATCCACCCGCCTCACAAACTTTCACATTTATAGTATTAGTAACATTAATCTCTAACGTTTATAATATATTAACAATATTTGTAGAGAGGTATGTAGAAAGGCATGGGTAACCTAATATGATAGCGTGATAACGCGTATCACTGTTATCTATACATCTATACATACAAATAAATAAAATTGGAGTGTCTGTAATATCAAAATAACATTATTTTAACAAATGCAAAAGAACCGAGTGGCCTCCCCTCAATGCGAGGGGGATTCAGGCCATAGTCCACCACGCTGGCCCAGTGCGGGTTGGTGAACTTCACACGCCTTTCTATAGACGTGTAGGTTTCCTCACGATGTTTTCCTTCACCGTTTCTTAGCAAGTGATAATCTCGGATGAAAATGAGATTCGCACATAAACCCAGAGGTGCGAGCCGGGGTTTGAACCTGCGCACTTTGATTGCAAAGCGTGCGTTCGACCACTCGGCTACCACTCGGCTACCACTGCCTTCGGGTTGTAAATGGGGTATACAACTGAATATATTTTTTTTTTTATCGAAATTCGTCATTAATTTCCATAACTCGTAATATCTCGAGTTCTATGAATAATTTGCATGATCGGTTTTGTGAAAATTGGTAGTACCCTCATATGTGTAGTTTACACTCTTGAATAGGGTTAAGGATGTACCCAAACGCCAGAACACGATACCAGTGAAAAATATTTATAACAAAGGTTTATAACCCTGAAACTATGATAGTTAGATAAAAAGTGTCTGCACTAAGCATCCACGTACGAGCTACCGTATATGTACTCAAAGTATTATTTCGGGTTTCTGATACATCCTGTATAACACAATCGTTCATTACCGGTCTTTATTTATAATGTGTTATTATTAAATTTGTCCTTGATATTAATAACTTAACATTGGCATAAAGACCCGCTAATCGCAGGTGCAGGCATTCCTTATCTTATTCCATCAAAATGTCATCATTTCACTCATTTCGTAAAGAATAAGAAGAACAAAATGGACATAGCATTATTTTTTAGGGTTCCGTACCTAAAGGGGGAAATCAAAATATTTTTTTTTATTCGTGCAGACCAGAAAGCACTTACAAATAGACAAATTCTATCACCGGTTCGGAATGCTACTTCCACTGAGAAGAGCCGGTAAGAAACTCAATGGTTACTCTTTTTAAAATGATAAATAGTAAGGATTATGAGTAATACATTATCAGGAGCAGCAACGCCACGAAACATGGAACATGTAAATTATGGTAATGCACTGGTCTTTTGAAATATACTGGTTTTCCTTTACACACATTTTTCTATCTCAATATATCCGTTTATAACATATTACCCTTGGTCTTCTTTGCACATATCCAAATATTTTCATACCTAAAAGTTTGTACGGAAGCCTTGGGGTGCGAGTTCGCCTCGCACATGGATGATTTTTTTTCAGGATGTGAATGTTCCCAACAGGCCTATTACAATAATAATTAGATACTAAAATCAAACACCGACTGCTATTATGGTGACTATCAGTTCATGCCACTGTGTTTCCCACCGCAATATTACGGAACGCACAATACTGTACACATTACAGAATAACATCGTCTGTTGTATAAATACGGGCCAATTAAAATGCGTGCGAGCGCTCCCTATCGTATTTTAAGAGGTTTACAGTGGTGGAGCACAGCGGCCGTTTAAAAATTAAAATCACTGCGTAATGTTTATTATGAGTATGTACTGGGACGTCCAAGTTCACAGTTTTCTTACTCAATTGTAACATAATATATGAGTAAACTGAATTGTATTTTGAATTTATTAAATATGACCTAGATCAAATAATATTTTGGTAATATTGGTCAAGTATAAAACTCAATAATATAATAAAAAAGTAAATTCAAGTTTTCGCAGACGCGAATTGTTGTCTACTACGGCCTACGAATGCTACGAACTATGGTTGCTACAGCGTAGCTCGTCATCGTGCTACGATTGTACGTAGCTCGGGATTAATTTTCGATCAAAATTCTATGTGTAACCGCTAACCGTTACGGAAATGGTTGAGACTATTTTTAGTTTACCAAAGACTCCTATTTTATTTTAGTTCGGAAAACAAGAAGAAATCTTAGCAAACTCATGAAATATACATTTAAAACAATTTTCTAAATGTTGACCAAAATATTGAAACATTTTGATCTGGACCTATAAAATGTTTCACAAACACTAGATCCTCGCATAAATCTTGCAATTATTTATTTATTTTTATTGGTTATCGGTCAACAAAAATAGAAAAGAACAAAATGTATATAGCGCATGGTTTTACATCGAACTGTGAACGTACAAAAATACAGTGACAATTCCTTGAACAGAGTCAAAGATGACGAGACGGCCTCGTGACGTCACACGAGCAGCACTCTGCGGCTGCGGCTATCGATCGGATAAGCTCGTGTTATCTCGCTCCCTCCTGTGATCTCGTCAATTGGCATCCCGCTCGCACTCGCGCCTGTTATACCTCAGTGAAAAGCTGCGTTCCGAAATACGCTACTAATATTTATTTTAACGCAGTCGCCCGGCCCCGAACACGTGGTGACCGACCGACCTGCGGGCCGAAAGCCGAATTATATTTCATCGGGTCAGGATTAACTATGTATGAAATATCGTTATAAAATACCATTCAATTGTTTGAGAATTCTAAACTTTTGCTCTCACTTGTGATATTAGAAATAAATGATAGTAGAATACTAGAATAAAATTAAGGTCATTGTTCTATTAATCACAATTATTATTATTTAGAAATAATCTATTGAAATTAAACTATTTTACGGATTTTATCGCGTTTATTTACTATTTTATTTTCCCGACATTTCGGCTGCTTTACAGCAACCATGGTCACGGGGGGACTGAGGTGTTAGACGTCCTGATGTCATAGTTAATAACTGGGTACCCTCATATTTAGTTGTTGTTTGCGGTCCGATCCACGCAGAAAGTGCTTACGGTGTCCTGAGGTCTTGCAATGGTACACTTGGTTTTGGATTTAATCATATTGATTACTGGATCCCATGTTGGTGGTAGCACCCAGCCATCTTCCCTATTGAAATTAGGATGTTTTTTAATTTCAATGGCCTCACGTATCATCCTTGGTCGGAGTCGGTGTTCTTTTGCGAGGATATGCGGTTTATCAAATCTGATATAATGGCGGGTGCGGTCCTGTACATGTTCACAGATTAAATAAACGCGATAAAATCCGTAAAATAGTTTAATTTCAATGTATAGTATTCGCGTAAATATAAGAAAAGAAATAATCTACTTCGCTATAATTAACAAAAAATTATGAAATCAATAAAATAAAAAATTGGGGGTCTATCTTTATCATCCTCATTACCCGTGTGTATTTATAATGTGTATTTATTTAATTTGTTCATGCTATTAATTATTTGACATCGGCTAAACACGACCTAGTAGCTTGTGAAGCTATTTATATTATTATTCCATTAAGTATAATCATTTCAGTCTTTGGTACGGAAAAAATAAATAAATAACATATATAGATGTTTCCTTCAGGACGTTACTTTTAATTTATATCAAAAGCAGTGGTAGCCTCGTGGGCAAGTACGCCCGACTTGAACGTAAGGGGTGCAAGTTCAAATCCCAGACCCGCACCTCTGAGATAATTTTCATGTACGAATGTCATTCTCAACAATGATTACCACTTGCTGAACGGTGAAGGAAAACATCGTGAGGAAACCTGCACGTCTGTAGAAAGGCGTGTGAAGTTCACCAACCCGCACTGGGCCAGTGTGGTGGACTATGGCCCAAATCTCCCTCGTATTGAGGGGGAATGTGCCCGGTATAATGGCAATAGGCTCGCCCCCTATTACATTGGGACCAAAATACATCGGCGAAGTGTGGGTGCACCACAGTGCACCTCTGCCTACCCCTTCAGGGAATACAGGCGTGGTGATGATGTATTGATGTATTTTATATCAAAACACATTCGAACTGAAATGACCTTAAACATACATTATATTGTATAATAAAAGTGTACATAAATTTTATTTTACCATACTCGTTAATTAATTAGATGTTACTGAAATACGTTCTAGGAAAACGTTTGAATGAAAATGTAATTGTTAGTTGCTGACACAAGCGTGTTTTTATGGTTAACATTGTTGAATTAAAAAAGCATGGGTACCTATATTTTCACCAGTAATATTTCATGTGTTTTTTGGTTCAGTGGTAATAGAATATATTCTATATTCAGCCAATTTAACAGCTGCGGAAACCTATATATCTAATCTGTGGATTTGCCTAACTAAGAATAAAATTATCAACATTGTAGTAATATAGTTTTAATTTTGCGCGTTAACGATCTGGGGATTAACACCACCTCTTAAAATATTGTGTTTTCCACACTTACTGTCATTTTTGACAGATTTTCTACTTAGTTAAACGCCTCAAATATAGTTCCCTGGGTGTAGGGTATATATTTGAGGCGTTTGGGGAAGAAGCCTTAGGTCCATGGCGGCCGGGTGCCCACCGGATGTTTCAATACATTGTGAAACGTCTGATCGAAACATCCGGTGATCAGAACGCTGGAAACTATTTCGCACAGCACATCAGCATTGCCATTCAACGTGGCAATGCTGCCAGCTGGGCACCCTACCGCCCGATAATGATGGGGGACTGTGGGATACCTATATTATTATTTTTTTCATTTTTTTTCTCTCGTACTCTTTGTACATTGTTAACTATGTAAATATTTTGTTTTTAATGTAAATAGTAAGCATACATAATAAAAACTATTTTAAAAATATATTCACTAGATCACTTAGTTAACTGTCAAAAACTGACATATAGGTTTCCGCAGGTACAAACATTGACACAAGGCAGGTGGTGGTTAAGGGGGCTGTAGGCAGGAAGGAAGGAAAGCTATCATGCTCATGATATCAACAGCAAGTTCAACCTTTGACATTCACAACCTCAATTTTTCGCCTATTCGAGCTATACGAGATTGCAAGATTTATTTTTAACGCTCATATTCACTTTTAAACTCATTTGGGTGTGTTAAAGTAAAAAGCGTATTTGCATTATAAAAACAGAATTTAATATTTAATTAAATAACTAACTATGTATCTTTAGTCTTACATGAAAAGGGTGTATCATTAAACTAACTTTACCCCGCGCCTTGAGCCGCGCGAAATTTACAGTCACAGCTTTCTATCAATGAAATATTTATTCCGAATCCGTCAAGCAATCTTGTTTGATTTCCGTAAATACAACAGACAAAATTTTTCGTAATATTTTTGGTTCCTATCACCAAGGTGCAGCGATAAAGTTGCAAAGCCAAGCGGATCAGACGAGTATGAGCAAGCCATATACTTGCCTTAAATATACAATAATTCATGATCCTTCTACATAGTAGCATTGTAGACCACATTTATACTGAAAAAGGATATTGCAGTAGGTAGGCTTAGTAAAGACATAAGTTTTATATCTTTCAACTGTCAGATTTGTCGAGAAAATGACATCACACCGAGCCATGTCCATTACAAATAGCTCGAAGTGACGTCATTTTCTCGACAAATCTGATAGTTGAAAGAAATAATACTTCTGTCTACGCGGTCATAGTAAGCCTAGGTACAGTTAGTTTGAAGATGACTTCAAACCCTTTTACATTTCGAAGTATGCATGTAAATAAAGTTTATAAGCCATACCCATAAGTGGGTTCAAAGCGTATCGTAATGAAAACACGTAAAGATTTAATAATTGAATAAAAAATGTGGGGGATACATTTGGGAGCATGTTTTGGCTACTTGCATTGTTAATCACTTTGATCCGCTTACTTATTAATAACCTTAAGTCATGAAATCAACAGGCTTTTTGTGAAATACTCCCGCTCGCATCCGCATTTGGGTTTAAATTTAATATACATATCATGGTAAGCAGGTACTATAATGAATCTATCGTCTAAAATACCTTATTTCGTTACGTTTGTTTTAATAATAACAAAATATACACTTTTATGCTATATACATAAAAGTATATCATACAGTACATAAAAGTATCTACACACAAAGGAGAAAATTAAGAAACAATTATAATATCCCTTCTCCAATGTATTTTAGTCCTAATGTAATAGAGGGCAAGCCTATTGCCATTATACCGGGCATATTCCCTCTCAATACGAGGGAGATTTGGGCCATAGTCCCCCACGTTGCCCCAGTGCGGGTTGGTGAACTTCACACGCCCTTCTATAGACGTGCAGGTTTCCTCATGATGTTTTCCTTTACCGTTCAGCAAGTGGTAATCAATGTTGAAAATGACATTCGCACATGAAAATTATCTCAGGGGTGCGGGCCTGGGATTTGAACTTGCACCCCTTACGTACAAGGCGGGTGTTCGTGCGCACGAGGCTATCACTGCTTTAATAATATAAATAAAAAATGTAAAATATAAATAAATAAATATAGATTGAACCACAATAATGGTCACGAAATAGTCACGACATATTAGAATATAGAATATTTACATCCATAGAATATACTTTTACTTAGCTATAAAAAACCGGCCAAGTGCGAGTTGGACTCGCGCACGAAGGGAACCATTATACTATACAACATTATACTCGCGAACCATTATACCGTACCTATAAAAACAATTCACGTTTGTTATATGGAAGCCCCCATATATATTTATTTTATTCAGATTTTTAGTATTTGTTGTCATAGCGGCAACAGAAATACATCATCTGTGAAAATTTCAACTGTCTAATCATCACGGTTCATGAGATACAGTCTGGTGTCAGACAGGCGGACAGCTGAGTCTTAGTAATAGAGCCCTGTTTAATCCTTTGGGTACCGAACCCTAAAAAGAAAGAATAAGATCAGATTGGCAGTAACGATGGGTTTTGTATGAAAACCACAGTCGCCAGTTGCACTCAAGTAAACAATAAGCGGTTTATATGCCATAAACACATTTTGTAACTTTCAGCTGTAGTCCTAGTGCAGCGCGTATAGGTTGCCTAGGCAACCATTAAATACAGGTGTTACCTGGCCCAGGACTAGGCTACAGTAGCATCAACGCGTAGACATAAGTTTTATTTCTTTCAACTTTCAGATTCGTCAAGAAAATGACGTCACACCCAGCTATACCCAGTACGAAAAGCCCAAAGTGACGTAAATTTCCCGACAGTTGAAAGAGACAAAACTTATGTCTAAACGGTCATGTTATGGGTGCTGGAAGACAGCTAAATAAATCTGTTTAGTAGTTAGTACATGGTATTTGAAGTTGTATGTGTCTGGCGACGCGTTGGTATCACCCACTTCAACACTCTAATGTCTTATGAATTTAACCCAGCAAAATCAATTAATGTCAAGGCAGTAGTTGTAATTACATATAGTACGAAACAGACAGGATTCATTGGCCCGGCGGTAATTCACTTTGCTGCGTTAGTTAATTGTGTTATGACGTGCACGGCGCAACATTCGCTGACTTGCATGAGGCTTTGTTATTTATCTTAGTAGCACATATCCTACTTTCTATTAATCTTATAAATGTGAAAGTTTGTGAGGATGGATGTTTGTTACTCTTTTGCGCAAAAACTACAGAACGGATTTTGATGTAACTTAAAGTAACTTAAAATATTATTGTTCATGCATCAGCATGCATGTTAAAACTAGACCTCTGTCACGGACTGGCTCGCTCATTCTTTGCCTTATTTTATACGAGAGAAAGAGACCAAATCAACGCATCCCGTGACATAAGCATAGTCTTGGCATACATGCTACAAATACAGAATATCATATCAATACATAGTATAAAACAAAGTCGCTTCCCGCTGTCCCTATGTACGATTAAATCTTTAAAACTACGCAACAGATTTTGATGCGGTTTTTTTAAATCGATAGAGTGATTCAAAAGAAAAGTTTATATGTATAATACAAACCATAATATAGTAGAGAAACACTGATAATTTTAGGTGGCGCTGCTTTCGTATGTCACTAATTCTAAGGCGGTACGAAGTTCGCCGGGTCGGCTGGTAGGCTATAATTTTTAATGATATTGAATAATCGAAGTCTGCACAGTAAATAAAATGGACGGCGCTGTACAAAAATAATGAATGAGATTAATAATTATAATAAACTCTACATTATTATTACTCGACTCACATCAATCGCCCGTCACTCACTCGGTGACACTGAAATGTGTGATCGTGATCCCAGTAGTGCCGTCAGTGTCCGCACCTGGCGGCTGCCAGTATCGTTGACAACTCTGTGGCGGTCATTTTTGCCGGGAAATTGCTCTATATCCGACGATCGGCGATACCTCCACGCGATTCGTTTATGTCCGTCAAACATCGTGTTTGTGTACAAAAGGGGTGACATGTTTGTTCAAGAATGAATTGTTTGTAGTTTCTTTTTTTAAGTTTACGTAGTGTAGGAATTCGATTGACTTGTTCCGAATTAACGCGGCACTTTTGTTTTTTCTTGTTATAAATTTATTTTACCTTTTATTTGTGTTTTCCACTCTCTTGCGATCTTCTCTCACTGCGATCTCGTGCTGTTTATGGCCAAGTATTACCCGCAAAGGTGACCAGAATATGATTAGTCTAATAGCTTCTACCATTCATAAAATATGTTGTTTTCATGCCTTAAAAATTAAGTTATAGCAACTCCAACACGTTAGAGGATTTGGGGCCTAGATCATTCTACCATCATGTCTTTGGTCTGCCTTGCCTGCTTGGAACCCAATTAGTGATAGTGTTTACCCATCTTTGCGGAATATTTTAGTCGCGTTTGATTTAACGTTGATTCTATAATACAACTTTGAAGTGTGCGATGGCATGTTGTTCTGTAGATACTATTATTGTACCTACTTAAATAACTATTTATTTAATAAGTACCTACATGATAAACTGTATAAATAGCCGACCGTCAGAAAGTTACGCCCGTGGATCCTATTTGGTCAGTAATTTGATGTCGTTCTGGCGTGCCCACCGGCAATAAGGTGCTTGGAAATGCTACGTCCATTCACTAATGGTGTATTAACGTAAATCCACACAAAACTAACAAATCTACACAACACAGATCATATTAAACTTGTGTCATGTTCGCCCACAAGTGAGTATAGATAGTAACACAATGTGTCTTTGACTAAAATGGCGGTGATTGTGTTAATTCCCGATCTTATTAAGTAAAACGGTACTTGAGACGCATACTCCCGCTAGCTGTATACAATATGTGGTAAAAAAAACGAATAATAGGTTATACAAAACTTATCAAATATTTAGGGTATTTTTCGAAAAACAATTCATAGAGCATTTTTTCTTAATGGTTCTCAATTCGACCTGTATGAGTTTTTTTTTGGATAATTGCTTATACAACAGATTTAAAAAGTATGACTTACTTGTTTCTCTTTTAAATTATTATACACATATAGATACTTATAATTAGACCTCGAATGAATAGGCTGGTGAAGCTATAAAGTTGAAAAAAAAACAAAACTTGTAATATAAATACTCCTTGAAATTTCAACCCTCGTCCCAATTTTATCCACACTAGTCTATAACAGAATTTGTATGTATAAAAAGCGAGCAAACCCCGCTCACCCGTATTTATAAATATAAACTCGTTTAACCGTACCAAGTTACTCACACCCCGCTGGACATTTCAGAAGCGCTGCGAATCAACGCGATTGTAGAAGCTTAGTGCACTAAAAACTCTTTTTTACGTAAATGAATTATTTATTATTCATTTAAATTAGAAAATGTTTTTTTTTTTAATTAATAATTTATTTTTGCTACGATTATGAAATTGGAATCGATTTTCGGACGTTCGAATTACAAACTTTTTCGGTTATATATCTTCTTTAAAGTGGTAGGTCGTTTATTTGGATTTGATAAGAATAAAATACATTCAGACGAACATATAACTTCCTCCTTTTTGGAAGCCGGTTAAAAATATTATAGCCATACAAATATCTACTAGCGTCTAGCAAATTTATATTTTTTTCGGAAATTAATAATGACACGACAGCTTATATATAAGACCATCATAAAATCCCGTATTTAAACAAATTAATATCTCTCGTTTTATTAAACATGACCAAATACTGTAAAAATATGTCACAAAATATACCGAAAACATTTCAAGAATCTTTAATTCGTTTTTATATATTTAAAGTACCCAGTAAATTCTCTTAAAAGTTAAATTGATCTAAATCATATTCCTGCATTCAGAGTAGTGAAATTAGTTATATGGGTCTACCTATATATGAGCTGTAATGTGTTCATTAGCTGTGCGCTTTGAGCTGGTGACAAATGTGGGTCGTACGTCACAGGGGCCAGTTGAAACTCGCTATATGAAATTTAATTTACGTCGCTGGAAAAAGATTAACTGTAGATTATTGAATGAACTGATTATAAGAGCGATGCAGAAGAAAGGTATATTGCGTCGAGTTTAAATAGGTGCGACAAGGACAGCTAGATTATGGTTAAATACCTTATTGTTTACGTGTATTACCAATCCAGCACTTTAGGTCTATTTATTTTTCAAATAAACTACATATACGTATATTGATACCAAATTAAAATGGCTGTATACAAAAACAACTATGACGCCTTTTCCAAACTCAAAGTCTGAAGACCCAATTAAGATAAATTACCACTCCAAAATACATATTTCAAACTTTTTTTTAACCTAACCTAACCTAACCAAGACTGGGTTAACATCATGTAAACTTTGTATCACTATGTTATAACTTTATTCCATACATACAGACACGTCAAAATACTTTATACCAAAAAAACACGCAGTTTTATTGGTATTACGAGAAATATAGTGTTAGTTAGAATATAGGCATTGTCCCGGGAACGTGGTGACCTTCAAGCGATCAGCCATGGTTGTTATGGGCGGCGGCGCCGCGCTGTCGCCGAGTTATCTCCCACCGCCAGGATCTGAAGGTCACCTGGCGACCATCCAGCCACTGCAGAACCGTTGCGTAACATACAGAATTATTAGGACATAGGTACTATTCACAGAGGATAAGAAAAAAAATCTGCTAATTTTGCATATTCCCATGCATAAAATTGGGCTATGATTACAGGCAATCGGACCTTATCGATATTGTAATATGGTAGCTAATTGGCTATCTATATATGGGTATATTCTCTTCGCACCGATCTCTATTGTTTTCTTATGTAAATAAGTATGCCACAACTGAATTTCATTGCGGTTAAGTGACGACATTCAGGGAACACCCACGCCGCCGAATCCAGGCATCACTGCGTCACCGCCCTCGCAGATACTTGGAAGTAGGTTGATGTCATTCAATAAGTCGGTGTGAACACTGAATGGAGCATTATTATTTTACAACCATTAAGTTTGTGAGTCATGCGCTGTGGATATTGTATGAAATTTATTACAAAATATTTTACTGCTTTTATCATCAACGTTAAAAATTTTTCTCAATAAGTGTTACACTAAAACACGTGGTGAATAATATGCAAACCTTTTATAGGTACCGTACAATTGACTCCATCGAGTCACAGTAATACGCAGATAAAGGTAAATGACGAAAAGGTCATCTTTAAAGTTTACCCTGATAATGAAAATGAAACTAATCTTAGAATGAACGAAAATACACCCTAGTTAGACAGCCAGTTAAACAGAACTGGATCAATAATTCAAATTTTTGAATAGGATTTCATGAATCGCTAGGTTCACATGCGCCGAAAACATCACTAACAAACATATCCGTCAATAACGTACTAATATAAACTCGTATCTTTATACTGTTGTTAACAAAGTTTAAACGTCACCGAAAATATAGCGAAGATTTAAAATCTATAGTTTGAACGAGTTGTCCTAATTCTGCGTCGGGCGCCGTACAGTCGGGGCGGGCGGCGCCGTCTTGTCTGGCCATCTCTCCAAAAAATCCGGATAGCCAGCGTCTTGGAACGCTACCAGCGAATATTTTTTGTCTATCGATGTGTAGGCGAGGTCGCCGGTTATGGTAATGGGAGATCGGCGGGGAAACCCTATGGTGGCGGTTATAATTTGTCAGTGTCGTGACGTGATAGGTCATTTTTCGTGATCTCGAGTAGGCGGGCGTGTTTTTGTTTGGTTCATCTTAAGTTTATGTTATACTTTTTATGCATAAGCTTGGATGTTTTTATTGCCAATTAATAATATTTGTGTTGTTATAGATGTTTTTATCATCTTAGGATTTTATTAAGTGGATAAAGGATGTAACAACGGATATGAACGCATAAAATATTTTAGTAGTTATACATGACTAGCTACTCTGTCCGTACATGAACTCGTAATACTAAGACAATATTAAATTATCACAATAATGTGAAATAAATTGTTTCATATAGATTAGTTCGTACGTTTTATAGTTACAGTATTATCAATATATATAAAAATCAATGCCACTTTTCGTTGTAAGCTAACTCCTCCTAAATGGCTGGACCGATTTGAATGATTTTTTTGTATGCGTTTGGGTGGCACCCTGGATGGTTTAGATTAACAATTGGACCCGGTAGGTGGCGCTGCTTTCGTATGTCACTCATTCTAAGGCGGTACAAAGTTCGCCCGGTCAGCTAGTAAATCATATAATAACATCCATTTTGAATGTTGCCTAGTAGCTCTATCATGATATTTACACGTATTTCAACTAGTCACATATTTCAACAAGTCGATAGTGTCTACGAAAAGCATACAACTCCCATATTCATATACCTTTTTACTAGTTTAATTATTATAAATACATCATCACGCCTGTATTCCCCGAAGGGGTAGGCAGAGGTGCACTGCAGTGCGCCCACACTTCGCCGATGTATGTTTGGCCCCAATGTAATAGGGGGCGAGCCTATTGCCATTATACGGGGCACATTCTCCCTTATTACGAGGGAGATTTTTGGGCTATTGTCCACCACGCTGGCCCAGTGTGGGTTGGTGAACTGCACACGCCTTTCTATAGACGTGCAGGTTTCCTCACGATGTTTTCCTTCACCGTTTCAAGGCAAGTGGTAATCTCGGATGAAAATGAGATTCGCACATAAACCCAGAGGTGCGAGCCGGGGTTTGAACCTGCACACTTTGATTTGCAAGGCGTGCGTTTGACCACTCGGGTACCACTGCTTTTTAGTTTAGTTTAGCTTCCTTAGTTTAGTTATTAATAGCAAATATATAAAATTATAGTACACTTCTCAGTGTTCTAAGCAAGTAGTAGCACTTTTTACTTGCTACAAATAGTAGCAAGTCAAAAGGTTAAATTTGGCCAATTTAACCTTTTTACTTGCTACTATTTGTTCACCTTGCATGCAAAGTACAAAGTTTGAAAATGCATTTACCTAAAGATTAGATATTACGATTTTATAATGGCCAGATTGGTGAACCACGACATTGAAATATCAATCAACATTGCTGGAGGTATTGCTCGGTCCGCTCGTGGATAGCGAAACCTAGAGCTTCACTGATTCACAATGTTTCTTCGGCCTGTAAGAACGGATATGAACTTTAAATGGATATATTGTTGATAGCATGCCAGACATCTGATTCTGTGTTGATTTTCCGGTATAGTGCCAATGTATAGAATCTATAAAGAGAGTATTACATTACGCAATATCTTACATATTTTACAAGATCATGTCATATGTTTTTTTTCTGCCAAATCTCCCCACCTCTATTTTCGACGAAATTCGTGCGGGTTCCAAGACAATTTAGCTTTTCCTCGGGACTCACTGAGGGTCAAACCTGGGTGTATTAGATGGATACTGCTGTAGATCCTGGTTAACAGGAGTAACAGTGGTCGGAATGTGTGGCGGACATGGTCCCAAAAAAACATATTTCAAACTTGAACTTCATTAAAGTAACTCAGTTCAGTATAGCTGTCTTTTTTACGGCCGTAATGTATGAGCAAGACGGCAAAGTTTTTAATGCTGTCAATTATAGTTTAGTTGCAGTTCGTGTACAACCAAATCCAAACCAAAGATAAAGTGTATTTTCGTGTAAACGTATATACATTTCACAGGTTTTTTTACATACCTGCCGGTGCGGTGACGTGCCGGATTATGTGACGTCATACAAGCAGTTCAATGGGCTTGGTCACGAAACACGAAAAATATTCCTATATTGGTACTAAATTGAAATCTGTACGCAAGTCCGAGTATATAACTTATGCATGTTGCATTAACACTCTGGGGATAAATAGGTTATGATATTTAAAGGTAAAGAAGACTTTTATGTGATCATTTGAAATGCCCACGAAAGATCAAAAAGGTGCTATTATATAAACTATAGATTGGTTTACTTTTACTCACCCGAGTTGCAGTTTATTTGAATAAAATGTAATAAACAGCTTTTATTCATACTTTTATACAGCGAGCTGACCATATATCTATTCAGTGATATAAAAGGATTGACGAAAGAGAATTGTAGATTCTATAAATAAATTCTTCAGTTCTTCTTTAGTTATTTACATTACAGGTAAAATTTTATAACTTATCTTAAAGCTTTATTTCTTAGGCTAATAAATATTGTAGGACAATCTACAGTACTAATTCGTAGTTACTTAATAAAGGATAGCTAACATAGTGATAACTTTCATCCTAATTTGTATGTCTATGAATATTTGTCACATTTTATATTAAAAGGCCTGTAATATGGTATTAATTTTAGTTAAAGGAATATTGACTTTAAATATTCAACAAATAATATTTATTCCTTATGAAATTAAAAAAAAAACAATAGAAATCGATTTAAATAACCATGTTTATAAAATCGGCGGGGAACATAAAAAAAACAAAATTTGAAATATTATTTCCGTCTTCTAAAACACTTCGTATAAACATTATACACTGTAAATCAAAGTATAGATTGTCCTGTGGTAAAGTTTGAAGTCCATCCGCTCGTGGCACAGTTCAATGAACCTGCCGCGAAAATTACCTAAAAGATTGATTACGTCCGCTTAGCTGCCTTTATTAGCTTATACGGTGCCGGGGGAAATGCCTGTGCTCGTTGTGAAATATGGCCCTGTTTGTTCAGTTATGAGAAACTATAATACTGTTAGCTTAGGAATCTGTTTCTTCTTATTTGCTTAATCGACCGATAAATTTATATTCTTTTAAACAATTGGCAAGTAAGAAATCCCTTGTTGGGTTCACGCGTAGAATTTCCTTTAGCATTTTAAATTAATAAAAAATAATCTCAAAGATTTGCATTTAATTAATTGGATTAAAGACTTAAAATATCCCTAACATATGTGCTAAAATTAATATTGATTGTTGTATCAAAACACAATCAAAACTTATTCGAATTTACTCCTATAAAGCAATATTTCAAGGACAATTTTCTTGAAGCCAAATTAAACTGAGTGTATGATTCCCGTTTTTTCATGGTCGTAATGAATGTGCAAAACAATTTTTTTTCTTGTTTGACGTAAATTGACTACTTTTTTATATGATACGAGCTGATCAGTACGCGACCTCGACAAGGAGACATTGGCAAATAGATTTTTTAAATTTAATAATTTTATAACCGACTTCCAAAAGAAGGAGGTTCTCATTCGACCGTATATATTTTTTTTAAACCATCAGTACTAGTTTGAATACAAAGGTGAAGACAACTATAGTGTGTAGCCTTTAGATATATATATACTCTTCTTCTTCTCTTTACGAAATGAGTGAAATGATGATAATTTTGATGGAAAAAGATGAGGAATGCCTGCACCTCCAATTAGTGGTATTTATGGCAATGAAGAGTCACATAAACCAGAAAACTTTACCGCAGCGCGGGCTCAATATGCCATCTCCGTTATAATATCTCCAAGGAAAATATATTGGAATGACAGTTGTATTTTTTTTAATAACTTAACTTTTTTACGAAATGAGTGAAATGATGAAATTTAATGGAATAAGATGAGGAATGGCTTCACCTGCGACTAGCGCGAGTATTTCGCCAATGTCAAGTAATTAATAGCAAGGACAAATTCAATAAATACACATTATAAATAAAAATGGATAATGACAGTGATAAAGATGGCGGATGAATCTTTCTTTTAAATAAATAAATAAAATAAAAAATAAAAATAAAAATAAAAAAATAAAAAAGCCTTTTATTTCCTAATTTTTACAGTTTTCCTTATAAGTACTATTATTTTTAAAGATTTGATACAATTTTTTGCACATGGTTACTCTTTTATATTTATTTTTAAATTGCTTAGTTTTTTTTTTTAGTTTATTTAACTAGTAGTAACTATGTGCTTTTTATTTATTTGTAGATATAGCTATTTACTTAGGAACCCCTCTCGGGTGAAGGCCTCTTCCAAAGATTGCCATTTTTCGCGATCTTGAGTTATCTCTTTCCATTGTTGTCCAGCTATTTTTCTGATGTCATCTTCCCATCGCGCATAGGGTCTACCTCTGTGGCGTTTGCCCAATGGTCCGTTCCATGATGTGACCGTTTTTGTCCATCTGTGGTCTTTAAGTCTTCTTTTCTATCTTTCTATTATTAAATCTTTCTTTTAATAACTTTAAATACTTTTAAATCTTTCTATTAAATCTTTCTTTTAATAACTTAATAATATTACGTCGATAAGTCAACACACGCTTCACTTTGACTTTAAACGTTACTTTTTTACGAAATGAGTGAAATGATGAAATTTAATGGAATAAGATGAGGAATGGCTTCACCTGCGACTAGCGCGAGTATTTCGCCAATGTCAAGTAATTAATAGCAAGGACAAATTCAATAAATACACATTATAAATAAAAATGGATAATGACAGTGATAAAGATGGCGGATGAATCACTTTAAACGTTTCAATCATTTTTTTTCCATGATAACAGTCGTAATAAATCCACACTTTATTTATGGTTGGTTATGTCGTTTCGGCGGCGTCTATGGTATTTTTGATAGCAGAGGTTACAGACGGACGGTCCCTGAATGTCAGCCGTCACGGGTGAACGCACGCCGCTCTAAACAATCATGTGATATTAAGCCCCGCGCAAAAGCGACGAGTCAGAATCTTCGTCAATACCAAAACTAACTCTGTGTCAATATGCATAAAGATTGAATTTCTGTGGTAAAAGCCACGCCTTCACGCGTCAAAATCCGCTCACACTGACAGCTACATTAATTGAAGAATGAACTTTTTCTCTGAGTCAATACAGTTTGTTTTGGTATGGAAAAAACATGGACACGCGAGGGTCGACGCCATAGTGTGTCCCTTTGTACAATGAATAATTCTCAGTGATATTATTTCGTCATGGCAAAATGCAACCAAAAATAAATAGATACGAATATTTCTAGATTATTTACTATGTCTATTGATTTGAATCCGAGGTATCCGCCAACCTGTAATTTGACATATGTTGAAACAAAATGAAAACATACGAACAAATTGACGTTTTGTTTCGACATATGTCGAATTAGATATGATGTCGATTTTGCTGGAATTGGGTCCCTGGACCTGCCTCTTTACTACCACCTCTTCAGCAGAAATGTTCTAATATTACTTTTAAACCGACTTACTTAAAAAAATAGTTCATTCAACCCGTATGTTTGTCAAACCTGCATCCAGGCCCTGTTGCATGACCACGTAGACATAAGTTTTATCTCTTTCAACTGTCAGATTCGTCGAGAAAATAACGTCACACCAAGCCATGTCCAGTACAAAAAGCTCGAAGTGACGTAATTTTCTCGACAAATCTGACAGTTGAAAGAGATAAAACTGATGTCTACGCGGTCATTCTAAGGGTGCAGAAGAGCTGGGAGTCGACTGGCCTACGCTCGAACGCCTTAAACATAATACCTGTATAAATCATTATTGTAATAGACAAAGGCAATAGACGTACAAAGTATTCGATTATTTTGACTAATATACCATGCATTTTTCTTCCAACTCTTACACCTTTTTCGATTAAATTCGTGCGTGCGGTTCCAAGACATAAGTTAACCTTTTCCCGGGACTCGCCGAGGGTCAAAACTCGGTGCCTTCAAGGATACCGCTGTCGATCCTGGTTTACATGAATAACAGTAGTGAGACAGTGTGGCGGGCTTAGTCCCAAATAAAAACATGCTAAAATGTAGCAGTGCTTTTATCGAACTGGAGAAAATGGAAAGGGGCCAAATATAATTAATTGTAAGCATATAATTCCTTGAATCAACGAAATTTGGCGGTATGGCGCTTTATCCTCGTACTTTTTACTTGTACCAAATAACTTGGCAACGACTTTCCTAATGTATATTATACTCGTCGGCTATGATTCATTGCCAAGTTCTAGATATCGTGTTGTTAAATATTAGTAAATAGGTACACTGTACCTCAATTAATGTGACTGTGAAATTAACGATGAATTGATCTAGAGGCTTGGGTATAGGCTGTTAGACTGTTGCTGGGTTCCATTTCCGTTTGTGTAAAAAAAAAGTATTGTTATCCTTTACGGCCAGGGCAAATTCCTGGACCGGGTGTGATCGGGCCCAGTCCAAGTTTTGCTTAGTTTTCGATCACAAGAATGTATATTGTTTGGCGATATTCTTTTATATTAGATGTGAATTAAAAATTGCTCTAAACTGATATTCATACATAGAATATATTTTGTTTTTGTACGAAATGAGTGGAATGATGAAATTTAATGGCATAAGATGAGGAGTGCCTGCACCTGCGAATAGCGGTATTTATGGCAATGTTAAAGGACAAGTACAAGAAATTTATAAATAAAAGTGGATGATGACAGTGATATGAATGGCGGATAAATGTATTTGTTGTTATATTTTGATTTGAGGGTAGATTATAATAAATCTGTTTTCATTATCACCTCCAAATTATACCGGTGTCATATCAGTTGAAATGTAAATAACGTGATAAGCAGTAGTTACTTTAACATTCAAATTAAATAGTAATTACGGACAATAGTCAATAGTCGACAGTGAGTAGTAGTGTCAAATGCAAGGCGAGAAATGGACGCAATGTAAGTTAAACTCATTTATACATACGCTAGCCGGGACCTACACATTTTACTTGCCTGAAATTAATAGACTAACACTCGCGGTCATATTTAATATATTTGTATATAAAAGGATCATTTTTAATAGGTCAATACGTTAATCCTAGCGCGAGCTGTACAAGTCCCATAAAAATTAAAAATCAATTGTTTTAATCGTGCGGGGCTCGTAAGGTTATAATATCGGATATGAACTAAATATATACACACAAACTTTAAATTGTATCTAGCTCTTTATAATTTACTTAAATTATAAAGAGCTAGATACAATTTAAAGTTCTTCCGTTTAAACTTCTTTTGTGTGTCACGTAAAGTTGTTTTTTTTCTATAGGCACATTCATCGTAAATTCTTTCTTCATAATGATAAGGAAAATGTGTGCGTGTTTTTGTGTCCGTTTCGCAAGTTTGTTTTCGTTTACGTTCATAGATATTGGATTCGATAACGAATGAGCGGAACAACAAAATTAAATTGTTTTACAAAGTTCGTCATGCCTCGTCAAAATTTACTCTGTGTTAATGTACACAGAGATTGAATGTCTGTGGCGCAAGCCACCCGACTACGCGGCTAAATTCAATTGCATCATCGATGCTATTTCGTTGAAAAATGTGTTTCTTCAATAAGTAAATACAGTTTATTTTGATATTGGCAAAAAATAATCCCACGCGTTTTGATGGTCTATTCTCTTAGTACTTCTCTGCGTCATAGATGTCGTACACAGGTATGCTGTACGGCTTTTTTTCATTCAGCCCCAAATGGAAGAAAAAATGGTTTTCATCCGTTCCCATTCCATTGGCTAATAACTCTATGGTTGTAGCTAATGAGGCGAAGGGTAAGATGCGCCGATGTCCTCAGTTGCGGCCGATCACTCGACCTCACTCACCCTCCCCACTCACCCCCTCATTCACCCCTCACTCAGCCCTCGCGCGCCCTTGTGTCTATTGTGTGGCGATGAGGTATCGGCTGTCTATTCTTCCATCAAAATTGTATTGAGTTTTCATACCATTAGGTATGTACGAGTGTGTGATTACGCTTTGTATGTTTTGACACGAATTACGAAGGTCACAACCGGAGGACTTAAAAAAAACCAAAATTATTATAATAAAATACTTTAATTAATGATATTAATTAATTACAAGTAAAGAAAGTTACAATTAATTATGTCTAGATTCGGACGATGCTAGTACCGAAGTGTAATACTATCGCTAGGCGACGTGGTCGATGGCGATGGCGTGGGATCCCTCGTCAGCGTTTACCTAAGTAGGTAAAGAGGAATGCACGAGGCGTCGACTCAGCATGCCCTGCTTGCGCAAGCGGCGAATGACGCAAATTGTACTTTGACACCTATCGGCGGTATGATCACGACCATCAGCGGTTTTGGTGTAGGCAGGGCATGTAACACCTTCACCCTTAAATCAGCAACTATTTGAGTACTTTAAGCGAAAATGTTGCTGGGGCCCTTTCTTTAGGTCTTTCAGGAATGGCGTAGATGTCATCTGTAGGCGGCTTCTTCGCTTTTGGTGCTCTTCGTTGAGATAAATGGCGTAAGAAGACAGCAATGATGACTATAAGTGTTCCAGATAGTACGACATAGAATGGTATAGTCGTATGGTAGAGCGACTCGTCATCTCGGATGTGATCCATCTCCGGCGGATGCTGCAGCAAGATTTGGTTTTCTACGTTGTGCAGACTTCTGAGGTTTACGGAGTTTAACCTGATGTGTTGGACGGCGGCCGAATCGTTGATTGTGTAGTTATGTATCTCGGCTATCTTAAGAGGCTGTCCTTTGATTTGGTCATCTTCGTTGATGATGGTTACTTCGTCAGTGCGCAGGGAACATGTTCTAGGTATCGTAGCGAGATAGCTTCCATGGAGCGAGATGAATTCGCGACGTTCGCAATTTAGTTCCGTTTTTGTAGGTTTTGGGAAGATTAATGTGTAGTGCTGGTCATCTAGCTGTTCCAGTGCTTGCTCGGTGAGTAAGATCTTAGTCGGCTGGCAGGTGTTGTCAACGGCTTGGCTGAAGATAAGGTTTTGTATGCAGTCCGGGTGTTCTCTCGGGCGATTATTTGCTGTTACTTCGCAGATATGATGCTGATTAAACTTCGGGCATTCAGCCTCCATGTACATGAAAGCTTTCCCATTGGTTGCTATGTATGGATAAGGCGGGATAATAGTTTGGGAGGATTTGTTGGGAACAATTGCTAACCTATATAGCTGAAATATATCAGGAGAGATAACCGGGATTTTAAAGATGAAAACTATTCTTTTACCTGCAAAATAGTAACCTGGTTTAATTATTTTATAATACTCTCTTATATCGGACTCTAATATATGATCGTGTCCGTACAAAGATTTAAGCCTATCAACCATGTCTCTTAAAACACTAAAACCTATCATACTATGATGTGCGCTCGATGCACGGATAAATGCTAAACTATCTTCTATCTTATTTAATCTTAAATATAGATCCTCAGCGTTTTCGCTGATTATGGACAAAATCTGAGCGAACTTAATAAATTTCATGAGATAAGGTTTCTTATCTAACAGTAACTCAATAGTGTCGTTAATTCTAACCTGGTTTTCAACAATCTGATTTAATAAACTATCATGCTGAATCATCCACTCTTTATTAAGACTCATATGTTTACTCAACTCAGATGACATCTTATTTTCATTGCTTTCTAAAATTTTAATTGCAGCGTCGTATTTTAATGCATCTGCGTAATCTAAGTTACCTGTAATACTTTTTATTATAGATCCTAGTCCGTTAATAAGGCTCCTTTTGTCGCGGTTGGGTTCAAGGCTGTTTATTTGATCTCTAATTTTATTTAATTTATTTGAAAGGTAATTAGTTTGTAATTCGTATAAAACTATCGTATTATTATCCAGTACGGATTCAAATGAATTTAGTTGGGATTCTATAGAGTCTAGTCTGTCTTCAACGCTAGTAAGGTCGAGGTATTGTATAAAAGTGTGGTAGTGTGTTATAAGTCTAGTTTGTCCAAGGTTAAATGGGAGAAGTCCGGGTCCGTTGTCTAAATGCTCAAGTCTTATCTCGTGTGCCAGGGTCAGGTGGAACATCACCGTCAGGGTTATTCTGTAACAATTTAGAAACACGTTTAAGACGATTTTTGGCGATGGGACCTTTCTTTTTGGACGTGTAGATGTGAATTGGTAAGTCCGCTAATACTGTGTCTTGCGTGTAACGTGGTGCAGTTTTCTGCCTACTAGCTATGGGATTCTTAATAAAAACTTGCTGATCTGGCTGATATGTTACTTCCAATTCTCGAGTCTTGTTGCGATTTTCAATTAAGTTAGTTCGGTTTGCCAGCGAAGACTCGTTAAGTAATTCGTAGACAGATTTCATCTGATTTTTGTGGTTTATGATATATTGTTGCATAAGATGTTCGGTTAGGTCAATATCTAATGGGTCTCTAGGATCAAAATGTCCTCTTATTACGTCATGGGGTCGGCACTTTGTGAAGCTGTGTACTGAGCTATTATAACCCAATACGGCGTAAGGCATCAACTTAACTATTGGTTCATCCTTCTGCTTAAGTTTTAAAATTCGTAAGTGCTCTAGCAAGGTAGAATGGAATCTTTCAATCATACCGTTATCGTTCGGTGAATGAGCTAGTGTTTTATGATGGGTAATTTTGTGTAATCTTACGAATTCGGAAAACAGCTGATTTGTGAATTCCGTGCCATTATCGGTAACGACGGTTAAAGGAAGGCCATGATGGGTACCATAGTTTAAAAGAGCTTGAACTATGCTAACCGCTGTACCGTCTCGCAAGTGATAAGCTTGTCCGTATTTAGAGAAAGCGTCCATGAAGGTCAGGTACTTCTCATTTTGGGCTGTGAACAAATCTAGATGTACTATCTCGAGAGGTTTGGTCGCGGGTGGAACAATATTAAACTGAGGTTTAATTGGGTTCCTGTCATATTTAGTTTGTCCACATATTGTACATTCGTTTATGTACTTAGTAATTTCATCCTTCATTTTAGGCCAAAAATATCTCCGCGATAAGGCTAGGTAACACTCGTTTATCCCTCTATGATTCGTTTTGCCTTCGTGATAGTGTTTGATAATTTCCTGTTGCCTTAAGTACTCTTTAACATCTTCTACTTCAGTTTTAGTTAAGACAAGGTTCATGGACGAACTCTTGAAGTTAGTTTGGATGACTGGAATGATCGAATACATGCCTAAGGGTGGAGTAATTTTTAGAGCAGTTTTGACTTTAGGGTTAACGAACTCTTTTACGGCATTGATGACGTCTTGCTCCAAATTGGATTCGGAAATTTGGACAGAAGTGCGTGTATGCGTGTCGAATGGTTTGCTAGCGGTCGGCCTACGTTTAAAATCTCCTACTATGGTTAGACACAATTGTCGGTGAAATTTATTTAGAGGTTCATCCGTTATGGGGACCTCGAGGATGGGGTTCTCGTTACTAGTGTGAGCAGTGGCGGTGGTAGAGCCTTGAGAGTGAGAGGGAGGTCTCTCAGACGGGTTGGCGACCATCGAATCGGTTTCCTCGTTATTAATTTCGATTCGAGACAGTGCGTCCGCGTTTGTGTTACACTTGCCCTTTTTATAGACAATGGTGTAATCATATTCGCTAAGCTTGAGTCGCCATCGGGTTAGACGAGAGTTTGGCTCCTTAATGTTCATGATCCACTGAAGGGGTTTATGGTCGGTTACTATTTTAAACTTCCGACCGAAAAGGTAAGGCCTAAAATATTTGGTAGCCCAAACTATGGCTAAAAGTTCCTTTTCTATTGTGCTATAATTAATCTCACTATCGTTAAGAGTTCTAGAGGCGTAACAAACAGGTTTGTCGGATCCAATGGCGCCTTGAGAGAGTACGGCACCTATTGCCAAATTTGAAGCATCTGTTGTTAGAATGAACTCTTTTGTAAAATCGGGATACTGCAGTATAGGGTCGTTTGTTAATAGGGACTTACATTTTTCGAAACACTCTATATATTCTGAATTCAGGACAATTTTACTGTGTTTTTTCAGGCATTTAGTCATTGGCTTAGTTATTCGGGCAAAGTCGGGAATGAATTTCCTGTAATATCCGAGAAGTCCTAAGAATTGTTTTATTTCCTTTACAGTTTTGGGAATAGGATATTTTTGTATTGCCGAAATTTTTTCGGGGTTCGGTTTCACACCTTCGTTACTAATAATATGACCTAGATAAGCGGTTTCTAATTTAAGAAATTCGGACTTGTCCATCTGTATTTTAAAATTTGATTCGCGTAATCTATCAAATACCTTTTCTAAATTAACCATCATTTCCTGAAGGGAAGTGCTGAAAACGATTATATCGTCGAGATAGACGAGACAAATCTCGTTTTGGAGGCCTCTGAGCACGTTATCCATCACGCGTTGGAACGTGGATGGAGAGTTCTTTAAACCCATGGGCATACGCAAGAATTCGTAATGCCCATGCTCAACATTGAAGGCTGTTTTGGGGATATCGTCGGGATGCATCTCGACCTGATAGAACCCTGAAAAAAGGTCTAGGGTACAGTAGTACTGACATCTACCGAGCTTATCTAAGACGTCTGAGATGTTGGGGATGGGATATTTGTCATCGACCGTTTTCTCGTTCAATTTCCTGTAGTCGACTACGATTCTCCACTTTTGTTTGCCGGATGAGTCCGCTTTTTTAGGGACTACCCATATGGGTGAACTCCAGGCAGAGTCAGAAGGTCGTATGATACCTTGGTCTAACATTTTAGTCATTTGGTCTCTGACTTCCTGTCGATGTATATAGGGGTATCTATAGCTCTTTGTGTATATGGGAAATTCATCGGTTGTCCTAATATGGTGTTTGATCTTATTAGTGAAGCTGAGAGGTTCGCTATCGAGATAAAATACGTCAGCGTATCTACTACATAACGTCTCTAAATTAGCCCTCTCTTCGGGATTCAAATGATCCGTACGTAAGCGTGATAATACTTCGCGTACACGTCCCGGATCTTGTTCGGTGCGCGTGCACTCGGTATTAAATAACTGCACCTGCACTGGGCGGTCGAGGCGATCGAATGAAATAATTATCTCGCGATTTGTCGGGTTTTCTATCTCGATAATGCCTGTCTGATCAGTAACTGTGGTGATGCATTCATGAATTATGCAGTTACACATGATCTGCTCCTCAACATAAACGTCTCCATCAGGATTATAGATTGGCACGTTAACTAATTTTGATGCGTTAGCCGGAATAATTTCCTGAGCGTTAACTCTCCTACACTGGTAGAATTGCATAGGTATAGACGCGTGCTCAGTAATCAAAAAATTACGTTTCAGGTCAATCTGACAATTATCTAAAATATCTAAGCCTAACAGTCCGTCGAAGTGGTTGTGGAATTTATAAACGAAGAATTTAACGCATTTTTGGTCGTTAAATTCGGGAAAGTTCGGTATCGTTATAGAATGGTCGTGTACGCTAGTTATTCGGGAATTAGTCACTTCGAAGGGGTCTAGGTTCAAACGTACATATGGAAAAAAATTCTGAATAGCTTCCGGGCTAATGAAGGATTGGTTAGCGCCGGTGTCTACTAACAATTTAAGCGGGGGGTCCGATATCTGAATATATCGGAGTTCTCTTTTAGTCTGTAAGTTAAGTTCTATTCTGGTTCTGTTTTGGGGTCGTCCTTGGGAAAATCCGTGTCGGAAGATTCGGGATGACAGTGTTCTAGTGCATTATTATAGGTAGGCTGAGACTGTCGGTCGTAATTATAGTCATATGTATAGTCATTTACTCCATCACAGTAGTCATAGTTATTATAGTCGTTATAGTCAGTAGATATATCATATTCTGGATAGTAATACGCATTGTTGTAATCATTTATCTCGTTTAAGTTCATCTCACGGGATTTTAGATAGTTAGTAGGTGGCGGGTTTCCGAATTTTTGCCAATCGTGCCCTGTCATAGTTGGCGGTAGCTGTTTCGTGACATAGTGACTAACACCACTCATATTTTTGGGACCAGTAAATTGAGGTTGGTCGTTACGGGGTGGTAGCCTAAACGCGTTACTACGGGCATTATAATTTGGCGGGGGTGCGCGCATCATTTGCTGCGTACGAGTTAACATATTAGGTCGCGGTGGAGGTTGATTAAAACGGAACGCTGGTTTCCAATGAGGCTGTTGCGCTGGTGGCTGAGTAAACGTTTGCCAACTCGGACCTGGCTGTGGGAAATTAAATTTCGGTAGTGTTTGAACCATACCTTGAGGTTTATAAATTTGGAAACTCGGTGGCTGCGCAGGCAGCGATCGCCTTTCCGCTACAGGGTCACTGCGCTGCTGTAGGTACATTACATTTAACTCATCTTGCACAAATTCCAGAGCCTTTTCTATTGTTTCGGGTCTCATGCACCGAATTCGGGACCCGAGAGGTTCTTTAAGACCTCGGATGTAAGCTTGCATGGTTAATTTTTTATACAAGGTACGTTTCGCCGTAATAGTAGTATCGACGTTCTCGTGTAACGTAATGTAAGTCATTATGGTGCTAAAAAGGGTCTGGCATTTGTCATAAAATTCCTGAGGGGTGCTATTTCCTTGATTAAGCCTATTTATATCATTATACAGGGCGGTCTCATCTCTCTGGTCTGAGAAATTATTAATTAAAGCGTTGCGAATGCCTATCCAATTTTCGGGTATTCCGTTCGAGTTGATTGTCCTCGCGGCGGAACCAGTAACTTTATTAAGGATACTGTTAAGTACGCATAAATTCGATAACTCGTGACCTTGGCCTTCTTTCATATACTGAATTACTACTTGATCGCAAATTGCAATAAATCTAGTGAGCACATTAGGGTTACCGTCAAATTCCGGTACCATGCGCATAGCTTTAAAGATGGTATCTGGGTCGGTCGCCATAGTTGAGTCACAAAATAACCTATTTATACCTAAATCTTCTAAGTCTAAATCTCTATGTTCGTCTAACTTATTATATCTATATTTTTGTCGATGTGAGACAGATGTCTCCCGGTTATTCCTAGGATGGAAAATTTTGACGGGAACAAGGAAGCAACACTTGAGAAAGATTCAAGGTACTCACATAAATTTCATATCTGGTTTCTTCTTGTATTGATTGCTGAATACGCCCTCGGCTGCGGCCCGTAGATTCAGGATACTCGAAGATGCACTTGAGAGTACGGCCAGCGACTATGCGGAGTCAGCAGAACAACGAATTTGGAAGTTCTAACGCGCCGCGCACTGACTCGAGTATCCTACCGACTGCGCCAATTACGAAGGTCACAACCGGAGGACTAAAAAAAAACCAAAATTATTATAATAAAATACTTTAATTAATGATATTAATTAATTACAAGTAAAGAAAGTTACAATTAATTATGTCTAGATTCGGACGATGCTAGTACCGAAGTGTAATACTATCGCTAGGCGACGTGGTCGATGGCGATGGCGTGGGATCCCTCGTCAGCGTTTACCTAAGTAGGTAAAGAGGAATGCACGAGGCGTCGACTCAGCATGCCCTGCTTGCGCAAGCGGCGAATGACGCAAATTGTACTTTGACACCTATCGGCGGTATGATCACGACCATCAGCGGTTTTGGTGTAGGCAGGGCATGTAACACACGGTAGTAACAATCAATGCTTTTTAGTTGTGTTTTTGTAGATACAGGATGTATCAGAAGTCCAAAGCAATATTCTAGGTACATTGCACGGGAGCTGGGATTTAAATACTTAGTTAGAACATAATGTAATGATCATAGTTTCTGAGTTGCTTGTCATAACTATTGTGTTATGATTGGTCAATTAAACAATGTAAACTGCACTTACGAGAAGCGGTTACAAATATATTTTTATTTTAATAATGTTTATGCTCAACTACTGGACGGCCTGTTATCAAATATACACCTTTTCGTCATGATTATAAAACCTATTTTTAAAAACTGCTTAAACAGTTAATTGCTCAAATATTAACAAATCAAACTTAACCGTCAAGTTAATAACTCGCCGGTTACGTTTAACGCGCTAATAACTTGAAGTTATTCTTAGTAAGTCGTTTCTTTGACCCAGATCCGTAAAAGTTAAGGGTCAGTTACGTTAGCGCGGCCGAACGGGGGACACTCCCGTTCAAATTATGTAAACGCATCAAGATATGCTTCATTGTGGTATGCAATACACGCCTTTGTTGACAATCATCCATAGGTAATGATCTTTTTTTCAAGCAACGTCTTGCTTTGCTAAGTTATCTTAACATTTTAGTGATGCTTTCGTCAAACTATTCCTATAATAAAGTTTCGTGATTACCGCTCTCAATGCCTGCTACGGCCCGCTAATCGTTCTTCAAAACATGATTTGTTGCTCTTACTGCTAATTGATAAGACAAATTTATCTAGACTTGGCTTTCATACTCTTTTCGTAACTCATTACTCTTTCATAGTTTCTTTGACTAAAAACGACTTATCCAAGTGTATCGAGCATGCGCTGCGTTGCTCACTGGATCGGATAGGTAGCTTTTTTGATTCAGGTAACTTGATGCAGGTAACTTGGATCAACCCAAAGTGCTTGGTTTCGGCTCGTACGTATAAACGTGCGTGGTACAAATAAACTTTTTAATAATAAACCCCGAGTTTTGCATAAAAACTCCAGGGTTACAAAACACAGTGTTGACAAATCCCGTAGGGGATGTCAACGACAAATAGAAACTCTGTGTATGTCTGCTACAGGCAGGGCTGTACGGTTCAACATTATTTTATTATTGGATATACCATTAGTAGGGTGCGTTCGGACATTGATGAACATGCATGAGGGGCAATTCTCACATGATCGTCATTATCCCTTATTCGACATATGTCGAAACAAAACGACAAAATTGGACGTGTTGGATTGCCCCACTGGTTCTTTTCCTGTGTTCCCTATTTTTTTATATTTTTTTTATTTATTGTTATATGGATTTTATTGAGGTTAACGGTTATTTGGTATCGCCTAACTGCAATTTAGCAAAATTTCACATTACGTGGTAATCGTTCACTACCATTTACTTGCACATCGTAAAATTTTCTGGACTATATTGGCATAATATGCCACAATATTTCGTTTGTCGCAGTCAAATTATTTACAATTGTCACATGTCTACAAAGGAAAATTTAGACGTGATAACCTTAGGATATCAGTCGAAAACTGGCGTATTAATTAATCTAATGTACGGAGTCGGTGGCTTCCCTTCCCTTCGTTTCGCTTCGCAGTCACGTGGGGTACCTACTGACCTAGATTTTACATGTCTGTTCGATTTCACTGAACATTTTATTATTATTATTATGTAGAACATGGAATACAATTACATAGCGAATTTTGAACGTTAATGTATTCATATAGTGCAGTGGTAACCAAATGGTCGAACGCACGCTTTGCAATCAAAGGGTTTTCATGTGCGAATTTCATTTTCATCTGAGATTATCACTTGCTGAGAAACGGTGAACGAAAACATCGTGAGGAAACATAGATAAAAGTTTTAATAACCCAAGTAGATACGTACCTTCGTCTGACTTAACTGTTGAATTACCAAAAAACACTGTTTCCCTAGATTTACCTACAAAAATTATAGACCTTCCATCCTATCATTATTGGGCACAGGCCTCCACTTATTGCCAAGAAGATTCAGGCCATAGTCCTGATTTACCTACATTTTGCTATGTGTCTAGCTAACTAGTTGATCAATCTACGCACATAACTACTAACCATTAAATAAATGAAAAACTTTCGGTTCCAAATAATAAAATACTGGCATGAAAGCTACAACAACAACAACGAAAGATACAACATAGTTTATCCATGTTGATATGTTATTAGGAACAACGTAACTACCTATACCAAACAATTATCATTACCTATATATTGTTTTCTCATATTTACGCGAATACTATACATTGAAATAAAACTATTTATCATTATCAATTATCATTATATATGACTTTCCTAACAGCACACTTGAATCCTGTAAAAAACGGTATATTGCGGGTATCAGAAAACAGATACCAGTTGCTCAATTTAAGTATTGGTAATCAGGAAATCAGGGTGGACTATAGACCATTGCGCATTGGAAGTACCAAATGAATTCAATATAAATAGCAAAGTGGATTCCAATTAATGGAAATTATCACAGATGACATCTGGAAGTTATCATGTCGTGGGGTAAAAGGCTATTTGCTTAAGCAACACTTTTGGGCTATAACGACTTACATATATTTGGAATCAGTGAATTTTTCTGCGTCGAACGGGTATGCTGTTCTATAAAGTTAAAAAAAATGTCGCTTATTGCAAATAGCTTTTCAGCCCTCGATGTTTGTCTTGTTTATGATTGGCTGATGTTAATTGCGCTTGACAAGTATCTGATTGCTTATTGGTGCGTTCCAGGTTGGCGGCAGCGCAGGAGGCGGCGGGCGCGCAGGCTCGCGCGGCGCCAGCTGATACCATGGGCGGCGCGCACCAGCCCGCTACTCCGGGGCCCAGTTCACTCTTTATATTTTCCAGCGAAAATCCAATTCGGAGGTTAGTATCAATTCATTCTATCGTGTTCCTGACAAAACACTTTCTCTAAATGTAAATATTAATCAGAATATTAATATACACTAATTTTTCGCAGTGTAAGTAGTGATTGATATTATTAACTAAGCGTTCATTTATCGACCCTAGACAAGGAAAACCAAGTTTTCTTTTGTAAAACTGAATGAACAAATATTTACTTAGACATCCGTGTGGATTCCGGATTAAAACAAAGCGTATTAAACCATGGACAGACTGGAACATCTAAATAAAAAGTTTTTTTTACTAATACCAAAACGAACTCTTTGTTAACATTACTAAAGATTCAATTACTGTGAGAAAAAACCCCGCGAACCCGCATCAAAACCCAAAATTATTTTTTTAAATAATAAAATGCAAGCACTATAATGTGATAACCCTGGATATTCAAAGTCAAACAAAATCGGATACATTTTGTTGTAAGGGTACTATCGCCTCTTCTTATAAATATTGAACGAACGCGTTGCTGGCCCCCTTATGCATTTTGTAAACATAACATTACTTGTTTACGTAATGTGATAAGAAAACAGGCGTAGTGCGAGATTAGGATTTTACCCTAAATACATATCGCCAGACAACACATACTCATCATATGATTCCAAACTAAGCAAAGCTTGTACTATGAGTACCATATAGTGGACTGTCGTGATCTCGGTCCCAGTCACTTACCATACGTATACTTTTGATTCAGTAATAAAGCTATGAAAGTTTTTGATCATTTCCTATAATTAAACCTGTATCACAAATAAAATAATGTTACTAATATGAATAAGTATCTTTGTTAATCGAATAAAGCATCGAATGCCATTAAAAGTTGAACCGAAAATATTAACACACGATTTTGTAAGCGAACGCAATTGAAATATTTCCGTGTCGTCACGGAAAACATTTGTTACGTCAGCTTTAAGTTATGTATGTAGAGCGTGCCGCGGAGATATTCATATACTGCAATTGTATTAGTTTATCAGACCACCTGAAAATAACGTTTGATGAAGATACAATTGATGGAATCCATTGCTAAAAACAATTGTGGAGGGAAGAACCAACAACTGACCCTCGAAATTATCAATTTCCAAAATTATACACCAATTATTTTGATCGATATTAGATGAAGTCAACAATACCCGCCCGAGAGTATGTCATGAGCCATGGCCCCTAACAATGAGGAATCCTCCGCGGAACTAACGAATGTAAAATAATTTGACACGTATTTCGCCTCTAAACAAAGCACCCTCTGGACGATTGGGCTGCGACTGAGCAAAAAAAGACACCATGTTTTCTCAGACATTATAAGAACAAAACATAAAAGACTAAAAGCGACCGTTTTTATTTGCTCTTACCATCTACACTCACACTTTTCAGCACAAAAGTATTCTCCATTACCGCTGCATATGTATCATAAGTTTCTTTGAATTGGAAGATTAGTTCAATTTAATTTACATCGGAGACAAAAAACAGCATTAGTAGTGTACATCGCTTTTGGAAAACTTTTGAATTGAGAGCATTTTGTCACAACCCATCCCTTATTTCCAATAATTTCTACTCAATAACGCAATCTGTAGCTCCTATAAAACATTTGAAGGGCTTTGCTAACTTGAAATGGTACCGGAATCTTAACTTCACCCAGTCGCAGATGCGTTGTACTGCAAGAATCCTTTTAAAGTTGTTAAACTTTTCACACCAGAGCGAGTTCGAATCGTCGTTACGTAGTGCTGACTTGCTTTCCGACAGTTCCTGTAACATGTAAAAAGAAAATGCCTAAGACATATTATACATTGACCTGTGAACATAGAAAACGTATCTTTTACCATGTGCATATTGAGAGGTCAAAGGCCATTTGATTTAAGCGAAACTTGAGGCGATATTTTCTTCTATAGATATTTGGAATCAGCGAATTATTCTGCGTCGAATGCGTATGCTTTCCTGTAAATTTAAAAAAATATCTCAAGTCTCAATATGAAATCATGAAGTGAAGAAAATCACTTTAAAGGTAATTTACATCAATTTAACATACACTGACTGTTTCCTTACCACTTCCTCTTAAGCAGTATATTTTAAGGTTACTCTAATATTGTAGCAGTCTACTTTGTAGCAAAATCAATTAATCCATAGTGTCCATTAATCGTAGTTACTATACAAATCTAGTTACTACAGTTTATACCCTACATTTATAGTTAACTACATTATCGACTGATCGCTGGCACCCTGATTCTGGAACAGCTCTTGCATTATCGAGGGTAATGGAACGGTAACAAGGCGATCGTGTGCATAATAGGCGCATGGTAAAAGGCGGCATTGTTCACGAAAACTTTGTTTATAGGTATATAGGCTTTTTGACTTAAGTTATGCCTTTTAGTTCTACAATCGATGGGGTCTTAAGAACAGGGCAATACCTCCTAGAACCAGGGACAATGATGTCGATTTTGTTGACACGAAACTAAACTTAGTTTACTTCGTCACTCTTACTGCACACGTGGTTTTATTACAGTGTACTCTAACGAAGTTTAAACGTAGTTTATGTACCAGAGAATTCGGGTTCATACAGTGCTATCGTCTAACGCTTCCGCCAGCAAAAATGCGTTACGGATTAAACGCTAGTCGGTTTGCATAAAACTCCAAATAGCTCTTAAATATATGTTTATTAGAGTCTATTATAGTTTTGCTTTATTTCCTTCTGTTACTTTATGAATTGAACATAAAAAGTTGTTCGGATAGTGCGCTTATTTCAAGAATTAACCGCAAGCAGAATTACTTAGTAAACCAGAAACAAGAGCGACTCATGGAAAATCTTTTTTGTTATATTTCGCAACACCAACTATAGATCAATCTTAGTATACATAACTTCATCTACAGTGTACAGAGTATTTGCTTCTAATTGCCAGTATAACAACCGATTTCCTCCTCACATGCCTCCATTGTATATGCCGTCCCGGCTCGATCACTAATTGCATTACCTACAGATCGCCTGCCACTCGGATGGAAATGGGGTGCATGATCGAGTTTTAATCGGATAGTAACGTGATGATCGGGCGTTTCATGCGAGTGCGATCTACTAGTAGGATCACACTCGTTAGATCCATTGTCTAGAATCTACATTGGCTCTATTTACATTATTTATTTTATCTTATTAGCACCATTTTGAATATGTTGATCTAATGAGAATATTTTTCCGTCATATCCATTATCTAAAACCATCATAGTTTTATTACGGATTATTTTTTTTATGAAATTTTATGTGAGCTTTCAAATATATTATCTTTATTGACATTCTATATCTTCATGAGCAAGCAAAAAAAAAATCATAATTTTCCTACAGAAAGTTTCAATGCTTGATAATTCAAGGACGATTTTGAGCAACTGGTTGTGCTTAAGGTAATTACTATTGCTTAGACTAAAGTTTAAAAAAAATACAAATTTATCTATGATGTAATAGATGATAGTATGTATAGATGTAATATAAGTCAGAAGTTTGTAATAATAATAATAACAATCAGTATCGAGTATACAACTGAATTGTATAAAAAATTGATCGAAATTCGACCATGTTTTTCCAACTTTTTTGTCGTCGTCAATTTCTGTAACTCGTAATACCTCGAGACCTATGTAAAATTTGCATGTTCTGCTATGTGAATATTGGTAGTCGCCCATGTGTGTAGTTTACACTGCTGAAGTGTTATGGATGTACCCAAACACTATGACAAATATTCAAAGGTCTATAACTCAAAAACTATGATAGTTAGAAATAAACTTTCTTCACTTTTTCTCAATCTACATATCAGCTAAACCATATATGTACCCGAAATATTATTTCGGACTTCTGATGCACCCTGAATAACATAAAACATAATACAACCCCTGGTTAATAGTTCTAAAAAGTGATCATAGCCATGCAGGTACGAACAGAAGTTGGTAGTACAAGCATTGTTATATAAAAATGATCTCAATTTCCAGGTATACAAACTTCATCATCGAGTGGCAGCCCTTCGAGTACGCGGTGCTGCTTACCATCATCGCCAACTGCGTGGTGCTGGCGCTGGAGGAGCATTTGCCCAACGGCGACAAGACCATCTTAGCACAGAATCTGGTAATATACAACTTTATTTCTATAGTTTTATAGTTCATAATCGTAGGTAAAAGGATTGCAGCTTATATATAGTTAAATCCACGAAGGCGCGTGCCTTCCTCCCTTTCAAACGATCTAATGTGGTGTTTGTAAGGAATAGACGGCGTGGAGTCTGAAAGCTTAACGTAAGTAAGATTAATCCCATTTCATCTTACACTAGGGGTCGCCTTATTTCATGCCTAAATATGTAACTGGAAACTGCTTCTTTTTAATGTATCTATCAATTTAAGCATCTTCTAGTGTTATTAAAAATGGGCACACATTAATTAGTAAATCTTATGGCAACTGGGCCGACGAAAACATACTTACAACGCGTTGTTTTTAATAAGTATGGAGGAAGGTAAGAGAGGTCTTTGCCCAGCAGTGGTACGAAACAGGCTAAATAAAAAATAAAAATAAATGTTTTATTTGTATGATTCAGGTATTCTATTTTTGAAAATAGATTTATAAAATGTTTTTTTATTTCATTGTTACAGGAAAAGACCGAGGCGTACTTTTTAGGAATATTTTGTGTAGAAGCCTCGTTAAAAATATTAGCCTTAGGTTTTGTTTTACACAGGGGATCGTATCTTAGGAACGTTTGGAATATAATGGATTTTTTCGTTGTTGTAACGGGGTGAGTGAATTTATGCATTATATATCATCTTTTTTTAGGATAAGCTAATAATTAAGAAGAAGAAAGGATTTTGTGACATAGTACAAAATGTTACCAGATCTTTTTTACCGATTTTCGTATGGCAAGTACGATCGCTTTCTTTTTTTTTCTCCAACAATGACAGTCATTTAAGAAAAACACTCATAACTTATGTTTCAATACATCTAAGTAGCCTGTAATAATAATTGTTAACACAAAATTCACCAAAATCCGTAATATTATATATACATAGATAACCCGGCAAACTTCGTGGTACCTATTTTTTTTAAACTACTAATTTAATGCGAACAAAACAAAAAAAACAAATCGGTCAATCCGTGTTTTAGTTTTAGCGAAACTAACGAATAGTAATTGATTTATATATAGATAAATAGGGAAACCGATTGAATGAAACATCTTAAACCATTCTAATAGGTAATATTACCGAGAAAGGGTTGGTACAGTACATTATTGAATATTGGATAACAAAAAATAGGTCGATGACGATATTCGCCGAATACAACGTGGACGTTGACCTGCGGATGCTGCGCTCATTCAGAGTGCTCCGACCACTCAAGCTCGTCTCACGGATACCAAGTAATTCACAGTAATTGGCGAAAAGTTCACATTATACCTCTACCTTATTTGTTATAGAACATTACTCGCTAGATATTTTTGGATTTTTAAACGTAGCAATACAGTGCTAGTTTTTAAAGATAGAATTTTAATATAACTCATTAATTTAGTAAAATGAATTCGTAGCGTCGTATTCTCGACATGTTTATTGACATAACAATTTATTAGTTTAGTAAATGTGTGAATTTTGAATTTATAATGTGATTTTTTGAAAATGTTTAAAGCTACATGACTGCATAATAGTAAAGATTTGCTATACATTTTGTGTATTGTGTAGGTTTATATTTAAATATATATATAAAAGCTAATACGTAAGATATTAGATAAAGGTTTTAAGTGTGAATAAATATGGTGTATTTAGATTAAATGGTTTTACGGTAATAAACATTCCATAGAACAAATCTAAATAATTAGATACACGATATTTAGAATGTAGTATTTTAAATACTTCGGAAGAACTGTGCTTGGTCTACATACATACGTAAATTTATAATATACGAGATACATTTGTATTTTTTTAAACGTCATAGACACTACATGTTCCCTTTTTTTTGTATTGAAAAGCACAGTTCTTTGTAGCGTTTTGTTACTCAGCTAGTTGCTAGTTCAAGCTATAGTATCGAGTGATATGTGTTTGGCAGTATCGTCACGCAGCTGCCGTTCAAGCCAGCCGAGATCGACTTCAGGACCTTGCGTGCCATTAGGGTGCTGAGGCCCCTTAAATTAGTATCGGGCGTTCCTAGTGAGTTTTAGAACATTCATAGACTAGTATAGTAGCGTTCGATGGTGTATATTTTTTTATTAATCATAATCCAGGACTCTCAGTCAATGGCCATATTCCAAATTTGAAATTTAAAAATGTTATATCGTTCCACTCGCCTACTGGCCACAAAATAAATAAAATTTAAAACATTATGGAACGCACGTTGTTTATTTAAAAAAAAGAATATGCACCACGATGACAATTTTTCATAAATTATTATTGTTGCACGATTAACTTTTTGATTTTACTATTGAAATAAATCATTTGAAACATGGACCTATTTTCAAAATAGATAGGTAGGTACTTAGTTTTTAAATTTCATCTTTAGCTAATGGCATCTAGATCTATTTCCTTACTACATTTAATATAAGATGATCATGCGAACTATACCTAAATGTTGAACTCAAAGTCGTCAAAAAACGATTACCTAATGAATTCTATTAACTTCTCAGTTATATTTAAGTTATGATACAAGCTGCCTATATCCGATAACTGTTTCTATGGGTTAACTTTGGTGCTAATTTTGTTGGTGCCCAACTATACAAAACTAACTTAATTGACGTCCTTCAGAATGTGAGCAGAACAGATTGTTTTAGTGTTGTCCAATTTTGTTCGATCCTAGTTTATGTGTGAATCCTGGTCACCTAAACTTGCCTAAACGTTAGTAATGCTCTAAATTCATTCAAATACTCTTATGAAATATAATAATTTACTGAGTCCAGTTATTTTAGAATTTAATTCATCGATAGAAAAATTCAATAAATGCAAAATTGCATTTGACATTAGTCCTCTTTTAACCTGCAAAAGGACATACTTGAATAGAAATACTATTGAAACTAGCCTTAACCAAATCTAATTATGTATAAAGGAGTCGATAATTTTTACACAGGTTCAGCGATCTCACTCTAAAGGAAATACATTAAGATCTAAATTTCCATAACATCAACTCATGAAATAGTACCTAATATTCACGGGTATTGCGTATGTTATTGTTATAACAATTGTTACCATTTTCGTCCAGGCCTGCAAGTTGTGCTGAAGTCCATCATAAAGGCGATGGCGCCGCTGCTGCAGATCGGCCTGTTGGTGCTTTTCGCTATAGTCATATTCGCCATCATCGGCCTCGAGTTCTACTCGGGGGCTCTGCATAAGACTTGTTATAGTTTAGAAGATATTAGTAAGTTATACAACATTTACGCCTACCTCCCCCTTAAATGTAGACTGAAGTGTACTGAACATTTCGATGATTTGATGATGGTATTTTGACCATTAGACCAAAAGGTCGCAATGTAATAACGGGCGACCCAACATAAACTCAAAATCTATTTTGGGTTTATGTTGGGACCCTAGACACCTTATTGCGAATAATTCGGGTTATAAGTCCATAAGCTGTCCCAAAGTGGGCTCACAGAGAATTGTTTCGTCACTATGTTTATGTATCAAAAGCTTGAAAAATTAATTCACCTCTTCCCAATGATTTAAGATCGGTATTTGAACCTATAACCCTGCTTGGTCTCCACAGGATAAAAAAATAAACATCTATTTTTAATCAATGTAAATGAAATCAAAATCAGTACACAAATAACTGTGCCCCAGTTTAAGTTTGCCATAATTGTCTACATGCAGTGCCAGTCGAAGCTCGCAACGAGTGGCGGCGGGGCTGCTTGCATGCGACTTAAATAACGGCTAAACTTCGAACTGTCACTAATCATAATAAGTACTTACTGATAGACTTTAAAAGACTTAGGAAAAGTACTATTACACTTTTGTTTTGACTCACTTCGGCTTTACAATACATTAATAGAAACATGATGGTTATAACTATCAACAATTGTATTACTTGTGCACGTAATGCAACGAATAGAGAGAGAAAAGTCTCTTAAAAGCTGCAAACAACTTACCAGACGTTCCACGCCTACGAACACTCCGCTAGGAGTGTATGACTAAAAAGACGACGAATGTTTAAGCCACGACTTGAGTTTTGTTTCAGTTGTTGTTGATCTATTGTCATTCCACCATTTATATTTACGTCTAATGTACGAAAGCCTGTAATTACCTGCTGATAATACAATCAGCGAATATATTTCAATAGATTAATCCACTAGTAGAACAACGGCGTCTTTGGTCGACGTTGGTCACCCAGGGGTTATCACCCAGGAGCGCAAAGTGGAACAATTTATGTCAATAGGTGAAACAGTAAACGAGGGTGACAGTCCGACGCCGTGCAACGCGGACAACGAGACCTTGGCGCCGTATGGCGCAAATGTGTGCGAGTATGAGAAGAGCACGTGCTTGGAGAAGTGGGAAGGACCGAATTGGGGCATCACGTCCTTCGACAACATCGGTTTCGCCATGCTCACCGTCTTCCAGTGCATCACCATGGAGGGTTGGACCGCAATCCTCTATTGGGTCAGTACCTATACTTACTGCTGTCAAAAGATTATTTAAATTCTAACTAAATGGTCACATGTACACTAACTCAGCGTGTAGCATTACGAAATGTATGGTTTTGTCAATTGTATGCACTTATTGCTTAAAGGTGACATGCGGCCGGAGATAGTTTAATTTACTACGACGCTTACACCAACGAGTAAATGCTAATTATTAGTCTTGATGAACCCGATAACTTAACGTACTATTAAAAGCTCGGAAGTATAAAGTATAATGTTGACCTCAACATATAACATCAATTATCTTTGTTACAGACAAATGACGCGCTAGGTAGTGCGTTCAACTGGATTTACTTTGTGCCTCTCATAGTATTGGGTTCATTCTTTATGCTCAACTTAGTTCTCGGTGTCCTTAGCGGGTAAGTGCAATATAAACTTTGGTTTTACTAAACACATCGCATATTTATCATCTTTCAATTCCTTGGTGGACTTTGTATGAAATAAAAGTTTCAGAAACAATTAGCAATATAATTATTTATGTGCAAATAAAGAGGTACTCCTTTATTTCATAATGATTTTGTCAAATCTGGTAACTTTTTAACGATTCATTTCTGTATTTAATTTTCAAAATGTAGTGAATTCTCTAACGAGAGAGGTCGCGTGGAACGCAGGGCTCAGTTCCAGAAGGAAAGAGCTCAACAAATGTTCAACACAGACTTCACTGCTTATCTCAACTGGATAACTGAAGCAGGTCTAAGAAACTGCGTGTTTGTAGGTTGCTAGAAGTCTTCCTCGTAACAATTATGAAGTTATATTCATTAAAATGATTTCGTTTGTGTAGTCCCACGAATATTTTTTAGTAAATTTATACGCAGTAAACTCGTAGCTAATTGCTAAAATGCTAATCTGAATGTTTTCATCGATATACTAACCGACTGGTCGACCTACGTATTATAATTGTCATACCATTAGTAGATATTGCTAGTTAATCATTGTTTCCAGTGAGTTCGCTAAAGAAAGAGAGAAAGTAGAAAATAGACAAGAATTTCTTAAAATTAGAAGACAGCAGCAATTAGAGAAAGAACTCAATGGTTACGTTGAGTGGATATGTAAAGCAGGTAAGTTTATTGTTACAATCATAAATAAAGTCATTAATGATAGTATGGAATCCATAATTGGCATGTTTTAATTCACAGAGGAAGTTATATTAGCAGAAGAAAGAACAACAGAAGAAGAAAAGATGCACATAATAGAAGGTAAGTAATGTTTATATTAAAAAGGTCTATGGGATATATTAATCTACTAATTACGGAGTACAGAGTTTCAATTGCATTTGTAGCACGAAGAAGAGCAGCGGCCAAAAAGAAATTAAAAAACTTGGGGAAAAGTAAAAGCACAGACACAGAAGAGGAAGAGCAGGACGAAGACTGTGGGGATGACGGTCAGTACGCCTATCACAATACACGAATGTTTGTTACTCTGTACTCTGAGTGTTGTGTTGTGTGTCGACTACTAACAAACAGAATAATCAGTTATTTTAAATAATAGAACTCGTCGCAATATAATTCATATTTTCATAATATAAAAAATGTAGGAGCATGTTCATTTTGTGTTCGTTCATTATTATGACTAAGTGTATTTTTAATTAGATCACTCTAAATTGTGTAAATCAAGATTAATCCAGAATTATTTCATTATTATTTATATACAGTATATTCTAATAAGTATGAATGTTGCATGTTGTCGATACTAACTCTTTTCATTTTCATCCATTACGTACTTATTCGTACTCTATTTGTGTGTTGGTTGTTTACAGTTCCAAAGAAAAAGCAAGGTATGGGATCAAACGTGACGCTGGTAGAATATTCCTTTTCATCTTCTTTAGTAGTCGAAATAGTCTAGTAATAGATTTAGGAATAGACACCCTTATTCAACGTCTGTACGTGCTTCTCCAATGAAAATTTTAATAACTGGTGTGTTATATCGCTAATATATTGGTGCTAATCTAATACTCCAACATGATTTCCTTTGGAAATGTTCTTCAGGCGTACGGACGTTACAACACCTGTACTATCCCCCGCTACTCTTCTACCTCTAGGTCCGCTATCTCCACTTTCCAAACCCAAGGCTTGTACGTCGCGAGCTTCATTTAAAACGTTACCATGAAACGTGACTTATATTTTCCTAGCCATAACATGACGGCTGTCCCAGAAGAGGGTTGTTAGCGATATATTCGAGCGATGTGTCGGGTTGCGACCCCGATTGAATTTCGATGCCGTTTCCATACTGTCCAATTACTGCGTGATATAAAAGTTGACGATCAATAACTAGCTTAATGTATCACGAGAGCAGTTACATTGCAAATATCTGCGTCATATGTCAGTAGGACCGCTAAAGTTATGTGCGTAAATGCTAGTTACAATGAACGATTAGTTGAATGTTGAACATAATACCGAAGAAACATATCGTGCCGTGATCAAGCAATTAAATTAATGGGACCTTTAAATTGTTTATCTTCAAAAAGATAATGACGAGTTCGCGCATAAACAAAAGTTAAAATGAAATTAGCAATTTATGGCGTCCCAATAAAATATTGCAGGATTGACGGTGATTCGATGCTAAAATATGTTTATGTGACTTTATATCTATAACAGGTTTCCTGAAAAGCAAGTCTCGGTCGGCTGGCAAATGCGCAGACTTCTGGCGCGCTGAGAAGAGGTTTCGCTTCTGGATAAGGCATACAGTGAAGACCCAGTGGTTCTACTGGTTCGTCATTGTCTTGGTGCTCTTCAACACGATATGTGTGGCTATCGAGCACTACAGACAGCCGAAATGGTTGACTTCATTTTTATGTAAGTTTTAATAACCTGTGTTCAATTAGTATTATTGTCTTATCAAGTTTCTTCTGTGTTCCTTTTAGGTTCTGGTAAATATCCCTTTTAGATTTTACGTACTGAGATATATCCAGTCTAGATAACACAATCACTTATTAATTTATTTGAATATTGATATCAATGTCCACCGTGACTCCAACATAACAATGCCTTGGCATCTGAAAAAATATCTTCGAATACAGAAATAGTTGTTAATAAATACATCATCACGCCTGTATTCCCTGAAGGGGTAGGCAAAGGTGCACTGCAGTGCGCACACACTTCGCCGATGTATTTTGGCCCAAATGTAATAGGGGGCGAGCCTATTGCCATTATACCGGGCATATTTCCCCTCAATAGGAGGGCGATTTTTTTGGGCTATAGTCAACCACGCTGGCCCAGTGCGGGTTGGTGAACTTCACACATCTTTCTATAGGCGTGCAGGTTTCCTCAGTTTCCGCAATTTTCCTTTGCCGTTTCATAGCAAGTGGTAATCTCGGATGAAAATGAGATTCGCACATGAATCCCAGAGGTGCGAGCCGGGGTTCGAACCTGCACACTTTGATTGCAAGGCGAGCGTTCGACCACTTATATATCTTTCTTTGTCATACAGACTACGCCGAATTTGTGTTCCTGGGGTTGTTTATGATGGAGATGTGGGTGAAGATGTACGCGTTAGGCCCGCGGATATACTTCGAGTCCTCGTTCAACCGGTTCGACTGCGTCGTTATCTCTGGCTCTATCTTTGAGGTCGTCTGGTCCGAGGTCAAGGGTGGCTCTTTTGGTCTATCTGTTCTTAGAGCTCTAAGATTATTGAGGATATTTAAGGTAAGGAACATTTTTACAGTTCCTTTCATAAAAAATATTATAAATGCACAAGCAATTAAAACATCTTTGAGTTCATTCTCAATCTGAATAAAACTTGTTTTATTTACAAGATGACCACAAAAGATAATTAAAGTTTCTATAGAAAAATAATTTGAACAAGCAAACAGAAAATGAGGAACTGGAGATAGTACTATATATTTTGTTTGTTATCATCTCAAAGTACAAAGAATAAAACATTGTAAATACTGCTTTATTGTTTACAGGTCACAAAATACTGGTCATCGCTGAGAAACCTGGTGATATCCTTACTGAACTCAATGAGATCTATTATCTCTCTGCTGTTCCTTCTCTTCTTGTTCATTCTTATCTTCGCGCTGCTCGGAATGCAGCTCTTCGGGGGACAGTTCAACTTCGAGGAAGGCACCCCACCGACCAACTTCAACACCTTTCCTATCGCGTTGCTAACTGTCTTCCAGGTACAAAACATTTATAGTACTTTTATCCCCTTATCGCTTATATAATGCAGTGTCTATAAATATTCCAGTTTTATTGTCATAAAAACTAATATTCAAAATTTTGTCACTTATCAATTTTATCTTATTACGTACCGACAACTTTTTCTTTCAGGAATATCTGCTATGTCGTTTTTATAGTCAATTGTTTATTTTTTAATACTCTTCTTTAGTACTCTCACGTAAAAAGAAATACTATTATGTTTCTACTCTTTCAGATCCTAACAGGTGAAGACTGGAACGAAGTGATGTACCACGGCATCCAGTCTCAGGGTGGCATTCAAAGAGGGATGATCTACTCGCTGTACTTCGTGATCCTCGTGTTGTTCGGCAACTATACGCTGCTGAACGTGTTCCTTGCCATCGCTGTCGACAATCTGGCCAATGCCCAGGTGCGGTGCCTTTCAACTAGTTGCATTTTGTGTTACTTGATCTCGGTGCAATTGAAGATATCCAATATAGAATGGGTCATTTTTTTACTTATCGAGATGTTATTCCTTAGCATTGAGATCAAATAATATTTATTATATGTTTGATGTTTTGTATAAATACGATGCAATATCGTGAAACGCTGTGTGGTATTTGTCGCCAATCACTTGTAAATCTGACGCCGCTTCTCGTCAAAATGTTGCGTTTCTGTATTTGCAGGAGTTGACAGCGGCTGAGGAGGAACAAGTCGAGGAAGATAAGGAGAAACAGCAACAAGTAAGTTTACGGGTGATATTGAATCCTACACTTCATCCTTTGATGCTTTCGAGTTTATTTGATAGATTCACAGTTTCAATGTCACGGCATGTTCAACCACTGTCTCACAAGCATTGTCTTTCAAGCGGTTGTTCGGAATAGTAATATTTAAATTCTGATCAGAATATTGTACATATTTCATAAATTGTTCCGGATAATTAGGAACTGGAGAAAGAGATGGGTGCATTACACGCGGTGGATGGGCCTCCACCTGGAGTAGACTTAAAGCCCTCTTCGCCGAAGAGTAGGAAGGTAAAATAAGCTCAGCATTGGTGCTAAGCTACGCTTCAAGTTGTGCGTTGGTGTCGGGGACCTAAAATATTGTTGATTCTAGTGATGCTTTTACACTTTTTTCACTAATATGTATTACAGTCATCATTCATACCGTTAAGCTTTCTTAATACTGCATGTTTTGCACGCTAACTGAAGAACGCATTAATTTTCTCGCATAATGTGTCCCTTACGTTTATATCAACAATATTTTGAGTACGACCATTAACGGATCGATGTCGCTTTTGTGGGCAAAATATCATGATAGGTGTGTATTTTTAATCTTTGAACGTTTTCATCTCTAGATGGCTCATGATTATCGATAAAATATTAGACATTATTTTACGTTGTATCCAATTAGGTGGCTAACTGAATCAAATAAAACAAATTCATCTCATTCTTATAGCTTCTTCTATATCATTCACGAGTACTTCAATTTTGCTTTTCTGTAGAACCTTCACTTTTATATCTTAAATAATCAAAGTTACTTTCACTACTAATAAATACTTATATATCATTATTATTAATTTGATCTTATTAATCTCATATGTATACTATCTACTAATATATTTCTCTTGCTAATGTCAGTCATCCTTTTTGTAGATTTATTAATATTCCATTATTAAATGTTTCAATTGCTATAATGCCAGAGATCAGACTAATGGACTCTTACATGTTGCTATGATAATAATAATTGGATATATGATATTTCAGAACAAAAAGAAAGAAGAGGCCAAAAAAGAAGATGAGGATGAGGTACCAGATGGACCAAAACCAATGCTGCCATATTCGTCCATGTTCATTTTGTCACCTACTAATCCGTAAGTTACACTTTACTTATTCCAAAGTATAAATGGATCTTCAATTAGTATTTAATTTATTTTAACCAAAATGTTTTGTTTCAGAATAAGGCGCGGCGCACACTGGGTTGTAAATTTAAGATATTTTGATTTTTTTATCATGGTAGTTATATGTATGAGTTCTGCGGCATTGGCGGCCGAAGACCCCGTAGTCGAAGAAAGTAGCAGGTTAGTAAATTCTGTGGAAGTCATGTGTAATTTTCAATAAAATTTTGAGCTCCCTGCGAATGTATTCCAGGCAAGTAAATAAAATAGTTATAACTTTCAGGACCGCTTTTTTTAATACTCAGATAAAATTTCACAACTGCAATTTTCAGCTTACAATCTGTCCTTTTTTTTTTGCCACCTCGGGGGAAGTAACAGGGTTATGTGGGAGTCCCGGCAGAAGGCCGTATACCCACTAAAAACCGACGGTGTACCATCATCCGCTTATATCGGGGCGCCACGGGATCGCTTTCGCATGCACCGCGACATCTTACAATCTGTCCTTACAAATTAAAATTTTTGATATTTTTTTAATTGAGAGCAAAAAAATTGTAGACCCTTACTAATAGTGGGTTTTTGATCCATGTTGCTTGTATTCAGGAGGCTTTAGACAAAGGAACCTCCCCTTCATACGGGCCTTTTTATGGCAATGCTTTTAATTGCCTTCTAATTCATAACTTTCACTCAAGCGCAACAAGCTTATGAAGGTATCTCCAGCAGTTTATTGCTTGTGTGGTCAACAGAAACAAAGTCCTGAACTACTTCGACTACGCGTTCACGGGCGTGTTCACCGTGGAGATGTTGTTGAAGATCGTCGACCTCGGCATCCTGTTCCATCCGGGCGCGTACCTGCGTGACCTGTGGAACATCATGGACGCCGCCGTCGTCATCTGCGCCCTCGTCAGCTTCGGTTTCGAGATCGGGTACGACCTTATTATTACCTGCAGTAGTGACTATTTTGGAAACCACTTCTAACATAGTAGCCTCTTCCATAGACCATGCATTTATCGTAGTTCCTTACCGGACAAAGGATTCAGCTCATACGCGGAAGTAAATTTTGCGCGCGAAACTTTCGCGCCCAATACACTCCTGCCATAATTTTGCGTGAGTTAGTAGGATCAGGAATTTCTACAGGGTGTTACATCTAGAAGGGTTTTATTATGATAACCTCAAAAGAAGATATTTTAATTTTAGACAAACTTTTATAGCATCATTTACTCCTTACAATCTAGACTTCAATATTGGAGTAAAATAAAATGTTCGATTCTCAAGGGCCCGTATGCTGACCATTCTCGTGGTTACACCTGTACCTATGACTTACTAATAATATTAATTTTGATTTGTTCCAGAGGTGTGAAGAAGGGTGCGGGGCAGAATCTGTCCACAATAAAATCGTTAAGAGTGTTACGAGTGCTCAGACCATTGAAAACTATAAAACGAGTTCCAAAGTTAAAAGCAGTGTTTGACTGTGTTGTGAACTCTTTGAAAAACGTCATAAACATTCTCATTGTGTACATATTGTTCCAATTCATATTCGCTGTAATTGCGGTACAACTTTTTAATGGTAAATTTTTTCACTGCAACGATATCAGTAAGAATAATATTAAAGACTGCCAGTGAGTATTAGTTTTCTACTATTATATAGAATAAGTATATATTGAAAATATTTTCATAGAAAATAAATCGAGTAGTAAAAACTATCTTAGCTGAAACTAACCCCTAAACTTGTACAATGTACCTAATGATCTACTTACAGTCGTATTATAGAATCCTTCTGAATTAAAATAATACACTGTTTTTTTTTATAAATTTGGGAGTAAGTTAGGTTAAGTTACTTATGTATATTTGATTTTATCCATTAGAATCACATCAGCGACTATTCCGTGATTATGTCATAAGACTCTACTCTAATTCATCGTGCATGTTTTAAGATACATATGTCCGGCATTGACTGGTGAACTGGACTACCAATTATGTGTTAACCTCACGCTGCTATTAATCTTAAAACACTAATGAACTATCAACTTAACGATATTATATAAAATAAGTAACATATAACAGTAATTTATGTATAAATATTGAACCTTAAGTTGTATTGCAGAGGGTGGTATTTCGAGTACGAACCGAACAGCCTGTTACCTCGGGTGAGCAAGCGAACGTGGACGACGCAACCCTTCCATTACGATAACGTCGCCTCCGCCATGCTCACGCTGTTCGCAGTACAGACGGGGGAGGGGTGGCCACAGTAAGTGTACTTCTTTTACAAAAAGATAAGCTTCACTTTTGATTAGCAAGTATTTTCCAGTTTCAAGTTTAGATTCAATAAATACTCATCGTAAATAAAATAGGTGATGAAGGTGAAAAAGATGGTGGATGAATGTAATTAAACTTGTATAATAAAATAAATATGTCCGTCCGTCATGTATAACAAAATAAATACATACATCATTACGCCTGTATTCCCCGAAGGGGTAGGCAGAGGTGCACTGCAGTGCGCCCACACTTCGCCAATGTATTTTGGTCCCGATGTAATAGGGGGCGAGCCTTAGATGAATAATTGGCCTCACTGCGCTCGACCGCAGCGAGGTCAATCATTTATCTAAGGGGCGAGCCTATAGCCATTTTAATTGTAATGCTATATTCCAAAATTCCATAAACCCGAGATTCAAAACCGATGCTACTACTAATAAAAACAGAATTGACAAAATCGCCTTTCTATTTTCCACCAGCGTTGAATATCACCACTGTAGTTGTTGGTACTGACCTAGTTATTTCCACCTATTTCCACCTGGGTTCCGTGTATTGCTACTAGTAAGTTGACCCCACACTAAGAATTCGTATTTTTCTTTCCAGAGTGTTACAAAACTCAATGGCCGCCACGTACGAAGACAGAGGACCCATTCAAAATTTTCGAATAGAAATGTCCTTGTTTTACATCGTTTACTTCGTTGTGTTCCCATTCTTCTTCGTTAACATATTCGTAGCTCTGATTATTATCACATTTCAAGAACAGGGTGAAGCCGAGTTGCAGGACGGTGAAATTGATAAAAATCAGGTGATTATTTTGAATTCAATCATCTCATTTAATCATTAATATACGCCTGTAAGGGGTAAAGGTAAAAATTAAGGGGTAAATAGAGGTGCACCTACACTTCGCTGATGAATGTTGGTTCCAATGTGATAGGGGACGAGCCTATTGCCATTATAACGAGTAGGGGTACGTGCTCAATACGAGGAATATTTGGGCCATAGTCCATCACACTGGCCCAGTGCGGGTTGGTCAACTCCACACGTCTTTCCATAGACGTGCAGGTTTCTTTACGATGTTTGCCTTCACCGTTCAGCAAGTGGTAATCATTATTGAAAATGACGTTCATACATGAAAATCTCATAGGTGCGGGCCTGGAATTTCAACTTGCACCCCTTACGTTCAAGGCGGGTGTTTCACCAACTATGCTGCCACTACTGTCCAATTATTATAGAAAACTTGTTGAGGGAAAAATGATAGATAGATAGATAGAGTACTCTTTATTGCACACACCAAACAAAGAAAATAATACAACATTCTTAGTTCTAAATACAGTAGCTATGTACAATTTGGCGGTCTTATCGCTAAAAGCAATTTCTTCCAGACAACCAGTTTGGACGAGAAAACTATACTTAATTAATTATGGGCAGCTGTTGGTGGTGTACTCAAATAATAAATCAATATATAAAATAGCAATACATACACATATACATACATACATAATTTATATATATATATATATAAATTTAAAGGTGATAATACAATATAGATATAGTAATAATACATGGATATAGTAAGAAATAAGATAATAGTGATAATAGTGACAATAGGTGATCAAAGCGTTAAGTAGTGCTCTTTAACTAATCGCTTAAAAATTGACAACGACTCGTCTTACTGTAACAGGCAATGCATTCCACAGACGAACACCCTGTACACAAAAGGATTTATCATAGAAAATTGTAGAATGCATTGGTATGTCCAGCTCTAGAATTTCTGATGACCTTAGGGACCTTGAGTGAGTATCACTTAAGAACTGGACACGCTCTTTAAGATAGATTGGAGTCTTAGGATTAAATATAATATTCGAAAAGAGCCTCTTCGCAAAGTGATATAAGTATGATGAATAAGTGTATATACAATTTTTATTCTAATGTTTTTGTACACAGAAATCCTGTATAGACTTCACGATAGAAGCACGACCTTTGGAAAGGTATATGCCCAGCAAAAGGGCGAGTTTTAAGTACAAAGTGTGGAGAATAGTCGTCTCTACGCCGTTCGAGTATTTCATCATGACCCTTATTGTCCTAAACACATTATTACTTATGATGAAGGTATGTATCAATGTCGCTTTTCTGTGTTAGAATATACCTAAACTTAAGTACTTATAATTGTCTTAAAAATCAATTTAGTCCAAACACTCAGTTCAAAAGTGATCAAACATACTACATACTCGTACAACAAATGAAGCACTAATAATAGAACATGATCACTTATTTGAGTTAGTTGCTGAACGAACCTAGCCTGTATCACAAGGCACTAACAGTGACGATCTAGTTAGCAATCAATCCTCCAATTCACCAAAACGCACAGTCCCAGCCTGGAGAGTTCCAATGACTTCATATTAATATAAAAACTCTCTAGTTTGGGAAAATTGTAAAACCGTTGCCGTATCTGCGTCTAATAAATGTTGGCACTAGATAAAACCCAGTAGACAATAATTGTTAGTTTGTGAAATGTCAGTACAAAGCCTAAAGATATGTGTTTAATCCACGTTATAGATTATTATTATTTACAACACCGAAAGTATTGGAATTAATACTGTTTATAACTTGATATATTTTTCTAATTACACGATACACAGACACTCATAACACTCATTCAATCAACGATATCAGGCGTCAGTATACACAGCATCGGAATGCGCCGTTATTTGAATTTATACCGAGCCTATCCCGCTGCCAAAATGTTATTTTATTTCCTCCCGTGTTCCTTGAGTAATTTGGTTACTCCTCGCTTGCTGTTCATTAAATATTATGTATTTATCTGTGTCTACTGCACGGTATACCTATCCCCGTCCAGCACATTCTATGGCACATAAACACCAAACATTTTATTCGGTTATTCGTGCTTGTGAATGCACAAATCTCTGGGTACGGTTAGGACGTGGCATGAGCCATATATGTTGTTCGTGTTGCATGATCTTATTTAAGACCTATTCCTAATGTCTTTATGTGGAAATTATGCATGCTTGGTGGAATGGCCTACTGCCAGGCATCATTTGTTGAAGGCTATGGGCTGCTTTGTATATTTAATCAGGGGAAATTAGAAACACCAATTATTCTTACAACAGAAAGTCTAAAATTGTCTGAAGTCAAAATTCATTATCATACCTCTTTTTATTCAGTTAAGCCGTTCCTTATAAACATATTTATATATTGATATTAATGATTATTTACATAGATTACTTCTAATGCCATCAAAAAGATATTATGTTCCAGCTTTCATAACTCACCGTGTCCCTGTTTATTATTTTTTAATTGAATATTATATTGTACTTATATACTTTGGCACATACCCCCATTTGTTATCACTATTCCCCTAAGAGTATCCTTCTAAATACCTTTAACGTCACATGCCACTATGTAAACCAGCCTACATTATTTTCATACAAATTCAATTTGTACATCACATTATTACCTGATTTCATTAACAATTATAAAAAAAATAAGTAACAAATATTTGTTTTCATTGCCATGGGTTTATCCATTATGCCCGGCACTTCATCACAAATCGGCAGTACTATGATCAACAAGAACTCTACGCGGAAATCCTCAAGTATTCGAATATGGGGTTTACCGGAATGTTTTCCGTGGAAACGGTGTTGAAAATCATCGCTTACGGTGTCAAAGTAAGTACACAAACACAGAGTTTCGACCGACACATGAATACAGTGCCTACACATTTTAAAAGAAATCGATTATATACGAAACAGGTACAAATGTACTCTTTCTGTTATTAACATTGTTTTTTTTATCTATTTACATGACTGTATGGGATTATTTCCAGCCGAGTAATTACTACCCCTTCCCCAGTTTCCAATAATAGTTTCTCTCTGGTAAAAATCGTGGTTGTAATCGTTTTATTGAAATGATTGTTACGCATGGCTTCTTCCCGCTGCATGTAGCTCTTCTATGTGAATACACGCGATGGGATGATGTCTCTCTTGTTCAATGTTGTCGACCAGCTCACCCGCATTACATGTGACCGAGGTAAGACTATTTTATACTTTGTAATCTGGTGGTGCCCCTGACTTGACCAAGGTTAGTATATAATACATTATTATTCCGCTAACAAGGTATGATTGTTGTAATTTGTAATCAACACCTTAATGCATGTTCGTATATACGGAACGGCATGCCGCACGTGCACTTTATGCAAAAAAACTACCTTAAACCTAAAAAAACAACTCATAAACAAGAAATAAACATAACACACATTTCAATACACCTGCCAGTACATGAAATTTACAACATAACAAAACATTGTACTACTTAGATTATAATATCGCATTAATTTTTCATCATAATAATCACCTTGAGTTAAATGCTAGAACAAAATGGTCAGTAATCTTAGTACCAATTTGATGAGATTAACTTGAATAAAAATTGATCTCGCATTTAACTTTTAAAACTTTGAATATGTTTTGAGTTAAGGTTTAAAAATTGGTATTGATTTTGTGGTAGTTTCACGAGGCTCCACCACTACTCATGGATATGTTAACATTCATGAACCTCGTCTTTACGATCTTCTTTCTCCTCGAGACCGTTCTGAAGCTGATCGCGTTCGGGTGTACGGTAAGAATTTGACACACTTATAATCTTACAATAAAGGAAATGATACTAGTTATTAGTAATCACAATTTAATTATGAGGCCTAGCTTGGTTATAAGTTTCAAAATTACCCGAGAAGTGTTCCAATAGGACTTGTCTTGGTAAAAATTACTTTTACTGTTGAGCTGCGCATAATTATAGCAATTGAATTTCTATTATTAAAATTATGAACAGCCTCTAATGCCACGGCCTTAATTAAATGGTTTTGTAAAACACAAAATACACTTTCATTATTTTATAATATGTCTTAGACTAGTAATCAATATTCAATAATGACATGAATATTATTTCAATTTAGAAATAAATTTTATAGAGAGTTTCAGAGATTACGCTTTTTTAATATACGTACTATTTACTTAGGATTTTAATAGCATTACATTTTTTTAGAATAATCAATAACAGCATCTTTAAGTACTTACTTGCATATATTTGAATAGATTTATAAAAATCGAGAGAGATATCCTGAATCCTATCCTCATACTTAACATCCTATTTCTCGACATTATCAAGCAGTCTTTCGATGGAAAGTGTACATTTGTATACCATTTGTTTTCTTTATTTGTTGCTTCTCATTGAGTATACCCAAATTTATACATGATTATGATATATTTTACTATTTACAGAATTTTTTCAAAGACCCATGGAACACGTTCGATTTCATAACGGTCATTGGGAGTATTATTGACGCTCTTATTATGGAGTTTGGTGTAAGTATATTTGATAACATAAGCTATTAATATATCACAGCTTCCAATGGTTCTATTATCATCTTTATTATAATTGGAATCTTTTTTGCTGCTGGCATTTTTATTTTTGATCTTTCGATGAAAGTGAAGGTAAAGGATCTATCCTTATTACAGAGTAACCTTGCTGAAAACTGTGCTGACATATCCTGTCAGCAGGTAAAACATTAACTATTTGATTGCTAGGAATATTAGTTTTTTTTTGTAACGAATTTGTCAATGGTTTAGAAACGTGTGTATATACTATTGGATGATGGTTTAATACCAGTAGTGCTAGAAACATTTCTTAGAAAATTAGGATGTTTAGAAGTTCAGTAGTTTATTTACTCACGGTTGTTTGACAGGGAATAATTGTTTTGGGGTTGTTTTAGATATTATGGCAATTTTGATATATTTCTTTATCAAAACTCCCTAGAAATTTTCGCCTTTTATTCTTCAAAAATTGCTAGATTTTCCATAATTAACTTTCTTACAATCTACAATAATAGGTATCGATTATTTATCAATACATTTCAAAGTAGCTTATAAAAATGACCTCATTTCATTATGTTTCATTTGTTTTTCTTATTATTCATTTAAATAAGTAGGTTTTTACATTTCTTGTACTTCTATCTAGAACATTATGTGGGCTAGTTCTGCATTGTCTTGGTTTTCATCGATAATTACTATAGTTATTGGAGTTTGCTTGGCCGAAATATCAGCTTGATTTAACTGAAGTGTCATGAAAGTTTAGTATTATTTTATTACTAAATTTGGACTTGCTCTCGAAATAAGCTTGGCAATGTATGTGGCCAGGATGTAAAATTTATTTTATTTCGCAGGAGAATACTTTCAACGTCGGTTTCCTTCGTCTGTTTCGGGCCGCGCGACTGATCAAGCTGCTCAGACAGGGATACACCATTCGGATACTGCTGTGGACGTTCGTGCAGAGTTTCAAAGCCTTACCCTACGTGTGCCTTCTCATCGCGATGCTATTCTTCATCTACGCCATCATCGGGATGCAGGTCTGTTGTCATTTCTGCCGTCACCAACCCTAAATCTACAAAATTTAACCAAAATTTGTTTCCACTTTCAAGTATTAATTATTTCAAATAAGTGTGGAAAAAATCGTGTCAAATTTTATTATAGATAAGAAGTTAGTATTGGGGATAATGTTTATAGAAAATCAATTATTAATTATTTTGAAAACTTGTTTTAGTGATCGTAGCTTTGCAATAATTAGTTATTGATGACTTAGATATTTTTGAGAATTTAGATCATATATTTAGAAAAAAGTAATTTGGTTGACTAGTATGGGTACAATATTTAAGTACTATTAAAAATAGATTCAAAATGTTTTTTTCTTATGAGTAATAAACTAATGTAGCTGTTGGGGTTTGCTATTTTAGGTGAAAATATAGGTATTTAGAACCAGTTAACTCGTAGCTCTTTACATAATACCACTCAAAATATTCCTTACATCTCCGAGTATGCTTCCCGTTATATTTGGAACTTGGAGTTCCATTAGAACTGTAGATTTATTAATCACGATTCATATTTTATTAGTATCATCGACCGACAGAGCTCATCTATCGTGTGATCCCTGCGATCCCTCGACCGGATGTAAATGACCAAACTTAGTGTAGAAGGCATTGACACATTTCTAATGGGCAGGTTTTCGGAAACATACAATACGATCCAGACAATGCCATCAACAGGCATAACAACTTCCAATCTTTCGTGGCGGCACTCTTGCTACTATTTCGGTGAGAGCACAACAAGGAGTGTAGTTAATCGGACTGTAACTGTTACACTCGCATCACCGGCGGGGAGCGCAGTACTCTATAGAGCATGGCACATTGTACCTCGGATGTTGCATCTTGTTACTCATTCTTGCGGTTACCACCGAAAATCTGTCTTTCCTTTCAGTGTTACATGTATCTAATATCATTGTGATTAACACCATTAATATGTATTCTCATAATATCGAATCGTAGATTAGCCTATCCTTAGTAAAGATAATCCTGATTGGTGTCCTTAACTTTGAAATTGCATTTTATGTTTGTTATCCATAGATAGATTTTTGATGCCTTGGTTTTACTGGTCGTATCCCTAGTGCTAGTGTTAGATACGTACTTAGGTAGTATTTATTTTGACGGGGCAAGCGTAGGACTCGGGTTATGAGTTATGTTCTGCACACCAAGTTGATTTTCTGTGTTGTATCTGCTTGGACACAGGTGTTTGGAAATATAGATTTAACACCAGATTCAGATATGAACAGACACAACAATTTTCGAAGCTTCATTCAAGCACTCATGCTACTCTTCAGGTAAGGAACATTGAAACAATTTACACCGGCTTGAGAACATACCACCGATAGATTTAGATTGAAGGCATTGGAAGATATTTAATTGCAAATAACTTAGTTCAAGACATGTGATAGTGTAAACACCAGACCAGTAGAGTAAATTGTCGCGTATTGGTATTGGAGCAATTAATGGGAAATTATTTACTAATTTGATATGTGTGTCATCTAGCACGATTCATGCATGGTGTTCTTTTGTGTTACTTTGTAAAAAGTGCTTGTACATTTGATACCATTTTCTATTGGATTCGACTACAATTTAAAAAAAAAATAGCATTGTGGCATTAATGAGCTAATTCTGTCATCCATTTTTCAAAACTTTTCATTCTCTTTAACATATTTAAGAACATTTTTGAATTTTTTACAATTTTATTTAATGTCATATAAGATTAATATGCTTGTGTTTTGAGACCATTGTGTATGAGAGACGGTCGCTGTGAGCCACTTTATGTTCAGATGCGCAACGGGCGAGTCGTGGCCCAACATTATGTTGGCTTGCCTCAAGCCAGCTAAGTGCGACAAGGATGCCGGAAAACCCTCCAGTGAAGTCTGCGGTAGTACCCTCGCGTACGCTTACTTCGTCTCTTTTATATTCTTCTGTTCATTTCTCGTAAGTATGATGGCACTCAACATCCTACATCAGAAGTCCGTGTAATACTTTAGGTAAATATACGATAGCTGATATGTAGATGACTTGGTAAAGTGAGACTATATCTGAGTTACAGACCTGTCCATATTTGTCACGCGTGTTTTTTTGTGACCCTACTAATATTTACAAATCAGAACATGACAATTTTGCACAGGACTCACGTTATTACAAGATATTAAAATTGGCGGTGAAAAAAAAAATACATTGTCAAATTTCTGTCACATTTGCCGTATGCCGTGAAAACGTATATTTACTCTTTTTGACTCAAGTTACTCATGCAAACGTTAAAGTATTATTTCGGACTTTTGATACAACCGGTATTCGTGTATACTAGTGACATTATTAAGCCAAGGACTAATTACAGATGTTAAATTTATTCGTCGCCGTCATTATGGATAACTTTGATTACCTAACGAGGGACTCGTCCATCCTCGGCGCTCATCATCTTGACGAATTTGTTAGGATATGGGCTGAATACGACCCAAACGCCACGTAAGTAGAGTACCATCTCAGATTATAGTAGTTTATATAATGAATGTTCATTTAAATTTTTACTAGGAGGTAAGTAAGCATTTTCTATAAGATACTTATCTTTTCAAACTTTTTACAGGACAAGCCTTACCTTAGTAATTAATAATTTGTCCATAATTGGTACAACATATTGTTTTTTTTTTCCATTTCATTTCCCGTGAAATCATTTGGGATTTCCTATCCTATGGAATCCTATGGGACAGCTGTTATGAGAACTTTTTTTAAATACATCTTTAAAAGCTAACTATACTATTACAAGTACGGGTTGGTCTAGCAGTTCGAGAGTAGACCGCTCAGCTCTCTATACCGGGTGTCTGCGGGTTTGATTCCAGTTAGCGGAAAAAATCAGAAATTGCCCTTTTTGGCATTTACCATGCCATTGGGGTCAAACTGGGATCGCTCCCAGTCCATTGTATGATTCTCATAGTACAAGTGTTGCTTAGTTTGGGAACACACGATGGGTATATCGAAGGTGAAGTGGCGCGCGATATTCAGTTATATCTAGGTATCGTTGGAATCAGCAAAATTTATCTCTGTCTTTTGAGTTGGCTTTCATGCAAAGTTACCAAAATCGCGCTTAAGTCAAAACGCTTTTTAACCGGTTGGCTGGCGATATTTATATTTTTTCTTTTGCAGGGGAAAGATCCACTATACAGAAATGTATGATATGTTAAAAAATATGGATCCACCGCTGGGGTTTGGTAATAAGTGTCCAAATAGACTAGCATATAAGAAGCTTATTAGAATGAATACGCCGCTAGATGACGAAGGAAAAGTTAATTTTACAACAACACTATTTGCCTTAATAAGAGAAAATCTTAACATCAAAATGAGAACTGGTTAGTATCATCAAGTATTTCTACTTGAAATTACATGTTTATATTAATAGCCGCCCCTGTTGTATCAATTTCGTGAAATTCCTAACCCCAAATTTAAACAAAGCTATGATCTAATTAGTGGTGTTTTAGAACCCTTTTTTAATATAATTTTGATGTTTATTTGCACAAAATCTGAGGGTTAGCCCACGATGCTCAGAGGTAACGTAAGGCTTTCTTTCAGTGAAATAATTATTCTCAAAATCAGCTCAGTAATTCACAAGATTACTCCTCAAAAACAAATAAACAATTTTACTTTTTCTAATTTATATAACATATCAACGAGCTCTAATATCAAAGAGGGAGCTTTTCCTAACCTTTGACAGTTTCATACGTCCAATTCTGTGTGTGTATTTGACGTAAATGTCTGTCAGATTATCTATGTCAAGTCCTATAAGACCAATTTAGGTTTTTTTTGACGTCTTTTGGAAACATAAACTTTGGATACATAAACTTTTTTGTATCATTGTTAAACTTGTTGTGGGCGAGTAAATAAGGCTTCAGTCTTCGAATATAATAGTTTTTAATAATTTAACAGAAATTTTAACAGACACGACATAATCGGTCGACGAATTGAAACGGAGTTAAGTTAGCCGCGGTCCGGCGCGGTACCGCGCCTTCCTCGTCCCGCAGCACGTTCCGGAGACACCGTCATTAGGACGATGTTCAGGCGTGAACACTTGTAATGACTTAAAATTGTTATTTTAGCTGGGGAAATGGACAAAGCAGACGAAGAACTGAGGGAAACGATAACTCATATATGGCCATTGCAAGCGAAGAAGATGCTGGACTTGCTGGTGCCACGGAAGGACGTGCTCAACGCCGGGAAACTGACCGTTGGGAAGATATACGCAGGCCTTCTGATACTGGAGAGTTGGAGATCAACTAGGTTTGGTCAGACTGAACCACAGGGCGTCCCGGTGAGTCTTAACCCCCATCTTTCCTATGCATTAATAAAAAACTTTATCGACTCATATACGTGGTGTATCAGAAGTCCGAAATAACATTTAAGGTAGCTGATATGTAGAAGTTTTGAGTTCCAGCCCTTAAAATATGTATCACAGGTATCGTATTGTGGCTTTAGGGTACATTCGTAAGTACTTTAGACAATTTTAACTACATCAACGAGAGTTTACTACTAATATTAACGAAACAGGACTTAAAACTGATCCATAGAACTAGGTAAATTTCATGTTTTATCAATTGGCGACGAAATAAAGATGAAAAAACATGCTCCAACTTTAATGACATTTCTATACTATTCGGTGTGTGCGATACTGATGCAAACGTAAGAGTATTATTTCGGACTTCTAAAACACGTATATGTCTTCCTGTATATTTTGTATTATACTAGACAATGACATTGTCTTTTGAATAAAAATGTTACATAGTGAGTTCAGTAGCCAAATGATGCCAGAGTCGATGTATGTGGCTGTCGCCCCTTGTATATAATTATGTACACTTTGAGCCAAATGTAACTTAAGTGGGTAGGTACTACTACACGTTATCAGTAGTGTTTGTCGATGGCCCCCTATGTTTCCCCACATTAGATTACAATTTGATATGTTGGCGCTGGTTTTGTTCGCACCGAACTAAACTTGGTATACTAAATGTATTGCCGTCTTTTTCACTGTCGTTATGTATGAGTGAGATGGCAATGTTTTTAGTTTTGCCGATCTAGTTTAGTTGTAGTTTGTGTACAACAAAAGTGGGGCCAATACATAGTTAGTTGAATAGCGTTGGTTGTGTTGTCTACCCGTGGATGTATTGTTGTGTACGTTGATGATCCGATACATTTACTTGATCATTTTTATTGGCGATAACTAATTACACACGAGAAATCGTTAGATACCCTAAAAACTTTTATTGGCTCGACCGATATTCTGGTATTCGATAGAATATGAACTAGTACAACAATACAGAATCACTTTAGTTGAAGTAGTCGAACTACATCGGTGGTTTACTTTTCAGGCATTCAACGAGAATAGCCCTACGGCCATTCAGCCGGTAGTATTAAATATAATTACGGAGCGAACTAATTTTTTCTTGCACTATTCTAGATTATTATTTTGTTTCGCATAAAATTTCTCCTCGCATCGTGTTTGAATAAACTAACCCATAATGCAAAAACTAAATAAGACACGATGATCAATAGATAAACAGGATGGTCAACATACCTTTAATTTGATCACATTAATAACAGTAGTTTAGTGATTAATCAATTAAGATTAAATTAGTATTAGAAATAGTGACGCACTTAACGAAGCATTTATTAAATAATTCTACTAAACTTTATAAACAAAAGTGTCAGGCTTCGTAAACCACGACGTAATGACCTGTCCTATAGTTGCAAAATTCGTAGTATTTATTACTAGGCGTGATGTGACTGTGTTAATTGGTTGATTATGTGTCTGCTAGAACTAGATTTTTCCTACTGTTACGTAGATTTGTTTGTCTCTTGTATGTCATATCGATCCCTTTCCCACTTGCTAGCCGATCTAATTATAAATATGCAATCAAGTGTTATTGTGATCCTTATGCGTAACTCCTTGAATACGTAGCGTGCATGTTTATTTTTTTATCAACTTAAAGATTATAATTCACGTTTTTCCTTTGTTATCGTAAAATTTAATTGTGATTACATTTTGGCTCAACAAATATTTTTTACCATCTTAGAAGCCTGGTGACATAAAATCGTCAAAATATAAGCTTTATCGCTACGCTCTTATTTGCCTCTTACAGTTAATTTATTCACTTATAGCGTATAAATATCAAAGATATATCCATGATTCTCAATCTGCGCATGCTGGAGATTAGAAATACCCCGTTAGGTATCGATCTTTTAAGGTATAAATACAAATCTAAATCTGAACTCGCTGACCTATGCCTCTGGCTTCAAACTTGTGGCACTAATTTTTTATATAGCACCAGTTTCGAAACGAATACGCTTTGTAATTTCAGCACTAACTATCGTCAACAAAAGGTACCACATACATAAACTGAATACAATACATTTTATCCGGTACTACTAACGACTAGTTATCTTCTCAGATACAGTACAACCTTTTCATATCTCACTGACACAACATTTTACTGTACACTCCCAATTCTAATATGTCCATCCGTTGGATTTCTATAACACAAGTAACACACAAATAAATACATAAAGGAAACTCCAGCATGGACATGATGTATGGGAAGTTTGCGCAAACTCATGTAGGCATTAGCGGTTAGTGAGCATCGAGTTATGTGCGCTTGGACGCTGTGTGACATGAGCATGCGCAAGTGTGCGTGTGTGGGGTGTGACGCGGGGTGCGTGGTGCAGAAGGCGTCGTTCTTTAACTGCCTGCTGGACGTGGCGGCGGGGCTGGCCCCCGGCTCGCGCGCCGGCTCGCTCAGCCACGAGGGCGCGCCGATCGCCGCCCCCGACGCGCACCCAGACGACCCGCATACGCTCGCCGACCTCGCACGGCGCAACACCAGAAAGTCACTCAAGTGAGTACCAATAATTTTACTCCAAATTTCAAGTCACTCCAAATAAATTTAAAATGTGGATAAATTTTTCTTCCATCTTCTACACCTTATTTCAAGCGGGTTCCAAGAAAATTTAGCTTTTACCCCGGAACTCGTAGAGGGTCAAACCTGGATGTCTTCTGTGGATACTTGGCTTACAGGAGTAACAGTGGTGGAATGTGTTACGGGTTTAATCCTAAAAAGTAATAATACTTTACTTTACCAAATACTTTACCTAAAAATATTCTCATTCTATATTCTACGCCTTATCAATTTTTTTTTAATCGTGCTTGTTGTCGTTGATAGTTTATTTTGTTTTACAAATTTTGTAACTGATATGAAATTGAATTGTTACAAAACTGCAAAGCCAAAGGCTTAGGCGGCCAAAGGCCAATTAGTACAGTTAAAACCCTTGAATTGAATGATCTGTTTACAAAATATTATAAGTAGTGACATTTACTCACATTAAATTTCTATTGTTACAGGAACAATAAAAAGGTGAATACCTTACGTAAAAGGGTAACCATGTTGACTCGATCATAACTGTTGTAAAACTCGTTTTCATCAGAGCTATAAGATAGCCATTGTTTAGTGCCATTGATGTTTCCACTGATACCATTTTCACAAGATCCAAATTCCATAGTTATTAATTTTAAATTGGACAAACAAAATTTTAGTGACGTTTACCTAATATGTTGAAATGTATCCACAGCTGGGTGTCCCTTAGTAACCAGATATAGTTTATCGGTGTTGTAATGTTGAGCTTCGTTTGAATGTCTACTAACAATGTCGCAATTAATCATATTTGTTGTAAAACATAGAATTTAATATTAAGAACCTATAATTTTTATGTGATATTGTTATAAAGGAAGTAACTTAGGGCCTTAGGCTAATAGATGTCATCGGTATCATTAATACATGTATAAAATATTAATTGTAAACATTTTAAAGTTTACAGATGGTTGTTGATGTTTAGGTAAAGATTTTTATTAATAGATCTATTGTTTCCGTAACTATCAATCTTGTAGAATATTTGTCTCTTCTTCCCGTAAACAAATGGTTTGTGTGTGATTTTCTTTTGATAGGGTTTAAGTATTTTACAACCTAGATATATAGCACTTTCACTATCAGAACATAGACATACGAACATAACAGTCATAATATCTAACATGACATGACACCGGAACATAATATATCTCTCATAACAAAAACTATAATTTTGCATGCCATTAATAATTATTATAGCATGTTATTTTTAAATTATTTATTTATAGTTTTGATACATCGGTAAGTAAATATATAAAGTTACCGCACAAGCACGGATTGTTGCATGAATTGCAAACTGAATCACTTTGTTCGCATGACTCAATAATCAAAATTAAGTTTTGTAAATATGGGACAGAACGTAATGTAACAATTAACCTAAATACATAAATAGCTCTACCATGAGTTCATACGTTCGCCAGGAATCGCTGAACACTAGCGTCTCCATAAAATACTTGTATAACTAATCGGTCACACTTGGAAATGTGCCACCTTACAATTTCACACAAATACGCCTAAAACCCATGGTAGAGCTACTGATTTTAACTTCTTTTGTGACTGCGTACCTACATACTGACTAATTGAATGATGTGATTATTTTAGGTATTGGAACTGCAAGGTTCACATCACGCATCAATGGAATCCGTAGACGAAGGAAGGTTACAACCTCCCCATACGTACCAAAACGGGCACCACGTTCCACCCACCGGTCTAAGGTAAATCACATTCTACGACAACGTGTTTTTACATCGCTCCATTACCTATTTCGTTTTATTTCCTTTTTTATTATTATATTTTTATTATTTATAGTGTCATCGAAGAAGAATCAATTGATCTCAAAGTTATCGTAAAGAATGGTATGTGTAGAGACAACCATTTACTACTAACCAAATGTACCTATATTCTCTTCAGGACTAACCAACTTTAGATTCTCCCCGAAACGTTTCCTAGATGTTGCATGGGTGGAATGCATGGAAGAGAAAATATATAATAAATAACATTGATAATATAAAAATACAAGATACATAATCGTAGTTCAAGCAAAAAAATATATTTTTTAAGTTACTTATTATGGTGTGTCTTGTATTTTTCTATGTCGATGATTAGTGAGAAAATAGGCAAGTATCTGCTTCGATGTAAACATGATTAATGTTCCAGACGAACACCAAGTCCGAGAAGACGAGGGCATTACGGAGGTTATCATCACGATATCGGCTTCTCCGACACCGTCAGCAACGTCGTCGAGATAGTGAAACACGAACACCAGAGGCACGGGCGGACGCACAGAGCGCCGCACTACTACCATCCACATAGTAAGTACACAATTGAACACTTATTTAGCTAAACAAAAAATCAAGCAATCGATCAACTTCAAAAAATAAAACAAACAAATCTGCTGATGACCCCAAATATATTTTAGAATTTTGGCTAGACTTAGTAATTTAGTTCGTGATAGATCATTTGTGGCAGTAGTCGGCGGCCTATCAGCAGTTTTGCCAAATAGCCGAAACTATGCTTCATGCCATTGCAGATTTGATAAAAATCGTGTATTTTACGATCACCATTTCAATTTATCTAGCCTTAAAACGAGCTATAAATATTTAAATACCTCGCAAATTTATATAAAATTATAATCTGTGTAGAGAGACATGATGAACACTTTGATACTTAAATATATTGTATCAGGTTTGTAGATGGATTAAATTTTCTATAAATTTGAGGTTTATTATATTATTTTACTCCTGTAGTTATTATTTATTTAAACTTAAACGTTTATCGTGAATATGCCAACTCCATTTATCAGCTTCAATTATCCGATTTAAAACAGTTTTGCAAACATTTTTCTTCTCATGAAGACACTCTGAGGTTTTGTGAGAAGATGGAGAGTCTAGCTTAATTGTAGTTGTAGACATTAATGTTTTACGTAGATGTAGTTGTAAGATACAGTGAGAGAGGCAGATTGATTCGTTCATGAACTTAGGTTGTAAAACACTACTAGCTTTAATTTAACATTTCCATTAAGCTAGTTCTGTATCCTCGATACCTGTAAGTAGTAATTAGCTATGATTTTAAAACTGCTCTGTTATTATTAATAACTTGTAACGTTTTATCTTAGCCTCGTATAGATGATAAGAATATAATATTGGCAACTAAATTTATGCTATACAACACAAGTTATAATGGGTGGTGTGTTATCTTTTATAAATTGGCCTCAAATGTTAATAAATAAAATGAAATTAATTTGCTTGCTGCATGCTTACACTTTGGTGCTCAGAAAAACATCATTCTTATATGCACATAACATCCTTACTTACTTGTAAATGCTTTCCTCACGGGATCCTCGCAACGCAGAGGCGCTGAGACGCATGCACTTCAAGACCACAAAATCATGCAGCATGCAAAAGCTTAAGTCATAGTTTTGTATTATATCTTTTATTAACTACAATTGCAACATTAAATAAACTTATTACGTTATTTATAAACAACTACCAACTCGAGTTGCTTACCACCTAGTCACGACTTTGGACACAGTTATTAAAAAACCAAAATACCTACTCCTTGACAATCCAAATCCGTGTCTTTAACCAACATGATGAACCACGTTTGACAGGCACCCAAAACTTTTACCGTCATCTTTTTGAGTGGGGGAATAAGGTCGGTAGTCCGACGGGCTTGGGGTATAGCGTGGTGGAAGGTACATGAAGGTATTCCTGACAGCAGGGAAGGAGTGGAGGGCGCCGTACCCCACGACCAACCTGAGCCAGCCCTCGCGGTCGCCCAGCCCGCCACACCACACCTACGGTGAGACCCACTCGCCATACACGGTCATCACTTCCTACACATAGCAGTCCTTTATAAAATAAATATTAGATACAAAAATAAGTTAAACCACCTGTCAATAATCAATGTCGATGTTCGATTTAAATCACATTCGCTTTTTTCCACAATTAATTCGGAACATTTACACAAACTACATGAATCTGATTTAAGGCGTAACCCCAAAGTTAAGTATTCCGTATAATAATAAGGAATACTCCTGAACGATACTAACTGAGGTGGTAAAATGTTCATTCAAGCATTATTTACGTTATTCATTATTGTAAAGCAAAGGGTCTCACTCAAAATTTATATTGACAAACTGAGAATTCAAAAATAAAACCCCTGAGACTCCAAAGACCCTTTGCTGGCATCAATGTGCCTATAAATTAGCTAATCGATGTTGATGCAATCCAGCTTTGCACGTATGTAGAAGTATGGAAGCGGCGCGAGTGTAGACAGGGAGCACGGTGGAATTCGATAAGAAAATTGTTTGCACATCTGTTTATCGTTCATTTGAATCCCTCCCTTATTTTTCTTAATTTGATTCGATTACCGGTTCCTTTGTGTATCGAAACTCGATATTATTGCCGCACGATGGTTCGATTGCGTCGTTTTAAACTAGGGGTTGGAACATCAAATCATTCAAAGAGCAGTTTGGGCACCAATAGGTGGTGAACGTGATCGCGAGTGGCGGGATTGGCGCGACCGGTCTTGGGAGCGGGAGGGCGCGCGCCGAGGCCGCGGCCGCCAGCTGCCCCCGACACCCACCAAGCCGTCCACGCTGCAGGTCAAGCAGCAGCCACCCTTCACCAGAATCCGCCACAGCCCCTCGCACGTGAGTCACCACATATGACATCTGATGCTATTACCCCCTATAGCTCTACATAAAATCGTTACAATGATATTGCATGGGTGTGTACCCATGCAATATCATTGTAACAATTTTTTTTACAAATTGACTTACATGTAATTGTTGTCTATGTAATTTTATTTGTTTTCTGTATAATCATAGTAACTCTACCGCCTCTACGCCTTTTAGTTTTTGAGTTATAGAAGTAACAAAATCATTGTAAATCACCAAAAAAGAAAGAACATCCGGAAAAAACATTGTAACCTCTTATTACTATAACTTACTAATGATTAATATTTCTTCAATGAAATACAATAAGATACCTAGAAACAACAGATAACAACACTTAAGAGAGAAGTTGACAAATCGTTATTTCAAACTGAAATTTTTGTATGAATCTCGATGATGTTTACAGTTATCGCTAAGACACATCGTGCGAGAACCAGTGGAACCTCAACACGACGAGTACGAATATGGCCGAGAAGTTGAAAGACTGATACACCGAGATTATAGATCTAGAGAGAGGTGAGCGTCTACCTAGTTACCTATTTATTTCTTTGCAGCTACGATAGACTAAACTATTTAAAATAACGTGGCACATTACTTGTCTAAGCAGAAGCAAACTTTAAAATGCAAAGACGAAAATTTAGTTAGATATAATTTTAGAGTAATATGTGTGTATTTAAAATCAGCCACGCAATGGCTCCCCAACCACGGGAAACAGCAACGCGGCAGAGCCAAAATAAGATGGCAGGATGAGCTAGTCTCTCACTTACTGGAGTGGCCCTGGTTGGCTATGGACCGCAACTAGTGGAACAAGGAAGGCCTTTGCCCAGCAGTGGGACAGCCAATGCTGATATGATATGTGTGTATTCAGACGCGGCAGGGGCTACGAGGCGGAGTGGGTGGGGCGGGGTTCGTCGTACGAGGCGCCGCTGAGCTACGAGGCGGCGCTGGCGTTGGGGCGCGGCGGCGGCGGTGCGCGCGCTCTGCCCTCGCCGGCGCCGGGCCCCCGCCTGCCGAACGGGTACAAGCCGCGCGTGCGTCATTCCGACTCCGATGAGGACGACTGGTGCTAGCGGCGCCCCCGCGCGCGCTCGCAGCGGGACGTGCGCGCGCTCCCGCCGCCGGGCCGCGCGCGCGCCCCGCCCGCACCAGCCGCGCACACCTTCTGACGCGCTCGCCGCCGCCGCCGACGACGACGCGGCGACCCGCCACCGAATTCTAGTGTTAACGAGGTTTTGGATGATTTAATTTTTAACTCGCCGAAATTTGACAACCCGGTACGGGCTATCGAGGCGCGGGACGGTCGCGCGAGCGCCGCCGCTCCGCGTGGTGAGAAAACATTAGCGAGGTACGCGCGTTGCGCTCCGGCCTCCTCGCCGCCTCCACGCTCGGCGTCGGGAGAACGCTAGCAATTCATCGACGGACAAATTAATACTAGTATTGTATAAAATATTTACATAGCGAATAATTTTTACTTAGTTAATTAATATATACTAAATTAATAATTAAACATTTTTTATTGAATTTGCTGTCCTTCCCCCAAGTGCTTTATACCTACGTTATTTAAATTTAAATACGATTTAAACTTAATAAAGAAGAATTGTATGTAATCTTTGAAAAATGTATTTCCGCATTAAATGACTACCCAAATGTTTATATTATCGTGTACTGAATATTGTTTGAAAGATTTTGTCGCCTGGGTTGTATCGCGTAGATTTAACACTTGGAAGATAGATGTACTCGTATTGTTAGGTCGTCCGCGCCGCGGTCGCCGCCGTGCTCTGGTGGGAGTATCCGATTGCTTTGTGAATTAACTGCTAAAATATACCTCAAAGTAACGTTTAGGAAGTAAATTAAAGATGAGCCAAAGTTTCGTTACTTAATCAAAATGTAATTATTGTAATAAGGGAAACGGGATACTCCCACTTTTAATGACCTTGTATAGTCATCGGCATAAAATCGCCTTAAACATTTGCGATTTTTTTGTTGAAAGTATAACAACACCAATGACTACCATATAGCTATATTATTTAGTAGTACAAATCACTTATTATAAAATCAGATCATTGTCGATGACATACAATTTCAATCTTATATTTTAAGCACCAGGCACAAAATCGTATTTTCGTACATTCCACATCAGAATTGGTTGACTACTTTATACTATATATACTACTACCAGACCAGATTACTGCCAATAAAGAAACTATTAAATCCGATACGAACTCACTGTTTTTTTTTTTGTAGAGCTGCATTTAAATAAAAATCGCCTTGTGACAGTTTCAATAAGAATGTGCTAATTTTACTTTGGTTTCTAACAGGTACTAGTTTCTAAGCGAAAGTGGTGAAACCAATTCTGTTTCAGACTGTACCAATATTCGTCCTAAACGTTATGCCATTCATCATACTAGTCACTTGTTAACCGTACTCTCTGTTACGAATGTTGTATTATAGGAACACGGATAACCTATTTTAAAACTTACCTTGCATGCTTTGATTCAAAGTAGTTAAAAAAAACTTTGTGGAAAAAAAGTGCGTCGTAGTATTCTGGCTTTGTACCTATTCAAATAGGTAAGAATCCTTTCGGGTATTTGTGAGCACCTAAAGATGGGAACTATTTAGGTATCACCGCTCTTTGTAGTTGTAAATCGATTGCTTGAAACATACCTACTTATTATACTTTTGCTGTACTCTTTTCTTCATATAAATTATTATATTATTATTCTCAATTATTGAGATCATATAACTAACGTACTAATTTTATACCAAGAGTTAAATCTTTCACGCTTAAATAAGTAGAAAGATCATATTATATCATCTATTTAAACTTACTTTTCACTAATGCTACTTTAAATTTAATTGGACGCTAGTTTAATTATTTTTTTTTTTTGTATTTTTCTCTTTCATTTGCATTTCCACCTGTAGAGAAACTAGCTCAGTTTACACATGCATGCAAGCCAATGTCAGGTATTGCATGCAATTAGCTTGCAAGTGTGATAAGTGGCGGTTTGTATTTAATTTGGTTCTCACTTCGAAAATTTACAAGAATCAAATGCAAATCTTCCGCAAGGTTTCTTGAAGGAAACGCGATCAAAGAGCATTGGACTAAGTAGCTTTGACGCCATTTTGTTTTGTCACACATTGTCCAATAGTGGACTTTGAAATGTTGAGTGCAGTCCAAGCATAGTCCAAGTCATTTTTGATTAGGTAGATGCTGACGTTCCAGCGAGCATAGATAGATTGCTGTTGCTATGATCAAAGTTGCGTCCTATAAAATAAAAACTACTTTGTCCATTTGTCAACTTTAATGCGTCAATTCAGGTAGTATCACAAAATTCGTAATCAGAGAGGGAATCGTTCTACACCATCAGATACATTTGTCGTAAAGCATGATGTTGTAGGTTACTTTAATACGACAAAATTGTAAATACATGATTTTCTGTGATAACGTGGAGAAAATAAGAAATTAAAAATTAGAACTGTGTGATTGCATAGGAGTGTTGTTTAGTTATCTAAGGGACGCGGCTCGCTTGGAAACCGTTCTCAACTCGTGTTACTCACCTCTTGTAATTTTACATCACATTTTTATAAGTATCCTCCAACTGATCACGTTCCGTGATGTAAATAGAACTTTAACTCAAAAGGCGAAACCAAACTTTGGAACCATTAAATAGTTCAATAATTACTGTGTCGAAACTCAACAATTAGATAAAATTTTAGACATCAGTTGAGAACATCGCGCTAGTGTGTAATCTAGTGAGATACGTTTCTAACCGAGTTTTGCGACCGAACAGTAGTTACCATTAGTAAAATCGGATATTACTCTTTCAATATTTTGAACGTTGCTGTTAATTGCGAAGGGCAGGTGCGGGTTATGATATAGCTTTTATATTTTACCTGTTATAGTGACTAATACAAAGTGTCTACGCTGGTACGCGGCTCGTGTCATTTTTGTGCAGTATTGTCCATTATTATATGCATTATATTATACCTACTTTGTTATAATCTACGCCTGTTTTCATGTTTCCGTTTGACTTACACATAAAATGTACACGAATCGGCCGTTTTGAACAATTGATATTATTAATGTTATAATAATTATGATTACAATGCTAATACGTAGACGTAATAAATGAAATGTAATAAATAAACATTGTTTTTTAAAGTGTTCGCGAACGAATGAGTGTCCCACGAATATAAAACTTGTTATCCTCAATTTCCGAGTGTTAGATTTCTTCTATTCGTAGGTTTATTATTTACTATATTGACTCATAGAGAATATTTATTATTGTTATTGTATAGTATGGGTATTTTTGTTCTGTCATTTATAATCGGGGTGTTAGGATGATGTCTACAAAAGCCGATGGACTTTCGATGACTGAGTGATATATAGACAGAGTGCGTCCCGCTTAGTGTGTGTGACTCCCTCGTACTTCACTAACATTCGTATATAAGATGTGTAAATATTGTAAAATATAAAGCGACCGTTGTGTAGAGGTCGCCTGTGAAAATGTCTAGTGATATATTAATGTTAGCTAGGTAATCTCGTCCCCAACTGTCCTTCAGTTTAAGTTGGGTGTTTCACTGCCTTAAAATAATAATGAGAATATTCGACGTAATAGTTACCTTAACTACTACATGTAAGTACCCTTTCAAGTGTTTAAGTAGGTACGTTTTTTATTCGTCACTATAGTCTTAACAGAATGTCACACAATATTCCTTTTGATGATCAATTAGTTTTACGATTGATAACAAAACAAATTAATACAAAATTGAAACCGCCATGACAACTTAACATTAACTATAATAATGAGATTGTTAAATTAATTATATCAAATGAGACTATCTCAGCTCACTACCTTGCTTATGGATGGTAAAGGTGATCCGCTCGACGTGATTTCCAAGTTACGGTTCGTACTTATAAAATCGGTGTTATACATTTAACTACCGAAGTGAGATGAGAAAGTCTGAACTCAAGATATTGTCATGCCTGCCTTGTATCTGTGTAATCGCTTCACAATGATCAAATTTTATATTAGAGTTAATTATAATTGTGTATTTAGCATGGAAAGTTCATCGGCATCGAGAGAGCACCATAATATGTTTTTTGGTACGTTCCAATAACTTTACAGGATAGTGCAATCCTATTGATATTGTATTAATAAAGAACCAAAATTAAAATTAGTATTTAAGTAATTTATTATCCTAAAACTAAAAACTATACGCATGTTTTCACTATACTGGTAAAATGGTTATGTACAATACGAAAGAGCTAATGTTTTATATATGAATTCTTGCTCGCCTGTAAAATTTTGCAGAATGAATCATATTATAAGATTGTACAATATGAATAAATGCAAAAAAGACATTTCCTCGATAGCACATTGTTTTCTTACAATCAAACCAACTAGGCGCATTATCGGCCCAACTCAACATAATACTTAAGTTTCAGAGATGCTACAATGGGTTTTACTCGTAGACAGTTGCTATTCCCCAGTGCTCCTTTATATTAGCCACCCATATATTTAACAACCCCCTAAATAAATAAATAATAATAGTAATTCATGACGACTTACTCGGTAATAGATTTTTTTTGTAGACACAATTAGCGACTTCTTGAGGTAAAAATCACTAATTGTAGAGCTATTGGCCGCATACTAAAATCAATCTACGACTTTAGAACAACATACATGCGTATCTGATCAGTCGCACATACTCATATGTATGTAAAGATGACGAATTCAACACTTAACTAAGTATTAGGTAGATATTCCCGTAAACTTCAATAAACCAAGTTCACGGAAATATCTTTGTGGTGACATAAATAACAAAACCATAATAAAATTACAAATAATTTATTGTGAACGCCAATTAATCACATCCCCCGTTCCGGCTTTCCGCAGAGACGTCGAATTTAGTTCCTTCAAAACATCCCAATATGACTTCAAATGATCAGCAATTTCGCTAATGTAGTGGAAAATAGTAACTCCGATATAACCAACTATTCAATTATCTGAGGAATCAGGTACGTCGGTATCTATAGAACTGATATCAGCGTCCACATCGCTCGTGACCACCACGGGCGGTACTATAGTGCGAATGTTGCGCCCGGCGTTTGAACTGCCTGTTGTATTGTCTGAACCTAAACATATAAAATACTTAGAACATGCACTTTTGGGACTATAAAAAGCTGCGTCCAAGTTTATATATTTCAAAAATTGTTGAGATTTTGATCCCCGAATCAAATTTAATCTTGTTAGAGCACCCGACGTGCGAATGAAAAAAGCGTTCAACTCATTTTAGTACCATAGATCGTAGTCATTTTCACCAGAAATGTGTTGAATGATTTCATGTCCCTTGTTTTGGTGTACCCTCTATTTTAAAAACGATCAATATATATTTATAACAATTACAAAACGTCACCGTTTTTTGCAAATTAATTAAATCCGGGTGTAAAATATAACTTTCTACAGTACCTACAGTATAATGTTAAGAGTATATCTACCGTCAATCCTATAAGTGTCCACAGTGGATTCGGAACCTGTCGTCGGCACGTTGATAGCACTGTCTAAAGGCGCCCTCATCAGCTCAAATTGGTTAGCGAACGCCGACGGGTCGATCAGGATAGCCTGAGACCAAATACAGTTATTAAAAGGTAAGGAACCCTACACTTCTGATTTTCGTATACTTGCCTGATGGCTATACTATTGGTGAAGTTATCAATATTTTGCTATTTATGTACCTGCAACACTTCATTTAAATTTTTACCTAGCTTTAACGATTGGTACCTTCATACATTTGCTTTTGGTATCAGCCTCCTGAAACGCTTTTCAGTCTTCATATTGACTATATAATTTCTTAATCCGTGCCAGTAACGTCTCCTTTAACTAAACTACAAATGAACACAATTCCAAACTTGAAAGTAGGTACTAAAGTTATTTTTGTCTTACCCTTGCATTACGATAATGCGAAGAACGGAATTAAACTTTAAGTTTGTTGCTAGCAAAATTTATAGCACAAACATTTTAGTATATCTTTCGCTTCAAAAACTACTACGCGAATGATACATTCATAATAATCTACGGTACACACCTCGCTCTGAGGGTCTGAAGACATTTCACTGGAGCTGAGCGAGGTCCCTCTTCCAGAACTGTCCTGGGAATGGTCACTGTGCATTCCCCTGCCGTCGCCCGCGCCCGCGCTCAACCCAACTATACCCTGGTCCACTACATTGCCGTTACCATCGAACACCTGCTCTGGTAGAGGGATCGGTGCAGGTAGTTGCGGTGCTGGGTTATTGACTACCTCCTATTTAGGGAGATAAATGTTACTTTGCTATCTATTATCATCTCTATCTATCTATCTATCTATTGTAATAGATAAGTAACACTGAAACTCTACGACCTCACGTATTAAATATTAATGATAGTTATGCGAGAATATAAGTACCTACTCACCGATTGCTGTTGACTGATAATGTTGAATAACCAATTAGGTACCACGGCGTCTTCGTCTATGACGCAGGATTCGTAGCTATCCGAAGATCTTCCTGATACGAACAGTTCCTCTGACGTCTGTCCAATTTATTATTCATTAAACATTATCTTCGTTTATCTTATTGACTACGACAAAAGTACTTACTGCCTGTCTACCGACATCCAGAGCGGCGCTGCCTGTTTCCGAATCAATAATAGATATTGGATCTGGTTGATCGCCTACGACGGCGTCCCCAGCCAATGAAAAGCCACTGAACGCTTGCACCGCGAGAGCACCGGCCGTAGTCTAATTTATAGGTACACATATTTAGATGAAAGATACAAAGAAATAATAAGGAGTAGCAGTTCGATAAGACATTACCTGTAACATATTATTGTCTTTGCGTTCAAATATATCCTGAACGGAATTTGATTTCGGAGCTGCTGGAGCTGGCACGAATGCATTAGAATCAGTGATTTCATTGTCAGCTAAAAAGTACTCGGAATATTTCGATGCAGAGGTAACCGACTTGATCGATAGAAAATCTAAATCTGTCACCGTTTGCCTCGTATCGTTCAGACTGTTGTTTGACGTCTCACTGAACATTGAATCAAGGGTGCGATTCAAAACCTCTTCTATATCGTTATCTATCAAATTGTTATCAGCATCCTCATTAGCAATTACGGTTTTAAAACTTGTTGGCGATGCGCTCATGTCAACGCTTTCGTTCCCACTTGTCCCCTCGTAATTCGTCCCATCGTCTCTACTGAAAATTACCGTCTCTGAATCTATATCATCAAATGGACTATCAACAAAGTCCAGAATTTCTTCCACTAACTGTCGCATGGTTCGAGTAGTATTACTTCTGTTGGTTTTGATCAAACTCGAACTCTTCACCCATTCTATTGGCAAACTACTGTCTATAGTTTTGACGCTATTGTCAACAGGTATAGGGGAAATATTTCGTGATTTCACAAGCACAGGTTGTGGGTGATGTCGCTCTACCACTAACACCATATTCGAACGTTCCGGACTGGGGCTCGAATGTCTGTATTCAAATGAAGATGTACTTAATTTTGAAGACCTTCTCCTAGAAACTGATGGACTAGGCGCTCGTTTCTTTTCAATATTTTCTACTTGTTCGGGGATTTTAATATTGGACTTGTTCGATAATTGTGGCTTAGTCTGATGTTTAGATACAGTCTTAGGCGTAAATTGCAAATGCGAGCTTTCTGTTTTCAATTGAGTTATAAAAACGTTCCTGTGTCTTCCTACGAATGGAGTTTTACCATACGATTCATTATCTTTGCTTTTCGGCGAAGATTCTGGAATATTTTCTTTGTTACATACATCTTTGCTATCAGCTCTTTTTGCGCTTTTTGACCTTTTGGTGAACTTTTTATTTTTAGTCGGGCTTGAAGTATCAGACTCGCTATTGATTGTACAGCTTTTATATGATGATGTTGAATGTCTCCTGGTTGAAGTATTTTTAATTTTCACGGTAGCTGCTCTCACTGTAGCAATGCTGTTTGGGCTGGAGCATGTAGAACTATTTGGAGATTGAAAACTTTGTATTCGTTTAATAACACAACCTGCCTTTTGAACAGTATCGGTAATATGCGTAGATTGTTCCTTTGTATCTTTCTTTTCATCTTTGTCGTTACGAAACACAACAAAACTTATATTTTCCCGTGGTTCATCGGGAAAACTAAGCAATTCTTTTTTAATTTCTTCTGTTTTTGATCTCACTAAATGTGGTATTGGTTTAGTTTTGTTAACCTTAATAATAGCGTTAACGGAATCTATACTTTTATTTAGACTTGTTTTGTGAGTAATCATTAATTTCTGTTTATTTTTCTTCAGATATAAGGGAATGTAGTTATCTTTTAAATGTTGCGTTTTATCGTTGTCTTTTTTAACAGCAGGCGACGTTATTGGCGTAGTTTTTTTGGCAGTGTAAGATAACTTTACATTCTTCGTAGCTATGGAACTGAAATAAAGATTGACAGGTAGGAGTTTCTAAAGCATATAAGGCCTAATCAGACGAACGAACTACTTGAAAGATAATTACTTTACGAACACTTAAGCGGTAATTTTATATTATTTGTCTACCAAATGTTTGATTATACGCTAACGTACCTTGTGGCGAGTTTTGAAGCTATCTGTAAAATTTCAAATGTCACTTCAAATATGGTGTAAGTAGGTACTTCTGTACAATTTTATTCAAATAAAAGTGAGTTAATTACCTTCACATTATTAATGACATGCCTCGGTAATCTTGACACCTTAGTTACAGGGTTAGGAACCATGGGTTTTGTTTCATTTTTGGTAGCAGGTTTTATTTTATTTATCGTAGGCTTACGAGTCGGTAATGCGCGTGTCGGTATAACACGTGCAGTCAATGCGCGCGTCGATAACATACGTGTAGGTACAGGTTTTTTGGGATCTAATTTAACCTCATTCTTATCTAATTTCCTAAGTGCTATCTTTTCTTTGGAATTAACTCTCTTCTTCCTAAGAGCTGAATCTAATAATTTTCTGGTTGCGGTGGGAATGTATGACTTTCTTCGTGCAACGACCTTCGGCCTACACCGCTGCCACTCTCCCTGGTACACAACGTCTTCGGATACCTGTTTGTCTCTGTAGCTGTGTACATGGACGCCACCTCGACTCAGCGTTGGGCGCACGTACTTCGTAAACTTGGTCGCTACACCCGCCTCTTTACTTTCACTCGATTCTAACAACACATCACTTGGATTTTTAGAAGTAAACGCGAAATGTACTGGACTCCTAGCAAAACTTCCGACGCTTTCGTAGAAATCTGAACCGGAATCATTTATTTTGAGCGTGCTCGATATGGGTTTTATCAATTTGGTTTCAGTTGGCGATACAAAATCACTCTCGATGAAAGTAACTTGCGGTTCCGCGATTGTCACTGTCTTCTGAGTTTCAGGAGATACGCGAGTCATGGTAGAACCTTCTGCTTTAGCGACAATATTCGCATCGGAATCTCTAATTTTAATCCCAACCGATCTCATTCTTGGAGTTATTGTTTCGTAATAGCTGTTTTGTGTCGAAGTACCAAAGTCGGTACCCCTCATGTTAATTTCGGCGAACAAGGCATTTACTTTGACTCCCATTGCGGACATGTCAGGCATTTTGGCTAGCGACGGCGATGCGGAAAGCGCCGAATACACCGGTGTAACATCAGGGCCACATTGCACATCCATACTTACGTGTCGAATCCCTTTTGATGTACTAGGTTCGTTTATATCTATAAAAAAATACATTATTTACAATGAGAAAAATTTATAAATTCATTTTGACCAACAATAAAGCAACGTATGTGCTTACCATTAAGAAATATAGTTTGCGAGAGCATATTCTCAGTGCTCACATTATGCTTCGTACAAAGTTCATTGCTTACACTCCCAATGATAGTTTCATTTTCATAATCCAGTGGATCATTTTCAGCGTCTGTGCCTAAAGTTCGACGCATTGCAATCGTTTCTTCATGACCATCCATAACTATGTCGATTAGTAGACTTTCCTTAGTTGCAGCTATGTTTTCCTTAGTTGCAGCTATGTTTTCCTTAGTTACAGCTATGTTATCATTAGTTGGGTGCAAAGTGACCGTATCATTTGTCAAATCGGTCGCGTCACTGGTGCAAGCTTTAAATTCTTCCATATTGTCTGAATCTATTTTTGGAGGGCTGAGTTCTGTGATACTTTCTGGAATCTGGAAGTGAAGAGAGTAAATATTGTTTATACCTAAACTGAATTTGAAATACCATGTATGCCAACACAAATGACGTTTGCTAGTCTCTAGCCTTAATACTCCTAGCAGTGAGGGAAGGCTCGTCATTAAAAGGGGGGTTATCATTACGATTGCAAAACTTTTTGCATTGGTCATTCCACTTCCACTACATTCCACATTCCACTACTGCATATACTTCTAGCAAAGACACAACTTTGTTACTTTAACCTACCATAATCTGCATCTACATACGGTATAAAGCAACTTGCCGGTTTAGTAGCGGCTAACAGATGCTGATGCTCTACATTTTTTTCCGTAGAGTCGATAACATAATTGCCATACTCTATCGCAACACATTTACTGCTAGAGTTTTTAACGACACCATTAGATATCTTCCGCGTGACATTCTTAGCTATTCTGGTACTAGACTTTCTTTTATTCTTGTCCTGTTTCTTTTTCTTTTTATCGCGTGAAGTCCTGCTGTGGGATCTTTGGCATGTTTTAGTTTCGTCTGTATTTTTGCCTGTAATTTTATATTTTTTGTTCTTCTTCTGTTTGTGCTTGGAATCGTGCGTACTGTGGTCAGTGTCGCCAGAGCTAGCGTTGTCGAAGTTGATATCGTGGCTGGGATAAGGTACAACCTCAATATCTTCGTCTACCCACGCTTGTGTTCTTTCAAATGGAGTTTCTTCTTTACCAAGTACTATAGAGTCTTTGATTGTATTGACTTTAACCGGTGGAGGTGATTCTCTGCCGATATAGTCGAAATCTGGAATGTTGAGCTCGTAATAATACCTAGATGTGATTTGATACGTAGCTATAGCAGAATCCAGCGTCACTGAATGAATTAATATTTACCTTTGATGAATTCATTGCTATTGATGCTTACAAAATCGTCTTCTAGATCAAGTTCTATATATTGCGGTTCAGGATGTACACCATCGAGTGTTTTATCTACAAAAACGTATTATTTACAAAAAATATAGTAATAGGCACATGAAGGAATTATCACAAAAAACAAATGACTTACCGGATGGCCGAAGAAGATGTCGATACTTGTCCACAAGATTCGTCCTAAATAAAACACGTTTTAATTATAAGGAACTAAAACAACAATAAGATGTTTTTTTTAATATGACTTACCCTGTGTCATCTTCCCGGATCTTTTCAAGTGCAATCATTTCCACGGGCTTCTCTTCCTCTGACAAACACAGATAAACATTTAGATAGGTACATAAAGACGAAAACCTACTGGCAAATACTTAACCCATGCAATTAACTCAATACCTACTGACTCACAGCGTACTGCATACAGTTTAAATTTGCCTACAAATGTAATATACTATAACGTAAGTCTTCACACACATAAATGCCATAACACCAATTCGATTCAAATAAAGCAAATAATTGTGGACTTTATATCGAATACCATACACATGCATACTAAAGCGGGGCTCACAATTCCCTCGTAAATAACACACTTCATAAAATGAAAATGAGTTTTATGTAGAGTAGTTATGGGGTTTGCTTAAATGCATAAATTAGTTGATTAAACAGTGAAACATACCGTAACCAATAGCTTTAAACGGATATGTTTCAATAAAATGTCTCTTTCTCCGTTCAATAGCCCTTTCGGTCAGAGTTAGGAGGTCGAGCAGTTTGCACTGCATCCATCTAGTGGGCGGCGGGTTCTGGCGCCCTCTGCTGCTCCGTAACGCCAATTTCATGAGCCTACAGATCACTCGATCCATTTCAGTGGTGATGTCTTCGTCGGCGGTCATCATATCACGAAGCTTCCGTACTTTCTGGTCGAGGGCGCGGCGGAGGCAACGTCCTGGTGAATTATTACGAATACGATAGCTAGCTGCTATTAATCCTGGCATCTATTGGGTATTTTAAGTAGATTAAAGTTTAATTTACTTCACACGTACGTATGTTTCCCTAATAGATGCTTCGTACGTACATTTATTTTGCGATATAGACATCAAACTACAGGGATCCGTTTGTTACTAGATGATTTAATTTCTAATTTTCAATTTACCCTCGTCTTTTTTAAATCAGTGCGGAAATGGTATAATAAGATATATAACCATCTTAAATAAGATGTATCCCTTACGGCTCACAGTATAGACTTCATAAATAAGAATTTGTCGAAGAGTCGAATTTAGGAGATGGTATTAGAGTATAGTAGTCGATCTAAATGCACTGTTCAATAATCAATCGCCTAAATACTTAGGCGTTATGGCCTAACAAGTAAAGCTTATTATACGCTAAAACTAACTACAGCCCTTTTAACGTCCCACTGCTGGGCACGGGCCTCCCATCAATGCGAGGGGGATTCAGGCCATAGTCCACCACGCTGGCCCAGTGCGGGTTGGCAGACTTGACACATCGAGAACTAGTCAAGTTCCCTCAAACGTGCAGGTTTCCTCACGATGTTTTCCTTCACCGTTTCATAACAAGTGGTAATCTCGGATGTAAATGAGATTCGCACATGAAACCCAGAGGTGCGAGCCGGGGTTTGAACCTGCACACTTTGATTTGCAAGGCGTGCATTCGACCACTCGGCTACCACTGCGTTATACGCTAAGCATTGAATAATATTTGAATAAATAACAATTCGAACCGTGGTGTTCCGCCACAAAGGTGCTTCCGTCTGATACGGACGTAGAATGTACGTCTGTGTCCCACTGGAAACAAAGTTGCAATTTTACTGTGCGATTTGCTGAACGAAATGGTATTTTAATTAATCGAGTTAGGGTTAATTTTTATTGGAATTAGGAAATAGACATTTTCGGAGTAATTTGGAAGATTCGTGATAGTAGGGTAAAGTTGCTCTATGATAATTAACATAGAATCAAACCACAAACTACAAGTGAAATTTAATATATTATAAAAATATAAGCTTATCTAATCTCTGGCACAGTACTTAAGTGTCTACTTTACAGTTACACGTTACTATTCTAAGTATATTAACTAAATATACCTAAATTATAAACTACTTTGAGATTCGACTCAATTAAAAAACACTATGAACTTCTTTATATGTCAACTACTGCCGGGTTAATAGGTACACTGACAAGATAAGACCTCAGTCACGGATTCGCTCGCTCGCTCTTCGTTTTAGTTCATACGAGAGAAAGAGACAATATCAACATATTGCGTGACATAATCTAGTCTTGACGCACATGATAAAACTACTGTTTAACTATAATTAGAACTAAAATGCCACAATACAGTCTTACCACAATGATTCAAAGAAAAATAATACACGATTCGGTAGCGACAGTAGCCTGTACAAAAATAACATGGAATTGTTGCTAATTCTGTTGGCGCCCAACAATGACTAAAATAAGTTTGACAGTACTAATGGTTAATAACTACAGCCCTTTTAACGTCCCACTGCTGGGCACGGGCCTCCCCTCAATGCGAGGGGGATTCAGGCCATAGTCCACCACGCTGGCCCAGTGCGGGTTGGCAGACTTCACACATCTATCGAGAACTAGTCAAGTTCCCTCAGACGTGTAGGTTTCCTCACGATGTTTTCCTTCACCGTTTCATAGCAAGTGATAATCTCGGATGTAAATGAGATTCGCACATAAACCCAGAGGTGCGAGCCGGGGTTTGAACTTGCACACTTTGATTGCAAGGCGTGCGTTCGACCACTCGGCTACTACGGTACTAATGGTTATAATATACAAAATATTTACGCATATCACACTTACGACCGGGTTTAAGAGCCGTCAAACTAGAGCGTATTAGCTCGTTTTCAATGTGCACCTTTTGCTACACGCGCAACTCGTACAAGCATTGATACGCTTATAATCTCGTATATGGCACGCTACTGACACTCGCCACCACCGGTTCGAGCGTACACGCCGGAATAAGCCCGTGTACGCGCGTTTGACTTGTTCAAGCGCGTATACCGAAACGACCGTGGTTTGGGCATGTGATGAGAAGAGATGAGAAGCATGTGACTAAAAGAGTGATGAGTATGAATGTGGATGGATACAGAGCGAGAGGAAGACCAAAGAATGGATGGATTGTGTAATAAGTTATATGAATGAGATCGGAGTGGATATCGGACATACTGCGCCGACCCCAAACAATGGGATAAGGTAAGGCAAATGATGATGTATACCGAAACGACCGCATACGCCCAAAACAAAAATCGCTAGTCTGAAAGCGCTCTTAATGTAATGAGACTCCTCATCCGCAAATTAAATTTAAATGTAATAAGTGTGTGTCAAGCTAAGTGTTAATATTCAATCATCTTTGGTTACATCGGACGCCGTCTCGTTGTCCTGCCAGTCGTCCTCGCGCGTGGCCGCGGACGGCGCGTCCAACACCTGCCGCGAGTGGATCACCACGTCGTCCACTATCTCGTACCCATTCCACTCCAACAACTCCCTGTGAGTACAAAAACATAACACATTATTAGGGTTTCGTACACAAAGGATAAAACTAGACCCTATTACTAAGACTCCGCTGTCCGTCCGTCCGTCTGCCTGTCTGTTTGTCACCAGACTGTATCTCATGAACTGTTATAGATAGACAGTAGAAATTTTCACATATGATGTATTTCTGTTGCCGCTATAACAACAAATACTAATAAAAAATATATAATAAATATTAAAGACGGTTCCCATACAACAAACGTGTTTTTTTTGCTCGTTTTTGCTCAATATCAGGCAACAGCTTTTTTTTATGCCACGATAGGCTTGCTCTTTGATAAAATCTAACGCTATGGTAAAGATGCGGGCCTGCTCGTAAGATGTTCACACAGCTACTAAAGACAATAGAATGTTACTTAGCATAAAATCAGAGAAATAATATTTTTGAGTAAAAAAGTATTTATTGGTGCTTAAAATAATATGCGCAACCATAATATGTTATGTTTGTGAAAAAAATACTAGAAATGTTTGTTGGCAAAAAAAAAAAACTATATTTTGTATCGCAACACTAGCATAAGACTCTATGGTCAGTCGTATTTACAAATAGCATGGTTCACTGCATTTTACAATTATATTTTTAGTTACCATTAGTTACCGTAGTTTACAATTATATTTTTTTACATAAATATAGTCCACTTAAACTAAAATGTGTGCATTAATGAATACCGGTCCAGCATGCAAAAATAATATTTAAGTTTTCTTTTTTGTTTCACGAAATATTCCAAGGTTTAATTTGATATTTTTAATCAATGACAGATATCAAAAAACGGGCTACTAACTACTACCGATCTTGTCGACTGTAGTGAGTGTAGGGCATAAGTTATTTAACTTAATTGACAGCATCAGTTCAGCGTTTGTTCATGCTTGGAGTGGTTGTGTGAGTGACAGTGAGTTATTGATAATGTCGCATCTTTAAAAGTATAGAGACCCATATTGAAATTTTAGGTTTTCGAATATAAGTCTTAAAGGGACCATTTTTCAACAACATTATTTTTGAGTTAGGTTTCTATACTTTTAAAGATGCGATGTGTTCACTCACTTGACTTTGTTCGCGTCATCGGTGATATGTTCGAGGGCGCGCATTAGATGCTGCAGAGGAATCTCGAGCCGGTTAACATCCACCGACATCTCCTCGTCGTACTGAGCATCTATTAAACGGTTCACCTCGTCCGATACCAGGTCTAATATACGACACTCCTCTGACTTTGTCTGAAAATAAACTTTGTTTAGTAGACAACTTGGTAGAACTTCACAAAACAGGTACGCAGGTGAGTACACTATCGCCTGAGATGCAAAGTAACATGTATTAATAATCGCCTAAATATTCGTTCCGAATTTTCCGGTAAAAACGAACGACTCATTTTTAACGAACGAGTAACGAACAGTCACAGAAATCGATAGAAGTTAACTCACGAACCACATTCGTTCGTTACCTTGATCCGCCATCTTTATTACGTTCATCAGTCGTCACACTCATCACCAATTTCTATTTATAATGTGTATTTATTGAATTTGCCCTTGCTATTAATTACTTGACACTGGCTGAAATACCCGCTAATCGCAGGTGGAGCCATTCCTCTTTTATTTCTATTAAATTTCGTAAAAAAAGAAGAAGAATAATGTAACCTTTTTCATTCGTTACAACACTGGTAATGTCATTTCGATTTATTTTTAAACGACTTAAAAAAATTAAGGAGGTTCTCAATTCGAACTGTTATTTTTCTTAATCCATAGAAAGGATAGGTGCGTATGGGCCAATTACCTCAAACGGATAGTTGTAATCCCTAACAACTTTATAGTACTGGTTCCAATAAGGCGCGTTCTCTCCCCAATTTATATTATGCCAGATATGTTCACCATCTTCAATCTGCTTCTCCTTGAAGTTCAACGCTTTGGTCAGATGACGTATTTCGTCGACAACCTCCCGCGTGTGCACCAAGGAGTCTATTTTGTTCTTAGCCATTAGATTCTGTGTGGCCTTTGAGAACCTCTTCACTTGGTACGTCGTACAGTTCAGTCTGCAAATAAAATATCTATACATATACCAGAATAACATCCTATAAAACGAACAGTCTTACAGATACTGCTCAAACCCATAAATACAGTTTCATAGAATCTTTGTCAAGTTACATTATTTCCCTTATTTATGATACTATGCTATAGCCGGATCGGAGCGCGGCCTCGACCGAGAAGATCCAGCAAGGCTAATATTTAGTTTTTTTTTTGTTAAAACAGTGATGATTTATGATGATACTAAACAAAACAGTCTCAATCATTCTCATTTTACAAAAGGTTACTACTGTAATATTTGAAAAAAAAAAGCCTCGAGCTCTTTGAGACGGCAAAACGCACGCGTCTAAACTTTTTGTCATTACCAAAACGAACTCCGTGACTATATACATAAATACTAAATTTCTGTGGCAAAAAACTACGCCCTCACGCGTCCCTCGCGCTGTCAATGTAATTTCGTTGAAGAATGAACTTGTTCCAAGTCAAAGTCAAATCATTTATTATGTATAGGCATATGGGGGGCACTAACAAATTGTCAAGTTTAATTATTTTTTTCTTATATACTACTACCGGATCGAAACGCGACCTCAAGTGAGAAGATCCGACAAGAAACTCAGTGGGCTGATATTTTTTAAATCGCCAAAACGCATATTACACACATATAGTCAAAACAGTTCATTTTGGTTAGTGCAAAAAATCGACGCGTTCCGCTTAAAGTGCTTAAATGTGAAAGTCATAATAAACCTGCTCGACAAATCTTCAATAACATAAACCCGGTTAGCAATCTTCTTCCTGGGCACCCTAATGTCAAACATCTGTTCGTCATCGAACATCAGAAAGTTGCGCCCCAACTCTGTGTCCAAATTACACTGGGACATCTTGTCTTCGTAATCAGTGGCCGGTGTGGAGAGTGAGGGAGATAGCACTATGGTGGTACACGAGTGTTTGACAGAGACAGGGAATGGGAATTCGGCGAAGGATTGGACACTGGAAGGAGGGATAATAAATGGGTTAACGTTTGCGTTTTAGTTTCTTTTGTTTTTTTTTTTTATAGGTATACTTACCCCTGGGAGTAACCGAGCATGGCTTCCGTGAGACTGTCTGGGCCTTCCCAGTTGCCGACCATTTCGTTTAAATTGTAAGGACTTGGTGCATCTATAAGAAAAATACAAAGAATAGTGCAACATTTGTCATATTGTATTAATCACAATTAATTTTTGGCAATACCAAAACGAACCCTGTGTTTATAAACATAGAGATTGAATTTCTTTAGATGTCCAAATTCGCTCGCGTTGTCAATAATATTTCGATGAAGAATGAGCTTTTTTTTTAGATTAATACAGTTAGATTGCCTCTACAGCAAGTTATAATTCGTTTACAATGATAAAAAATATTTTTATACTCGATGTTCTATAAAAAAAACAGAGCCGTCGCGGGACGGAAACATAAAACTTAAACGTCGTAGCGGCGAGTGAGCGAGTGTGCCGAGTCAGTCGGTGGGCGGAGTCTAAGCGGCGGAAAGAACCGAGGAGCCGAGGAGTACGAAGCGTGGCCGCATTTAAAACTATACCTTATGAATCAAGTAATAAGGTTGATTTCATTTTGTTGTGGCGATGCTTCGGCAAATATCGCCACGCCAAAAATCCCTCGCCTTTATATGTTTCACATCAAAAAGTATGTAAATCTTTTTATGAATTCCCAAATTCATAAAAAGGTTTACATACTTAAAAAAAAAAATAGTTATATATTCGTCACACGTTCGACAAATATTCGTTTCTGATACTCACTGGCAACAAGTGCTAAGCTATTGATATTTAAATCCTCCTGTTTGTGGTAGTCTTTGGATACGAATAGCGCCATCTGGCTGCAGCATCCGTAGTGTAGTGTGCCAGGTGGTCCCGGGCCGATGCCCTTACATGACACAGTGTAATCAGGGTATCGGATCACAATGTTACTGCACCTGAGATATAAATATTGACATGGATATTTTTGTACTAGCTTCTACCCGTAAAGTCATCCTAGTAGACTTAGATTATTCAATATCGTTATAAATTATAGCCTTTAGGTTATTCAAATGTATTAACAATAATACTGTAAAGTTTCATCAAAATCCGTTCAGTAGTTTTTGCGTGAAAGAGTAACAAACATCCATCTATCCACACAAACTATCACATTTATAATATTAGTAGGAAGTAGGATTTTGAGACTGGAATTGTCTACCCGTGGCTCAATTCGGCATATCCAGCATATCCAGGGTAGGTATTTATTCTATTTCCAAAACTGAAAACTATTTTTTTTATGTATATAACTTACAATTAAAATTTTCAAAGTAACAAAATTGCCTGAAATAAATTCTAATGTTTCTAAATATCTACCTCTATTTGAATGATGTCGTGTCAATAGACAAAAAGCGAATATCAGCTGTAAGTTAGTGGCTGGTCCCAGCCTCCTAACTAACAGGTTCTTCATCACAGATATTTAAGTCAGTTCAAAGGGTTAGTTACTAGTAATGTAACCTTAAAATAAGAGAGTGGGCAAATATGTATGCTTACAATGCGATCCAAATAAGAATAGGAATGTCAATAACCTCTATAGTGAATTTCACTTATCATGGGTACGGTGACACATGTCAAATAAACTCTATAGTGAGGTGACCATGCATAATTAATGTATGTGATTCGATTATCGAGTACAATTGCGGTTAACCTTTAATCGATTATAAAAAAAATAAATATATTCAATTATTCATACATTTATTCGCTATCTGTCTGAACAGAAACACTTATCCGATTCCGATCCTACATCTAAAGCTTCTTGACACTGTATTACGCCCAATGTCAAGTGCCTGTGCAACTCGATCCACTAACAGACAGATAATAATTGACAGATAATAATGCACCGCCATTTTCTCGCTCCCGCTCAAAGTATTCCCGCAAGCGGACAACCAACTCCCGGGCTTGACTGTTTAAAACGGTCTTCTTTGTTCTTTTCGGCATTTATCTTTGCCGATTATTACACGATTATTTGTTTTTGCTGATTACTACTTGTCAATCCCTATCATTAAACGTTTCGTTTCATGCCTCTAATTTTAGGATAATATGTTTTCTGTACGTTTTTTAATTTGTTTAAAATGTAAAAACGCATATTAAAATACAATTTCAATCTAATAAAGTATTATTGTTTGCTTTGGAAATTAATTGGTGATTATTAAAAATTTATATTTATCAGATTTTATGAAAATAGTGAGAGTGTATTGGAACGTATCAAATGTCATGGTACCCTTGCTAAGTGAAATTTACTATATCTGTCAAATGACACTTGAAAAGTATGGTTTGCAAAAAACTTATTTGCATATCAATAATAATAGTCTTACATCAAATTTAAATAAGAAGGTTAATTAGCAATAAATTGTCTAATAATTTAATTATTTAAAGTTATAATTTGTTTTCATTCGTCACAATATGGCGCTATGTCGATCCTATTCTCATTGAATCGCATAGTATGTATTTTCATACTGTGAGTTTTTTGAGCTTGAGTATTAAGCATGTTAAATATAAGCAAATGTCAATTTGCTATGAAGCATGCTTTCGTGAGCTACTGAGAAGAATGCGACATATTTACCAATCATTGAACTGTTCCCTGCTCCACTCAAAGAAATGGTCCCATCGTCTCAGTCCATTCTTGCCTAAAGCTTTGAACAGCACATTGAAGTCAGCATTTGGTGTGGTGAGTATGATGATCCAGGGTCGGATGAAGCCGAAGACGGTGTGCACCAGCCTGTCCAGGTCATGGGGCAGCATGTGCTCAATCACCTCAATACCGATTACAGCATCACAACCTATCAGCCTGAAGTCAGGGTCGGCGGCGTTACCTTCATACAGCTGAAACAGATTTTATCAGAATTAAACAACAGGCCTAAAGGCGTATCTAAATTACCGCTATGAATTTTTAACTTGCACAAAAATGAACTGTACTAACTCAATCCAAAAGCTCATTTTTCAATGAATGTGGACAGAATGAAGTAGTGGTGTCGTATGTTCGCTATACTTTGACCACAGAAATTGAATCTTCATACATATTGATATAGGGTTCTTTTTTATATTGTCAGTGTTTTAGTACCCTGTGAGGCCCAGAGCTTTATAGGATGCATTCATATTTAATATTTTGTTATGCATTGTATTGGTGTTGATTTGTAGGTATCAAACAACACTAAGTAAATTGCCATCCTTCTTACAACTGTAATGTATGAGCAAGATGGCAATATTTTTAGTGCTGTCTTGCACACAAAATTAACATCAGTGGGTTGTAAAAAAATACTCTGTTGTAGTTTTAATGACACATAAAAATATAATAGTATGTGCTATTGCAAACATATAAAAATATATATGTAATAACTCATACAGTAATCTGTAATGGTGTCTCCCTCTTGGCGGTATACTCCTCACAGCAGCCCAGCAGATCGGACGAGCAGCGAAGTGGTATGGCCTCAATATCTACACCAAGGATCTGAGTAACACCGGGCACCTCCTTCAGATATTTGATGAAGCTCATGTCATGGTAACCTAAGTCCACTGCCTGTAAATTTAAAATTGTATATATTTTTAAGCAACTGCAAAAGTTGGCATTTTAAACATTTTTCTATGGTTCAAATAAAGCATGCAATTCAGCAATTAACTAGGTACTTACTTATTTGAACATTATTATCACACTATATTAATAAGAGCAATTTTTTTTTACCTTCACCACTCAAGCATACTAGAAACTTTACATTTTTTACTTACTGAAAAGAAATAAGAATAGGTACCTACCTATGAATAAAAAAATAAATAAAGCAGGTAGTCTTAGTTACTCCTTTTTACATCAGCTATCTGCCAGTACAAGTCAGTATGCTTTTTATATGCATTTAGTAAAAAGACAATTCAATATTATTATTTGTATTTATGTATCTTACTTTTTCAATTTTGCCATGCCACCTCTCATCCAGAAGGCAATCGCTGACTGCGGCGTAACGCTGTGCGTACACCGGCGGGTAGAAGACGACGCCTTTCTCATCATCGAAATCGGCGAACACCTGTTCATCGGACTCATCATCATCATCATCATTCCCACCATTAAACGCCAAAGAAAAATGTTTATAGTACGGACTAAGAAGCCGATCTATCGCTCTCAACAGGGATTCACGGAAAAATATAAGCGTCTGCAGAGCAATAATCATGGTGCACGGTAAAGGACTGGAGATTTCAACAATTTCAATGTGTTGGGACTTTCCTTTCTATTTTATCTCGCGACGAAAGTGGCCGACAATGCCATGATGTTCACATGTTTATTTTTTTGAGTCGTCGTCATTCAGTTCAGTCATGTCATGTTTTGATGTTGGCTGAAGAACTCAAGGATAAAGTTCCTGACTGGTTTCTAATAGATGGCGCTATGAGTAGTGCAACATATTACTAGCAGATGCAGAGAAAGTACCACTATGGACGGTTAGATGAAGTGTTTTGTGATTTTTGTTACAAGATACGCAGTCCTAAAAATATCCTAAAACGCTATAAACTATATAGCTAGAAATTTATAAGAAAAAAAAGATTTATGAATAAAATCCTGTACGGGCCATAAAAATTGTGGTGTATATAATCTGTCAGTGTCAAGTCAAATAAAGAATGTCTGCTGTAAGTCAATGTCAGTTGGATTTGGAGTATGTCGAAAATGGTGGAATCAATCAATTTACACAATCGCATCTTATTGCATGTTGATTGTTGAATTGAAATATTTCGATAGTTTCTAAAACAAAGCCCTTTTTGGTGGTTTATGTATTATATATTATAGAATTTTGTATGTAATAAGTTCTTTGAAGTGTATGTAGGTACATTCGTTCAATTTGCCTATTTCTAAGTGGAAAATCCGGGCTTATAAAGTGTTTGTATTTTGTAAACTGTATTTAGTTATAGTTACTAGTGCTCTGTTTACTAACTAAGGCTTTCGGTTAGTTTTGATAAAGCGGTAGAATGTAGAAAATGGGCTTTGACAAACATCAAAATCAAGTCCATTGTTCTGTTGAGGAGGCCGACCACGTCGGTATGAATGTAGAAGTTATGGAAGATAATTGTCCAGCGGGTCCTAATACACCTGGGAAAAGTATTGTCAGGTACAAAATTTTCAACTTCTTACAACTATTTACATATTTTATTTGTTTTGATACTACCATACATTCACCATGTCTTCACTATCTTGTCTAACATCATGTCACCTAACAAGTATCTTTTACATTGCTAACATTGCATACAGATTATATAAGGAGGTAGATATATTATATCTTTGAATATTTCATATCATTTTGTCCTATAAACTTAATGTGAAACTTAGATTGTCCTACAGATTTCTGATACTAACCTAATTTTACTATTACAGTTACGCCGATGATGCAATGATTTCAAATAATTTCCAAATATTGAAGGGATACTTTGATGATGGTGATAAATGTGTGAAGAAAGGTAATTTTATGGATATACAAGTTATTTGTAAACTTCAAAATTAACCTTATCGAAGAACAAGTCCTTGTATCACATACTTATTTTTGTTTTTTTGCATAAATATGTTTTCAACCAATTGTTACATGTTAACACTACACATTGGCATAATAAATGTGTAAAGATGATTTTAGGTCTCAACTACATACAGTAAAAGAAAAATTAAGCCTCTGTTTGTAGTTCAATTTAAATTCATATAGAAATCTCATATAGCAAAAGCCTTTTGCTGCCCAAGGCCACTGGTGACCAAAATAAACAGATTTTCTTTTATTTCTGTTGCTCCGTGTTAATTCGACATTGTTCATGTCTGTGGTCAAAAACAACACTTGCGTTAAGTGCAAAAAATTCAAAGTCTTTGCTCAACAGTGCCCATGAATGAATATTTTCTATTGTGTCTACTGTACCCATGGAGGTAGTATAGTAATAAGCAGCCCGCACTGCGGTAAATTCTCCACCATATTAGAATTAGATTGCTTAATTGTTGGCACTTACATACTTACTTGATCTTAAGACTAAGATGGCGGACCTCATATAAACCATTATTGCAGATCTTCAAAAAAATTGCCACAGAGCATTACAAAGAGTGGGGTCTTTATGGGTCCTCTATCTATTATCTATATACTATCTCGATGTCTGTACCATATCATTTTTCAGTGATGTCACATCTTGTAAACCCTCACTACTGTCTAAAGCATGAGGGACTGTTCTTATATGATGATGAAAAACTTGTCAAGCCCGGAGACAAGTTTGCATCGCACGAGGAATTTATCAACTATTTGAACAACAATGCCAAAAGATGGCGCTTCTATTACAAGTGCTCAGATTCACATAAACCAACTGTGGGTTATGAGTCTTACACTTATAATTGTGTTTATTTGAAGAATAAAGACAGGTATAAAAAGAGGGGTTTGAGGAAAAGGTAATAAGTATTTAAAATCTGTTCTATCTCTTACTCTAGTTGCTGTTTAAAAAATAACAAGTCCCAACTTTTTAACCGTGGGAACCCCACCCCAATGGAACCCAGATATTTTTTTGTTTGAGTTAACCACCTCTAAATGCTAAAAGAAAACTATCACTTGAATCTTTAGAAACTGAGGACTGGTCTTAGCTTTCATTATTGCATGGAAATTATTAACATAATTAATTATCTATTAAACTATTAACAGGGTTAATGCACATAGACTGATGTGTATAGATGCTGCTAGTATCAGGGTGACTGCACTTCAAGCTACCCCTAATAATTTTATTTCGTTATACGAATTTCAGCCATATATCCAAATAGTTATAGTAGACTTTCCATAGTTATCGATTTGCCGCCACTCCTCTAAAATGCACTAACCCTAAATTTGCTTTCCCTGAAATATAATAATGTAAACTAGATTATAAATATTATGTTGTTTCACCAGAAGCAATGGCTTGAAGACTAATTGTCCATGCAAAATCAAGCTAAGGCAACTGGGGAATGAGCAGGAGTTGACTGTGGTGTATGTTTGCAATCACCACGACCATGACCTGTCTGAGGAGGAGTTCCACAAACTGCAGCACGGCCGGCGGCTCCCACCTTATGTTAGGGAAGAGGTAATCTATATTCACATTCTTCAAGTCAATAGTGCGCCCATCTAACAATGTCTTTGGTTTCCGGATTGATAGAAATTCGCTCTTGTTCTTATACAAATTAAGTAGAATTTTGAGTCACGCTCACCAAATTACTTGTGAGAATACTGTTTCTGCTTCTAATATATAGAATAGCCAACATATTATTATTGAATAGAGCTGTCCCTTAGCCGGTTGGGGAGGGAATATTTGTAAAAATAATTCCTCACTGGTGCATTACTAAATAAACATGAAAAACGTGTTTGAAATCTAAATTTTGTTGTAGATAATGGATTTTCTCGCCTTACGTTTCGATGTTCGAAAAATCAGAGCCTACGTTCAAATGGAGACTGGCTTCATTATGAGTCGAGCATTTTTCTATACATTGGAGAAGAATATGAAGAGGAAAAAAATTAAGAGATACTTAACTGAGAAGAGACTGCACGAGTTGTTGGAGAAGATCAATTGTAAGTGCTTACTTAACTTCTAAACTTAACTGTACAAAACTAAGTGTATTGCCGTCCTATTCTCGGCCGTAATGTATTAAGTTAGCTTCCCACGGTCCGTGATATCGCGGACGGACGCGGACCAGGGGCCTGATTTTCGTTCGTTAGACATCAATCTCTATTAGAGATATGTCGAAACAAAAGAAAAAAATACGACCAATTTGACGTTTCGTTTCAACATATCTCTAATAGAGATTGATGTCTATCAAACGAAAATCGGGCTCCAGCTCGCACGACACACCGTGGGAAGGGTCTCGTCCGTGGTAGCACAGGCGGTGTGCCGGTATCCGTCGCGAGGCGGTAACTTCAAAGGTGCAGTGAAAAAGTGAAAGAGAACGTATCATGTTCTCTTTGCATTTTGAAATGAAGCTATCAAAAGATCTACACAGACCGACACGCACCGTGGGAAGAGCCCTGACTGTGTGCGTTACCGTCCGTGGTCGTCGGCTTTGCGTGATGATCCGTAGAATCGCGCACCGTGGGAAGCCAGCTTTAGCGAGACGGCAATTATTTTAGGTCCGACAAATATAGTTCACTTGTACTTTGTGTACATCAGAATCCATATTAATAATAAGTATATTAATATCGGCAGACAACATTATCTTAGGATCCCAAAATAAGCAATGCTTGCACTATGGATGGTGTACAATGAACTGGGGACGATATAAGCGATAGCGAAAAAAGAACAAAAAATACATTTTTCAATATTTACGATCGAACCCGCAACCACCCAGTGCAGTAAACAGAGCGGCCTAAGCTAGACCAAGCCGTCGTTCCATCGACATCAATATTGTATTCTAAAAAGTGCTAAAACAAATTACTTATATATAACTTATTATTCAATTTACTTATCCCCCTTCAAACTGGCGCTCGGAACTATTTCAGAAATTATAAAAATATTTCCAGCTGTTCAAGTCAACGAAGAAAACAGCGATGACGATACGGACCCAACATTAACGAGTAAGTACCCGCTAATAGTCTAGCCCGCCACACATTCCCACAACTGTTACTCCCGTAAGCCAGGATCGACAGCGGTGTCCATTGAAGACACCGAGGTTCGACCCTCAGCGGCTAAATTGTCTTGGAACCCGCACGAATTTAATTACCATTAATAGTGTCTAAGTTAATTTAGGATCGAATGAAAACATTCGCCACATTCTCTAATACGCAGTCTTTAATTTTTCAGGCCACATCCCTGAAACGATGGATACGTCTTTGACGAGCAAATTAAATCGCATTTCGAGGACTGGTTTAGAAAGTGCTAAAAGACGTATGAATATTTAATTCTAATCACTTTATGCAATGCATTGTCGTTCCAAAGTAGTAATAATGGAAATTTAAACAATGCCATCTTTCGTTCTGTTAGGGCCTTTTTGATGGACGGGCTGTTCTCTGAAACCGATATTTGCACAAAAAAAAACATTTTGTCAAAATGACATATTTCCAAACAAAAGTGTTATAAAGCCATTCATTGTTATAACCTGATAAGACCGGCGCGCAGCCAAAGGACGCGGTCGGGACATTAACGCGAACGCACCCAACAATTGTACTCTCATAAAGCCGTACCAATATTTTTGCCATACCAAAACAAACTGTATTGACTAAATGAAAAAGTTCATTCTTCAAATTACACTGACAGCGCGAGTGAATTTTGACGCTTGGGGGCGTGCCTTTTACCACAGAAATTGAATCTTTATGCATATTGACACAGAGTACGTTTTGGTATTGGCGATTATAATCACGTTTACCTCTTGGCTCAAAACGAGTACACGGTCCACGTATGTTTTATCCTATTACTGTAATTGAGACCCTATAAACTATCATTAAACAAAGCATCTATTGTAACAAAGCCATTGTAAACAGATCATAATTATAAATTTAGAGTATAAATAGACATAAGATTCCTTATAGTACAAATGTCTTTTTGTCTATTTGTATTTACAGGATGCAATACAACGAATGAAGACATAATCATAAAAAAAATTAAAGTCGAAGACAGCCCGCAGATTACATATAGCAATGAAACAGTGGAGAGTGTGAAGAATTTACAGGATGCAGTCAAATGCGAGACACAGGAGAACCCGTGGGTATCAGAACAGTGAGTGTCATTATACCATAATATAGACATCATGGCGCCTTTATTCATAAATAAATAAATAAATAAATAAATATTATTATGCCGCCGATATATTTCGGTCCCAATATAAATTTTATAATTCATTGGCGTTATTCTGGACTCGTAGTCGTAGCGTAGCACATGCCCTATGTTTAGGAAAGCAATATGTAATGTTTGTGTTCACTCTGTAAATATGCCTTAAATAAATAAATAAATAAATAAATAAATTGCTTTTAGGAATGCAGACGAACCTATACACTTCGAAATCAAAGAAAACCAATTAACCGGTACACAAAACGAAAACGGCAATATTAGCTATACTATACATTATTACGATCATAATAATGAGGAGGAAATACAAGAACTAATAAGTAAAGCGCTCACTGAGGTTATCAACGACGGGACTGACAATGCCCAAACAGATGGTAACTACATAACCTACCAAACAGTCGTCACAGATGGTGACGAGTTCTTACTACAAAATGGCGAAGATTGCGATCAGAATATACCAATTGATGATACTAATGATGTAAGTGGTGTAAATATTACCGAATTAAAAGATCAGAGTAATGAGGAATTTAGCATAGAAAATGCGAATGAGACTACAGAGAATAGTATGGAATTCGGCGATGAATCCGAGGAAGGGATGGTCGAAGAATATCTGGAGGAAAATGACGAAGGCAATAGTGCTCACGACGTTGGCGTGCAAACAAGTACAGAGCAAAAGTCATTGATGCCCGTTTTCGATGTGTACATGAAAGACGGTAATGTTACCGGCTTCGTGTTGAACAATAATGCAATGCAAGGAGATGTGAAAGAAAATGGAATCGATAAAGAAGTGCAGACCGTCGAGAATTCGCGTAAAAATAGGTGAGTGTTTAACCAATTACATGGTAACAATGATGTTTAACGAAAACGTTAAATAGTTAAGATGCCACTAATTTACTCGCGAAGTTGCTGCGACGATGTACTGGTCGAAGTTGACCGAAGTCAGAAGTATGTGACTACATACTAAATGTGCAACCTTGCGAAGAATTCAGTCGCCCTGCGCTCACACAGCGTGCATTACAGTAACTTTCAAGTTGCAGCTGCCATGCAATATGCACTCTCGCGTATTATAACTACGTGCGCATCTAGCACTTGACTAGAGTCCGAGTAGTGGTAAGGCGCTTCGAGTCCTTTGACTCGGGCGCAAAAACCGAGGTCGCACAGGGTGAACCCACACATACCTTCAACTTCGCGAGTACTTTGTACAGGTATACCTTTGAGTAGAGATGAAACGGATAGTGGTTTGGCCGGATACCAGATATTCGGCACGCTACCAGGCCGGAACGCCGGATATCCGGCTACCGGATATCTGGACCTTTATCGCGTTACATGACGCTTCTTAAAGACATCACAAATCGATCGCAATCACGACGCAAGGTGGTCAGTTAATTTACATCAGTACCCGTAGTTGTTAAGGTTTGCGAGAATTTATCTTTCAGCACCTGGCAGTAGCGTTTACAGCGCAAGGCTATTTTCAGAAGCTGGTCTGGTATACGAAACCAAGCGAAGTCGTCTCTTACCAACAAATGCTCAAAATTTGGTATTGATTCACCACAATTGGCCTATTGTTAATTTTGAGTATCCATAACCTATTGTGGTATGATTTGCCTTGTGTAAAATAATGAGATTTTTTTAATTTTACCATCCGGTATCCTTCCGGATACTGAATTACTATCCGGTATCCGGCCGGATAGTGAAAACAAGACCGGATACCGGATAGTTACCGGATATCCGTTTCATCTCTACCTTTGAGTACCATAAATTCTAGTTGATATTCAAATTTTGCAAATTATTTTCAGTCACACATCACAGACAGAACCGCCACCTAATGACGAACAATGCGACACGGAAATTATATACGAGAAGACCGGCGAAAATGTAGACACATACACAAAACACGAGTACGTCCACAAGCACAACATCGACAGATACATGAGACAGCGTAACTTCCCCAAATATGTCAGAATTTTGGCCAAGCAAACTAATGCAGATGCCATACGTATGATCAGCAATGTATACAGAGAAAGAGGCATGTTCAAAATGACCACCACACAAAGAGGCAGAGAAGGCAATACTAGAATTTGGTACATATCAGAAGCACCGAGATTCGGTAGAACAGCCGGCCTCAATGGAAGCATGGAGCACGTAGAAGAAGTATTGATTCTTAAGGACAAAATTAAGGCGTTACAGAAACAGAACAGCGATTTGGCAAAGAGGAACAAATACTTGGAAGATGTTGCTTTGAAACTATTGAATGGATAACACGTTGCCTTTATATGAGCTGTACTGTGGTGCGTAGTGTATGTGGAATTTATTGTGTTAAGGCCGTTTGGCGTAATCTATATTTTGATTTACATTTCATTATTCTAATGTGTTGAATAACTATAGCCTTATCGGGGTACCAGTGAAACTGTCAATCTTGTGCGAACATTGCCTAGGATAGTTAAATATTGATTGTATCTCGATTTTTTAAGTTTGGTGGCGCCAATGTAGTCATTATCAGGTTTGGACGTTAGAGTTGCTACAGACGCGTGGAACCATTCATGAAGGGAGTATTCTGTACTGTACATCATATGGGTTATATGGACTTAATTGCTCTGATTTCGTCCAAAGTTATCGCAGCTTACCTGCACCTACAAACTTGTTTTTTCCTGAAAATGTCTTTTACAAAATGTAATTGCTTGATCACATTGTAAATAATACCAAAGTAATGTTGTATTTTACGTGCAAATACAAGTTAACTGTCAAATAGAAAGTTGCGTTTATGCTTAATTACAATCGGCATTACTTTTATTGTATTTTACTTAGTTTTAGTACGGTAATATAATAAAAATAATTATGTATTTTTCATACTTTCTTTTATTTTATGTGACCATAGAAACGAATAAGGTTTTGATAAAAGCTTTATTAAAATATTGTTTTATAACTATGCAACTATGGTGCGACGATTTGGTCACTTTTGCGGGAGAAACGTGGCCACAACAAGCCCAGGATAGGGACATGTGGAGACGAGAGGGGGAGGCCTTTGCCCAGCAGTGGGACATACAATAGGCTATAAAAAAAAAAAAAACTATGCAACAGTTTAACGCTTGCGGCTTGACTAGCATATATCAACGTAAACCTGACCTTTTAACAAAGAGTTATGCAATGCATTGCCTATAAAACCTGTCACTGCATTCTCTATAGAAAGTGATGATAATAGATGTTTTTTATCTATAGTGCAGAGCGACAACTCCCCCTTACACAGTAAATCTTCCCTAAGTCTATAGACTGAAACTTGTATAAAATATGTTCAGGAGTTTCTCGTAAACGACTCACGGCACGGTTGAGGACTCCTTTTGATACATGCAGAACGTATTCTTCTATTTCTATGAAATGAATGATATGAAATGTTGAGGGGTGCCTTCATCTGATTATAGCGGGTATTTTGGTAATGTCAGATACAAGGAATTCAATAAATACCTACACATAAGTGTAATGCTACGTATATAAGGGTAATGAATGTGATAAAAATGGCGGATGATTACCTAGAACATATTTATAGGTTCGCAACGAACGTCGTCATGCAGTATCAAATTGATCCACTAAAATTCTCAATGTCCAAAGTCAAACAGCTGATTTCGTTTAGGCATACGGGGCACTTTATAGATTATTACAAACACCACTGAAACAACTCATAGAACCTATAATTAAATATCGTTACACGCGTTTCTATGTGACGTGACGTCAAAATGTGAAAGTGACTATTTGTCTGTCACGCTTATTAGCGGCTTATCCAGTAGCGTTCATTCCTGTCGGAATATAGAGTTAGGAAGTTAACAGCAGTGGGTTAGCACTAGCAGACCAACTACAGAGCTTGGTACTCAAATCTCTCGTAGATCTAGAAGGGCGACGAGATAAAATGAATTGTCATAGCTATTTAAAAGATAGTTATTCCATCTAGTTAGTGAAAATTCATTAGCGTTCATACCTTAATTATTATGTATTTAGGCAGGAATGAACGTCAGTGTATAAGCTGCTATTGTCTGGTTTATCTCCGCGGCGTGTCCGACCGGTTCTCGATGTAAATGAGTTGTTCTGATGAAATTATCGATCTGGTTCGTGCCAGTTCCGTATCGATGTCGGGCCTCGATAATGTCTATTTAGAATGTGTCGTTTGACTTATTATAGGTTAATAGGGCTATAAATTGAAGGAGCTTGCTTCGCGGGCATGGCTACCTAGGTTTTGACTGATACAATAAAACCCATGGTACACTGGGGGGTTGTTAAGACGCGCGTCTACATTTTGCTATTACTAAACGGTCAGTCCCCAACGAAATGTCATAGACAGCGCGAGCAAATTTTACGACAGTAATTCAATCTCTATGTATAGGTACTGACAAAGATTTAGTTTTAGTCTTGACCCTAGCGTTACGGTCTAAATACTAATACTACTTAGATTATGTTTTTACAGATGACTTAGTACAAACACTGTCATAAAATATAAGTAACAGTCTAACAGTACGTATTGCTAAAGAGGCAGAGGTGGATCAGAATGTTATGTATGGTATGTAAATAACTATGAATGTCTTTTAGATATATTCTTGCCAGACGACAGATGGCAACAAGATGTCGTGGTGGGCGAGGCCACGCAATCCTCGTTGCAAGGACCCCGACGGGAGAACGTGCGAAAGTGCGCACGCAGACACACGGTAAGTTTTGCCGCGGTCCCATTTACATATCACACGCGTATAAGTGTTCCGTAAAGATTGGCGGAAGGTTAGTAGAGGGTTCCCTACTAGATGTTGTCCCCTGAATATGTAAAAACTTTTCAGAAATCTACATAGAAAATGCCTTCCAAATGGGTAGTAGAGTCATATAAGTGTTTGATGATCCATATGGACTTTGTTATTTATTATTTAGTTTTGATGAATGAAAAAATCTATAAAATCGTGAATAAGTATAGACCTATTACCTATAGAGGTATTTAATTAAGATTTTACGTTCTATATAAAGCCTTCTTTGCAGAAGATAATTGGCAGAATGTAGATATAAGAATAGGTGAGCTAATCATAGGAAAATTAATCTTTAAACGCTGTACTTTTGAGAGATTTTTTAAAAACTTGTAAAGTATCAGGCATATTTTTGTTGAGACTGGATGTTTAGTTTATAATGTAATGTTTAAGTTTCGTAAATATTTTTGAACACAGGTAGGTTACAGGGGTAGGAATGATTGCGAATTTTAAATGATTTCTACGTGGACAGGCAATACAGGAATCGATTATTATCAGGACAATAATAACTACCTATTATGAAAGTAATATTCATCGTACAAGCTTGACGAAAGTTCATTCATATATTAAGGTATATAATACGTACGTTATTATATAACACCATATATTCAGGTGCCTACCCATACAAAGTTTAAATTTTTTTATTGCTTCCGGCTCACATTATATTCGAACTATTCGGTAATCTTCAGATTTATCGACAGATGTTTGCTTCGAACGAGCTTATTAGATAATTTTTTATTCAAGTACATTATAGTTAGGCTATTAAGTATTATAATTACAAATTAAATAAACAGAGACAAATCGCAAGAGATAGACACATACGTAGACATATAACTAACGAGTATCTCCAAAAATTTATTTACAACTTTTTTTTTTCTTAAAAAGTATGTATACCATAATACAATTTTCTCTTTTCGTGTTGCTCTACAGAATATATTTGGTTTTGTAGAGCGTCGCCCGCCGCCTCTATACGTGCGGGCAATGCTACGCCAATAGAGCTACAAATTAGGTGCATATTAAAATGCACGTCGTCTTTCAGTGTCCACAATTTTTTGGAATGTACAGTTATCTGGCCGAATACCTCATTTGTTCCTGATTTTTTTCCATATTGTATGAGTGTGAATTAAAGATGTCCAGATTGTCTTACTAATAAAAACTAGCATAAGGCCTCATTAATAGAGCTTTTAGTTATACAATGTACGTTCTGAGGCATTCGACCATGTTAAAGATTCAAAGATTTTAAGTTTTACGACGGCTTGGTCTAGTAGTTCGAGTGGTCGGCCACTGTACTGGTCACGGGTACGATTCCCTTCAGCGGAAAAGTTTATAAATAGCCATTTCGCTATTTGCACTGGTCTAGGTGTAACTGGGATCGCATGCATAGTCCATTACATTGTGTCCATACTACGAGCTTTGCTTAGTTTGGGTTAATACCATGAGTATACAACACATATGCCGCGACATTTATATTTTTTTACTTATATGCTGTACCAATTAGTAATACGACCGCATCGACTTTTCTCAGTGGCATTCATAAAATTTAAATGTAAGGAGTCAAATAAAACTACAGCAAATATCACCAGTTCATGCTTCGTAATATTCCAAAGGCATTTGGTGAAGTTTTGCTAAATAGCCGGCGAAATATCTAACTTGCAACACGGAGCGTACACGTCGCCTATCAACCTATTGCAAATTGCATATGACGGAATCGACCATACGAATTTTTAATTAAATCAGTTAAGAAAGCAATATAAACACCGAGGTTATTATTTCAGTCAGTCAGGTAATTTAATAGTACCAGTAGTACTGGTTTACTTGAAATATTCTACAAGATCTTTGGTCTTTTATTTATTATAGGTTATTAACCGTGTTCTCGTTACTACGTTAGCTTTAGCGTTAGCTAGTTTTCAGGTGTATCTATTTCGTCTATCTATTTATCTATTTCTCACTGTTGTAGACGAGTGATCGAACGCACGCCTTGCAAGCAAAGTGTGCAGGTTCAAACCCCGGCTCGCACCTCTGAGTTATATGTGCAAATCTAATTTTCATCCGAGATAATCAATTGCTAGGAAACGGTGAAGGAAAACCTCGTGAGGAAACTTGCACGTCTGAAGGAACTTGAATAGTTCTAGATACGTGTGTGAAGTCTGCCAACCCGCATCAGGCCAGCGAGGTGGACTATGGCCTGAATCTCCCTCGCATTGACTGGAGGTCCGTGCCCAGCAGTGGGACATCAAAAAGCGCTATGTATATATATTTAATTAGGTACTAGTGAAATAAAATTTGACGTATCTTACAATATATTTTTTTTTAGGTAACGTGAACTTACTATTTGCTTTGTACTTATTTGATTTCACGGAACTAATTATATCTAATTATAACTAATCATAACTATTTTCATGAAATCAATTATGTTTCAACCTAAGTGATATTATAGTTGATAAAGCGATATAAATGACAAAATGTATCCATTGAGTAAACATCGGAGAATTGACCAAATCTTCCAAACTCAACATAGAATCTGGAAAACGTCGCTGAAACCATTGACCTTATAAAAAATTATGAACAGATACTTAAATTTTATTTATTTATTTATTTTTTTATTTATTACAGTCCTGGTAACACGTAACTGCAAACATTATGACTACTCATAAGCACCTTCATTGCAAAAGTTCAATACCCGAAAATGCAAAGATAAAGTAAAGGCCAAAAACCACACAATTTTAAGCCTCAACTCAGAAAGGATCCGCCCTCTCGAGGAATTCGTGAAATGAGGAATGTTTTCAAGGGCACTCGAGCCTGTGCCCCTTCATAAGAACGTGCGAATTCTACTTTTCAAATTTATCGTACCTACTGTACCTTCGCAAGCCTTAATAATGTTCCTAGGAATGTCCCATTAATGCCTGTGCTAACAGGATAATCAGCTGATTATTGAGGTAAGCAACCGCGTAATGATACAACAAATTGTTATTGTTTCACTAATAGAAATATTTGTTAAATCACGCCTAAGTCTTACCGGTTCGAGTGCGCATACGCAGGTCAGGTGAAGAAAAGGCGCGCGCGACGGCAGCGTTCGTCAGTCTTACCAGGGTCGCCAAAGGGGTCGGACCGCAATCTAGTCATTAAAAACTTTTTATAATTTTATATTTTTGTAATTTCGTAATCAAAAGGTCAACATGAAAGTGTTCATCGTACTAACGGCAGTCACCGCGCTAGCAAGTAAGTATTATAATATTATGTTGTTAACCTTTACAATGCTTATAGAAATTTGCAATAAGTTAACTAATTTATTATGTTGAATATTATGAAATTAATTCATATTTTAAAAAGCATTAAGTTCCAGAACTGTTAGCTGATGTTCGTATCTATTGTACGTAATTTATAGTTTAATGAAATTAAGTTAATGTATTGCAAAATATAGTCACTTGAACATTTTGCGAGTAGTTACTCAACTTGACCGGCCACGTAGTCAAACTTTTTGTTAAACCAATTCTAGCCGACAATTTCTAACAAAACCAATACAAAAGATTTCAACGGGCGCACCTTGTTAACTCAATTTATTGGTTATTTCAAATTTGATCATTTTAATTCAGATATAAATTGTGTACAAAACCAGAATAGTTTTTTATTGCTACATTATAGGTATCAAAGGTCAATGAAGTCTTATCTGAAACATAATCCTCTGTATCTCAACAAATAACACAACAAAGCCGTTTAAAAATGAAACTCCAAACAAAAATTTCCAGTTTTTTTTTTTTTTTTACTTAAATATATTAATCAATTGTTATATACCAAACCTCTTACATAAGCCCTCTCAAATCGTTGACATTTAAAGAAAAAACGTTACAAGACAGTTGACATAACACAATTAAGTACCCCGTGTTATTTTTCACGTAACAATACCTAGTAGGTAAGGCTGTGTAACTATTGCGAAAATATTATACAACGAGCTATTGACCCAGCTAATTGAACAGCTCAATGTACGTTAAGACGTCAGTGTAACCGTTCATGAAGGTAGTTCCGTTATGGCGAACTTGAAATCTTATTCCTTATGAGTAATGTTGACAATGCAGTTGTTAATTCGTTAAACTAATATTAATTGCCGTTGGAGTTTATAAAATTGGCAAATTAATAGCCTGTTTAAAATACGTTTACTTACTCATTCCGACATTCTTGTCACACTTTTATTACTTTCTTGTGGACTTATCTTATAGTATAAGTGTCGCGTCGTGATAACTATATCTGAAAATTCATAATTCCCACTGATTGTTTTCGATGAAATATTAAAACAGACGTAATAATAACCTTACGTTTATATTGAACAAAAATATGACACATCAAATGACTGAAATAAAGTGTTTCAGGAGCGTCAAATAATGAATTACTTAATTATAAGCATTATATAAGGAGTCAAGAATATAGCAATAAATTAAAGTCATTACGAAAAAATATGAAAGTAAAGACTAATAACAAGCCTGCTAGCCCGCTAATTACAGACATCTGGACCTGTATGTCGTAACATTGTATTGTATAAAATAATTCATTTCATCATATAATATTCAGTGACACGTTAACTGTGCCACATGTATCCCAAGAGGGTGTTGTGAAATCGAATTCATTACCTGTAATTATTATTGTAATAATATTAATACCTGAAATTATTTAACATTTCTTTGTCATATTAAGGTATACCTAGGTATAGGCTTAATATGACGATTCGAATTCGAACATAATGCAAAATTAATATTTTTCTTCTTAGGAGTCATGTTCTATTAAAATTAATCGTCGGACCAACTAGTTATGACAACGCTTGAAATGAATTGTCAGGGTTCTTTCAGGACTCTCAAATGATCTTTCATCCTGAAAAAAAATCTGTATTTGAATTTCGATGGTTCATATAGCCAGAGGTATAGTTTCAGGATCTTGACGCTACATAAAATGTTAAGATCGTTTTAAAAAGTATATCGATCTGTGCTTCCTTAAGACTTTTTGAAGTTAGTGACCACGCTGGCATTATCCTGTTCTCAGTAACTCATATGTTAAATTCAATGCTAAACAAAACCACTTTTCAATGTTTGTACGCCTTAGGTGCGAAACCCATACATTTTATGTGGTTGTATATTTGCTTTTTAACCGAAAGGAGGAAGAATTCATGTGTGTATTTGCCTAGTCTGACGTAGATAGGCACCTACTCCAAATGTAATGAATTATAAGGTTATTTTTAGCTTTTTAGTGCACCTAGGTTTTTGAAGTTGGTTATTGTTTTATGTTAAAAATATATTCAATAAGTCTTTCATTCATAGCACGTAGTTTTGGGTTTAATTCCTCTGTTTGTATTCTGTTAGTTCAACTTGCTTCAGTAGAGTACCTACTTAAGACATTAGTAGGCGGCTAGAGTGCAGCTGGTTTTCTGTCACAGATAAATGGCCTTATAAAGAATAACTCGTGAGAATTACTAAGCTTTCCTATCTCCAAGTATCTACGTATAGAATAGTATTGTCTCGCCATTTAAGAACTTATAAATAAACCTATCAAAGTTGAAAATAATTTAAATATCATTTTTCTATTACGAAAATTCTTTGACAACGATAAAATCACATAGTTAGTATATCGATGACGTCGACTTGTTCTAGTGGTTTACAGTAGATCACTCAGCTCACCACACTGGGTTTCACCTGACACTTCCGGGTTCGATTCCCCTCAGCTGAAAATTTCGAAAATGGCCTTTTCGGTATTTTACCTTGTCTGGTTGTAACTGAGATTACATAGTTGCTTAGTTTGAGATTATACGATGATCATGTACTGCTTGGCAATATTTACTACCACTACAGCCCTTTTAACGTCCCACTGCTGGGCACGGGCCTCCCCTTAACACCCACCACGCAGGCCCAGTGCGGGTTGGCAGACTTCACACATCTATCGAAAACTAGTCAAGTTCCCTCAGTCGTGCAGGTTTTGATGTTTTCCTTCATAGCAAGTGATAATCTCGGATGAAAATGAGATTTGCACAAAAATCTTAGAGGTGCGTGCCGGGGTTTGAACCTGCACACTTCGATTGCAAGGCGTGCGTTCGACCACTTGGCTACCACTGCTTATCTATACTAATAATATTTATCTATACTAAATGAATGAGTATAGAACTGTTATTGCGTATTCCCCGGCTTTACCGTCGAGTGATTTCGTTGTACGTACTCAGTAGTTGTAATATGACATTGACATTCACTAAACTTTATGTATTTTTTGTTCGTCAAGTAAAAATAAGTTGATACGAAATTTTCTATAAGCGATTGCATTGCGGTGTGTCGCCACCGCGCGTTATTAAAATTTACGCAAACAAAACTGTTGCAATTGCAATTGTGGCAGGAGAAAGTTTTCAGATATGCACTATTTCATAATTATCACCTACCTTATAACAAGTTTCTTTTCTCAAAGTTTATCGCTCGGTCTATCCGTGAGATATAAACAAATATATATACTTTAATTTACTTACTAAGTGCGATGGATGGAAAGATTACAAAAATGCAATATACTTAAGAAAGTCAGTGAAATGTTGATGCAATATTATGCGCATTATCAGACCTGTCTACATTAATGTCAAAAAAAGGATATGTACCTAGCTCCTCCTAGTTTGTGGTAAGATTAACATATTGAAATCCATTTAAATGAATCCTGCTATTTGTAAATTTGTGTGAAGTTAAAAAATGAAGGCCACAGAGCACTTACAAAATGTATTCTGTCCATAAGTAATATTTTATTACTTCATCATAATACAAATTATCATGTACCTTTGAGAATTTATTGAAACTGGTCACCAAATAAGCACAATACCTACATAAAATGAAAGGATCCCGTTTTGATGGAATATGTTTAATTTAAATGATGTTAGTTTTATTTTGGTATGCCACTCACTGGCTGAGGAAAACGTGATTTAATGAAGCACGTTCGTGTTTAAAATAAATATTTAGCTATTTTATTGGACAACATATATAACACATAATTTACATTCAAAGCGTTGTCCGCTAATATCTTATAGTCTGGGAATATTTGTGCTTCGAATGATTAGTTACATACTTAATTAAATATTTTAAGTTTGCTGGTCGAGTAAATATCTACATACAATGTTTGTATGGCATATTATACCGTCCTCAATCGTTTTTTTGGGAATACAGAGTAAGCTCTACTCTACCCTTGGCTTTTTTTAATAACTTTTTTATAACCCTTTCAAACAATTTTGCCTTATTCAGTCACAGGCAGTTTAGTTCAAAGGTGTCTAATAAATTGACTCAGAATCGAATCTGCCATGATCCCTTGGTGCATCAACAAGCGATGCACCGGTGTCGTAAGTCGCGGCTCACTTTCACTTGGCGGTTGCGTCACCGCGGCCTGTTGCGGCACGCTGCGCCCGCGCCGCCTCCGATAATCATGTGTTGGTCGCACCCCGCGCAGCTTTTAGTGTTTGGGCGTTGCTACGCCTACGGAATAGCTTTCCGTGAGAGATGCGCGTTCTTTTTGTTATGTAGTAAGATTGTAATGAGCACGGTTGTTGCTAACACCGGTGAAATAAAAACTATTAAGCAAATTCAATCATGTTGTTCACTTCGTTTATTCGCATAAATCGTAAAGTCGTAAAGCACAGTTTACTGTAGTAATAGTAGTACTGTAAACTGTTAGGAAGAATTTATTCCTATAAGGAAGTCTTAAATTGTAATAGTACAATTTAAGACTTCCTAATAGGAATAAAATAATAAATAACTATTTCTCACACTGTATAGCATGCTTATAAGCACAAATATGCTATTCGCTATGAGCAGCTACAACATACGAGAGACAATTAATTTATAGTTAGCTAATGCAGCCGCGTTCGTAAACCATTATAATGAGTGTGGTATGATTAGTGCGAGCGAATCGTTTGTAAACTTATTTGAATGCGTATTATGGATGCAATAAAAAAAAAAATTATATTGTTGATTTTAGATTTTTTTCCTGTTACCTAATATACAAGTGAATTCTCGGTAAAATAATGTAACACGTTATTTCCATGTAGGGAAACAGTTTCAAGGCAACCAGCGACTATTATTTAATTGTACAACAAATCGGGTTTAATAGACAAATATGGTTCTACTGTAAGTACTATTAATATTGATAACCTAGTTTTAGGAACTGTTAGCTACGGTGTTCAGTTTATAGTTTCTAACAAATGTATTTCGCCCACAATTTGTAATTAAACATCGAGACATTACAACGAAATCTAGTCATTATACCATTACATGATTTCATTACAGCATTATCTATGATTATGTGTCATGTATGTGTCTAGGTGGTGCGATTGTTTTGTAATGCCCACGTGACATGACTCAACCTTTGACATAGTTTAGTCTTGATAATTAATGAAGAATGCTTCGATTGTAACTCAACCTTACTACTTACCTACGGTTACGTTGATAACATGGAGGTTGAATAATATAGGTATTCAACCTCCATGTTATCAATCCTACGATTATATAAATAATTTTTAAGGCGTAAATAAAAATCTATGTAGGTATGTTTAAAATAAAACAAAATTGTTTAACGCGTGAGGCAGTTTTCCTATGATACAGTTTCAGATAGTAACAAAATGATGATCAATTTCCATGAAAAGCAGGTCTAATGAATCACATAAGGTCACGCGAATCATGTATATTAATTGATATTAAACCAGTCTGTAATAGGTATATTTTTCAAGAGGACAGGACTTTAAAATTAGAATTTATGTTAAACACGCGGCCTTGGCAATTAGACATGATTTTCATTTGCATTGCAAAACCCGTTATTCGTAAATGTCATCATTAAATATTTGACTTGTGTTCGAGTGATTCCATGTCATTATATATTCGTTCTTAAACACATTAATAATATATTGTTTTCTTATATTTACGCGAATACTATACATTGAAATAAAACTATTTTACGGATTTTATCGCGTTTATTTACTATTTTATTTTCCTGACTAATAACAACTAAATATGAGGGTACCCAGTTATTAACTATGACATCAGGACGTCTAACACCTCAGTCCCCCCGTGACAATGGTTGCTGTAAAGCAGCCGAAACGTCGGGAAAATAAAATAGTAAATAAACGCGATAAAATCCGTAAAATAGTTTTATTTCAACATTAATAATACTTAATGTAATAAAATTTGTTTGTTTCTACCGTATCCTCTTATCCATTACCTACCTCTATTTTGATAGTGGTCAATTCCAAAAACATGCATAGGTAGTAATAAAATCGAAAGATATGCGGTAACATAAAACAATACTTATATTCTAAGTATTTATCCTATATACTAAGTTTAAAATCCCTATACCTATTATGTGTACAAAATACGTCTAAACAATGGAGCGGAACTGGTCTCATTGAAGCCATCTTGACATCTAGACAATCTGACGTACCAATACGTCAAAGACACACAAAAAATGGATGTGTGAAACTGCTATATGTTAAAAAAGCTCCCATTTTGATTTATTGACTTATATCTTATATCTTTATAATTTACAACAATTTTCGTATCCTAGTCTATGCAATATAGGCAGTAGAAAACAATTTGAATAGGCCTACTGACTGGAACAGGAAACTGATCTCATCTCCACCGGTAACCTATTGGCTCAATACCGTAACCAGACTCAAATGTGTGCCAACCGAGTTACACAACAGCACGCACTTATGTAATAAAAAAAAACGATCGACCGTACTCTCATCAGAGGCACGCAGAAAAAGAGGCCTATTTACCTAGATCGACTTTCGCTGGTTATCGGCTACTTTTCGGCGTAATCTATTGGGCCGGAACTGTTACGGTTTATTCTGTAATATCGTTAACTTTTTTAGTATTCCTTCAATGGGTTTCTTTGGCAAAGGTTTTATTAAATAATACTGTTATCCAATATCCAAATACTTTGTATTATTAGCAAGTACAACAGTTATACTTTTTCAAAAGTCTGTTCTGACATTTCTGATAGTGCATTTATTTCTGATATTATAAAATAATTCTGCCTAATTATCTTCCAATAATTGTCTGTTGTTAGCTGAGGTAATTATGTTAACCGGTAAAATTAGCTAAGCCTATCGGTTAGCTAGCTAATTAATTTAGGTAACTTTTTTAGCCGGTTTGGCCGATTAAATTGTACAGCCCTGCTAGAAAGTCGTGAAAGATAAAAACCATAAGAGTTCATAGTTTGACTACGTGACCATAAAAATGAAAATAGGCATTGAATTTCAGACCTAACTACAATCTTTTAAGTCATGTTTTTCTGTAACTAATTTAAGTCTGCATTGCCTCTAGGTGCTCAATTCAAATGCCCCAACAAAGATGGACAGTACGAGGATGCAGTACAGTGCGACAAGTTCTACGAGTGCGTGGATGGAGCCGCCACCACCAAGCTGTGCCCCGACGGCCTCGTGTTTGACCCCACCATCAGGAAGATTAACAAGTGCGACCAACCCTTCAATGTAGACTGTGGAGACAGGACTGAGCTGCGTAAGTGCCTTATAAACTAATCCAATTTATTCATGTTGGCTGCTAGGCCAGTTTTCATGCAGTTTCAAACTGTGTGCAGCCAGGTTGATTAGGCCCAGTGGTGCGTGCCGAGTGAAATAGCACGATTTCGGTGCCCGGTAGAAAGAAACTTACAAGGCCTTTAACACCTAGTGTAGCAGCTACAGTGTGAAGCCGTAAAATCGAACATATTTTTATTACAAAAAGAGCGACAAAATAATTTAAATCTCAGGAATTCCAATTCAAAGTTAGAGATCTGTAATCATTAATAAAAATCGCAACCGATGAAATGTGTAATAGTAATTTAAAATTAATCATATACATCAATAACGATTAATTTAAAACTAATAAAGAACTGTTCAGAGAAATAATTATTGCAGCGAATTCTAGACTGCGTCCTTGTCTATCTGCTGCATTTATTTCTCAGTAAAATGTGACACAAGAGACCTCTTGTGACATTTCTAGGAAATCAACCGACCTCATTTTATAAGTCAATATTATAACTACATCCGTCACCTTTGAGGCTGTTATTAGTTCCTATAAGTGAAGGTGGCTCTACCACCTTTGACCGTCCTAGATCAGCAAGCTACTTTCTAGGTCGACTAGTTAGCTCTACATGCATAAGTTATTGTAGGTATTTTGTCACCACGGTTACTTCCTATTTGTTTGATTGATAGCGACTTGACAGAGCTTAGCATGTTATATCCTTAGGTGTCTGTTTAATAAAAATAGCATTGAAATTTTAATAGTCATTATTAAGGTTTAAATTTACAATTGTTGAGATTTTCCTATTTACCTGAGCATGTCTTATGCAGTGCCAATATTTTATATGTGACCAGAGTAAGCAAAATTGAAACGTAATCTCTAAATTTAAAGAAATATATTTTCTATATGGAGTGGCTCTCTAGGACACTTCTTGGTGGCGTGAAATTTATAAAAATTTAGGGCTAGATGTAAACTAGCAAAAACAGAAGTTATATTATTAACATATAAAACATATGTTTTGCCAAACATACTAGCATAGTAGTCACAATTTTGATATAATCACCAAATAAAGCAACCATCTACCGCATAGCTGAGCTATAAATACATCGGAATGTACCACTGTGTGTGCCGGCCCGGAATGCAACTCCCGCGGCTCGTGACTTGAGTATCGAGCCGACGCGCAACGTTGTGAGCTTTGGTGTGCATTTTAAATTGTTTCGAGGACATGATAGACGTATCATACATACAGATATTTGAAATGGATACTGCATTTTTAAATCTGTTATTATTTTTATAGGTAGGTACTTAAAATCATGATTTCTTGGCATTGTTGGAAATTTGCAGAAGACTGGGGAATTACTGTGCCTTCAACCTGGAGTCTCTCACAGTTCTTGGCGAACTTAATCCCGAAAATGAACATTTAAGATTTACTCTAAGTCTTCCAGCATCTGTACTGGCCTTACTCTGTTACTTAAGTCAGCAAAATGATCTGCAATATTATAGTTGAATACTGCTTTCACTACAAATAAAATAGTAAAGAAATAGACGCACTAAGAATTTAATTGGAATGCTAAGAATAACTGTAAATAAATACTTTTGTGTCAATTCGTATTATTCGCATCAACGACCATGACGAGGATAGAATTGCACGCAATTCTTTTTACACCAACCTGAAATATCCGGAAACTGTTTAGGATCGCAAATAAATATATCAAGCAGAACTCTCGACGATATTATTCAGTGAAAGACGGCGCGAACAATCCACTTCCTGATCGGCGAGCGTAACGTTTCCTGCGTCAAGGCTGCCATTCGATTCTGAATCGCATTTCCAGAACGAAAGCTGATATTACGAGTTATAACCAGTTGCAAGTGGGTTCGACTATTTGTGGCGAGGGTCCTGAGCATGTATAGGTCGTCTTATGGCTCTTGATGTATGGAGATTCGAAAATTAAAGAAAAATACTTAAAACAACATCCTCGTCGGAACTTGCTTTATTGATAGATTAGCATAGACAAGTTAGTTACTAAAAAGTGATGTGCATTACATAGTATAGTGTTGCGCCAATCGGTAAAGGGTCAAATTTTAAAATTACAACAAACGGAAAATCATGTTTTACCAATTTGGGTTTAATATATTAACTTATTTAAAAAGATTTCAATTGCCCACATATAAAGTGCCTGAATGTACATTTCCTTGGAGGTTATCATGAAATTGTTAATTTGCAACTTTTTCGTAAATACATACCATTCATTTTATAAATGGGTATATGTGGCAAATATGGCAACAAGTATGTGACACATGCATTACCTATGTAATTTATGAAACTCGTTTTCATGTCTTTCATTTGAAAGTCGTTTATTGCTCATTGTTCTTGAAAATTACATTTTTAAATATACATATATTAATAAATACATTTAAAACTACAAAAAACAGATCCCGAGGGTCCTAGTTACCAGTGGTTAGGGCTCCAAAGAGAGGAACTTCCTTACAATGTGCGCCGTGTCCAGAAGTACCGCCTTCTGAATCTGTCCCTTGATCCAGCTGTCCAACACGAGCCCCTTTAGGTGTTGTTCGAGGCTCGTGCCTAATAAGACATTTCATTTTAATCGTAATATAACTTACCATAAGTTGCTTAAACAAGAACACTGGTCGACCACAAAAGTATTTAGTTTACTCATACGCTAGCATCTCAAATTCACAAGGCCAATGGTAACAGCGAAGGGCTGCCGTGAAAGTATGGATCCAACAGATATAAAATTTGATTTTATATCATCCTCAAGTGGTAGATATTTTATCATAATGAAGTGGTACTTCATTATGATAAAATATCTACCACTACAAATAGTATATTACAATTATTATAGGTATAATAGGTATATTACAATTATAAATGTAGGTAATAAATCCATAATTATATTTTCGAATCCTTCCTTGCGCTATATCAATATCAAATCTTAAAATTGACTAAATAAATATTTGAAAAATAGAGAGACATGTCCTTTGTATTAATAGACTGGTTATTTTACATTTCAAAAGTGGTTTGCATTGAGTGAATGGTCTCCGCGACCAGTCGGTCTTGTGCGATGCGCAACCAACAATTTAGTTACATGGACAAAGTGCAATAGGTCATTATAAAGTTTAATGTTATACAGTTCCTTTCGACTGTATATAATGGATGTTAACTTCACTAATTAGACGGTTTAACTTACTCAACATAAATTTGCATCATAATTTTGATTGGTGTAGTAACTAACTAGATTATAAAGTAGTTATTACTTTTGTAACAATCACTTATCTAACCATCAACAAATTAAAGCCACTATCTAATATCTAATTTAAAATGGGACTATTCATTTTAAATGTCTCGCTCGCGCTTGCAATGTCTTTTCGTTGAATAATTAAGTTTTTCTATGTGTAAATACTATTTTCGTATTGCCGAAAAATTCAAAACGCCTTATTTGACGCCACAGTGTGCAAAGCTTGACTAATAGTTCCCATATGCCAATGTCAAGTACCTATTCATGGTATGTTTTGGGGTCACGTCAGTAATTTGATGGTGAGGTTGACAATGAAATCTACTTCTCGGAAGTATCCCTGCCAAAATGAACTTATTACTTTCAAATAGTACTCTACCAAGTTTTTTTCTTTGGCTCTATATAATGCATAAATCTCTTACAGAACCTGCCAAGCCCAACAACCAGTGCCCTCGCCGCAACGGTTTCTTCGCCCACCCAGACCCTACAGTGTGCAACGTCTTCTACAACTGCATTGAGGGTGAACCCACCGAGACTAAGTGCACCGCTGGACTGCACTTCGACGAGTACTCTGGGACTTGCGTGTGGCCCGATTCTGCGGGCAGACAGGGTTGCCAGGAACCAGACAGTAAGTGGATGTTTTAAACGTAGGGACTACACTGGATTTTCAAACAAAATATATCAATCTATCTTCTTGTTTTTTATATAAAATCAATCACTGTTCGTTATTCTAGCTAAAACTCAAAAACCGCAATAAAAAATGTGATACGAAGTTCGCCCGGTCATGTAGTTAGAGATAAAAACACAGTTTCGTTTTTAAAAAAGTTACAGTTACTTTTTTTTTTACATAAATTTTTTAGCTTTTGTTTTTGAATAAGTGGTTTCAAAAAAATACGGGTTGAATTGCAAACCTCCTCCCTTTTTTAAGTCCGTTAAAAATGGTAATTACCAGTAATTTCCATCACCCAGTTCCGTTGTTAGTGCATTCGCAGATTGTAAAATAAGAAATGCTAACAACCTTGGTGCAAATATTTGTTTTTTTTTTTTCAATAGCCAGTGTGCTATTATCAAGCTAATGATGCATTTATAAGTTGTATTCGAAAAGTGAACGGGACCTATTTCGCCAAATGTAGGTGGAATGGCGCCAACCTCTTAGAAATAGTTGGCCAAGGTCAGCGGTTCGAAAAAAATCAGTGATAGTTTATGATGAGTTCATTTCGGAGGTCTAAAAGTAAACACTAGAAAATACCTTAAAGTAACTATATATTTGAAATGAACGTAGGAATATATGTTATTTACTCTTGAAATTGTATTTTTTCCACAAGTAAAAATTTTGTATTTTTTTTGGAAATAAATGTCTTAAACCAAAACAAATATAGAAAACAAAATATACATTCGTATATATGCAATACCAAACACTGAACCTTTATCTCGCAGTTTCAATTTAATGAAACAAAACTGCTCTATCAGGTCATTAGCACAGGTCATCAGTTTTTCAGTTCAAATAATCGCCTCGAAATAACAATATATACATATCGTCATATTGAAGCAATTAGTTGCATTAAATGTCCTCAATAAATGCTCCCGGAAACTGGGCTTCATTAGATAAACCTTAACGATCATATCTCCTTACAGAGAAGACCAAGGATGGTTTCGAGTGCCCCAAGCAGCAGCAGGTTGACGAACGAGGCCAGATCGTGGCCCACCCCAAGTTCCCGAACCCCACTGACTGCCAGCGCTTCTACGTGTGCCTGAACGGCGCCGAGCCCCGTGATCTTGGTTGCCAAGTTGGAGAGGTTTATAACGAGGAATCTCAGAAGTGTGACGCTCCCGAGAACGTCCGCGGGTGGTATGTTTAGATTTAATTATTTTAAAGGAAAACTGAAGCGTTTAGTATTCACAAAAGGCAAATCCCTCAGTGAAGAGTAGATATTAAGGATGTTTATATAAGTATATTAAGGGTGTTATTCTACATAGTATATATATTATGTACGTACTCTAAAGTGTATAATATCCCAGGTACCCTAGTTCTAAATGCAGATGTCTTTGTTTAGTATTAAATTTTACAAGTTTTATTTTAACTTGCAATGTATGTCCGGGTGGAATCTTGCAACTGAATTTTAAATCAAATTAATCGTTTAATCAGTTATGATTAAACGATTGAGCTGAAATTTGGTATACACGCTTATTTTGGATGACAATGCATGCTTAGCTATGTGACGTCATTCTAATTCCAATATGGTGGATCATCCAAGATGGCGGAATAGTTATTTTTTCTCCACTACCACAGTATGGGTATCAAATGAAAGGGCTTGATGAGGAGAACACGAAAACTAAGGGCAATCAAATAAAAGCTTGTTTTTTTTAAGTTTTTTTTACCATTAATTTTTTAATTACTAGCACACCCTATGATCTAATGCTAGGAGTAGATTCTCGTGAATACTTTAAAGGCCAGGGTAGGGATCAAACTCGGAATCTTTCGGTTCTAGCCACTTGGTTATTGCCGCTTAAATAAGTTAAGTTCTCTTTTATAGTCAGCTGTACTTACTGGCGCATTTATATCCTATGACTTAGGTAGAGTTGTAATCAGTTGATCACAATAATGAAAAAAAACCCTTTTTGCTTATGTTTAAAGTTATTTTTGTTCTGTCCACAGCGAGGACTGGTACAAGGACTCCGAAGAAGCGGCGCCAGCACCCAAAGCGCGGTCTTAAGCCTCAGTAGTGATACAGATAATATAGTTGTATGCTAAGACTCAATAAGTTAAATACATTTTAAGTTACACGAGTCCTTTGTATTATTTTATTAAGTTTCCCATTCACCATGACCTGAATACAACGACTCAGAATTAACACATTTTATATATTCTAGGAATAAGTCAGCAAACTAATAGATATTGTAAAGAGGTGAAATTGGTTTCTACGTCTGTTGAACTCCGAAACTACTACAAGCTTATGACAAGTTTTTTGGGACTTAGCCCCCGACACATTCCCACCTCTGCTAATCATATAAGCCAGGATCTATAGCGGTATCTAATGAATACACCGAGGCTTGACTATCAGTGAGTCCAGGGGAAAAGCTAAATTGTCTTGGAACCCGCACGAAAATATTCGATTTAATACAAGTGTAGCAAGGTACACTCTCTCCTGAGTGTTAGAGGCTGTAGTTGTAATCGTAAGTCATATTGGGATAGAGTAACTGGCCTATGAGTGCCAATAGTAAGGTTGAAACCCACCCTTCGTATCTACGAAGGGTGGGCTAGGCTAGTTATCAGGATAATTAGATAATTGTAGTACTAGGCTAGGCTAGTTAACTAGCCTTACTATTGGCACTCATAGGCCAGTTACTCATCCCAATATAACTTACGATTACTACAACCCAATATAACTACAGCCTCTAACACTCAATTATAATTGATAATTATCCTGATAACTAGCCTAGCCTAGTACTGGCTTGATACATCGCCATTACCTTTTAAACGTAACGGTAAATAACCACTTATTATAGGATATATTATCAGTTCAAATTATAAAGACAAATTGGCAAGACATTGCAGAACGTTTTCCAATACTAAATCGAACTCTATTTTAATATAAATGAAGATTTAATTTCTGTGATAAAAGCCACGCGACAACGTTGCAATATTCGCTGGCGCTGTCAATGCCACTTTGTTGAATAATGAACGTTTACTGTATGTCAATAAAAGTGCATCTTGACATCCCTGTGGGTACGGGACTTTATCAAAATAAAATGGTCAATACATAGTTACAAAGCAGCAAATCACTCACTATATTCATTGAAATTTACATTATATTAGAAATATTGAAATAAAACTATTTTACGGATTTTATCGCGTTTATTTAATAATTTGTTTTCCCGACGTTTGGGCTGCTTTACAGCAACCATGGTCACGGGGGGACTGAGGTGTTAGACGTCCTGATGTCATAGTTAATAACTGGGTACCCTCATATTTAGTTGTTGTTTGCGGTCCGATCCACGCAGAAAGTGCTCACAGTGTCTTGAGGTCTTGCAATAGTACGCTTGGTTTTGGATTTAATCATATTAATTACTGGATCCCAAGTCGGTGGTAGCACCCAGACATCTTCCCTATTGAAATTAGGATGTTTTTAATTTCAATGGCCTCACGTATCATCCTTGGTCGGAGTGGGTGTTCTTTTGCGAGGATATGCGGTTTATCAAATCTGATATAAAATTATTAAATAATGCGATAAAATCCGTAAAATAGTTTTATTTCATTGTATAGTATTCGCGTAAATATAAGAAAACAATATATATTAGAAATAGTCAATAATGGAACTAGACTTCTCAAGACATTCAGAATTACTTCAACAATTATTGACACGGCAGGGTCACTGCCAACTCATCAACTTTACGTCTTCAAAGAAATAAGTATTAACGCCGACATATGTTTAAATCAGTCATCTATACTAATATTATAAAGCTGAAGAGTTTGTTTAGTTGAAGGCATTTAGCTCTGGAACTACCAACTCGATTTCAAAAATTATTTTTGCACTGCCCTTTTATTCAGTAAGGTTAAATACTTTATAACACCACGTTACGACACAGTAACCATAAACGCGGGTGAAACCGCGGGCACAGCTAGTAATTTATAATTTTAATTGATAAAAAAATTAATTCATTACTTAATGCTGGTTTCGACATAATTACATTAATTATATCCTGAAAACGCACATTCCTAATATTACGCATTTATGAAATCTATTATGAACGGACGTAATGTCTAATTATAAAATCGTATCCTTTCGTGATCAGCTCTACTAAATCATGAACAGTCACAAAAATAAAATGGTGGATGTTAATGAGCTGTCGTGAAAATGTGGGATAACCCACGTAAATGGTGCAAGCATTTTATAAAAAATAAGGCAAATTAAGAATTATTAGTGACAGATTATAGCTAAATTTTTCAAAGTGATTTTCCTATTTCACTTATCTGAGTACACATAATATGTAAAATTTGAGTTTTCCGTACCATACTATTCCATTGGGGCATCGACATTTAACAGAATAGTATTTCAGTTATTTTTTTATGAAGTAGGGTCCTTCATATTTTATGGCACAATTTCAGGATATGAGCTGTAAGATGGAACTCTGTGATAGAAAGAAAAACTGTAGGTTCTATAACTCTTATATAACTTAGGACATTGTGCAGGAGCCGCCCGAAATCAGAAGACACATAAAATACACTAAGTAGGTAGAATAAAATTTGATTGTTCATCAGCAGTGAACTTTCTAAGTTTGTTTGTTTAGAAATCGTTAACTACTTTTCTAAATCTAATTATTTTTATATACATACGGTAAAGCCGGCTTCCGAATACTTTCAAGATTAACAGGGACGTATTTGCAATGGCAGGGTCTTATGTATTCAAGCATTCACATGAGCTGTCCGTTTACAGGATTACAAGAATGCCCTAATAACGATGTAAAGAGACCCTTAGGTCCATGACTTTTTTTCAGGGAAAGTAACAGAACAAAGTTTAAATAAAATGTGGAATAAAAACTTCAGACACACGAACGGCATCGAACCGTCAAATCAAAAGTCCTTATGACAGGCATTAATACTTATGTAATAATATTAAGCAATTTTGAGTCGAATTTAAATAACAATAAAGAATAGAATAGTGTGAAGTGTGACCAGCCCCCCATTGTATATCCGTATGCAACTTCACACATACCGAATGACAATTAAAAGATTAGTCACAACCGCTCTCCGGAGCTTTGTATGTCCGCACTTAACATGTAAGTGTGTCAAAGACAATAAGCTTTCAAAAATTCGTTCCCACTGCACTATGCGTATCGGAACATAGTAAAAGAAATAACTATTGCTAAGGTTAACATTTTTATTTCAGCGTTGGATTCTCCTTGCCCAAATCATCGGCTTCTATTCGAAATTGTAATATTGTTTAATTCGTTTTGTGTCACGATTTGTCTAGGTTATCAGCAGACAGCATTTTATAATTGGACTTTGATCAGACTAGGAAACTTTTTTTAAAAATAATATGTATTTCACGTTGACTAGATAGGGACACAGCCATGTGTTCTAAGTATACTTTTATAGGAACCGACAGATAAATATATCTAATTGAAATGAATGATGATTTTTTAACATCTAACATAAATTTTAATTTATGTATAGGTTGACATAACAAGTCTATCTCCCAGTCTACATAACATTTGACTCTCATTTGACATTTAAATGACCTTTTGACGACAGTTGTCAATGTGTACAACTCTACGCATTTAACATGAATCGAAGGTAACCATGTACGAGTGTGTATTAGTAATAGGTATCATAAAGGAGAAAGTAACGACTATCGATTTATTTAATAGAATTTTATTATTTGGATATTTATTGTTTTATGGTTAATGAAAATATCTTGCAAGGAAGTAAAAAAACCGGCTAAGTGCGAATCGGACTCGCGCACAAAGAGTTCCGTACCATTATCTATAAAAACGGCCAAAAAATCACGTTTGTTGTATGGGAGCCCCCTAAATATTTATTTTATTCTGTTTTTTAGTATTTGTTGTTATAGCGGCCACAGAAATACATAATCTGTAAAAATTTCAACTCTCTATCACGGTTCATGAGATACAGCCTGGTGACAGACGGACGGACGGACGGACGGACGGACAGCGAAGTCTTATTAATAGGGTTCCCGTTTTACCCTTTGGGTACGGAACCCTAAAAATACCCTGAATTATTATTTGAGAGTTTCAATTTAAGCGTCTATAGATATACGGAGAGCGCTTAGAAGCAGGAAAATTGCATAAAACACATTAAGCATTATATCCATAGAGTGCAGTTATTAAAGTTAGTACTTTAACAGAAATTATTTTATTATGAAATAATATAATTTTAACATTTTATTTTATTGAACACGTACCCGTATCAATTTGGCAACGAAAATAATACCTCGACGATAAGGTCCGTACAAACAATACCCAAATACAAAATCTTCAAATTTATCCCCATTTAAATCCAAATTTAGAGCCCCGTCATCAAAGGTCGTTGACCTCCGTAAGTTGCAATCTAAACTTGCATATTTCTTATTTCTTGGCCTCCAAAAGCGTTCACCTTGCAAACTGGAAGACCTCAGATTACTGGCGTTACTGCAGCTTGGTTTAGGGTTCTTGAGATAAAGGTGATAAACCTTACTTAAATCAGCCTCATAAATCAGCCTCAAACCTCAAAAGTATTAATTGGATACCTCTGTAGATCCTGGCTTACCAGAGTAACAGGAATGAGGAGGAGACCTCTTAAAGTAATACCTAAATATCTTAGTGTTTGTGAAAACCGGCCTTATTGCCACAAAATAAACAGAATATCGTGAATAGCACACGCACACTTTGCCAGAAAACAATAAGACAATAAATAAATACGTTTTCAAGCCTGTATTCCCTGAAGGAGTAGACACAGGTGCATTTCAGTGCACCCACAGTTCATCGGTGTATCTTCGTCCCAATGTAACAGAGGGCGATAATTATTTAGGGATAGCTTTTTATTGGTACTGGGTACCTATCCATTAATAATTAAAAAACATTGTCATATTGAAAAATCCTTGTCATTTTTAAAACATGAATGTAAGAATATCATAATTTTAAACAAATTATGTGGGAGGTTTATTATTAATATATAAATAACCGACAGAACCCATACTTGTGACACGTGTGTGAGTTGATTTTGTTTTATTTTAAAACGAGAAAGGCGTGCAACCGTGTTGAGATTGTAATGATAATACCGCGATTTGTGCTTACTAAAGCAACCGTGTCTAAATTGTAATTAAAGCATAATGTAATTTAGACGCTTTATAGATTTTATGGCGGATAAGGTTTATTTTGAATATTACGATAAAATACTTAGTACATATCCAGGGTTGGCTATTTGGCTTAAGCGACATTATTTAACTTTACAGGAGACTATACTATACTCATTCGACACTGAAAACTTCGCTGATTCCAAATATGCATATAAGTCAATATCGCCCAAAAGTGTGGCTGAAGTCAAATAGCTTTTCACCCCTTATTTTTTAATTATGGTACATCAAAACCCTGTGCACACTGTGGGCGTCTGATGTGAGCGTTTCTTTTTTTTTTGGGATTTGAGCATTAGTCACTCCGCTCTCTGCACCGGGTAGATGCGGGATCCATTCCCGTCAGCAACAAATTATAGAAATGACCATTTCGAAATTTTGATACCCAATATACAAGCGTTGCATAGCTTGGGAACATACGATGACAAGGCGTTGACTGGCGATATTTATTTATACATCTAAAGCTATACAAATTTTTATATGATATTGTCACTGGTAGAGTCCGACTCTTACATAAACAAAAAAAAAGCATACATAACCTATTTTTTTAAAGTCTGATTAAAATAAAGATTTAAGATTTTATCTTACGAATATAAAGAAAATATTAGTTCTAGCCAATCACCTCTACTAAGACAGGCGAGCAATAACTAGTTGTGTAATATAGCGCTTGTAATTCTTGTTGGTAGTAACAGCACAATGCCTGAATTGCAAAATATAGTCTATCAATTAAAACGTAAATAACTACACGAATATAAATGAACCGTGCAATGCAATTTCTTTAACAAATAGTGTTATAAATGCTATCTAGATTCTAAATTTAATATTGATGTTGATCAAATCTAAAAATATTTGCTTGTTGTGTCTATAGTTTAATGAAACCATAGAATTCGGATACAACCGTAGAAGTAGCACTATTAAGAACATCACTATATAACGTACACTTTTCAAGATCTTACGTCAGGTGTTAACAATACCAAATTATATTATCGGTATTGGACGGATTATAAGAGTCGGTACTATCAAACTGCTACAAAAGCTACACCTTTGCCAGAAGGACGTGTACGATTTACTATTTATTTAGCTTAATACTGTCAAACATAGTTTAGTTGTAGTTTTTGTACAATAGAATCAAAAATAATAAGTGCGTTACTTCAAAGAACACGTAAGCGATATCCTAGGTATTATGAAAACGTTAATAATATGCCTCGTTACCGTCTTTACTGAGGGTTGGTAGATGTATTCCTCGAAGGAGTAGTCAGAGGTGCAGTGTGCCTACACTTTGCTGATGTATTTTGGTCCCAATGTAATAGGGGGCGAGCCTATTGCCATTATACCGGGCACATTCTCCCTCAATACAAGGTTGATTTTTGGGCCATAGTCCACCACGCCGGCCCAGTGTGGGTTGGTGAACTTCACACGCCTTTCTACAATCTTGGAGGTTTCCTTGTGATGTTTTTCTTCACTGTTCAGCAAGTGGTGATCATTATTGAAAATTATATTCGCACATGAAAATTATCTCAGATGTGCGGGCCCGGGATTTGAACTTGCACCCCTTACGTTCAAGGCAGGCATTCTACCGACGAGGCTACCACTGCTTTTAAGTAGACTTGCCATAAATTACAGCCTCTATCACTTTGAAGTTTAATTTGACATGGATGATGAGATATGAGAGTTAATCACAGTATCTACATAACATTTAATATATAACGCATTAACTAATTATAACTTACTTAACTTAATTATTTAAAAAAAGGATGATATTTTTAATATTTTAATTAAACTTACAAAATAATTAGGTAACTTATATTCATAGAAAAGAAGATATATTATTTAACTATTCCGTATTGCTGTAATTTCGCAAGAGAATGCAAAAATTATGTTTTTTTTATACATTTAGAAAGATGCTTTTAAGGAACGCGCTTGAAACAGATGAGCAGCAAATTTAATTTACAAATTACAATTTGCATTGCAATTTGCCAAATTACAATGATTATTAACTGCAGTGTATCTCTTTCTCTCCCTTCAGTGGAAAAGGTTTAATAGTTTAAAAGAAGAAAGTGGTGATATTATGTTGTGTGTAATTTGAAACTACCACAGTTTTAACCCTTAGAGCCAGAAAGATAGGTTATTATCAAGTGTTTCAGGAGAAATATAAGTCATGATGATTATTTCAATGTAAAACATTCGTAAAGCAGTATTTGAATCGTTTTTAATATCAGAATCAGAATATATTACAACCAAAGCAATGTTAGATGATCTCTAGTAATTTACAAACACTTCAAAATTTACTCAACAATATTAATGGATAATTCGCAAGCAATGGCCGATTTTTTTTATCTATTTGCCTTTCGTGTACACTGTAAGCGCGTAATCAGTAAAATAGTATCATTATTGTATTGCTACAAGCTCTTAGATTGCAAGATTGATAAATGAGACGTAAGTAAGAGTCGTCAAAACCTACCTACTGCCTCCTTACTGCGACCACTTTAGTAGATTTTTTTAATTCCTAATGACCCGTTACTTTACAATATTGTAATTTATATTTAAAACGGTGAAGGAAAACTTCGTATGGAAACCTGAACTTTGTTCTTTTCCCAAAAAACGTTTTTATAATCTTCCACTCCACTGCACATCATACCTCAATATAGTTTACGTTTACCGTTATTAACAAAAGATACATCTAACGGTCGTTGCGAGCGAATAAACTTGATTTTGTTGAAAATTTACCTTGTTACAATACATATAAACATTGAATTTCAGTGGCAAAACTTACGCGATCTTGCGTCAATATTCGGTCGCGTCATCGATGACATTTCGTTGAAAAATATGCTTATTGCATGAGTTAATACAGTTCGTATTGTTATTGGCAAATATTTTTTGGCCGCCGCCTTACGTAGGTCGTGAATGCGTACACGCAACGCTAGGTCTCGTGTCTAGTTCACGATACCTGGACCAGTTCTCGATAGATCCGTTACTCAACTGTTATAACAGAGTTGCTTAACACATTATCAGTATATTATCTAGCTGGCACGGGTCTTTTCAGTTTCACGTTTGGATATGTGATGCAATTTTCAATACGTCGAAGGAATTTGTGAATGTCAGCACTCGTTGATCACCATCGCCTAAGTTGTTTGAATCGATTATGAAAACTGAAGCTGTCTCTGTCATTCTTATATATGAAATTGGTGGTGCGAGTGCGACAGGACACTCTAACATGTAAGGCTAGGTAAATAAGATCGTAATTGTGCTGTTACTAGAAATTTCTAGTAATGCAGTATATACTGTCATAAGGGACACTTAGAATAATACCTATATATTTTCGGTGGACATTTTTTAAAATCAATTTGGGATGAATAAATATAGCCTATGTTAGTGGTAATGTAGCTTTCTAACCGAAGAAGAAGCTTTCGAATTTTTGAAATCGATCCAGTAGTTTTTAAGTTTATTCTTTACACTTTATAATATTAGTATAGATATGATTCGTTCGACGCCGATAAAATCGCTGATTCCAAATATGTAGATTATACCTGCCGCTGAATTCCACCATCGCACGGCTGGCCACAGACTGCATTACCATCCTCACTATCCTCACCATCTGGATGAATGGCGTTCCAGTAAAGTGCGATTTACCAGGAATTTTCTACCTCGCACCACCATCACTTACCATCAGGTGAAACGTCTGCTCGTTTGCCTCCCTATCTCATAAAATAAAAACAATATAAGTCAATAACACCCAAAAGTGTCGCTTAAGTCAAATAGCTTTTCACTCCTCGATATTATTTTGATGACAACTGATATATTGTTTTCTTATATTTACGCGAATACTATACATTGAAATAAAACTATTTTACGGATTTTATCGCGTGTACTTTCTGCGTGGATCGGACCGCAAACAACAACTAAATATGAGGGTACCCAGTTATTAACTATGACATCAGGACGTCTAACACCTCTGTCCCCCCGTGACCATGTTTGCTGTAAAGCAGCCGAAACGTCGGGAAAATAAAATAGTAAATACACGCGATAAAATCCGTAAAATAGTTTTATTTCGACAACTGATATTTTGATTATTCATAAAAATCTATCGCCTATCTCTGTCAATACAACTATTGAATCAGAATCAGAATATTTTTTATTCATATAAACCAATATAGGCACTTATGAATCGTCAATAAATAGTAAAAATAGTAGCTCTACCACCCATTCAGAATGCATTTCCTATGGAGAAAAATGGGCAAGAAAATCCATGGTTGCTTTTTTCAAATAAGGATTAACATTTTTGTGTTTTTCTTAATTAACAATTATACAATATAAAGTTAATGAGGCTATACATTCTTAAAACACAATTAAAACACTACACAAACTACGTGTTGAACAAGATTTAAAGGTAGGAAGGAGGAGGAAAACGGGACAAATAGCTAAAATCCCTTAAATGGGTTCCTGTGGAGCCGGACCAGCGCCTCTCCAAGCGTGTTTATCTATACATCCATACAAATAAATAAAATTGGAGTGTATGTTTGTAATATCAAACTAACACTTTTTTATCAAATGCGTATGAAAGTATATACGATACCTATAACGAAAACGCAATTTTAATTTTTTTTGTCTGTCTGTCTGTTTGTTTGTTTGGGGTAAACTTCTAAACGGCTGAACCGATTTCAATGGGACTTTCACTGACAGATAGCTGACGTTCCAAGGCGTAACTTAGGCTACTTTAATTTTAGAAAAAGCATTAGGGTTCCGCGGGAAAAATATAATACCCATATTTCCGGGTAATCTCCCTAAAGTCCACGCGGGCGAAGTCGCGGGCACAGCTAGTCCTCTAAATAATCACCTATTGTGTCGTATGCGCGCCTGCATAGTGTATGTCTAATGCAAGTTTTAAAGTTTTAAATTGGTTTCGGTAATTAGTTATTTGATGCTAAATATGGTTCCATCCAGGTATACATTACCAGACACCTAGGGCGTTGCCTAGCTATGATTCCATAATGTTAGCAATTTGTGTAATTAATCCTTAAAGTTACCAACGTAATCAAATTGTTGCAATTACCTAATTGCGTGCTCGTAAATTAGATGCTAATTGAAGTCTGTATTTGGGTAATAAAGAAAAAGAAAGTTGGTGAGTGTTAGTTATTGTAGGTTAAATTTTTTGACCGGTGGGGTTAACACGCATGTTAAGACAAGATCTTTGTCTCTGTCTAATTTCATAGGAGAGAAAAAAATATATTCCGTGATATACGTCTAGTCTTGGCGCACATGCTGGTGTAAAAGGCCCAAAGTCCCGTAACACTATCGTTGTGTAGTTGCTATGACTATATTTTTTTAGCTAGAATATGACTAGTCTAATGGATTCAAGCTGAGAATGTCTAATGTGTACATTATTCATACTTAAATTAATATTAATTAAAAAAAATTACATAGCTTAAAAAATAAAGACGTAGCAACTCTACAACGATAGGGGAATCGGGGCCAAGCTTATTTGCTCAAGTGCTCTACTACTCTACTACTAATTAGTAGAACTTATTTTAGGGTAGTAGAGCACTTTAGAGTAGTATGGCAAAAGAGAGAGATATTTATAGAGTAGAGCACTTTTACCACAGAGTCGTCTACTCTACCCACTACCCCGTTCCATACCATGGCCGTAACAGAGCATTTATTATTATTTTGAAACAGCACCCACTATACCGTTTCGCCATTGTAACTGTAACGTGTCATGACTGAACCGACAGTCAGTTCACGGCGACAATAAATTGTGATACGGTGTATACAGGGTGTATCAGAAGTCCGAAATAATATTTTGGGCACATATACGGGGGCTCATATGTGGATGCTTGGTGAAGACAGACTATACCTAACTATCATAGTGTCTGAGTTATGAAACTTTAAATATTTGTCATAGGTATCGTGTTATGATTATAAGGCACATCCATAACCCTATTTAAGAGTGTTAGCTGCATCTACCAGAGGCGACTACTAATATTCACAAAACAGAACTTGAAAATATCACATACGACTCCAGATATGACCAGATTTCAAAAATGGTGATGAAAATAATGTTGAATAAGCATGATCGAATTTCAATGAAATGTTTATACTATTCGGTTGCCGTCAAAATATTACTTCGGACTTCTGAAACACCCTGTTTCTAGCGAGCATAGTAGTCACCTTACGTGTCTGATGCGTTCATAGCACGGTCGTAGTAAGGGACAGGGTATGAGCAAAGGACCTAAAAGCTCAATCCTAAGAATGCAGTAAATGTATACATTCTTAAATACCTACCCGTCGAAAAATTTTTCATCAAGGTTGAAATTATTAACATACCGCTTAAATGCGACATTGGTTATTTCCAGTAGGTAATTAATTAAATTATAAATATATTGCATTAAAATCTTTCGCCATATTTCAAGTACTTACACGTAATGTTTAGTTTTATTTTAGTACATTTAGTTTAGTTTATGCATAAACAAGATTAACACAAGTGGATACTTATTAAAAGGATCTTTGTAAAAGGCCGCAATAAAATAATACTTAAAGTTGTTTTTTTAAACCCAATAAGGATATCTAAGGTGCGATAAAAACAGCTCAGATTATCATTTATAATACATACTAGTTGTGCCCGCGACTTAACCCGCGTGGACTTTAGGGAGATTACCCGAAAAAATGGGTATTATCTTTTTTTACCGCGAAACCCTAATTAATTTTCTAAAATAAAAGTAGCCTTAGTTACTCCTTGGAACATCAGCTATCTGCCAGTGAAAGTCCCGTCTAAATAGGTCCAGCCGTTTGGGAGTTTACCCGGAACAATTTTATTATAGGTATCGTAGGTATATTTCTCTCGTAGGCTTTCATTTGCATTTAGTAAAAAGTGTTATTTTGATATTACAAACACACACTCCCATTTTATTGATTTGTATACATATAGATATGAAGGTACCTATACTCAGCTGCACGCCACTTATTTCTATGAAATCGACCTTTACCGTTTCCGAGGTCATCGTGTCTGGACCTCGAAAATGCGACAGATATACATACATACGTACCTACATATTCATATATACAACGTTACATTTCTTGGACACTAAATACACTCAGTATATTATAGGTTATACGAGTGATAAAAGTGATAAAAAATAAAAACAAATACATCATCAGGCCTGTGTTCCCCGAAGGGGTAGGCAGAGGTGCACTGCAGTGCGCCCACACTTCGCCGATGTATTTTGGTCCCAATGTAATAGGGGGCGAGCCTATTGCCATTGTACCGGGCACATTCTCCCTCAATACGAGGGAGATTTGCGCCATAGTCTACCTCGCCCGACCAGTGTGGGTTGGTGAACTTCACACACCTTTCTAAAGACGTGCAGGCTTCCTCACGATGTTTTCCTTCACCGTTTAGCAAGTGGTAATCATTATTGAAAATTATATTCGCACATGAATATTATCTTAGAGGTGTAGGCCCGGGATTTGAACACCCCTTACGTTCTAGGCGGGCGTTCTTGCCGACGAGGCTATCACTGCTATATTACAAAAATAACACACGATTACTGAGAAATTTATTCTCAAGAAAATTATTCTCACCATGATGTTTTGAAGATAGCCGCGATGATATGCCATTTTGCCCTAAAGCTTATGATGCTTACGACGGTCAAGACGCTTCCAACGATACCTCGTTTGTCAAAATTATTTAAGTAGTTTAGACTTTATAAAGGAATATATGTACACACATATCGGTAAAATTCATAACCCTCCGCCATATAAAGTATCATTTCGTTTCTTCAATTTTAGTATAGGAGCCTTTTTTTATTAAAATACCAATTGCATGGATACATTGAAATAACATAATCAAAGTTTTTTGTCATCATCATCATCATCATCATCACGCCTGTATTCCCCGAAGGGGTAGACAGAGGTGCACTGTAGTGCGCCCACACTTCGCCGATGTATTTTGGTCCCAATGTAATAGGGGGCGAGCCTATTGCCATTATACCGGGCACATTCCCCCTCAATACGAGGGAGATTTGGGCCATAGTCCACCACGCTGGCCCAGTGCGGGTTGGATGAACTTCACACGCCTTTCTATAGACGTGCAGGTTTCCTCACGATGTTTTCCTTCACCGTTCAGCAAGTGGTAATCATTGTTGAAAATTACATTCGCACATGAAAATTATCTCAGAGGTGCGGGCCTGGGATTTGAACTTGCACCCCTTACGTTCAAGGCGGGCGTTCTTGGCCGCGAGGCTACCAATGCTATTTTTTGTTTGAAGTTTTTTGTACTATGGTTATTAAATTTATAAATAACAAAAATATAGCATATACAGATTTTGTTATAGGTAAAGTAAAAGTTGAACATTTATCAGAACTATAACAATAACTTTCTGCAAAAATACCGTAAAAAATATAACAATAAGTATGCAACGTAAAGAATATATTTTTACTGCACAATTATAATGCATCCGATGCACACATGCAAACATTTATTTATAACCTACACTATTCAAATTACACGCGAGATTAATGCCAGCAATTACACACAGAGATTAACAATAAAACAATATAAACGTTCAAGATTAATTATAGTTTAATAGCCACCATTGTTTCTAAGACATCAATCACCTTTTTTTCTAAACTTTCATTCACTTTCGGCGCAACCACTCCTATCGAACGTCGCATAGTAAGGCTGCGCGCGCGCCGGCTACAATAAACGACCAACCACTCGCAATACAGAACAGCCTTTCAAAGGAAACGCACGTACAGACAGTTATTTTTATATATTTACTACCACAAAGATAGAAAAAATGAAGAGTTTATTTTTAATCGTCGGCCTGGCCTGCGGATTAGGTAAGTGAATTTTTTTAAAATTCGATTTAAGTTAGTTAAGATGTGAGTCATGTTTGTGGTACTGTAATCGATCTGAGCTAGTTACTGTTGAGAAACAGTTGCTTGGTTTTGATGGACTTGTGGAACGGAAAATAGTGATTTAAATTTTATGTACCTATCTAGTTGTTGCAATATTCCTTTTTGAGTGCCTTTTTTCTCATAACTTAATCTAACCTGTAATGCTAAATAATGAGAAATGTATATATGTAAATTAAATAAAGACTATATTGTCAACCAACTCCATAAGTTTATTGAACTGAGCCCAGCAAAAGTTATAAAGATATAGGTAGAGACAACTTTTAAATGGTTCGTAGTGTTGAAACTAAAAGAAAAGTTTTCAAACGGTCGCGTGGCATTTCAACACCTAACATTAAACTGTCTCAGTGCAACAGTACCAGTTCATTTAAACACAGTTTATTATTAACAGTTATTACAACCATGTTTTACTTGTTTTACGTTTTGCGAAATAAGTAATACTTAAAACTTAACTTTATAATTTGCATTTAGCTTATAATGACGTATACTCTTAGCTATAAGATAATATCTTCCAACAATAAGCTTTGTGTACTAATTTCACACAAACTAGAGCAATGTCGCAACACCCAGGCTAGCTACTGGTGAGCTAATCGTGATCGGGTATTAGCTGACAAAAGTGCGTATGCTAGTGACTAATATCCGGATATTGGGTGGCAATGAACTTTGGAATTTTGTCGCCCTTCCGATTCGACCGAATGTTATGTTCCTTTCAAAATGTCTGTGTCTTGGACATGAAAAAGAATATTTTTTTAACAATAGTTGTATTCACAAGAGCTTTCTCTAAATGTGTTAAGGGGTTTTAAGGGTATACTTTGTCTAATGATCGATATAACAGAAGCAATTGCTGTCTGATATCCTTACAGTAGACGTCAGTTAGAAATCCCCAACCTCATGTTTTATATGCAAAAATCCAATATAATAATTGAATACTGCTAAAGAGGTATAGGAAGTAGAGCCTTAAGTCTACTAACAATATTGTTGTAGTATGAGAATAGCTTCACTTAATAATGCTTAGGAAACTATTTTTATACATAATAGGAAGAATCTGACCGATGTAGACATAATACATAGTCACTTGAAGCGACCAGTCATATAAAAAAACTAGGTACATTGATACCGTATAAATGAACTGTATCAATTGTACCTAGATTGTTTTTGTATGAAATCACAGGCCTTACATAATGAAGCCATAATCATGTCATTAGACTAGTCATATCCTAGCTAACATTGATAAAATATTTTGGTTTGGGTCTTACAAAATTAAGCTATAGTAATTATGCAACTACAATGTTAGTAGTGCCGAGGCCCAGGTTGTTGCGAGGCCCGAGGCCCATAATTATCTATTACGAATGTAATGCGAATAGAGTGTGTACCAATTACACGATACATTAGCCCCCCACACACTGGAGCGTCAAAACTCTACTACTACTACTACTACAGCCCTTTTAACGTCCCTTTGCTGGGCACGGGCGAGGGGGACTCAAGCCATAGTCCACCACGCTGGCCCAGTGCGGGTTGGCAGACTTTACACATCTATCGAAAACTAGTCAAGTTCCCTCAGACGTGCAGGTTTCCTCACGATGTTTTCCTTCGCCGTTTCATAGCAAGTGATAATCTCGGATGTAAATGAGATTCGCACATAAATCCCAGAGGTGCGAGCCGGGGTTTGAACCTGCACACTTCGATTCGAAGGCGTGCGTTCGACCACTCGGCTACCACTGCTACAAAACTCGCGCGACATTTTTCCAATAACAAAACAATTGGACTCATGGAAAACGTTCGTCATTAAACATAATGACATCGAGAGCGTGAGTGAATTAAGACGCGGGGGGTTTTCACCAAAGAAATTAAATCGTTATGTTTATTAAAATAGAGTCCGTTTTGGTATTGGCAAACGTATTGACGCGCGGCTTTTGACGCCTCATAATGCGAGGTGCTTTACGTGTAAATTAGCAACTACACAATTATTAGATACGGCACTTAACATCGTTAACTGTGTAATTGTTACAAATTTCACGAATTTACTCGCTCATTTAATTTATAATGAACTATTTAATGAACACACGTTTTTACAGTTTCATAAGTGATTGATGTGTAAAACTCTTGTGTCGATCGTCAAAACAGTAGATCTACTATGAGTTGGTAGTCGATAATTACTACTACTTTTTGTTATAGCGCAGATAGACATGAATAAACCAACGACCAAAACAACAAATTAAAAATAAAATCGATTTCCAGATGTTTCTAAATTTGAATCATTGTTCTGTCCTTTTCTGTACTTTATGCATCAATATTTATGAAGCAAATTCTTAATTAATCGTGTAGTCTTTTAGTTTTATAGTTTATGTGGTTGCTATCGACTAGCGAGCGTAAAATTCATGGTAGAGCTACCGTACAAAATGTTCAATGAAGCGGGCTGCGTCTGTCCTCCTTTCACTCACGAGTCCCTAGTGCTCCAGTAAATTTGCTTAATGCATGTGTTGCAAGGGCATATCGTCACGGAAACAAAATAACGATTTTTCGAAACATATAGAGTCGTTACCGTGCGGTTACTGAAGTGCTGGCAACTTTGTCGATGCAATTCGTAAAATCAGGGTCAAGAACGATTACTCGATAATGACGATCTGTCTCAATGTACAACAATAAAGTTCGTTTAGATTTAAATATCGGAGGGAAAGTTATTTCATTTTATAAAAAAAGTAACTACACATTATGGGGGCAGTGCCGCGCGCGAGACCAATTAATTATCAATGGGGGCAGTCTATTGACCAAATCTAAAATGTACTAATAAAAATCTAAAATAAATAATATATTATAAAATATACATAATTACTCCTTTATTTCCCGAAGGTTTAGGCAGAAGTGCACTGCACTGCACTCATCAATAATTTTTTATGACATCGATGAAGTGATGAAGTGTAGGTGCAACCATACTTCGTCGATGTTATAAAATAAATGATTTTACTTTGTCTTCTAAGCTAGCTAAAATAAAATACTCTTCGCATCATTAAATTTTCAAGGCAGCTTAGGAAAATAGACGGAGTTAAGTCATGTGTATATGTAGTCTGACCTACAAAAAATAAAAAAATATACCTGAAAAATTCACCATAGTTTCAATATGTAGCGTACCTAATATCCACAAAAACTAGGTTACATCTAGTCATCAAACTAATGAAATACTAATAAGCTATACTTTCACAGTATTTTTTTTACGCGCTCGTTTATACTTGTTTACCTTTGTGTCATAACTTAAGTAATTTATGATCTTTTTAAACGTAACATGTCTCGTAACATGTAACATGGCCTAAACTGTCTTATCTGCTCTCATTTCGAAACATTTTTTGAGTTCGCGAGAATTGGCAATATCGACTGTAGTTTCTGCGTACAGTTCATTTACTCCAAACCTGTTTTAAAATATTTCTTGGAACATAATTATGAATTTGGAGCGTGATTCAGTGTTTTATGAATCACTAGCTTCTACCCGCAACTTCGTCCGCACTGACTTGGATTGTTTAGTGTCGTTATAAATTATAATACTGTAAAGTGTCATCAACATTCGTTCAGTAGTTTTTGTGTGAAAGAGTAACAAACATCCATCCATCCTCACAAACTTTCACATTTATAATATTAGCAGAAGTAGATAAATCCTAATGATATTTTTTTTCATTTCAATACAATGAAATATATACTTACAAGTAATGTTATCACATTTAGGAGTAGCATAACATTAAGCTACTACTACTACTACTACAGCCCTTTTAACGTCCCTTTGCTGGGCACGGGCCTCCCCTCAATGCGAGGGGGATTCAGGCCATAGTCCACCACGCTGGCCCCGTGCGGGTTGGCAGACTTCACAGATCTATCGAGAACTAGTCAAGTTCCCTCAGACGTGCAGATTTCCTCACGATGTTTTCCTTCACCGTTTCATAGCAAGTGATAATCTCGAATGAAAATGAGATTCGCACATAAACCCAGAGGTGCGAGCCGGGGATCCTGCACACTTTGATTGCAAGGCGTGCGTTCGACCTCTCGGCTACCACTGCTCCTACTCGGCTACCACTGCTCCTTAAGCTACATTAATACGAATTTATTTTCTTCGTTAATTCGAAGGATCTTTTATTTAGACTGCGGCGTCTTGCAATTTTTTGCCAATACCAAAACAAACTGTATTGATTATTTGAAGAATGTATGAATGAATGAATGTATGTGTGAATGAAAGAATTATGAAGCTTATTTTTCAACGAAATGTCATTGACGGCGCGAGCGAATTTTGAAGCGTGGTCGCATAGCGTTTACCACAGAAATTCAATAATTATGCATATTAATACAGAGTATGTTTTGGTATAGGCACAATTTTTTTAGCTCGCGATTTGATGTCCCTTTGTGCCTGAGGCTTAAGTTGAGACGTTTGTAAGCTTTGAATAATTAAACTGGCAACATAAGTCAGGGTCAACTTCTTGACATAAGAACATGTCTAAAACTTACTCTAATTCTGACAAGATTGAACTAATTAGGACATTAAATTAGAGTAATTTAATGTTATGTCAATTACATACACTTTACATTCAAACAATATTTAAATGTACAGTGTTTGGTAATTTACTTTGATGGACACTCATTTGTTTTAACATTTAGATTTGGAAAATTACACAAATAGTTATGTGCTTGATATTCTGTAAATAGCAGCTTATACTGTTATAGTAAATCTTAATAATCGATTATTCAGATTTTAAACACAATATGACATACTATGATTTCGAAATCCTATTCTTAAGAGCGTTAACATCATATTGTTAGGTAAAATAATTTAAATGCTCTGTCATGGCCATCTTCCACTGAAATATACAATTTCAATGTATAGTCTAGTAGGTATTGTCTAAGAACTTAAACATAGTAGCTCTGATAGTCACAATATTGTTAGCAGCTGCAATTCAGCGACAGACAATATCTCCGTGAACAAAGCAGCATTGTGCAACAATTCGGGTTATTGTTCTTACTCCAACAACTAGTGACAGCAATTCAGATACTAACGTTTTGTTTTAAGCGTAGAGGTCAAGTTAAACTTGTTTTAATTAGATTAAGATCGGTATTGGGACACCCTTTCTGGTTCTGTTTGGCGTAGGCCTCATTGGATTACATTAAGATGAGATAATATCAGCCTAGCCTCTGCATATACCCTAGTCAATATTGCGTAACTTATAAAAACTCCAGCAATTGTAGCATGAGCGCCAAAACTAGACTTATGTCACGGAATATATTGATGTTGTCTCTTTCTCTCGTATGAACTAAGACAGAGAGCGAGCGAGCGAATCCGTGACCGAGGTCTGGTCTTGCCATGGTGCTACGCCTCAGAGGTACTTAAAGAACAGCCGAATTAGTAAGTCACCGCCACAAGATTATCTGATATCTCTTAAGGTAAAAATGGCGGACTATACAAATTTACAAAAGTTCCGTCCTTCAGAATGAAGTCGCTATTAATTATATTTAGTGTTCCTTTAAAAGTATTTTATAGAATACGTGTTGACTCTCGTCTGTAAGGATTGGTGTTTTTTCTAAGGGCATTTTGTTATTCCCCTTTGTCTCAAAGAAAGGACACGTATGGCATGCTTGCCCAACCTAGGAACATAGGTACATACATGTACACAAAGGGACACGCTCCTTCCTGTTCGATGTCAGCACATCGGCACTTTAATAAAATCATACCAGGAATATACATAAATAATAATAAGGAATAAAAGCAACGTGCGGGAAATGATTAATGATAGAAGCTCTATATTCATATGTGTGCAGCATACTGCATTCGGTTAATGACCCCGAACATCACGTATTTTACTGGGACATAGGAGGTTGCTGACTGAATGCTGTTAGTAAATGTGTTCACTGGATGTTATGATAGTTTATAGGAACAGTTTAGATTTTTGAAAAATAAAGCTGTAATGCATAGGTGGAATATGTTATGTCAATAACTGATCTTAAGTAAAGATTATGGTCTGCTTTCCATAGCGTTGCCGTTCAGATTTTTTGCCTATATCACAACAAACTCTTGAAGGGGGATTGAATTTATGTGGTAAAGGCCACGCGACAATGCATCAAAATTTGCTCGCGTTATCGATGCCATTAGGTTGAAGAATTGGCTTTTACTATAATTTAATACAGTTCGTTTTGTTATGAGCAAATAAATGGTATGAGGAATTTACATGTACCTGTGGAACTTTAGCACTTTTGTAGTATTATTTTTATGGGTACGAAATCTGTCAAAACGTCATAATTAATTGAAGTTACATGAAAAGAGTTAATTAAATAATCAGCCCACCGAATCGGTAAAAGATTTGATGACTTAGATGAATAAAAAGACACTAACCACCTTACATACTCACATATTTATTTATTTATTTCTCAAAACTATCATTACAGGTATATACCCAATGCAATAGCTTAGCAACTAATATTAATTCGACTTCCGTGATTTGTAACATATGGTGAATAATGCCACTGTTGTGAATTCATTCAGAGTACTTAAGAATAGGTCCGACACGTTGGCTATGAGATTGAGTGTGCGAAAGGCGCGCATCAGCGGTGACTCACTTAAGAGTTGAGTTCGCGCGTGCGGTAATGCCAACAACGGCGGCCGGCGGCGGCGCCGCCAAACATATCCGACGGGAACACACTGATATATCTGTTCCAATATCACCGCGTTCTGAATCCTGCCCGTGATCACCTTGAAGATATAGGAAATGAGTGCAAGTTCCCACCTTACACTCAATTCGTTATACCCAACCATCCCCAAGATAAAAAGATACTACTCACGCCTGTATCCCATGAGGGTAGGCAGCGACTTTCATTATTCACATGCTACGATCCTGACATACCCCTTTCGCTTCTTCTACATTCATAAATAGTTTCACGCACTTTAGTCAGTTTATCTCCTTATGAAACTTTAACCTTTGAAATACTGAATAAATTTTATTTATTTTATGTCAGACAGGTACGGTGTTATTTCTTTTATAATAATTTAGTTATAATTTAAACCAAGTAGTAATAGGTCTAATGGCTAATGGCAAATCTGCCAACCCGCACTGGGCCAGCGTGGTGGACTATGGCCTAAGGCCCGTGCCCAGCATTGGGACGTTAATAGGGCTGTAGTAGTAGTAAGTAAAATACTAATATTCTTTTATTTAATTTTCAGCTTCAGCGCAAGACTTCGATTGCCCAGAGAAGAGCGGTTACTACGCGGATCAATACCAGTGTGACCTTTATTACAAATGCAGCAAAGGTCAGTATAAAGGTCGTGCGCAGGCGCATACGACTATAATTACGTAATTCTTTATTCACACGGACTCTCGTCATTCGACGGTCGTGTAAACGTTTTCATAATACTCTGCAACTGCACATACGTTTCCGTTGCACCCGCAATTATCAGGTAGCAGGCATATGCATGGGAATGAAGCGTAACGCGTGTGCAATTGCTTTATATAGATTTCTAATACGATTTGGAGTTACACTTTATTTGAAATCATTATTTTGTGCAGAATTAGTATATTTGTGAGCAATTCTTGTATACTGCTTACCACTAAATACGATTATTTTGTTGACAATTGATCAAATTATCGATTTCATTCAAGTTCATATTACAAATAATCTCAATAATTCTAAATGCTAGGTAGTCATAACTCTTCGTATTTTTTTCCCAAATACACTATGTTTTATAAAGTATTATTCGCTATACCTTGTTAAACAAAAACAAAATAACTACTAAATAAGCTATCTTGATTAATGCATAGTAAAATTTTTTATTTCTATCATCGATGTCTCAAGTTTGAGACTAGTTAACTTTTAAAATTAAGAAAAGAAATCGTTAATTTGGCTGTCTTCGGTTTACGATCGAATGAAATCGAAGACCCGTTATAATAAGATGTTTTCTTTTTTTTAAATTTCGTTTAATTACCTATTTACATAACCTGTGTTGGTTAACTGCTTCACTGAAAAAATCACCCTTGTTTGTCACGATTTGTTAACCCAGGAGAAGACAAAAAGAGTATAGTCTATTGTAGGTGTAATATAAGTCCAAACTCAGATATTAACATAATTTCAAATCCGCTTAAAGTGTTTCAAAATATTCGAGCTGAAAGTAACTCAGCCAATCAGAGGCAAATACCTATTTGACTTTCACGTCGTGGGCATATCGCTCTGCTATACAATTTATTGTTTACTGTAACATTTCCTCTTTGAAATACGAACTCGGATACCGTATTCCAATATAGCTGATGTCATCAGTTGGTAGCTACATAAATCCCAAAGATAATCGAAATTATTTCTCCACCAGACAAAACGTAATCATCGTATGATCCAAAATAAAGTAACTCTTATAGTATGAGTACCACTCAGGAGACTGAGGACGATCCCAGTTACACCCAGACCAGGATACATTCAGAAAAGTCCATTTCCGAACCACCTGGTGTAATTGAAATAAAACTATTTTACGGATTCTATCTCGTTTATTTACTTTTTTATATGTTCCCGACGTTTCGGCTGCTTTACAGCAACCATGGTCAGCTAATATGAGGGTACCCAGTTATTAACTATGACATAAGGACGTCTAACACCTCAGTCCCTCCGTGACCATGGTTGCTGTAAAGCAGCCAAAACGTCAGGAACATATAAAAAAGTAAATAAACGCGATAGAATCATGAAGGAAAACATCGTGAGGAAACCTGCACGCCTAGGCGTGTGAAGTCCCGCACTGGGCCAGCGTGGTGGACTATGGCCCAAATCTCCTTCGTATTGAGGGGGAATGTGCCCGGTATAATGGCAATAGGCTCGCCCCCTATTACATTGGGACCAAAATACAACGGCGAAATGTGGGCACACTGCAGTGCACCTCTGCCTACCCCTTCGGGGAATACAGGCGTGATGATGAGAATCCGTAAAATATATTTATTTTGATGTGTATTCGCGTAAATATAAGAAAACAACACCTGGTGTAATGTTCAGAACGGCCTTTGCTAGACCAACCCGACGTTCAAACTTCATTACATATTTCTTCATTCGACCTACGAGTTTGATCCGGGATTAAGGTATTCGATATAATGTGACATTAGCGCACGATATTTCGTGACGACGCTTATATTTTTTATCGATGTTTTGCCACTATCGTTAAAACAGCAAGTAGAGTGTAAAAATTCCAAAATTTCTCATTATTAAGTAGCAAAGTTACGGAGGCGGCCATGAGTTAGTAATAACTAACACGTAAATGCCTAAAAGTCAACAAGTAACACTGGTTTCACGATAAATTGGTAATCATATAAAGTAAATTTGATGTTTAGGTAACAAAAATGAGTTTCTTGGTTCTAAATATTACTAACGTGACCTTTAGGTACCTTAGCTCACATCAATAATTACGCGATAAATAGGAATGGATATATAATGTCAGAACATTCATTTGAAATGTTTGCCAATACTAAAAAAAATTTTATTAACTCATAGAAAAAGCTTGTCCTTCAACAAAATGTCACTGACAACGTGTATCTGACATTTGCCACACAAATTCAAACTTTATTTATACCTGCACAGAGATCGTTTTGGTATAGGCCAAAATTCCGCAGACCGATAGTTTTCCTGTAATCCAATAGCTCGTGTGAACACTTCCATATAAAGTATTATGTCACTGCACCTCAGTTCCTGTTAAATAAGTATAATCTCTTTATAACATAAGGATAGATCCGTTAGCTTACGTAAACCTTGTAAAGGAGCAACTCTCCATTTATCGGCTCTCATACAAATTATACCAAAGAATCGAAGAGAATGTAAGGCACGTGCTCTGAGAATACTAAAACGATTTCTATCTATTTACATTTCATGGTGGATTAAAATTCAAATTAAACGACACATATCCGTAAAGAAACGGAATTGTTCTTCACAAAGAGAAAGCTTCACGGAATAACATTCGAAAAATGAAATTTTTGCTTGAGTGCTATTATTTAATTCTTTTTTGGTTATACCTATTATGTTTAGTCTGTATGACTTCACGAGTTAGTTGGTATGATTCCGGAATTTTCCATACCTATCGGAATTATAGGTTCATTTCTGAAAATGGTTTTAATGATACTATAATGTAGCGTTCTTGTTTCCCGCGAATCTCACCCTGAGATACCACTCTTATTCCTTTCATGGCATCAAACCATGCGGCATTGCTAGGTACTAAACTGTAGCTGAGGTGTATATATATATATACTATATGTATCTATATACTATATAGTGTATATACTATATACATAGTTATATAAAATGTTACAGTTTGAATCTCGATCTGCGCAAATTCCGTTTTACACCTAAAAAATATTTAATTTTATAGACACCGCGAGTTGAGCAAATATTGTTTAGATTTCCGATCTGCAATCAATAATCAGGCGTGTCTTTTGTCCGTGGATGGAGATAAAAAAAATACATCAAACCACGATCTAACTATTTCTCGCAGATTAAAATTACAGTGACAAAAGTTCTCGCTTACTTAATAATAATAATACATCATTACAACTGTATTCCCTGAAGGGGTAGACAGATGTATTTTTGGTTCCGATGTAATAGAGGGCGAGTCTGTTGCCATTATACTGGTCACTTTCCATTTTAACGTAAAGGAATTTAGGCCATACACAACCAAGCTGAGTGTTGATTGGTGTCTTTCTATAGACAGCAAGTTTCCTCAAAATATTTGCATTCACTGTACAGCTACTGGCAATCACCCCTTGCTTCCAATGCGTTCTTCTATCTAGGCTACAACTGCGCTTTGTAAAATATTTAATTTACAAAATAAACACGCTCTTAACTACGTAAGTCTGGGAAATAATAGTGTATCCACGTACAATTATTAAATAAACACATACTTTGACCTCAAGATGGTATATAACGATAGCAATAATAGTTAACCTTAATAATAAAGCCACAACAATAATAGTTTTGTAATGGACAATGTATGCATTCAGCTGTTTCCGCCATTACAAATATGTATAAGTGAACGGAATTTCGAGTTTCGCAAGAAAATACGTAGGCACGTCCATATTGTATGAATATTATTATTTTATACCACACGTCACTAAGGTTGTTAAAATATTATTTGATTGTACCGTTAAATGCAGTTACTCAAGAACATTCAAGTCATAAGCTACTCGAAAATCATCAAATAAAAAAAACATTGAGCCCCATTAAATATCCTTTTTCCCAATTTCCCAAATATTCACAGCATCTAGCATCCAAATTGCAAGCCTAATCGTACTATTCATAGAATGCTTAACCTAGTACACAGGAGAAAATATACTCATTGCAGAGGTACATAGTAGAAAAAATCCTAAAAAACTCACGGTAGAAGTTATATACTAATTATTAGATTATGTTATGAGCACAGCTGATGCTTACGTCCTATAACACTATAAAATCAATTATTTTTTAAAACCTTTGCAAGTGTTACATAAATTAATACGTTGTGTCCTTCATCCTAAAGTAACAATAGGAGTGCTAACTGATTCATGCTTAAGACTTGATGATATTACTTTAATTATTGATAGCTCTATTGTACCTTTAAATGACCACACTACTTGAGTCTCAGGTTCCGTACCTAGTATTATAATATTCTTATTTCACAGGTGTATCGGAAACGAGACTGTGTCCCGACGGGCTTGTGTTCTCCGATGAGAACCCCTCGAAGGAACGCTGTGACATCCCCTCCAACGTAGACTGCGGCGACAGAAAGGAATTGCGTACGTATTATACACATTATTAGAGCTTAATTTCATTTGATTAAATATCAATACTGCTATTCTTCAGCACTAGTGTACTACTGCTGATTATGGCAGGCCAACATTTTCGTCATTACTTTATCTCTTTCTCTTGATGCCTTATGAGAGTGAAAGAGCTACTCGATGTCACATAATCTGTGATATAAGTCTTGGACGTACTAACTAGAGGCTATACAGAGTAGCGTTAATATATCTTGACAGCGCATAATGAACTCAAATGATGTGTTCTTGCTATGGGAAGTTTGCGTCGTTCGTGGCCCAAAAAAAGAAAACTGAAAAATATTGAAAGATACATTTAATATATATATATCTTACGTCTCTAATGCTCAAAATGAAATGAAGGAGAAAGATATACATTATATTTCTGCTGCGTAAGTAGTACCTGGTGTGTAATAAACCCTTAATAGGCGTATAGGTGTATATTTATAGGTGACGTTTATGAAAGCCTTTGTTAATAGCCCAGTAGAGTATGCACTAACCGTAAATTAACTTGTTATTTCCTTTGCAGAGGAGCCGAAGCCGTCGAAAGGTTGTCCACGTCAGAACGGATATTTCAAGCATCCTGATCCCCAGGTAATATTGTGAAACCACTTGCATTTCGATAACGCCCCTTTGATGGTATGCGAAGGGCGGTGAAAGGAATAGTTTTGTGAAGGTTGCATTTTATTACTGAAATGTAGTGTCGTAAATTATTTACATACGTCATGCCAGTGAATGGCAAAATTACGTTATCAGTGATCTAGTTATTTTTTTAATATGTAAAACAGTCAACAAGTGGTAACTTGTTTTATTTTTTGTTTTTCAGCAGTATGTCCGAAATTGACCAAGATACAAGCAAATACTGATCATAAAACATTGCTTATTATTTTAATAAGACCAATCAATGGATGTATTATGTTGTTCTTTTCTATGTTAATGTTTTGATATATAGGCATTTTAATTCAGGGAAAAATTTTCATATGCGTGCTTTATTTTGTTGTTTATTTTTTTTGTGATATTTAGTAATAGTCTCAAAACTTATGTCTATATGTTCATATTTACAGGCCTGCGACAAGTTCTACTACTGTTCCGACGGTATCCCCAACGAGCTGCCATGCCCGCCTGGCCTCTATTTCGACGAGGAATCCTCCAACTGCGACTGGAAAGAGTCCGTTAACAGGAAGTGCGACCAAATCACTAAGGGTCAGTTTCCTACGAATTATACGTTTCACAGAGTAATTTTTAAACGTAAAACCCTTAATGTAACACGTTAGCTGCGGCGAAAAAATCACTATCATAACTTACTTTCCAACACTGGAATTTATAGTCAAGATAAGGACTCCTCTAGTCCACTTTTCGCAGATGAATCTCAATCTTGCCAATAAATTCCAACTAGAATGATCAAATCCTTCCCTATAACTCGTTGTCAATTCATCCGCCATCTTTATCACATTCATCACCCCCTTTATATTTGAATATTATAGAATTTTCTTCTGCTATTTATTTACTTGACACTGGCTGAAATACCCGCTTATCACAGGTGGAGCCATTCCTCGTCTTACGAGTATATCATTAAATTAATACATCATAAATAAATACATCATCACGCCTGTATTCTCCGAAGAGGTAGGCAGAGGTGAACTGTAGTGCGCCCACACTTCGCCGATGTATTTTGGTGCCAATGTAATAGGGGGCGAGCCTATTGCCATTATACCGGGCACATTTCCCCTCAATACGAGGGAGATTTGGGCCATAGTCCACCACGCTGGCCCAGTGCGGGTTGGTGAACTTCACACGCCTTTCTATAAACGTGCAGGTTTCCTCACAATGTTTTCCTTCATTAAACTTCATCATTTCATTTATTACGTAAAATAATAATAACTCGTCTAAACTCTAAACCAGCTTTATCTCCTTCTAGATGTACTCGATGACGGTTTCTCGTGCCCCGAGGGTGAGGTTATGGGCCCCAACGGCCGCTCCCTCCCGCACCCCACGTTCCCCCACCCCGAGGACTGCCAGAAGTTCTACATCTGCCGTAACGGAGTCCAGCCGCAGAAGGGAAGCTGCCCCGACGGCAAGGTCTACAACGAGGATACCTTTATGTGCGACGAACCTGAGAAAGTGACTGGATGGTAAGTTACCTATTTCTTAAAGGGTTTGATTATGGTTAACTTAGACTAGGAGGGTGGGCATGACCGTGTAGGTATAAGTTTTTTCTCTTCCAAATGTCAGACCTGTCAAGCAATTGACGGTACAGCGAGCTTTATCTACTAGATATAGCTCGATGTGACATCAATTGCTCGACAAATCTGACAGAAGAGATACAATTTAAGTCTGTGTGGTCATTTTGAGCCTGCGGATGTCTGAAACTTATGGTGAAGGGACAGTATAAAATTATACGTAGTAATCAAGTCTCTTTACCCAAATATCCATAAGTTACTTTTTTTAAATCTGCTTGTAATAGATGGCTACAGAAGTATCTAATTTAACATAAATTCCAAATTTATTGACTCAACATTTACATTATAATATAAATATTTAATGAAATGTGTGTTCGTTTTGTTTTAAAACTTCAAGAATTTTATATTTCTATTTTCAGTGAAAACTTCTACGAGGGCCAGCCAGACAAGAACAGACCGAAGAAGGCGTAACATGTGTCATACTTATTAAGATATTAGTATTATGTATTAATAAATATTAATAAGTTAAACATTGTTTTATTCCCTTCCATGTCTGTGTTATAAGAAAAGTACAGACAAATTAAAAATAATAAATTAATGGTAAAAAACCTTTTTAAAAACAAGCTTTTATTTAATTGTCCTTAGTTTTTGTGTTCTCTTCAGCAAGCCCTTTCATTTGATACCCATAGTGTGGTAGTGCAGAAAAAATAACTATTCTGCCATCTTGGATGATCCGCCATATAGGAATTAGAATGACGTCACATAGATAAGCATGCATTGTCATCCAAAATAAGCGTGTATACCAAATTTGAGCTCAATCGGTTAGAGATAACTGATTTAAAATTCAATTGCAAGATTCCACCCGGACATACATTGCAAGTTAATATAAAGCTTGTAATAATAAAGCTTGTAAAAATGAGACGCTCATCATTTGCCTTACCTTATCCCATTATTTGGGGTCGGCGCAGTATGTCCTTTTCTTCCATTCGTCTCGCTTTTCCGTCATACCAACATCGACTCCGATCTCAATCATATCACTTTTTACACACTCCATCCATCTTTTTTTGGTCTTCCTCTCGCTCTGTATCCATCAACATTCATACTCATCACTCTTTTAGTCACATGCTTCTCATCTCTTCTCATCACACGCCCAAACAATTCTAGTCTCTTACTTCTCACTTTTTCTGTTATGGGCGCTTCTTTTATACTACCTCTAATATGTACATTCCTCACCTTATCCATTCGCGTCACTCCACACATCCATCTCAACATTCGCATCTCGGCAGAATGGAGACGTTTCTCTTCACGCACTTTAGCCGCCCAGCATTCCGAGCCGTACATAATTACTGGTCTGATGACTGATTTGTAAATTTTTCCTGATGACTGATTTGTAAAAATGAGACGCTAACGTACAATAAATAATTTCATAAAACCTTAGTGTAATTTACAAATAACTACCGTCCCGTCCCGGCATCGCACGGATGGACATTTATTTTTAAACATTTTGGAATAAATAAATATAGCCTATGTTACTCAGTGACTATGTAGCTTTCTAAAGGCAAAGGATTTTTAAATCGGTCCAGTAGTTTTTATGTTTATTCAATACATACAAAAATACAAATCTATCCCTTTAATAATAGATAGATCAGTGATATCTCTACTTTTGTGTAAAACAGTATCACTGTTTAACCCTATAATACTGGAATAAATCACTGAAGATTGTTTGAAGATTGAAATCAAAATGTCATAAGTTTGGTCTTATTTTAAATTCTTATTTATACTAAAATACTCATTTAATAAAGTATTACAGACTACTCCTTTGACTTATAATTAACCGGAACTTAATAGTTCAGATTGAATTCTCAAGCCCAATTTAAATACCTACATTGAAATATATATTTTCATAGTTTTATCTTATTTTATTTTGCATTGTAAATATTTTGTAAATAGTTGTTGTTAATAAATATTACTATTTTTCATTGAACTTAATCCATATCTTTATATATATAATTCTACTGTATGTGTGTATTTCAGTAAACTGCTCCTCAACGGCTGGACCGATTTGAATGATTTTTTGTATGCCTTTTTGTGGCGCCCTGGATGGTGTAGATACACAATTAGACCCGGTAGGTGGCGCTGCTTTCGAATATCACTAATTCGAAGGCGGTACGAAGTTCGCCCGGTCAGCTTGTATCTTATAAGATTGGTTCCTACTTGTTTACATTTTTCTTTGCTGTTTGATCATATCTAATTGATCATATCGATCGTTGACAAATTGGTGTTATTCGATAATATCAGGCGCTAATAGTATATAATGCTCAGCTTAACCTCGATCTGTTTTGGATCTAAATAAACAGTATGTACTATAGTTAACAAATATATAAATTTTAATAAAACTATTCTGCTTCGTATACCTTCATCTATAAATATACATACCTATCAACAGATTAAAACAACAGATTTTCTATTGTAAAGCCCCGGGCAGACTAGGGCGTCAAGGCACGAACTGCATTTTTTTCCCAAAACCAAAATTAACTGTATTGACTCACAGAGTAACCTTATTCTTCATGACAACATAATTAAACGCACCAGCAATTATTCCAGTGTGGTCGCGTAGCTTTTACAACAGAAACTCAATCTTTTTGGTATTGACAAAAATGGCAAAATTTTAAAGAAAGAAATGTTTACTAGGCAACACAAAAAAAAAGAAATAGAAAATAAGTTTATGCTAAGAACACAAATTCTGCTTGCCTAATAGGTCTCAGTGGTGTTAGCACGCATGTCAAAACAAGACCTATGTCACGGATTGGCTCGGTCGCTCTCTGTCTTATTTCATATGAGAGAAAGAGATATATCAACATATTCTGTGACATGTCTTGACTTGGTATTAAAATAGAAAGTCCTAGCTTTAAGGATCTACTAGGGGTCAGCGAAAATCTTGATAACTTTTTGAGATATTTGAGTTCAAAGATGTGACCACCAAAATTGAAAATAAGTGCTAAAATTAGCCGCTGGGATATTCACCCTTATAATAAGTAAAATATAATAATAAAACAGATAGTGTATAGTGCGTACTACCGATAGGTATACGTTAAATTTTGTAATATACTATACTAAAAGACTTTCGTTAGCGAATATAAAACAAACGTATCTATGTATTGATAAAATCGTTGTAATATAATAATTATCTATTAGGCTATATAAGTAAAGTCTTATATCGAATAAGTACAGGTCATTCGGCCGATTGCAGGCACCAATTACAGATAATAATTTGTGCCTTGCGCAAGCCCATTCACCCGTGCTGTTCGCGCCGATGTAAGAAAGTTAAATGTCGAATGGATACGTCAGTAAGGTCATACGGTAGTCGGCCATATTATATGGTCACACCCTTTATATTATTGCATTGTACATTTGTGTCTATTGTAACTAATTAATCATTTATGTGGAGCTAATTATATTGTATATCTAGATGGATAAATATTAATTGTTCACCTCTTAAAGTAATACAAACTAGGCCTTAAATTACAAACTTAAAGTGTTAAAATGGTCGGCCTTATCTATACTTGATCTTTACCAGGCTCCTTAGCATTACCGCGTAGACATAAGTTTTATCTCTTTCAACTGTCACATTTGTCGAGTCAGACATGGCTTGGTGTGACGTCATTATTCCGACGAATCTGACAGTTGAAAGAGATAAAACTTAACTTATATCTACACGGTCATGCTACAGGGCTTGTCAACCTTTGAATATACCTCTGAACATAGTTTTTTCCTATATAAATGAACTCACAGAACTCTTCTTGCTAAATATTTACGGTATTGTATTTATGGTTAATATTTATATTTTATGTTTAAAATTCCGTTCTCATGGATTTATTTTCTGCCTATCCCTGAGAAAATCTTATGAATATTACGAATCCGCATTAAAAAAGGATCCTAAAAATTGAGCCGGGTCGTAAACTATCACCGTGCATAATTACATTAAAATCTGTTTAGCAGTTTTGACGTGACGATCACACATACATCACCACTGATAAATTAAAACTGCTATTTGAACATTTATATAGATAGTAATTTATTTAGCGTTTGAAATCGAATGGAATCGGAGCTCATCATTGAAGCGGGTTTCAGACCACGCTATAATATATAGTACAACAGTAACGCGCGATACAAAGCCAATAATATATAGCACAGTACAGTGTGAACGTGGCCATAACAATGTATGGTGCGCGATATTGTTGTACTATGAGTTTTATACTGTATGCTACTATAGTCTGAAACCCGCTTAATAGTTTGAACCTCGGTTTTAATGCTATATGATTATTTACTACTATTCCGTTTTCTAGATGATATAGGCAGTGGTAGCCGAGTGGTCGAACGCACGCTTTGCAATCAAAGTGCGCAGGTTCTATCCCCGGCTCGCACCTCTGGGTTCCATGTGCGAATCTCATTTTCATCTGAGATTATCACTTGCTAAGAAACGGTGACGGAAAACATCGTGACGAAACCTGTGTGCCCGGTATAATGGCAATAGGCTCGCCCCCTATTACATTGGGACCAAAATACATCGGCGAAGTGTGGGCGCACTAAAGTGCACCTCTGCCTACCCCTTCGGGGAATACAGGCGTGATGATGTATTTAGATGATATAAGGGAAATTCACTCTCATTGAACATACTCTGATTCACTTTGCTTCCATTCAATGCATCCATCTAGCCAGTTAATAGATTTTTTCGACGTGTCTCAGTGAAAGTACCTTTGTTGTGAAAATGTACGCTGTAGATGTTGAATATCAATTAAGTCTCTCCGCTATTTCGCTTACATTTGTTGATTTTAGACGGCGGTGATATACAGGGTGTTTCAGAAGTCCGAAATAATACTTTGACCTCTGCATCAGTATCGGGTATACAACTGAATAGTATAAAAATTGGATCGAAATTCGACCATGTTTTTCCAACTTTTTTTTCGTCGTCAATTTCTATAACTCGTAATATCTCGAGTCCTATGTAAAATTTTCGTGTTCTGTTTTGTGAATATTGCTAGTCGCCCCTCATAAGTGTAGTTTACACTGCTGAATAGCGTTATGGATGTACCCAAAGGCCAAAACACAATAGCTGTGACAAATATTCAAAGGTCCATAACTTAGAAACAATGATAGATATGTAAAAACCGTCTTTACTAAGCATCCACATATGAGTTACCGTATATGTGCCCAAAATATTATTTCGTACTTCTGATACACCCTGTATATTTCTTTACCTAAATTTCTAAAATAATTTTCTTTTATCTTTCACTTTGCGAATAATTAATTAATTAATATTTTACCATCACTTTGCGAATAATTTGAGCTTAAATTTCGTTTTAGTTGTAGGAGGCCTGTGACTGGAATTATTAATTTAACTTTTAATAAAATAGGCTTCATAACAATTTAATTGGTAGTAGTTGACCTTGTGACCTAGGGGTTCTAGATACAAATTCCGCCCGGGCTCGGCCATAACATGCGTTTTAATAAAAAAAACCATGCTGATGATGTTGTTGTCTAGTAGTTGGAGAATTGGATGATCAGCTCAGTGCTCCAAGTGGTATCAGCTTCGATTTTAGGGGGTCGACACTGCTCGCGTCCGTAGGGTTTAGCCCTCGATGCCTTACACGTGACCCCTGGGTGGTGCCAAATGAGCAGTAACTTTCATGTGGTAGAGCCTCGCTGCTATCAGCAGCACACATGGGCTGGCTCGACCGGGGTAGTACCACACTCTCGCAGAAGACCGTTCGTCTGAGTGGCGGCTTTTGTCGTCGCGCTTCGCCTGGTTAGCGAGAGAGCCGGAGCCCATCTCCCCACCCCCACCCCTAAGTATGACAGCGGCATTTAGAAAAGACGTACCCCAGGAGGGTACCAGCACGTTGCGTGCTGGAGAATCCCTCCCTGAGCTTTTACGCTCGGGCTGCCCTGCGTACTCTGGGGTGGGCAAAATTCCGCTTGTAAACTTGACTTCTTCCCGTGGCAAGAGCAGAACCAAGGCGCCCCCTACCGCGCTTAGCGTGGACTTCTGCAACATCAGGGGTTTGCACTCCAACTTGAATGCCGTCCACTATCACCTTGAGGCGGCCAAGCCGGCCTTGCTCTTCCTCACGGAAACGCAGATATCGTCCCCGGCGGATACGTCATACCTTTATTATCCAGGGTACAAGTTCGAGCACAATTTTGTGCCTCGTGCTGGAGTATGCGTATACGTTAGGGAGGATATTTGTGTTAGACGTCTGGGAAATCTTGAAGGGGACCTATCTACCATCCTGTTAAGCGTAGATTGCGTCGACCACCCCCGCGTCTATGCTTGCATTTATAGGTCCCATAGCGGTAACTCGGAGACTGATCGACTCATCGAGCATGTGCAGATGGCCGCCGATTCCGTACTCGAACGGATCCCGTCCGCAGAGATCGTGATACTTGGCGATTTTAATGCCCACCACGCTGAATGGCTTGGTTCGCGTTCCACCGATCATGCGGGCAGGTCTGTTCGCGACTTTGCTCTGGCCTATGGTCTGTCGCAGCTGGTATCCTCGCCAACGCATATCCCGGATGCAGCAGACCATGTACCTTCCCTGTTGGATCTTCTGCTGACCTCTCACCCGGATGGCTATCAGGTAACCGTCGATGCCCCGCTTGGGTCGTCGGACCATTGCCTTATCCGGAGCAAAGTGCCATTGTCGCGCCAACTACGGCCCCGTTCAGCGGGCTGCCGCCAAGTCTGGCACTTTAGGTCAGCAGACTGGGACGGGATGCGGTCCTTTTTTGCATCCTACCCCTGGGGCAAGGTTTGCTTCTCCTCGGAAGATCCTGACGACAATGCCGAGTCTATCGCTGATGTGGTGCTGCAGGGCATGGAACTTTTTGTCCCATCCTCTGCAGTTCCCATTGGTGGTAAATCAAAGCCTTGGTTTGAACGCTTCTGTAAGGCGGTTTCACGCCGCAAGCGGGAGTCGTTTCAGGCTTGGGCTGCAGCGATGGCGTCTCAGGATCCTAATTCTTACCGCCTAAAAAAGGAGTACAATCATGCCTCCAGATCCTACAAAAGAGCCCTGGCCGGAGCAAAGAGTGAGTTCATCGGCAGAATTGGCACGAGACTTATGCGTTACCCCTCGGGTTCCCGCGCGTTCTGGTCTCTTGCCAAAGCTGTCGAAGGGAATTTCTGTCGGCCATCTTTTCCACCACTGCGCAGAGGGGATGACTCCTTGGCCCAGACTGCGAAGGAGAAAGCCGATCTTCTAGGCTCTCTCTTCGCTTCCAACTCCAGAATTGATGACCATGAGATGTCTCCGCCGACTATAGCTCCCTGTGATTACTACATGCCGGAGATCCGTTTTACACAGAAGTCTGTGCTTAGAGCGCTACTCTCATTGGACATCAATAAGTCGAGTGGGCCGGATGGTATCCCCCCAATTGTGCTTAAGACATGTGCTCCTGAGTTGACTCCGACCTTGACGCGTCTTTTCCGACTCTCTTATTCTAACGGCGTAGTCCCGGTCTCTTGGAGGACTGCTTTGGTACACCCGATCCCTAAAAAAGGAGATCGCTCCGAACCAGGAAACTACAGACCGATCGCCATCACTCCGTTGCTCTCCAAAATAATGGAGTCCATTATAAACCGCCAGCTCCTTCGGTACTTAGAGGACCACCAGCTGATCAATGACCGGCAATACGGTTTCCGTCAGGGTCGATCGGCCGGTGACCTTCTTGCCTACCTGAGTCACCGTTGGGCTGAGGCGGTAGAGATTAAAGGTGAGGCCTTAGCGGTCAGCCTGGATATAGCGAAGGCCTTTGATCGGGTGTGGCATAAAGCGCTTCTTTCGAAGCTTCCCTCCTACGGGCTGCCTGAGAAATTCTGCAAATGGGTCGCCAGCTTTCTCACGGATCGGAGCATCGTGGTCGTAGTCGACGGATCATGCTCAGATTGCAAGTCCGTAAATGCTGGCGTCCCGCAAGGCTGTGTCCTATCCCCTACCCTGTTCCTGCTGCATATCAACGATATGTTGCTTAATATCAGCAACTTCCGTTGTTATGCGGATGACAGTACAGGAGATGCTCTTTACACCGGTCGTGCTAATATTTCTCGGGCAAACGTCGATGAGTGTCGGAACAAACTTGTGTCTGAAGTCGAGGCTTCTCTACATCTAGTCTCGAACTGGGGCAAACTGAACTTAGTGCAATTCAACCCCAATAAGACACAAATTTGTGCGCTCACCGCCAAAAAAAACCCCTTTGTCGCATCTCCTCGCTTCGAAGACACTCCCCTTAATGCCAAGCCAAGTATCGGGATCCTTGGAGTCGACATATCGAACGACGTGCAATTCCGCGGTCATCTGGAAAGTAAGGCCAAGTTGGCCTCCAAAAAGCTGGGTGTGCTCGGTAGGGCGAGGCGGTATTTCACTGCGGCTCATCGCCTGCAACTTTACAAGGCGCAAGTCCGTCCGCACATGGAATACTGCTCTCACCTTTGGGCCGGTGCACCACAGTACCAACTTCTTCCTTTTGACCGCCTGGAACGAAGGGCAGTTCGAATTGTCGATGACAAAAAGCTTACTGATCGGCTAGACCCTCTGGCGTTGCGTAGAGATGTAGGCTCTCTCTGCATTTTCTACCGCCTCTATCATGGAGAGTGTTCCGAGGAATTGTTCGGTATTATACCTGCCGCTGAATTCCACCATCGCACGGCTCGCCACAGACTGCATTACCATCCTCACCATCTGGATGAATGGCGTTCCAGTACAGTGCGATTTACCAGGAATTTTCTTCCTCGCACCACCAAATTGTGGAATGAACTTCCTGCAGCGGTGTTCCCGGACCGATACGACAAAGGTACCTTCAAGAAACGAGCATACTCATTCCTTAAAGGCCGGCAACGCACTTGCGATGCCCCTGGTGTTGCACGTGTCCATGGGCGGCGTTGATCACTTACCATCAGGTGAAACGTCTGCTCGTTTGCCTCCCTATCACATAAAAAAAAAAAAAAAAAAAAAATTATATCGAGACAAATTTATACTTTTTTTTAATACAATTTAAAAAAAAAACCCTTATTTGATGAAATAAGAGGCACTTAAGAACAGTGATATTTCTGAGTTATACTCAAAATTAAGTACTAAATTTAGCCTATTACATTGTTTAAGCATAGCAAGGCCTAAGCTTGCGCAAAACACAAATTTTAATAAGACCATTATGTCACATTATTATCTTATCTTGATTCTATCTTGTCTTATGCTTACCGTGTAGCCGCGGGCAAACGAACGGAATGTACAGCTCATAAATCATTCGATAAGCGTCAATCACGGACTAATATCGCTTACATGACGACTTCATGTAGTATTGTCATCGATCATAGCGCCGTAATGACTGGCGAATTTTATTCTACCACTAGCTCAGCCCGCGACTTCGTACGCGCGGAATTTAGTAACCATAATTACCCAGAACAAATATGTTTTATTTTATTCCCGCGGAACCCTAAATCTTTTTCTAAAATAAAAGAAGCCTAATTAATTCTTGTTATAATAGTTATAGGTCAGTGAATGTCTCGTCGAATTCAGTCCAGCCGTTTCGGAGTATACAAACAGACAGACAGATAAACAAAAATAAAAAATTGCATTTTCTCTATAGCTAGTGTATTAACCGTTGTATTAACCGTTCATATGCATTTAGTATAAAACTGTTATCTTGACAATACAAACAGACACTTCAATTTTATTTATTTGTATAGATTCATAGATCAGTTACGCAACATCGTTTATCTCTGTATGCTAACGTGAGTAGAAAGCGTTCGGCAGTGTTCTAGGAAATTAGATCGATACGAGAAATCGTTTTGCTAATTTTAAATTAGCAAAACGAAATTTCGATTTTGTTAACATGAAATTTGTTTTACACGTCACATTCCACTTATCCTTTTTCATACAAATAAATATCAATTATAAAACACATTTATAAAAAAACAAAATCCGGTTTGACCCGTCAAAAGTCAAAGTCAGTTTAAGTCCCGACTTTAACTGGCAGATCGCTGATGTTATTATTACAAGCTTTATATTAACTTGCAATGTATGTCCGGGTGGAATCTTGCAACTGGATTTTAAATCAAATTAATTGTTTAATCAGTTTAAACGATTGAGCTGAAATTTGGTATACACGCTTATTTCGGATGACAATGCATGCTTAGCTATAGGACGTCATTCTAATTCCAATATGGCGGATCATCCAATATGGCGGAATAGTTATTTTTTGTGCACTACCACAGTATGGGTATCAAATGAAAGGGCTTGCTGAGTAGAACACGAAAACTAAGGGCAATTAAAAAAAGCTTGTTTTAAAAAATATTTTTACAGTTAATTTATAGGGAGTTACTAATGCTGCTTTGATTGAAGATAAATTCTATAAATTATAAGGGTTCTTATATTTCAGTGGACAAATTTGTGGGTTCAACTAGAAGCTAACATAATAATAGGTATTTAATCTAGATATTTTATTGTCACAAGATTCTTGTTTATAACAACTATATAATAAATTACCTTCTCTACGTAGTTACTACCTGTACGTTAATTCCAGTACGACTTTACAACATAACTGGTAAATGCACCGTGATAACTGATAACGTCAAGTTATTGTCGCGTGTCATGATTCGTGACCGATTTGTTCGTGTGTGCAATGCGCACGCGCAACCCTTGTGAACAACGCCGCGCGGTGCTTTTGATCCGTCTTTTCGGCACTTCCAAAGGCTGCGATGGAGTTGTATTTTCATAATACCGAAAAAATATATATATCATCACGCCTCTCTTCCTCGAAGGGGTAAGCAGATGTGCACTGCAGTGCGCCCACACTTCGCCGATGTATTTTGGTCCCAATGTAATAGGGGGCGAGCCTATTGCCATTATATCGGGCACATTCCCCCTCAATATGAGGGAGATTTGGCCATAGTTCACCACGCTGGCCCAGGGCGGGTTGGTGAATTTCACACGCCTTTCTATAGACGTGCATGTTTCCTCACGATGTTTTCCTTCACCAATACCGAAAAGATTTCATATTTATGATCATCCTCAAATGAGGCAAATGCCTTACCTTGTCCCATTATTTGGGGTCGGCGCAGTGTGTCTTTTTCTTCCATTCTCATCTCATTCATATCACCCTTAAACAGTCCATCCATCTTTTCTTGGGTCTTTCTCTCGCTCTGTATCCGTCCACATTTATACTCATCACTCTTTTAGTCACATGATTCTCATCTCTTATTATCACATGTCCAAACCAGTCTAATTTCATGTTTATGATATGGTTGATAAATGTATAGCATAGCAAATGTTTAAGATATTTATGTTTTGATTTAAAAATTGAAAGAACTTAAACTTGGATGAATTAGACTCTAGACTACCTATGATAATGAAAATGAATTAGAAAGCACAAATATAAGATTCATTTAAATATTAAAAACAGGTGCATAGGTCAAAAGTCAGATCGTGGTTTCTATTAAACCCCAACTTTTTACATATTCAATTCAAAGTAGATACTTGAGAAGATTTTTTGTAGTATTCTCTTTTAAAAACTCTATAATATTATCCACAAATAAATTTGCAATTTATTAATAACCTGCGTTCCATAAATAACTACCGATTTGTGATAAATTCAACCTTATATTATTATTATTCCTTTATTTCTTATCTTTCTTATAAATTACATTTTTAAATATATATATAAAAAATACATTTAAAAATATAAAAAACAGTTCCCCACCGGCATCTGGAACAGGATCCTAGTTACCAGTGGTTAGGGCTCCAGAGAGAGGAACTTCCTCACAATGCGCGCCGTCTCCAGAAGTACCGCCTTCTGAATCTGTCCCTTGATCCAGCCGCCTAACGCGAGCCTCTTTAGGTGTTTGTCGAGGCTCTTGGCTAATAAGCCATGGGCGGAAACGACTATCGGTACAATGATTGCCGCATCAATGTCCCACATGTCGACAACCTCGTGAGCCAGATCAAGATACTTGCTTTCTTTATCTTTCTCGGCCTTCACGAGATTCTCGTCATGGGGGACAGTGATATCGACAATAATTGCACGGCGCTCTTGGCGATCTATCAGCACAATATCAGGCTTATTGGCTACAATAGTCCTGTCTGTGATGATAGATCGGTCCCAATACAATGAGATATGACCGTCTTCGAGAACTGGTTGTGGTTCATACCTGTAGTACGGTACCTCGGATGTCACAAGGCGATATTTCAGGGCAAGTTGCTGGTGGATAATCCTGGCTACTTGGTTGTGTCTGTGTAAATATTGACCATTTGCGAGACGCGAACAACCGGAGATGATATGCCTCAGGGATTCTCCAGGGCGATGACATGCCCGACAAATGTCGATGGTGCCATCCCGAAGAATATATTTCCGGTAGTTGTTCGTCATCACAACTTCGTCCATAATTGCACAGACAAAACCTTCGGTTTCCCCAAAGAGGTCGCCGAATCGTAGCCAGGCCACGGAGGCCGCAAGATCTACATCGGGCCCATGAAGGGCTCGATAGTACCTTCCGTGTAGCTCCTTGCCCTGCCATACCAACCTACGATCATCCGTTGTCAGCACTACAGGTTTGCGCCAGTTCTCTTTTGCCAAAGATAGAGGGGTGAGTCCATTATCTACTGCCACTACATCCACATGCATTTCCCCATCGGCACGGAGAAAATATTCCCTGAGGCTACATATCTCCCGGTTATGCAAAGTCTTGACGTTTAAAAAGCCACGACCTCCACATTTCCGAGGGATATATAGTCTCATTACCGATGAGCGTGGGTGATGCATGCGGTATGAAGTGAGCGTAGTACGGACTGTTCTATCCAGGGTGTCCAATTCGGTCTGAGTCCACTTGAGTATGCCAAAAGAGTACATCAAGACTGGCATGACCCAGCCGTTGTAGGCTCGCACCTTGTTTCCGCCTGATAAAAGACTTTTCAGTACTTTTTTCAGGCGCCCCAAGAAGCGATCCCGCAATAACTGTTTCATGTCAGTCTCACTAATGCCTAACCCTTGTGACATACCCAAGTATTTGTAGGTCTCGGTTGCGGCGAGTGTTCTCAGTTGGATGGAATCTGAAAGTTGGATGCCTTCAGACTCCACCAATCTCCCCTGCTTTGCATGCATGACCGCACATTTATCCACACCAAACTCCATCCTGATAGAATTACTAAAGGTCTCTGTAACCTTCAGTAATCCCGTCAGTTGGAGCGCAGTGGGGGCAAACAGTTTAAGGTCATCCATGTAAAGCAGGTGAGATATTACCTGACCTCCTCGTCGCAACCGAAAGCCAAACCCTGACTCCTCTAAAAGTGTGCTCAGAGGGTTCAGGGCCAGGCAAAACCATAGTGGACTCAGACTATCACCCTGGAAGATACCTCGCTCTATCCTTATAGGCTCGCCATTCCCAAGGATCTGTCGAGAGCCTGGACAGAGAAGGACCGTTTTCCATTGCCTCATACATGACTCCAAGAAAGTGCGTAGAGTTGTATCTATTTTATACAACTCAAGCACTCTCACAAGCCACGTATGCGGCACAGAATCATAGGCCTTCTTATAATCTATCCAGCATGTCGACAGATCCTTTCGGTTACGGCGAGCCTGTTGACAAATGGTCATATCGATGAGGAGTAGCTCCTTAGTACCACGGGACCCACTCCTACATCCATTCTGAGAGGCAGACATTATTGAATTATCTTCAACATGTCTGGCGATTTTCGCTCTCAGGATGGATGTAAGAGTTTTGTAAATTGTAGGTAGACAGGTGATCGGTCTATAATTTTTAGGGTCCGTGGTACTTCCGGTTTTATGGAGCAGATGGGTTACGCCGGTAGTTATAAATTCCGGTAACGACCCAGATTGTAAGGCTGATTGGAATTGCGATGCCAAGCGAACGTGCGAGCTACGTAGCCATTTGAGCCAAAAATTATGCAGTCCGTCCGGGCCTGGGGCCTTCCAATTAGGTAAAGAACGGACTGCATTGGCTACGTCTAGGGGCCCGATGGAGATGGCTTCCATTTCTTTTATTGGTTCGCACATTCGCTCGACATCACCGATCCAATCACCTTCGTAGTGAGTGACTGGCACCGACCAGATATCACGCCAGAATGTTGTCGTGGCGTTATCATCTGGTCGCTGCAATTCACTCACCGGTTCACTGGGTCGCTCCCAGGATCTATAAACCCATCTTTGATCCCTTTGGAACATGGAGTTCTGGGAATATCGATCCACGCGAACCTTATACCTACGTATACGGTTTGCCCATGCATAAATTTTCTGCTTCAGGAAGTCAATGCGCTCTGTGACGTGGGAAATATATTCGCGGGGACTGACATCAGTCCCTGCAAATGCCCGCTTCACAAAGCGCATAACTCTAGGGCGGGTATTACCCTCCCTGAAGCAGCTGAGCTTGCCAATGAGTGCCCTAGCCTCGCTAATACGACGCTCTATCCTGCATTGCCATGCCGGGACGGCGGGTTTTGGACGTGTAGCTGTGTCAGTGTTAAAAACCTTGACACGAGCTACACGACATACCGTAATGGCAGCACAATACAGGATAGAGTGTGTATCAGCAAGGTTATCACTACTGTCAAAGTAAATTGACAGTAGTGAGTCCAAGGTACCCACTAGCGCCCTATTCCCTTTATGCATGGGTAGGCGAGGTATACGAGGTCTAAGGTGGTTCGGCATGGACCGATACACCCGAACTACATCCTCCAAAGTACTCCTCAACAATTCATTGTATTGGTTACTTACATTAATAGGCGCGTTATCTCTATCAACGTCGCTATCGGCGGCAAGCCGTGAAGTAACCGTGGCACTTGCCACAGGCTGGGCCGCCGGCTGCGACGATGCGACAGGAACAACCCGCCTACTCTGCATCTCCGAGCGTAGCCGATCGAGTACGGTATCAGCCAACATGTTACCACGTTGGATGACCCTCACCTGATCCGACAGTCGTTGCGCCGACACGTTGACCGCTGGTTCAAGTGACTGAAACAGAGGCAGCATTCGGTTACGGTACGCAGTGAGGTTAGTTCCCCCCTCTGTAGCCTCATAGTAGGCGCGCATGACGTTTTCATTTATAGAAGACGTCCATCGCATGCGCCGCACTACACCACTGGGAACGAGGACCCTGTTCGGAGCCGGTTGCCCCAAAAGCCCCAAGTGTCCCGGTGGCCGGCCTCTCTGCCGACGTACAGGTGGTGGCGACGTCGGCGGAGAAAAATACTCGTCGCTCTCGCTCGACGCTACTGCAGTCACCGACGTCCTGATGATGGATGCCGGCGATGGCGAGGCGGAGCGGAGCGAGGTGACGGGTCCGGGGGTGTTGATTGTGCGTTAGGTTCATTGACAGTCCGCTGCCGACATAGTCTCCTCGGGTTTCTCCGAGGAGCATCCGTCATGTTGTTTTGTCGGCACTATTTGGAATATTTTGCGGAAATTGTTTAAAAAATAATCCGTATTGGAACATATTAAATTTGGTATTAATTTTACTATTGTATATGTTGTATATCCACAGTATTTAAATAAAATTTGCATTATTTTGTTATAGAGAAAAAAATATATATTGAAGTTGACAGCGGTTGCCATTATTAAATTATTATTATTATTAAGCCTCTTTATTTCCATAATACATATAATTACAATTCAAATGATGTCAACAATAATTTTCATGATTAATAAATTATAAAATAATAATAAAATTGGACATAAAAAAGACAAATAAAGCATGAATTTTTTTGTAAATAACTTTAGCATTATATATTATGGACCTCTCAACGAGTAAAGGCCTCCTCCAATTTTTTCCAAGTTTCTCTATCTGTCGCCTGTGTAAGCCAGTCATTTTCAGTTATCTTGTTTATCTCGTCAATCCATCTTTCCTTTGGTCTTCCTCTGGGTCGTCTAGTGAGTGGTCCTGACCACGTTGTTATTTTTTTAGTCCATTTGTCATCGTTCATACGTGCAATGTGTCCAGCCCACTTCCATTTTAGTTTTTTGCAATAAACTAAAGCATCTATTACATTTGTTGTTTTCCTTATTTCAGTGTTTCGGATTCTGTCTTTTCTTTTAAGGTTAAGGATACTTCGTTCCATCGCTCTTTGACATGTTTGTATTTTTTTCTCAGTGTATTTGTTGAATATCCAGGTTTGTGAAGCGTAAGAAAGGCATGGTAGTATGCAGGTGTCTAGAACCTTTTTCTTGAGTTTTATCGGCATTTTTGATTTGAGTATGTCTTTATTGCTCCAGAATTTATTCCAAGTAAGGTTTATTCGTCTATTTAATTCATCATGGTGTTTCGACTTGGAAAAGGATATCAGTTTGCCTAGATAGATATAGTTATCTACATATTGTAGTATGATATTGTTGACTTTCATTGGTATTTTTGTACTGTTAGTCATGATCTTTGTTTTTGTACTGTTTAGTTCCAGACCAATGTGGCTGCTTACTGTGTGTAGTTCGTTGATCATTTCCTCTAGTTGTAGTGCTGTTTCTGAGAAAATTACAATATCATCCGCAAACCTAAGGTTATTTAGATACTCTCCTCTTATGTTTATGCCCTTACGATGCCAGTTTAGATTTTTCATAATGCTTTGTAGAACTGTTGTGAATATTCTTGGTGATAAAGGGTCTCCCTGTCGAACTCCTCGTTGTATATTTATCTCGGATCCTCTTTTCTCCATTTTGACTCGACTTACACTTTTGTTATATATATCTTTTATGAGATCTATGGTTTCTAAAGGTATATTGCATTCGTGTAGAGCTTTCCACATGCTATTATGGGATATGGAATCGAAAGCTTTTGTGTAATCAATAAAAGCCAGGAATAAAGGGTTATTTCTCTCTTCATATTTTTCTATAATTAGATCTAAGGTGTGTATATGGTCTATAGTTGAAAAATGTTTTCTAAAACCTGCTTGCTCTGGTGGTTGATATTTCTCAGTGTATGATGCGAGGCGTGCATCCAGGCAAGAGGCAAATAGTTTATATATGCTTGGTTGTATGCTGATTGGTCTGTAGTTGCTAATATCTGCTGGGTTTCCTTTTTTATAAATGAGGATTATATCTGATTCCGCCCATTCTTTAGGTATTTTCCTGACTTTTAAGATCTTATTGAACAGAGTTGTAAGAAGTGGTGCAAGTAAGGTTTTGCCTGTTTTTAGAGCTTCACTTGGGATATTATCAGGACCACTACTTTTATCAGTTTTTAAGTTGTCAATTTGTTTAATAATTTCCAGAGTAGAAAATCTGTCGAGAGTGGTAGATACTGTATTAAAGTCTATAATAGTTTCGCTATCTTTGTATTGTGTTAAGTAAAGGTTTTTATAGTAATCTGTGGCTGTTTCTATTATTTTTTTCCTAGAAAAGGATTTGATGTTAGTAGTGTTGTCTTTTAAACATGGAATCCATTGTTTGGCTGTGTTATGCTCCTTGATGCCTTTTTTCAGGCTTCCTGATCTTTTTAAGTGCTTTTCTATTATTTGTATTTTGTGTTCTACTTGTTCTTTGCTTATAAGTTTGTGTATATTCTTATATAAGTAACTACGTTCCTTTTTTTCATCCAATGTTAGGTGTTTTTTTGTCGTTAGTTCTTTTCTTCTTGCTATTAGGTTTTTGATATGTTCTGTGATAATATTACGTTTTCTTGATTTTTCGCTTTTGACATTATTAAGACTTTGGGTTATTAAATGTTTCAGTTTGTTATTGTAGGCTTCAATATCTTCTTTGTCTTCAAATGTTGTTGTATTCATATTCTTTTTTAAAAGTTCGCGATACTGTTCCTCTTCTCTGAATGAGTTTAGTCTGGCGTTTTCTTTTTTATAATTTGTTCTATTCTTGCTGATTTTTGATATGGATATAGTACTTCTTAAAAGTCTGTGATCGCTCGGAAAAGATAGATTACTAATTATTTCGAAATTATTCAAATTTTCTTTATGATTAGTTAATATGTAGTCTATCTGACTTTTTGTTTTCTTTGGCGAGAGCCAACCTTATATTAACATATTGAAAAGTGGAAGAAGTTGTGAAACGCAAGTCCAACAACCGCAAGTCCAGCTTGCCTAACTCATATTCATAAAACAGGTCAAATCTAGGCTGGTAAGGGTCTGCTCACACAGTAAAGCCGGCTATCCGATTATCGCAGGTTTAACGGAAACGGATATGTAGTCATAGAACATAGTACGTGTTTAAGAGACCTTAATTTACAATTATAATTGTATACTTATATACAATTTTAATAAAATTTAGGACAGTTGCCTCTCCCAAAGCGTGCGGGAAATTACGAGTTTTCCTACGAAAAAATAAAAAGCAAGGTTGCAAATAGTCTTATCTTATCTTACCTATACGATATATTTCAACATTTTCTATGTTATAAAAAAGGAGATATCGTATTTTCATAACTGTTTATCGACCTTACGTTCTTTGAAGAACATAAAAATTGCACCGATTAACATATTGGTGGCAATAAGGTCTTTATCTTGGTCTTTACAAGTCGACGTTTTGTTCGTAAAACCGGAGGCGAACAGAAATATACCTGTGCAATAAGTTTTATAAAATTTCTGTAGGTAAGCAATAATAAATATACAAAATGTCATGAATGTATGACACCATGCAATATTTCATAATAATCATGTTTAACATTAGTATTTCAATGCAAAGTAGCAAATGTACTGAGTATTATTATATTTTTAAGTAAATAGTTACTGCTCACTCACCGTGAAACTCAATATTTGAAATAGTGATGATCGGCACTTTACAAGCAGGCGTTAAGATTTCTCTCATGATACACACAATCAATTGTACCATCTCAATTAATTACGATCTCATCCCAACGCGTATAGTTACTCCATGTAACATTGTCACAAAGCATGCCGCTCGAGGTATATGGCCGTTTACTTAATCGACCACTTGAACTCAATCATGACACATGCCCGTATTCATAGTATTGACTAGAGAACCTATATTAAACTCACAAAGAATTATACTACTACAAAATATGATTATAAATGTAAATATATCGCCAGACAACACATACTCATCGTACGATCCCAAACTAAGCAAAGCTTGTACTCTGGGTACTGTACAATGGACTGGGGGTGATCACAGTTACACCTAGACCAGGGCAAATTACGAAAAGGCCGTCTCCTAAATTTGCCACTGGCGGGAATTGAACCCGCAACCGTCTGCTTCAGTAAGCCAAGTGGCCTTCGCTTAAACTACTAGACCAAGCCGTCATAAAATGATACTAAACTAAGCAACGCTTGTACTTTAAGTACCATAACGAGAGGTGAAAGACTATTTGACTTAAACGCCACTTTTAGGCGATATTGACATATATACATGTTTGGAATCAGCATGTTTTTCTGCGTCGAATGAGTATGATCTTCTGTTAAGAAAAATAATGTCTCTTATGTCAAATAGTCTTTCACCCCTCGATATGGTGAACTCTTGACATTCCTGAAATTTGACTTTCATGGGAATTGAACACGCAATGACCTAGAGTTATAAGCTGTGCAGCCATTATACACAGCCGTTATTCTAATAGTTCTAGCTATTCTGTTAGAAGAATAGTAACAAGATGAATGTCCCTACTATAAATGTGAATCCGGCTAGCCGTCGCCGCGGCTGGGCGGGCAACGGCGCGCGCGCCGCCAGTGCTACCGGGCCGAGTACGCCGCGCACACGTCGCGACCCCATACACGCAAACAAACAGACAAGCAGACATGACGAGTAGTGCAAAGTTCGCGTACTTGCTGGCTTGCGTTGCATACGGTAAGAACATATATAATATTTACTTATGATAATTCAAAAGTCTAATCAAACCTAATTCCTAAACATAATTAAGGATAAGAAATTAAGAATCAGTCCTTGGTATTTTGTTATTAGAATGCTTTAGTTTAAAGGACAATTTCTAAAAGTACTAACAAAATAAGGTATCTGCCGAACAAATGATTAGTAACATAGTATCATTATTAGTTTGTGATTATGTAAAATAGATGACCAATGTGTTTATTATTAAATCATCGTCCAGCCAGGGAAACTGGATTAGCTATTACGCTATAACTAGGTGCAGCAATATTAGGATTTCACGAAAAAAAAAAGAAGTAGCGAGTGACCAAACTTGACAGACTTGTTTTGATTCGTTACATATATATGCTAATGTCGACACATGTAATATGAAGATAGACTGTTACCTAGTTGTAATATGTTAAATATTACAAAGGTAATTGGATTACACCAGTTTGTACTATATGCTTCAGAATGGTATTACCATTATATACTCGTCTGCAACCCCTGTCATGTATAGTATATGAAATCATTTTAAGATGATAGCCTATTGAAAACTCGTTTTTATTGCTTCCACCAAATTAAAACATTAAAAGATTTCTATGTTCAGCATTCGTTCAGCTCTAGTCACCTTCATACCTTCTGCTTAGTTAATTATTAGATCAAAGGCAGTTTAAATGTTATAGCTGATTTTAGAGCTGTATATTAAGCAAAACTTATTACATCGAAAATATGTGTGACTTCACAAATTCGTTAAGAATAAGCAAGAGAACCTTTAGTTTTTTGGTTTAGTAAACCCATTCTGAATTATATTTTGCATACATATATTTATAACTGTACTGTATTTAGAAACAAGATACATACTTTAAGTAATTTATTTTGGATAATGACATGGAATGCAATGAATATTCATGTATTTACTATTAGTTAATACAACCGTGATAAAACAAAGAGAACAAAACGATTTAAAGTTACAGTGTGGTAGAGTTTAAGTTTCACTCTTCAAATAGAGTCTTGAAAGTATAAACTTCGGTCAATTAAGTCGAGAAAATTAAATATATTCGTATTGAAAAACACAGGTATACACAACATGCGGAACTCTATGGTTCAGTTGAAATATTACGCAAGCGGTCTCTATGTCACGTCGAGGTTATTGTTTACGCAAGCCTTTACTGTACACTTAAGCTCTTGGTATATCGTTTTTGAATTCTGAACACACATTCTCATTACAGAACGAAATAATATTTTTATTTTCACAAAAAACGAGTCTTTAAAAACGTGTAGTTACCAAACATTAAAAGTGCCTGTAAGATTTTAACTAACTGACGCTATCAATGCTATTTCAGTTGGCACGATACATATCATATTGAATTGCATTACGAGTTCATTATGAACATTAATGAATACATACTAATATTAAGAGGAAAGATTTGTATTTTTGTCTGTTTGTATTTTTGTATGTACCGAATTAACTTAAAAAATATTTCAAAATTTATTTTACTGTTAGAACAGCTACATTATCACTGAGTAACATAGGCTATATTATAAACCCGTGCGAAGCCGGGATGGACCGCTAGTGCTTTATAAGATGGCAGTGGGTAGCCCTTGCCCACCAATGGGACATTCAAAAGGCTATTAAAAAAAAAACAAAATTAACACTACTATAATAACTCTTATATAGTACTTATACTATTCATGTTTACTTCCATTTGTAGTGTTAAAATTCTAATCAAACATTAAGGTCGTTCCAATTTTATAAAATTCCAACGAAAAATCGATTATATCGTTTAGTGTTGTGTATAATTGTTTTAAATAGAGCTGTTTCCTGCAGCGGCGGTTACCCAACCAATTGGAAAGGGAGCCGGAATTGAGACCATTTGTGTGCGAACCTCAAGGCCCACACTTGCCGGCCGTCCGAGCGACATTTAAAAAAATAATGAATTATTTGGGCCGGTCCGACCAGTGATTTATGTCGTTGTGAAACAGATAATGATTATTACTGATATGTGTTATGACAATCTGTAAATTAGTGTGCGAGATGATTGGTCTGAGCCACTGAAATGTAGAGTTTAATTACTAAAATAATTATGAAATGCTATTACCGAACTAATTAAATAGTTTAAAAGAAAGCTCTACTTGAACTCCACTTATCTTATTTACTAGCTACTTATTTTATACTACTTATAAAACAACGGCCATTTAATCGGGAGATAAAAAAATTATGTCACGTTATCCGCGATCACAGAGTTTGAAATTGTATAACGTGCGCCAGCGCCGCTAAAAACATCGCACATACAAAAGAGTTCAACGCGCGTCGCTTGCATAATTCATTGTGCTGATAATATCAAGGATTGTAAACACCTGACTTTAGGTTTATAAAATATAATCGTAAATGGTAATAAAACACTTGGTATTTTTTTATGGTTTTGCTTGTCAAGTCATTCGTTTGTCACATGAATTTTAAAAGGTTTTGTAAAAAATCTCACAAAATTGTTGCAACCAAAACTTGGCACACTCGGATATTGTTGTTAATTTCAAGTCGTTGTTTAAATAAAAATGAGTGTACAAATAAGATGAAATGTCAATAAGCGTAAGTGCCGACAACGGCCTTATGAAACATGATAAAGTTTAATCAAACAATTTATTTGCGTAATGATATTTATCGGGAATTGAACACAATCAAGGTAAAGTTATCAACAATATTAAATTATTCTGTGAAGCGGCAAATATCTTAAACAATTTCAACATTCTGCATTTCTAGTCTATAGCTAAGATCTACAAGCAAAAAAATAGCAAAAGTGCTATATGCTATTTTGTGCGATATAAGGCGGTAGAATCAGACTATTTGTAAGTATTTTTTGGTCTATACGAATAAAAAACAAAAGATTTTGATTTTACGCTTTGATTGCGAAGTGTGTGTGCGGTTCATTTGGCTATCAACATTCTTGATTATAGTTTTGTTTCTCAAATATTGTGTTAAGCTTACTATATGGACTGTTTACAGTGATATAAATTAACAACACGAGCGCTAAGTAAACGGGATCAACCTTGTGTCACATACAAGTTATTTTTTACGCCCGCCTAATTAAAAATTATATTTTATGTCTGTTTGATTGCGTAATATTTTTATTGTTTGCTAACTTTACAAAATAATTGTTACATACACTTATAATAAAGTAATTTCTTATATAAGATTTGTATATTGCATGAGTTACAAAAGCGTAGCATTATTGTTACATATTTAGGTTATTGTTCATTTTGAAATGTGACAAAATAATTTATTTGAATTACAAAAAGCAGTGGTAGCCTCGTGGGCAAGAACTTAAGGGCCAGCCTTGAACTTAAGGGGTGCAAGTTCAAATCCCGGGCCAACCTCTGTGTTAATTTTCATGTGCGAATGACATGTTCAATAATGATTAAGGAAAACATCATAAGGAAACTTGCACGTCTATAGAAAGGCGTGTGAAGTTCACCAACCCGCACTGGGCCAGCGTGGGGGTTCTCCCTCGTATTGAGGGGGAATGTGCCCGGTATAATGGCAATAGGCTCGCCCCCTATTACATTGGGACCAAAATACATCGGCAAAGTGTGGGCGCACTGCAGTGCCCCACTGCCTACCCCTTCGGGGAATACAGGCGTTATTATGATGATGTATGTATCGTAAATACACATCCAAATTAAAAAAAAAAGAGCAATTCACAACAGTGTATTAGAATACTTTTATGATGAAAAAAGCTTCTTAGAATGGTTTGTGTTTTGATTTAAATTTCTATAAATTTAGGAGCAAGGTAATATCTATGAAGGTAGTTGGAAATATCTATAATATCTTTGGGTGACAGGAAAAACTCACTAAGTACAAAAAATAGGAAATATGTTTTTTACAATAAGTACCTTGAAATATCAACAAGTCATCATATCCACAAGTTCATTAGTGTACAGAATTCCAAGAAGCATAAATCACTAAATCACATAAAGAAAACGGTTAAAATTCAAATTACTACATTTTTTGTTACTTAATGAGTTTTTCCTGTCACCCGACAATATATTTATTTTTAATACAATACAATCTCATCTAATACGCCACGTGTATGAACTTAGCAGTTACATTCTATAACGAATTACAACAACACAACAAAATTAAGTCCTGAAAAAACTTCATTAGATAACCAACCTGATGTAAGCAATTATAATATTAGGACAACTTCAAAAAATGGTAAAAAAACAAGTGCGGATCGGTTACGTTTGTAACAGTTGGGTGCAACGACGCGCGTCAACGCCACGCTAACGCCGCGTTACGCAACGATCATTCTCGCATCTTCTTGTCGCCAATAAATTAACATCTGTTACGTTCTATTGGGAGGACTACACTTTTCTTTCTTGAATTGGTGTTTTACACGCATTCCGTATGAAAAATAATTGCGTCCATAAAAAGGTTTGTATCTTAAAAAACAGGACACATTTGCTTTCACGTTACAATTTAGTTATATTTTCAAGCACTGTTACTGTTACTGTGCTCTTGCCTTAAACAAAATTAAAAAAGGGTAGACTTCTTGTAGACATTGGGTGACAGTTGCTCGAATTTGTGCGACTTCTGGCCATATACATTCAGTCAAAATTGGGTCACTGACTTTATACGTAGCCAAAAAATAGTGAAACATTTATTAAACTAATTAATATGTCCATTAATATATTACAAAGTAAATTGATCCTTCAAGATTAAACAATAGAATCTATTTATCTTGATAATGTGTCAGAACTAATCTGATATTCAACACCCACTCAACATCATGACGTCCTCTCCAATTAGGTCCTTCATTGAATAGATAATCGATACATGATGAAAGATTCTATGATAACTTTATGAGCAAGGCATAATGAATTAACGGCGGAAATAGATTTGCCTTACCAAGGATAAAAAGCAATCATCCCCATATTATTTTGAGTACAACTGACCTTTTAGGTACTTAGAATTTCTTGGGTTGTCCACCATCTTTATCAGATTCATGGTAAAATTTTGTTTATAATGTTTATTTATAGAATTTGTCCTTACTCTCAAATACTTAATAATAGCAAAATACCTGCTAATCGTGGGTGCAGTCTATTCCTCATTGTATTCCTTGAAAATAATTTATAATTCCATTAATTTCTCAAAAAAATGAAGTTACAAGTAATGGTGAAAACGGAAATTAGAACCAATGGTATTTGGGAAAGGACATTCTAAGGTTGTTTCAATAGTGTTAATTATTCATTCCAGGAAAGAAAACCCTTTACACTACAAACGTAAGGTACGGAATACGTGATAAGGTTTCGATTTTCTATCCATTCGATAATAGGATTGCGCGAGCGCGGAAGACTCGGTGAAACCGGCTCGCCACGACTGTCTCCGTCTCGTTGCATAACGAGGAAACTGTTTGACATATTCCGTGGCATTCGTTTAAGATGCATCTGACTCACCTTTTTAAACGAGAGATAGACCTTGGTATAGACAAAGGTAGAGTGTCAGTTTGAGGATTGTAGGTAAAGTCTTTGTCATGTAAAGTTACCAACTATAACACGTACAAAATTAAATAATTAACCTTCATAGCAACACCTGACAAATAACTTCTTATTCAATTATTTACGATGTATTTGAAGAATTGGTTAATTACCGGATACTGATCATATTAAAACAACTAAGAATGTTAACGACACACCAATATTATAAAAAAGTATAACAAAAAGCTGGCATTTAAATAATATTATAGAAAAACTGAGCCGTCGCGGGACGCCTGGCAGATCTGATAACATAAAACATAAACGTCGTAGCGGCGAGTGAGCGGAGTCAGCCGGTGGGCGGAGTCTAAGCGGCGGAAAGAACCAAGGAGCCACGAAGCTGCTCGAAGTTTTAGGATCACGGCATCGCGGCATTAACAGTCGCTGTCAGTCGCCAAGCGCGCAATTAGATGTTTCACATCAAAAAACTCACATAATTATATATATTATTTTATACATACGAGTAATCTACATACGAGCGTTGTTTCATTGTCCAATCTAACGTGTGTTGAGTATCGGATCTAATCTGTTTTATCGACGAGGCCCGCGACCGCGGCGCGCGCGCAAGGCTAGCCACTCATGACTACTTTCGCCTTTTAGCCGTCCGGCGCGCTAAAATGTTACATATCACACATTTTATTTTGTTTATCACTTTGGTATCATATTCAAAAGCCGATAAACAGTATTATCTGATGCCCAAAGTAGATTTTTCTTTGTCTCAAATAAATAATAGGATGGCTGTCCTAATCTTGCCTCACTGACCTTTAAACTTCGTGTTTCCATTTCAATACGTCTCCGAGAAAAATTTCTGTATATGTGCTGTGATGTTGCCTAAGCATATGGAAGTACCAAGGGTCACCTTTTCCTCTTAACCCCCGAAATTAAGTTAAACAACAGAATAATTGAGAACCTACTCTGTTTTTTAAGTCGCCATTTTGTTTTTCGTTTGATGTTCGGAATTTAAAAATAAATCAACATGAATACATAAAGGTTGAATTGAGAACCTCCTGTTCTTTTAAATTACATGCTACTGCCCATTTTAGAGGCCCATATATACACTATCGGTTAGTAACTCCATTTAAAACCAACAGCAAGGTCGCGGAAAGTATAACGCAGCAATTACCGACTTCTTTTATAAGCCGTTTAAATAGTGTTATTAGTATTCAGCAGTGGTTCAACTGGATGCAAACAACCTTTGAATTTTTAGTGTTGCTTGTCAAAATGTGACATTACAATGGCAGACGGATTTATTTTTTATTGGTAATGGCGGAAATACTTTGAGCATGATTCAATGGAAATACACAATTTTTAAAAAAACGTATGCAGATTCACACGAGAACAATATTTTAGTACTTAACTATATTTTTTTAATAAAAATTGACGGAAACATTTTTCAAAATAAATAATTCACTCTGATTTGGCGCTGACTATAATGGAAAAGATTAGAAGTAATTTGGTTCTAGAAAAATTAAATAGGGATGTACCTATATTCTTTCAAGATGCCCCTCATACAATGAATCTTTAGTGCTGGACGCAAAAGTAAAAGTCATCGAGGTTGTTGCTTCGTTAGCACGATGTTGCTTCACTCAATAGTCTATTCATCTTGAAAATAAACACTAAGTCACGGTGAGAACAAACAAGAGAATAGGTAAGACTATAGACATAGCAGCTTAAGATATAATTGCCGCTACACTACAGCTTGTACGAATATTATAGAAGCGGTATGACGAGTAAAATATTAACGCTATTGAAATCTCTATAGACAAATAAAACTACCCATTTGTCTCAAGACGTGTGACATATCGCCAGAATAGAAAAAGTACCTTGAAACTACCTTATTTTAAGTGTCAAATATTTACAAAGGATTTAGTGGGTTCAATGCACTGTGTCAGGTAGAAATTATAAATTCTCTTACACAATCCCCATACAAATATCTAGTTTCTAGCTTATAATTTAGTGTTCTAAAGTGGTCTAATGTTGCTAAATCAACGTTAGTACTTACTAAATGAAAGGATTTTGCTAGAGGTCTGGTAAAGTCGTTCCGTTCGGTTTTGAAATAAGGATTGCGGCCACCGGTACCAGCTCGCTGACAGCATATACCGCCTTAACAGTTAGTTAAGCAACGTTGTCACAGATAATACAAAGTTAAACTAATTGGTCATCGTTTTCTTAATAGATGTTTTGTTTCGAGACTAAGTAGTTCTGCTTATTTGAAAAGTTTTGAATAATACATGATATTGCTTTTTTAAATTGGCAGCGGATGGGATTTATGTCGACTGTCATGAAAAAAATCAAAAGGAACTCTCTTCTTCTTGTTCCTTTATGAAATGAATGAAAGGATTTTTTATGGAAAATACATGGAATGACTTCACCTGTAGTTAGTAGGTATTTTAACCAGTGCCAAGTAATTAATAGCGAGAGCAAACTCAATAAATACACATTATAAATACAAATGGATGATGAATGTGATAAAGATGGCGGATCTATCTCTAAAAGGTACTCACATAAAAAGGTTACGCTCTAAACAAAGTAATTTGTTAAATCGGATAAGTACGTTTAGTAAGGTTAAATTAATATTCAAACCTCTACTCCTTTATCGTTCAGCAGTTGGTTAATGTAGCGAGTCAACCCTACCACAAAGTACGAACACTTATAATCTGACTCGTAATATTTTAATTATATTCTAATTGCAGCTACTTAACCTCAAGCCTTAGTTTCCCAACTTCACGCTTGAAAGACCATCAGTGCAGTATACACGCAGTTATTACTAAGAAAGCGCAACCTTTGGCTGTGCAACCCTTAATCGTTGACTAATGATGTGGACTTTGCTGCATTACATTAAGGCACATAATGGTGCAAAATTTGTGTACACTAAAATAATGTAACAAATGCCCGTTTTCATTTAAATTAAGGCAGTTGGCACTAGACTCTAGGCAACTGCTTAATAATTAGGCATCACGACACATAGTCTAGTGTTAGTGAAAAAATATATTAGTGTATTTTCATACTTCTAATGGTCGTGATGAATGAACAAGAAATCAATATTTATATGGATGGACATCGAATTTAATTTTGACATAGTTTCTGTATATAGAAAGAAAGAAAGAAAAAACCATTATTCGACACAGACGCAAGCAAAGCACACAGAGTATTCTCTGTGTGCTTTGTTTACGTCTGTGTCTGTAAAACTTATAAAATACACAGAAAAGGAAAGTTTATCAAGTTTGGAGAAATTGGTCGTATAGAAACTACTGATACAAGAGTAAGTACTACCCGCGACTTCGTCCACGTGGACTTTGAATGTTCAATATCGTTCTAAATTATTCTGATGCATAAACAATAATATTGTATAGTTTCATCAATATCCGTTCAGTCGTTTTTGCGTGAAAGAGTAATAAACACCCATCCTCCATCCTCACAAACTTTAACATTTATCATATTAGTAGGATCAACACGTATTGAGTTTGACGCGAAACACGATTACCAATGTTCAATGATACCGACGTGGTGAATTTGATAAACTGATTTTCGTAATAATAATTGCCCTTTGCAATACTGATTAAATTAAAAAGCAGTGGTAGCCGAGTGGTCGAACGCACGCTTTGCAATCAAAGTGCGCAGGTTCTATCCCCGGCTCGCACCTCTGGGTTCCATGTGCGAATCTCATTTTCATCTGAGATTATCACTTGCTAAGAAACGGTGACGGAAAACATCGTGAGGAAACCTGTGTGCCCGGTATAATGGCAATAGGCTCGCCCCCTATTACATTGGGACCAAAATACATCGGCGAAGTGTGGGCGCACTGCAGTGCACCTCTGCCTACCCCTTCGGGGAATACAGGCGTGATGATTAAAATTTACGTTGGATGAAAAATGTGTTGAAACTAAAATGTATCCTATCTCTTGTTTCAGCGAGTGCCGGCATATTATTGGAGCATGCGCCGGCCTGCCCAGAGCAGTATGGAGTTCAGGTGTGTATATACCTCTATACCATACAATATACAAGTTTTAGGAAGTTCCGTCTTTTCAGTCCTCATATGTCAACATGTTTGAACCGTTACCTATAAAAACTGATACAAAAGTTACCAATTTCATCATTTAGTCCCGTGGAACATAGCTAGGTATATTAATTAGAAGTTAATCAAGTCAATTTTCTATTTTATATACTTTTATATATTACCTATTTATGTATGAGATTTTATTTCTTTATACACTTTTCATTTAATAATGATATGGTATGGACAAATTCTGCCACTCAATTTTAACCACTAATCCGATATGATAAAGTTCTAATTATATTCACAGGCATACGCCCACCCAGAGCTATGTGACCAGTTCTTCCTGTGCACGAATGGCACGCTGACGGTAGAGACATGTGAGAACGGGCTGCTGTTTGACGGCAAAGGTGCGGTACATAACCATTGCAACTACCACTGGGCCGTTGACTGCGGACACAGGAAAGCTGAAGGTAAGTTGACGATGATGCTAAAATCATCTATCATCATCATTATACTTTAGGAGCAGAATATTTTTACTTATATAAGTAAGCTTTACAAAATAGGAAACAAATGAGTGTTTGCTAGTCAAAAATAGTCATATAATAATGCTATGACTAATCTTAAGCAGCAATGATTACCACTTGCTAAACGGTGAAGGAAAACATCGTGAGGAAACCAGCACGTCTATAGAAAGGGGTGTGAAGTTCACCAACCCGCACTGGGCCAGCGTGGTGGACTAGGGCCCAAATCTCCCTCGTATTGAGGGGGAATGTGCCCGGTATAATGGCAATAGGCTCGCCCCCTATTACATTGGAACCAAAATACATCGGCGAAGTGTGGGCGCACTACAGTGCAACTCTGCCTACCCCTTCGGGGAATACAAGCGTGATGATGTATTTTTATACATTGTAATTATGGACACAGATCTGCAAATTTCAGTGACGACGATTATCTTTATTGTTTGTATGATATTCACAATATATTTCTTCATCATTTAAACTTCTCTAGTTTTCAAACATTGCATCCAATTTATGATTTAATAAATAACATTATTGGGTATAAATAGAATACCTTGGATTCCAGAATTTAAAGATCTAATAAAGAACCTATCTTGTATTATCTATACATTTCTTGTCTGATCATAGATATTTATTTATAACGTTAAATAATATCAGTCGTATTTTTGTTTATACATTAAAAACCTAAGCGGGCTTCCTGTTTATCTCCCCAACATAAATTTGGTTCTTCGATCTGGTAGATATTTATATTTATTTATATTCCAGTGGTTCCACTGTCAACCCCTGGCTGCGAGTACCAGTTCGGCATCTACCCGGACAGCAGTGAGTGCTCCACGAGCTACGTCAAGTGCGCGTACGGCATCCCCGAGCAGGAGCCGTGCACGCCTGGCCTTGTGTACGACGAACGTACCCATGGCTGCAACTGGCCCGATCTGCTGCAGCCCTTCTGCAACCCGGAAGGTAACGTACTACAGATTTTCGGTATTTGTCGTTACACGGAATATAGTTATTGATAGCAATAACTATACTCTACTGTAGGGTAGAGTCTATACTCTAATAGGCTAATTTTGAATTTTGTAGGTAATTTTGAAGATTCTAAAAACATACATAGGTAGAGTATAGACTCTACTTGTATATGTTTCTAGAATATTCGAAAGTCAACTAATTTAAAATCATAATATGTGGTTTACAAGTGACCACAGTTCTTCAAATGAATAATGAGTAAAACAAAAATAACGTATTTGTAATTTCAAGTAACAAAATTTAACATTCAACCTGGTATTAGCCAAAAGACTTCGATTCTTTTAACATTGTTTTGAAAATAAAGATAAATCGGGTATCGATTCAGAAAAACATAAACTACGGCTAAACTTTATTTGACAGCACTTTATTTGCCTTCTTGCTCATACATTACTACCACGAAAAGGACGGCATTATGCCAGTTTGATCAAATGACCATCATCTATTATTAATAACCTACCATAATATTATGTGTAATCATTTTATTCCCACAGCTGTCATTGGCTTCAAGTGCCCAACCAAGGTGCCAGCTAACACGCAGTCTGCCAAGTTCTGGCCCTTCCCTCGATTCCCTGTCCCCGGGGACTGTCACAGGCTGATCACGTGCGTCGAGGGTCAGCCTCGTCTCATCAGCTGCGGCGAAGGCAAAGTCTTCGATGACCAAAACCTGACTTGTGAAGACCCAGAACTGGTCCCACACTGCGGACACGCGTAATTTGATCGAGAAGTGGTATCATAAGACGAAAACGACAGTAACTATCATATTATATTTTTGCTCAAATAAACATCAGCTTATTGAGTTGGTGCAATATTTGGCCATCTTTTCAAAACCATAATTCTTGTAGAGTCATGGTTGTCAACTAAAAGGCTTAAATAAGGCTTAAATATACATTGCAAATAAGTTTACATTAATAACTTTGTGAGCGAACAACATTTTTCGTGACGGGTTGGTAGACCTCTATTTTTAAAAACCAAATTCTTGCACTTTAAACGCTTAGTTTGAATAACAGCAACAACGTTTTCGTCTTGTGATACAATTAATATTTTATATTAATCTAGTTTCACTGAATAATTGGAATTTATTTCCACCGAATCCTATTTATTCCTTATAATAATCTCTTTGTAATTTTCATCAATCCCTTTGAAACGAACTAACTGCCAAATACCGACGATTCGTGAGTGATATTAGTTACCATAGAAATATGTATACATACTGTAGAATTATCAAATTATGTATTTTTCATTTAGATATTTTGTTTATGTAAATATTAACTGCTGATGGAAATGTAAATATGAAGATATGCGAGAGAACAAATATATTAAATTAAACAAATTAAACGCTGTTATATTTAAAAAGTTATCTTATTCTTCATCTTAATGTACCCTTGCCCTAGTCTAAAGATATAACCAAAATCCTGGAGTACATAAAACCTCAGTCAAAAAGTGCTCAGTTTTGAGAGCATATAGTTGGTATCTAGTTATAGTAATTAGCTACCATAATGTTTTATTGCTAAACGGTTATGGGACTTAGCTCATTCTAATAAGATTCATTTTTGGTAGACCTTCTGTAAGCTCTTCAATAAAAAATACATCCAGAGTAAATCTATTTAATTGTAACCGTCTATCTAGACAGTAAAAGCCTCTCATTTTTGTAGATTACAGGAATGGAAAAATTCACCATAGTGTAAAGCAACCAATGTTTTTTTTTCATTCAACGACAGTTTATTCTCATGATTTTACTGAAGGCCGTTCTTCTCACTGGTCTCCCGCCACTGGCAAATTTCAGAAATAGACTTTTCGGACTGATATGACCCCTACTTCATTGTACGATACTCACAGTACTAGTTTTGTTTGAGATTATTTAATATAAATGATCGAGAGAATCGAAAGTAACTATGCGCAGTACTATTTATCGTAATGTAAATCAGAATAAAACATCAGATTATATCCTTATAATTACTTTATTAACCTAAACTACATTGTCTATTCTTCGGCGGACTCTAAGACTTTGCCTTTGCTGGGCCTTTGCGGCTTGCGACGAGAGGACGAGTAGCCAGGCTTCGGCTTCGGAGTGGGGGGGTGCTCCAGCGCGTCCAGCTCGGCATCGGTCAGCTGACCCTTGTACCAGTCGGCGCTAGAAGATAAAAAACATTGAATGCTTATAAACTAGTCCACATCTTAGCTTCTTTGGTTCAATGAGAGTCAAACCTCTGTGCTATTTGTAAAAAGCTTGGTCTAGTAGTTTGGGCGTAGGCAGCTCGACTCAACGATTCGATTCGATTCAACAGCAAAATAGACAAATGGTCTTATTGGCATTTGGCCTGGTCTGCGTGTAACTAATTTCACCCCAGTCTATTGTTTTTATTTGTAATAACACAAATCCATAGTACAAACCAAGCTTAGTTTGGGGTTATACTATGGGTATGTGTTGTCTTGACATTTTTTAATTAACCTGTATTGTCCCACTGCTGGGCAAAGGTCGCAAATTAGGGGATACCCCATTTTCCATCATACATCTCTACCATAAATGGGGGTTTGGACATAAACCTGACACGCTAGACCAGTGCGGTTTAGTGATAATATATTTTATAATAATATGTATAATATTTTTTAAACTGGCGCCTTCAAAACAAGTCTTAAATATAGCATACAATTGTGATAGCATAAGACGACTAATTACGACATAACTGTAGTTATATGATAAAGAGTAGAAACCTTTAACAACGTTACGACCATAGTATTAGCCTCCATACTGCGTAATCATACATCAACTATTTATCTCTATTTTTTTATGAGTATACGTTCTGATAAGACATCCCATATTAGATGTGTCAAAAGGTCATAAACTCAACGAACTTAAAATATGGATACCCACCATTCAGGCACGTTCCTAGACCAGTCGCAGCGCTTAGTGACGTCATCGAAGGCCTGCCCCAGCTTGCAGCCCGACCGCCGAGGGGTGGCGCCGTTGATGCATACGTAGAAGAACTGACAGTCGTCAGGGTCAGCGTACCGGGGGTGGGTCAAACCGAACGTCTCGTTCACTTCCGGGCACTGGAACTTGAACACCTCTGCAGAAAAAGAAATGCTATATTTAAAATGTACTTCAGTTTGTAATGTAATGTAGCATAGTTTGTAATGTACCATACTATTATTCTTTTAAGAAATGGAGTCAATAATAAACTTAACTCAATAAACATCGCCAGACAACACTCATCGTATGATCCGAAACTAACCAAAGCTTGTACTATGGGTAACATGCAGTGCACTGGGGGCGATTCCTATTACACCCAGACGGTAGCAACTTCCAAAAAGGCTATTTTCAAAATTCGCCACTAGGGGGAGTCGAACCCGCAACCACCGGGTTCAAGGTCACAGCACACTTATCAACTCGGAAAGGGATCGTAACCGTACCGCCTTTCGCTTCGCCTTCAACCAGGCGTCAACCTATCGTATGCACGTAACCAAAGCGTATCAGCAGCTCCTCTACGTCAACTCAGCTACGGCTAGGATACCGCGCTTACGGCTCACCGACCGCTGGCGCGGTGGCTCGCGGGAGGGGACAGGGGCAAGGGTGGACGAAGAGACGTGAGATCGGGTACGGAGAGACGTAAGCGCGGGGACGACGAACCGTAAGCGCGGGAACTGCAAGTTGACCACGCACCGCATCGCGGTTCGGAGCCTGTTCAGAGGCGAGGCGATTACGTTACGATTCTGATTAGTGTGGGTTGCAGTATGAAGTTTCATACAAATAATACTGAACGGCTCGAGGCGATACGGTGACGATCCCTTTCCGAGTTGATATGTGTGCTGTGACCCTCAATGTGCCGAACGATCTACGCTCGAACCACTAGACCAATCCGTCCCTTGATATAATAGTTAGAAAAATGAATCCATTTATATTTTAAGAGGAGCCTATTTATGTTACCAAGTTCTACGAAATTCGTACATCTACATCTGAATTTATAAAATCGTCTATATGTTATTCTGATGTTTATAAAATAATCCTGTAAAGTTTCATCAAAATCCGTTCAATAGCTTTTGCGTGAAAGAGTAACAAAAATCCATACATCCATCTATCCATTCTCACCAACATTAACATTTATGATATTAGTAGGATGGTTTTAGTGCAATGTATGTTATTTGTGCTCACCAGCGGCGCCGCAACCCTTCTTCTTGGCCTCATCGGCCCAGGTGCAGATGCCGGTCTTGTCGTTGTACACGAGGCCATCAGGGCAGATGATCATGTTGAACTTGCCGTCCACGCAGTAGTAGAACTTGCCGCACTCCTTGGGATCCTCATGAGAGAAGTAGCCGTTCTGACGCGGGCAGTGAAGCGCGGGGATTGGCGTTTCTATAAGATAAAGATGAGAGATATTACTAGTGCTTTGATTACAAGCCACTTAGCGCACTATGTTTTAGAGATTTCTGGACAGTTTCACCCGTCTAATATTGTGACTGACTTTGACGTCTACGTACGCCAAATAATCTGTGTCATGAATATGGAGGGTATCCCTCATAGTCATGAATCATGATGTACAAGACTATAATATGGCAATACCATAGGTACATTCACCCTTTTATGTTAAAAAAAAACTTTGGACGTCTTTGTGACAAATTTTGGTATCTATACTTTTTAATATCATTCGTCAAAATTATAGAGCAATTACACTATAGAAAGAGCATATTTTAATCAGTATTGTCAATTTTAATTCTTACGCTATTCTTATGAATATGCAGTAACATGGAGATAATATCGGGAACCATCGACCTTTACATAATTTGACATTTTATACGCGACGTCTTCACCATAGCGACAGTAGCTTATCGTTGAAAGGCATAAGATTTATAAGAACCACTTCCTATTATGTAGCTGCGAAACTATAGGTAGGCATTAAAACAAGTAGCGTCACGCTCCGGCCGCCGCCCGCCGCCAGCGCCGGCTACCAAGGCCGCGCTTCCCTTGGAATTGGAAAGTTGTTCGTACACTGTTGACCTACGATATTTATATATAATCTGTATTCTATTGATGTCACAAACAAGTCGTTCCTATTAGATGAAATTAGGGTTAACACTTTGCACATGTTTAATTTATTTAAACTAAAATTTCAAAGTTAGAAAGTCTATAGGTACGTAGGAAGTTTTGGGCATCTACCTAAACTACTTTTTATAAATATTTCACTTTTTACCAAGTGAGCTTCTGTTGTCATGTAGCAAGCTTGTTTTATTATCATTATTTATCTACCAACTCTGACAAAATAATGTTGGTATTTGCATATTGATGGAATAACAACTACAATTAGCATTAGCAAGCGGTTAGATTAAAAGTGACAAAAAAAGGCTTGATAAATAATTTCAGTAACTTCGAGAATACTGTCAACCCTGATAGTTATGTAACATATGTATTGATACAACGAACACGTTTTGCCCATCACTGTTTCGCGAGAAATAGCGTCGTAAATATTAATGTTCCGTCGAGAAAAATCACATTTAAAGTCAATAGATTGTTACGCAGTTCCTATGTTTTAACACTCAAATGTGTACCTACTTTTTTAGTTTATTTAAGATAATTATAATTTTACAGATCTTTTGATTCATTGGAAATGTTGAAATTAATTAAAATATTTAGTTAAAAAAGTCATCCGGTAGATAAGATTTTAGCTCTTATAAACAGTGTCCATATACCATACCTATGATATATCTACCTAGCTACCGTTTCTAGCGTAATATTATATTAATATCTACTGTATAAGTAGTTGACACTTAGATCTTCCTTGAGGTTTCAATTTCAGTGTACAGCTACATAGCTTCCGATGTCAAGTTAGATGTATTTTTTTTTCTATTTTACAACCGAATTTAATTTGTTACATTGGAAAATTCAGATAAGTCGTCGAGGACAATAAAATTGGATGCATTATTACATTTTGTTTAAGACGACATGACATTACCCGTTTTCACTAACACAAGGAAGATGCCTAAATAAATTTTTTCCATTTGCAGTAGTATTAATATTTACGTTTAAATTTAAGGTGTTTTCTAGTGTTAGTAAAAACAGGCTTTAATCACGGGTGCTATACATAAAGAGGAACTTACGAAGCTTAGACCTCTGGGAGCAGTCGAGGTTGAACGGCAGGTCACACTTCTCGTCCTGTTGGCTGTAGTCGTTGAACACCATACCGTCTGGGCACAGTTTCTCAATGATAGCACCATTTCTGAAATTATATAATTATAAAAATATTTCAGAAAATTGTAAAAAATGTAATATAATTATTACAGAAAAACGTGGTATGTACAGCAGGTACTATTTCAAAATGGTAGTTTTTGTTTTTCTCTCATGTTTCAGCGAATCAATATATAATAAAGACAGTTAAATCAATCTCTGTATCTACCCGTTTTAAATATACTTATATGGGTAGACATACATGCTCATCGTCCGATCCCAAACTTAGCAAAGCCTGTACTATGGAAGTCATACAAGGCGGGCGAGGCTAGTTACACGCCCAGACCAGGGCAAATGTCGAAAAGGCCATTTTCGAGATTTTCGGCTTACGGGAACTGAATCTGCAACCACCTTATGTACTGAGTGGCATATGCGCAAATCACTAGATCAAGCTGTTGTCGTCGTTGCATAAGGTATATTTGATTAGCTTTTATATCCACGCACACGTACAAATTAAAATATTATTTCCTCTTTTTAGCATACTTAATAAATTATGATAAGTGTTTTTTGTGTCAACAAAATTATTTCAGTCAAATATCCTTTCTCTGCACCACACCCACTTGTTAAATCAATATTGAGCAAGTCAAGTACATACTCTTACTTGCTTGCGTTTAAAATTCTCAAAATTACCCAAGGTCGGTGAACTAACGAGGAAAACCGAAAACGGAGTATTCGACTCGCAATAAACATGCCAAAGTGATTTATTTGGGTCCAAACCGAACTCTCTTTCTGCAACGTGATTTGGCAATGCATAATTTATCAAATCTTCATGCGCAATGAATTTTAGATTATGTTATTTAGTGACCTGTCGTTTTGTTGGGATCGTTGCGAATCCCATGGCTGGTGATTTACTTTACATTGTATGTACCGTTAGACTTAAAGTAACTGTAATCTAAAGCTCTCACGCGGTAATCGATCATTTTAGATCGAAAATCTTCTATAATAAATAATGTATTATCATTGCAACCGTCTGATGGCTAATTTGAGTTACATGAAAGTGAAACAATTTCTCCGTCAGCCAGTCTTGGTTTCATTTTTAGGGTTCCGTACCGAAAGGGTAAAACGGGAACCCTATTACTGAGACTTCGCTGTCCGTCCGTCCGTCCGTCTGTCACCAGGCTGTATCTCATGAACCGTGATAGCTAGAGACTTTAAATTTTCACAGATGATGTATTTCTTTTCCCGCTATAACAACAAATACTAAAAATCTGAATAAAATAAATATTTAAGGGGGCTCCCATACAATAAACGTGATTTTTTTGCCGTTTTTATAGATAATGGTACGGAACCCTTCGTGCGCGAGTCCGACTCGCACTTGGCCGGTTTTTCATCTATACTAATAATATTATAAAGAGGAATGATTTGTATTTTTGTGTGTAACGGTTACATTTAAAACCGATTTTTAAAATTATTTTGCCGTTAGAAAGCTAAATTATCACTGAGTAACATAGGCTATATTTATTTATCCCAAAATATTAAAAAAAATATCTTTCCGTGCGAAACCGGGACGTAGTAGTTACTAAAATACATAGAAACAAGTCTGTGTGTCTTCATAATGTCTAGGAAGATCAATTTTCTACATTCTGCCTATAGCTCAAAATTGGGTTTTCTCACTGAACGGCCTGTTAGCCAGCGGACAGCAGATTTAGGGTCCTAAAGCTTAAAGTAGTCTAGTTGGCAGAACGCCCCGCCTTGAACGCAAGTGGTTGCAAATTCAAATCCTGGATTCGCATCTCCAGGGTTTTTAGTTCTCACGTGCGAATGTAATTTTCGATAATGATTACCTATTACTTGCTGAACGTGAAGGCAAACGTCGTAAGAAAACCTGCACGTTTATAAAAAGGCGTGTGAAGCCGAATCTCCCAGGGGGGACGTTCTCGGTGTTAATTTTCAATGTACTAGAGCGTATATAGTAAAAACGAATTGATTGAAGTATTACCTGCATTCATAGTACTTGTCACATTGTTCAGCGTCAGCGAAGAATCCGTCTTCAGGACATTCATTGGCGATTTCAGTATCACGGTCTGCGTCTGCGATGGTGTGGGCTGGCGGGTTTGCTGGCTTCCTGCCTCTCGGGCCCGCTGATGATACCGTTACTGAAAAGGAATAAACAAATCATCAATATTATTTTATAACAAAACATCTTAGGTATATATATGCCAGATGTTTACATAATGAATCGAAAGGTTTCATGTACATTGTCATTTGGGGACAGTCACCTTACAAAAATTGCTAACTTACGCATTGTGTAGGCGTTACAAATAAAATACAACGGAAAGAAGGCAATCAAATAGAATACGGCAAGGTTCATTCCATATGTTGCATAGTCAAGATTCAGTTTGAACTCAATTCATTGTTCTATTGGAACACCAATAAAACTATGTAGCTAATAGTATGCTGGTAATTTTTTTTTAATTAAAAGACTTAATGGCATGAGAAAGGAAACGGCAGATTGGCCACAGGGTCAATATCTAAATTCTTTCGTCGGGGCGTTATTTGGTATGACTGACATTGAAATGTTCATGTCGTGATTAGAACGTCAGGGTGCGATCCAGGGGCGCGCCGATATTGGCGGAGGATGGTACACCTTCGGTTATTAGTGGGTATAAGGCGTTCTGCCGGGACTCCCACGTAACCCTGTTGGTTTCTCCGAGTCAGGGCAGGGCAGGGCAAGGTATAAAACAATTTTTGACGTTTAAAAATTTTATGATTAGATGACGCAAATTTAATATTCGTAAAGGTATTTTACTATTCTGAGAATATATACTGACATAAATGTTTTTATTTGTAACGATACTTGACAGTTGTCTTGTCACGTGAGCCAAGTTTCCCGTCGTGTGCGCACGCGCACTTACAAAAGTAGTTCACATTGAGCGGGGTCGTACACTTCCTTAAGTTCAATGCTGCGATTAGTTAGTAGCCTAGCTCATAATAATTTAACTACTAATTTACTTTCGAAATTATTTTAAATATTTTGCATTTATCTACTGTATCAACGTATCAGATAGTTTTAATTAACAATCATTAGCTCGTGCCAAAGTTAATAGTTATAGCTGGAAGGCTATTTTGTTGCAATTTCAATTATTATGTATTAGTTGGATTTTCTAAGCAAATAAATGTTTATTCATTATCATACAGTGTTCAACAATATGCAGACAAGAAATTTAAATTTGTATATAAAATTTAAAAATATAATATTTTATATAAACCCCATGCGCGGTAAATTATTGACTCATCTGCAAACCACATACAATGGCAATATAAAGAACAAAAGTGTGATACAACCTTCTAGCAATTTGAGGCTTTAAACAATTAACATATATAAAGACTCAGATGTTTCTTGCTAAACAAGAATTGAAGCACCCATCGTAAGTCCATCGCCGCCGTAACGCGGCACGCATTGATTGTTTGTTATGTCTCAATTCACGCATACATAACGTGGGTGGTGTGGAGTCCTCATTTTTATACGTCCATGGGCATAAGGTTATTCATTTTATATAAGGTTGATCGAGTGTGTGTACGTAAGTTTTTACCTACTCGCTGTATGGCGTATACGGGGTGTTTCAGGAGTTTGAAATAATACTTTGACATTTGCATCAGTATCGGGTATAAGTACCACTGAATGGTATAAAAATTTGATCGAAATTCGACCATGTTTTTCAACTTTTTCTTCGTTATAAATTTCTATAACTCGTAATATTTCGAGTCCAATGCAAAATTTTCATGTTCTGTTTTTTGAAAATTTGCCCCTCTTAGATTATGGATGTACCGAATGGCCAAAACACGATATCTGTGACAAATATTTAAAGGTCTATAACTCAGAAACTATGATAGTTAGGTATAAACTGTCTTCACTAACCATCCACATATAAGCTACCGTTTATATACCCAAAGTATTATTTCGGACTTCTGAAACACCCATTCACATAACTATTTAAGGCCAACAGAATTTTTGAGAAGAGAACTTAAATCATATAAAATTGCGACAACCCATCTTCATTCTGGTGTCGTAAGACCGGTACATAAAAATTAATTTGACTAGAGACGAGAACCTTGAAAATAAATAGTTAAAGAGTGAAAAGTCACGGTCAAATGTTTTATGTACAGACAATTTTCTGTGAAATTTATTAATATAAGAATAAGTTTTTATAACAATTAGTCGGACTACTTATTTGTGAATTCAGTATTTGAATTACTGGTAGTTTCATTAAGTAACTGCGAACTGGTTTCGTTAATGTTATGCCTGAATTGTGCTGTGTGGAAATAATTATGAATTGCTACACAGAAATATTGAAAAGGTATTTCTCTATAATACGTATGCCCTACGCAAAGCTGTTTTGTAAGCATAAATTGCTTGCTATTATTAAAGTAGTATTTTTAATGATACGCCCCGCACAAATTAGCGAATTAACTGGTAATAGCCACATACATAAACAATGACAATTCATTGAAAAATGTACTACTTCTATGAGTTAATACAGTCCATTTTGGTTTTGGCAAAAACTGATCGTGCGCGTTTTGACCGTATGGACGTAAGTTTTATCTCTTTCAACTGTCAGATTTGTCGCGAAAATGACGTCACTTCGAGCTTTTAGTACTGGAAAGGTGTGACGTTATTTTCTCGATCAATCTGACAGTTGAAAGAGATAAAACTTATGTCTAAGCCTACTGGTCGATGCAGGGATCTAACTGCAGGGATTCGCATGACGGAGCAATATTCTTAGCAAGTCGAGAGTTAGTCCATTGGCACCAAAGTACACTGGCAAGGTGTGAGCACCTCTGCCTATTCGGTCGCAGAATGCAGGTGTGATGATATATTATCACTTCCTACCTAGCTAATAAACAGTCTGTTTGCAATGGTTATTTCTAAAAAGTTGTGTAAAAATTTAGCGTTGATTTCACCGTTACCTAACCACGCGTAACGTTTTGCCCAAACTCAGTGTGTCAAAACACAATTAGTGCTTTACATTACCGGTGACCTTCGCTTTTGTGTATTTGTATGTATTTAGGACTAAGTGCCAGTGAGATGATTTCTATTTGCTGTCGTATGACTATTGTTTCTTCACACAAAAGTTTCATTTAATGTTCGATTGTTGTCTACCATTAACAGTTGCCTTAGATTTTATGTAAATTATGTTATCAATTGTCTATTCATACTGTTCAATGAAATGCAGGTATGGTATAACATTATCATTTCTAAAGTGTCTTTTTCGATTCTCCTAAAAATTCTTCATACTTACCAAGTCTATTTGTTAAAAAAGTTATTGAATACAACAACACCTAGTTAAACACACTTCGTATTACCATTATGTATGTAGGTACTGTTGTTAAGTGGGTTGAAGTCCCGCTGTCTTTCCGTTGTTCTGGGGTTCACATTGTCAAAGTAACCAGTGTTGCTCTCGTGTTTTGAATAAAAATACAATTTTCCCGTTAACTATTTGAAATTGTTGGCACCCAAATTACAATATGCTTGTTCTACTATTAAATGGAATGTTTTATCTATCTGTAGCAGAACCAAAGAGTTGAGGGACTCAAACAGAATCTATACAAACATAATCCTGATATTCAAGTATATAAACTGAAAGCTTCAAAGTCCGAAAAAGTGCATTTTTTATTTAACATATAGAATTCCACAGCTATTTCTTGTTTTAAGAGCAAGTAAAATGGGTACTCGCATTTCTTAACCTCAGTATCCATACACTATATTATGGTTATTAGCTAATACCAAAGTATATAATGACATAATATGCAATATTAAAACTATATCTTCTAGAAGAATAGTACTTTCTCTTTTTGTAGAAGCGAGCGCGTTGATGTCTTTTCTTCGCAGACGTAACTCGTAGACGTTACCATTCTAAATTGTTGACACCATGAATGTTTTGTTTGTTTCTATTGCTATCGAAGGTAGAATATAAGAAATATGTTTACGATAGAATTTGAAAAATAATAAAAATTTGATAGAACCATATGATTACTTGAGAATTAGGACTTATGTGATGATAAAAATTACCATTGATTAAGATACCCGCTAAACCTAAAAACTCAGTGGCATACTTTCAAGTGTGTCCAATACCAAGTACATAATACTTATCTTCAAGACTTCTTGTAACCTCTTTTAAGACTCAGTCTCTAGCTAGAGTACATAACGTTATTATTAGGTCCACAGCAGGTAGATTTGTCAAAAAACGTGCCACATTAATTAAACATTTTGTTTTATAAATTACTACCAATCAAAAGTCAATAAAAGCCTTTGTAGCATTCAAATTAGACAGGAATGATTCCTGACATCAAGGCTAACCGGTACCTGACACCTATCAAGTATGCATTACAATTATTAAAAGGTTAACAAAATAGGTCGTTCCGCATGAGTGTAAAAATATACGATTTGTATATTTTGGGATATTTTTGGCGATACTCCGTATTAACTATAGCAGGCCATACTTCGTCTCAAGCAAGATACTATTACTATGTTTTAAGTATACAAAGGTCGTAGATTAATAATTAATGTATGAATATCAGTTTCTTATATTTGCAATGAAATACTCACCGACTAAACACCCGAGGAAAATTATTTTCGCGCACGCCTGGAACGCCATCTTGTGTTATTAAACACTAACCTATCACTTAATCTAACTTAAATGTCACTTTTATGTGACTACTTATAATAACTAAGTGACGCCCGCGCCGCACTCTATACCGCACTGACTTATTCACTTTTTGTCATCCATTCTTAGCTGTGCTACGGCTCAGCGAAAGGTTACGATAATCTTCCATCCCTCTTACTCTTACCACAACCGTGTATGACTATCCCTCTCTACCAGCAAGCTCTTAGGATCCTGTTATTGTTCTACGTGTTCTGCAAGAAATTAATAAATTCCAAAATGCAGTTATCCAGCAATAACTACGTTTTAATTAGTCTAGCGCCTATTAAAAATGCATTTCTAATGATTCAGGTAATTGCGTATGGCGGACGGAGTTTTATTGCGAAACATTTAGTCGAAGATGGTTTTAAATAAATAGCTCGGGCGTTAGTAGTATATCTTTATTCGCGTCTGCAAAGTTAAAGTCATTGGAAATATTATTCCAATATAACGGCGATCATATTTGCTGTTCAAAAACAATTACTTTAACTTTTAAAAATAAGACATTCTTATTATATTATAAAAGAATAAGCCACTCAATAAATACACTTAACCATTTCAAACCGCTTAGCTTAGCTTTATCTCTTGCTTACACCATGGATACCAACATATTATGTTTTTGATTGAGCAACAGAGCATGTTAGCTTCTAGGTTTAACATAGCTAAATAACAGCAACTTAAGAAATTTATTCTCCAAACATTCAATCTACCTACAAAGGCAATATTAGAATAGAAAAGTGGTCTACAGAGCGACTGTAAATCGATCATAACTTTCTATAAAATTGGAATTAACGAGTGAAGGGTCATCATAGTGTTAGCCCATTGCGCTGGGCCTATTAAATCCCAGTCCACACTCGTATCGTTGTGAAATACATTATGACTCTTGATAATTAGCCATGCGGGGTTTTTATATGCATCGCTGTGTCTTCGGAACAGCAACTCGCGTGGGGGTATCCATACAGGTGAATCATCAGAATTAAATCACTGGAAGATTAAGATGTATTATTATAAAGAGATGGTCGGAAATGGTTTTTTTACCTAAGTATCCAGCTAGCTCCTATCACACAATGAATCAGGATTGAAGCATTTAACCACCATTTACAGGAGTTCCATTTACAGAGAAGAATGGGCTAAAAAATCCACGATATTTATTTAATATATATATGTATATGAATATTTAATTATTTAGTCATAATTTATTTATTATATAATTGGACAACTATTTACAAAATATTTACAATGCAAAATAAAATATATATATATAATGAATATTTATGTATTATACTATAAGTCCCACGTTAGAGAGTTTCACGTATATTGGACTCCAGCCTGAAAGAATAAGAAAAAAATATAATCTGCTTAATTACTTATAATAGAGAGCATTTGCAACGCAACAATGCAGATATCATTTCACTTTTTCGTAATTAAGACGTCATTATATTTCGTCACAATTAATTAATTTAAAAGGTTAATTGTTACTTGTGCAATAAATTTTTAATTACTTAATACCTAATCCAAAAAGTGAGCCTCGTTAACGCTGCTTAATTTATAAATTAACTGTAACGGAAATGTTTATTCAATATTACTCAATACGCGAGTAGGTAAACGTAACGAGACGAGATGATATTTAAAACACGTTTAGTTGGATTATTTTGTAACCATTAATAAGTCTATAAATTTTAATAATCTGTAAATATTTAAACCGGCAAACGTAGTGTCGTCCTGGGACGTCCTGTGACTCGGTGGAGCGACGACATACGCAAAGCGGTGGGCAGTAACTGGAAAAGAAGAGCCGAAGATCGGGCTCAGTGGCGCATCTTGGGAGAGGCCTACGTCCAGCAGTGGACTGATACCGGCTGATGCTGATGATTTAAATGTGAAACAGTGAATGTGAATTTGAACTTTCAGTACAATCATTCGGTAAAAATACAGTTATCGTTTTCTTCAGTTGCTTGTTGCTACGCCATTCAATATGTAAACCCAGGTTTAAGAAACCTTTGTAACTCATTTACGATGTAATTATTGAACACTTATCCACTGAAACTTATGTGGTATGTGGTTAGTAAATTAATAAAATTATGAACTTTAATGGGATAAGATGAGTAATGGCTGTACAATTCTGCCAATGTTAAGTAATTAATAACAAAGCCATATTCAATTTATCCACATTATAAATAAAAATAGTTACTAAAGTTTATAAAGATGGTGGATGACCCCATTTATGAGTTACTAGCGGCTTTGCACGGGTGGACATTTTTTTAACATTTTGGGATAAATAAATATGGCTTATGTTACTCAGTGATAATACTGTGAGGAATCCCTAACAATTACGCATAATTATCGCCACGTAGATAACCTTCACCTTTTACATTATCGTTGTAAGATATTGCCCTTTGAAAATGAAAACACATTTTATTTTTAGTCGACATTTTGATTTAATTCCCGGATGTACTTACTACACCCATTGTAAATGAGTCGTTCATTGTGCTCGGGTTTTTCAGGCATGTAACGGTTAAACAAGTTAACTTTATTAATTTTATTTATGACTTACACACACCACAGCAGTGGTAGCTGAGTGGTCGAACGCACGCTTTGCAATCAAACCCCGGCTCGCACCTCTGGGTTTCATATCTTCTTCTCATTCGTTTTGCTCTTGACAGAGCGGTCGTGGTCACGTCGAGGCATCCACGTCGGTGGCAGGGGCGGACACAGCTCTCCGAACGATCTCGCGCCATTGCTGTTTGTAAGCAGACTGCCTCGCGCAGTCAGACACACGGTTGCCCACTGCGGACTTCACTTGGTCAGTCCAGCGCATAGGTGACCTGCCGCGCGATCTGATTCCTTCTACCTTTCCCTGTACTACCAGCCGCTCTATGGAGTTGCCATCTCGTCTAGAGACATGCCCAAAGTATCGTAGCATGTGCGATTGTACTACAGCCGACAGACGCTGCATGATGCCGAGCTCCCGGAGTATGGACACGTTGGTGCGGAATTCCATCCACGATATTCTGAGCATCTTCCTCCAGCACCAAATCTCCAGATTCCAGGGTTTCATGTGCGAATCTCATTTTCATCCGAGATTATCACTTGCTAAAAAATGGTGAAGGAAAACATCTTGAGGAAACCTACAGGTCTATAGAAAGGCGTGTGAAATTCACCAACCCGCACTGGGCCAGCGTGGTGGAGTATAGCCGAAAAATCTCTCTCGTATTGAGGGAGAATGTGGCCGGTATAATGGCAATGGTATTTGGTCCCAAAACATTGGGACCAAAATACATCAGCGAAGTGTGGGCGCACTGTAGTGTACCTCTGCCTACCTGCAATACGAGGAAGATTTGGGCCATAGTACACCACCCTGGCCCAGTGCGGGTTGGTGAACTTCACACGCCCTTCTATACACGTGCAGGTTTCCTGGTTTCCTCACGATGTTTTCTTTCACCGTTCAGCAAGTGATAATCATTATTGAAAATGACATTCGCACATGAAAATAATCTCAGAGGTGCGAGCCCGGGATTTGAACTTGCACCCCTTGCGTTTAAGACGTTCTAAACGCTGCTAATTGGTATAATTACGTCATATATAATATTTAAACTAGCTTAGCAATAGGTATAACTTACCTAAATCGTTACGGTAGTCTTAGTATCTTACCTACCGCCTGAGTAATATTGTATACTTTTTTCATCAGCCGGAAATTTGTTGGAGTGATTTAAAAACGCCAGGCGGCGTTGAAAGTGCGGATCATTTGTAATTATTTCTTAACACACAATACTTCGAAAAACTTCAACTATTTTGTTTATTATAGCGCATCTTAATTTTATAACAGTGTGTTTAAACAATCTCAGTATCATAAGAAATATACAAAATCGATCTCTAGTAGTTACATTTATATTATTAGCGCGCCCCTTTCACAATGATAGTGCTAATTTACTTTATCTTAAAAGCGATGGTATCAGTTCGCTTATCGGGGCAGACTTCAGACCAGTGAATCCACTTTATAACCACCATTCGAGCCTTTGTTATAGCCAAGCTATAAAATGATACTATTCTTATTTATAAAGACACTATTCACATTAAGATGAAATTTTATTCGAAATTATAGTTTGTAATGTTAATTAGAGCATTGGCTTAAATATGGCACGAGAACTGGAAATATATTTGTGGTAGGTTTAAAATATGGAAAGAAGAGAGTAGTTATTTTTTTTTTAGATTTAAGATAGAGAGCTCTTTATTCTCGTGTATTCAGAAGGTCATTTTTATTGTAGTTCAAAATTATTACTGAGCCTATATATCAGTACCGACATAAATAAGAAAATACTGTGTGATTTCAGTATTTTTATTCTACATAGTGTGCATGTGACTTTACAAGGAACATAAAGTTAAGAATCATGCATGTTGTCCAAATGTCAGTAATGTGTTATAAATAGCATGTTATTGATATTTTATATTTTATTTTGTTGTTATTTGTCATGAGTAATATATTCTTTAACACAGACACTTGCCGACAGTTTGGCCTGTGTATATTTCTTGTTTCACGAGCTTAATGATTAATTCTTATATTCTTCCATGATTTCGGTTACTTAGTCACCTGCCTAAGGTTCTAATATATACTTAATATATATTTAATGATACCGCTGATGACTCGTTCAATTTGGTAAAGCTACTGAGTTCAGGTTCAAAACAAAAATCAAAAGATTGCCCGTCATGTCAAAGTATAGCGTGTGTTGCCTTACTAACATATTATTATCATATTATTATTATTAAAAGCAGCTCTAGAGGCAACACACTGGAGCTAGATGTATCTGTATATTTGTAATAAGTTTTTGGCGATTAAAAAAAAATATCAGCCCACTGAGTTTCTTGCCGGATCTTCTCAGCTGAGGTCACGTTTTGCCCCGTAGAACAGTAGTAAATAAGAAAAAACAAACTTGACAATTTGTATGTGCCCGCCCCCATGGGCTAAATGATAAATAAATGATTTGACTGTGACTTGCCTAGTGTCTATTAAATTTATAGAGATTAAACTCTCTAGAGCAGAAGAAGCCTTTGCCGAGGCGTGGGACAAACCTTTAGGCTAGAAAAAAAAAACACATTTCAGTATCCTGGTAGAGATCACTTTTAGCTCATTGTAACACTTTAAATTTATATCGTATACATAGTCTGTATTTCCTTAAGAGGTGGAACAATAAAGAGTTATCTAGATATATGTCTATCCTGAAAACTCTATCAACCGCTCTCTCTACTGATTTATACGTATATAAAGTATGTAATTGTATCATGATTGTTGAAAATAGTCGCGTGCGCATCTCAGTAGTATCGCTTTCTTGTGAGCTGCGGGCCGCAGTGGAAAGTGATCTGCGCTGGCCGATGGTTTCACATCGATAGCTGTGGCATAGATCACATTGTGCTGTTTTAATTAGCATTAGAATGATAATATCGAGGGGTGAAAGGCTAGAAGCGACATTTTTTTTACTTAACCACAAAGTATACTACTTCGACGCAGAAAAAAATTGCTGAATCCAAATATATATGTATGAGTCAATATCACTTGAGCGGATATCACCCAAAACTGTCGCTTAAGACGAATAGCCTTTCACCCTTCGATATATATGAAGATTAGAGAATGAATAAGTTTCATTGTTTTCATCTTACTGTTCAATCGTTTAACGTACCAAGGAATTAAATAATAGATCAGGGAACAAATACATCAGGGAATTAAATAATAATTAATAAATATTAATTAGACAACACATACTCTACGTATAATACCGAAATAATCAAAGCTTGTATGCTATGGGTACCATATATTGGTCTGGGAGTAATCCTAGTTACACCTAAAACAGGGCAATTCCAAAAATGTAATTTCCCAATTTTCACTTTGGCGGGAATCGAACCCGCAACTACCTAGTGCAGTAAACCTAGCTGCCTACGCTGACTCCACTAAACCAAGTCGTTGTCAAATGCACGTGTAATATAGTGAAACTCTGCCCACCTTTTTGAGGAATACTGGCGTAATGATGTACTCTGTATATTTCTCAGTGGCTCCATTACTCTAACAACAGAAATGTTTTAATATAGTACCTATCCAAGCCGGTTTGGACGGCGTCGCGTATCTGACCAATAGAGCTATGCGGCCGGCAGAAGGCGTTGGAGCGTGTCACCAGCAATTAAGTTAACTAACTAAAATAAAAGGACCGCAAGTCCCAAGCGCGTTGGCGTTGTTGCTATCATGAAAACATTGAATATTATCTTAATTAAATTACTTAGATGGGCACTGATATCTACAGGTTGTATCAGAAGTTCGAAATGTTATATTATGTGCAGATACGGTGCAGATTAGTAGCAGTGGTAGCCGAGTGGTCGAAGGCACGCCTTGCAAATCAAAGTGTACAGGTTCTAACCCTGGGTCGCACCTCTGGGATTTATGTGCGAATCTCATTTTCATCCGAGATTACCACTTGCTATGAAATGGTGGAGGAAAACATCGTGAGGAAACCTGCACGTCTAAAGGAAACTTTTATAGTTCTCGATAGATGTGTGAAGTCTGCCAACCCGCACTAGGCCAGGGTGGTGGACTATGGACTGAATCCCCCTCGCATAGAGGGGAGGCCCGTGCCCAGCAGTGGGACGTTAAAAGGGCTGTAGTAGGTAGGTAGATAGATAGGTAGATACGGGCCATGATTCCCGTAATCTGTGTCATGGGATTGATTACCTACACTAATGTAATTTTTATACCAAACAAGGAATTTGTGAGAACTCGCACATATTGCTCGGTGTACTATATAATTTTTGTTACATTTACAATGCATTTGTTACAGTTACATATATATGTAAATGTCACCAGACGATACATACTTGATCCCAAACTAAGCAACGCTTGTACTGTGGGCACTATACGATGGACTAAGGGCGATCCCAGTTACATCCAGACTAAGACAAATTTTGAATACGCCTTTTCATTGCCTCTGGCGGGAATCGAATCTGCAACGACACGGTTTACTGAGCTGAATGGCATACGCTCAATCCACAATATTTTTTTATCTTTACTATTTAGAATATTGTTAATGATGCGAGAATGTTTTCACTATATTGAATAATATTTTCATTATTTCACTCTATATTTGTAAGATTTGGACGATTGTGATATTTAATAAAATTGTACAGAGATTTCAATTCACGTCATATACATACACTTGTTCACTGGCACCGTAGTTTACTTGCGAAAATAAACTAATCATATTAATTGATTTAATAGAGCTCTGATTAATAGGATACATAATAGAGGTCCATAATCAAGACAAACAAGACAGGCATGGCTCGCGCAGGACGCTCTGCCGATGCTGATGAGGACTATGATTTAATGGCGGAACCGGGCCTGAACACAGCATCCAGATTGTTACATAGACAATAAATTGTATTAAGGAACATCGGGCTCCTTGTTAAGATAAAATAAGGTATTATTAAACTATGCTTAAATAGAGACTACTTCTATGGTTAAGCATAAGACAAGAGTATATTTTATAAATAACATGGATTTACCTAGCTGTTATAATAAATTAATGTAACAGAATACTTTGGGTCTTGAAGTCTTTGGTTTGGTTTGGATTATGTTTGGAAGTAAAATTAGTAAAATGCGTATGATAAATTTTAAGCATTGTGTCGATCATTGATTTCACTTACCGTATTTCATGACTATTTCTAGCAATGACCTTTTGGCTTGAATTCAAACAATAAAATTATAATTTTAAAATCTACGGTCCGCCTAATCTATGGACTGAATCTTTCTCGCATTGAGCAATGGTCCGTGCCTATAGTGGGACATAAAAAGCATCTTTATCACTGTAATCATCCATTTTTATTTATAATGTTATTTATTGAATTTGCCCTTGCTATTATTTACTTGACACTGGCTGAAATACCCGCTCAACGCAGGTGGAGCCATTCCTCATCTTATTAAATTAAATATCATCATTTCATTCATTTCGTAAAAAAAGAAGAAGCTATAATTATATTATTAAAAAAATAACAAACCATAAAATAACCAGCCAGAACAATCTCGGCACTTCAAACGCCGTACATAGTAGTTTATGTACGAGAATAAAACGGAGCAATATTATGGAACAAGCATATCCTTTTAGGTTTTCCTCTGGCGTCCAGGCTAAAACTAGATCCCACGTATGTGCGTAAGAGTAAGTACTTGTTTTCGTACTCGGACCGTATATAAGCTAGGTTCTGCTTTTTGCCCTGACATTGTCCTACGCCCCTCCGCGCAGGATCGCAACATGATTAAGATCGCAGCTTTTGTTGTTGTGCTATTAAGTGCGAGCGGTGTGTACGGGGAGGGCTTGGAGACACTTGATACAAGACAGAAGAGGCTGTTGTGTAAGTAAACTTACTATTATTTTAAAAAATATTTTGACCTCTGAACGATACAAATAAGGGACTTAAAATAATAGACAATCAATTGTTTTAATTATGCAGGGCTGGATTATTTAACATTCTAAATGCATTGCAGGTGTCAATTTGCCTGAATAATTAATCCTTCATAGTATCAGTTTTGGAAATGTTCACATATTCTTTATGTGTTTGCCTCTCCCCTTCCACCACCACCTCTTCAGCAGTATTGATTCAATATTAATTTTTTTTTTGACAGCTTTCGCAGTTCATAATCGGTCAAAAAATTATAATTATGATTAAAACAGTAGTTAAATAAGAGGCGGTGGTCAGGTCTCTGTGGGACCATTTGTCAAGGAATTGGATTTTTAGAAATAAAAAAAGTCTGCCCAAAAACAAACTTGCAATGTTCCGGGATTTTCATGAAATAATAAATAATATTGGGATCACCCTCGGAATGTGTTCAAGGGTTGCCTAATTTGCTCGCTCGCAAACACCAATCAATATTTGCATACTATTCGCGAAAAATACACTTCTACTTATTCCGGAAACCCATGCGAGGTGTTGTTAAAAATAATTAAAGACAGACAAGTTATAATACACGTTATCAAGTTCTGAATAAAAATCTGTTTAAAAAAGATTTCGATCGAAGTTAATGTATATCTTGTTTTTAATGTTTACAACATGTAAATGGGATTTACAGTGTAAGTACAGTCATTTTTAGTAATTCGCAGATAAAGACTTAACAATATTTGTTACCTAGAACTGGTTGGAACAAACCAAGAATATTTATAGCTTTAATTTTGCAATTATTTTAATACGAGTAACTCCGGTACTCCACTTTAACGTTGAATATAAAACCACTAGCGGCCCGTCTCGGCTTCGCACGGGTGGACATTTTTTAATAAACTTTTGGGTTAAATAAATATAGCCTATATTACTAAGTGATAATGTAGCTTACTAACAGTAAAAGATTTTTTAAAATCGGTTCAGTAGTTTTTAAGTTTATTCGTTCCATACAAAAATACAAATCTTTCCTGTTTATAATATTAGTATAGATAAATAAATTAGTTACTTTCCAGTTATTATATAAATTATAGACAGAGAATGACGGTAATACACTTTAAATTAATATGATTTAGTTTAGCCAACAGAACTATCTATAGAAAATGTGTATATTTTTCGTTTCAACCCGTTGAAATTAACACTAACAAGACAAACACTAATAAATAAAATTGAAATGTCTGTTTGTAATGTCAAAATAACAACATATATAGGTACGCTACCAACAACGAATATAAAAAATGACATATTAAAAAAAAAATTAGTCTTTTACTTTCGATCTCTATAAAATACGTTGTTATTGACCATATTACACTTTTTACCAGATCTGCATCTTGTCGTCACAAGACCCTTCATATTTACTGGACAAATAAAATTACATACCTATTGTTGCAGTGACCTCTCGCGGACGTTCACCTCGATCGTAATACTAGTTGATCAGGCCCCTTTACGCGGAAAAATATTCGAAAGCCAATTATAAAATAAAAAAGTATTCTTTGTTTTCTTGACCAAGACAGTTGATACGATCTTAATTTAAATGAAATAATTCTGTACCTCTTTGCTCGTTTTCCAAGATTTATAACTATTTGTTAAAGCCGTGTGCACACAGGCGCGTCAGAACGCACCTGACGGACTTATTGACAACAATAGAACGAAATATATTAACTCTTATAAAAAGCGAAGTGTACTGTGTCGATGAAGCGTCGCGTGTCGTTCACCACACAAATATGTTTAGGTATATACATTCTCAAATAGCACATTTTAAAAAAGTCACGAAAATTCGCTTGCTCTAGTTGATGCAGGGCGTTATAGTCCGTCTTTTGTGTGTCAACCGAGATGCGTGTGAGACGCAATCTACATATCACTGGAGTCAGTTCTTCAACCGGCTGAGTTATTACTGCATTCAAATGTTGCAGTTATCTCCACGACTTGTCTGACGGAACCTGAACGTAATAGATTATTTACGGGTTTTCTGTAAGGCTTTGTCCTTTAGAAGTTTCTTCATAAGGCATTCTTTAAATAGTAGCTTTTATATCATGTTATCATACCCGAAAACGCATGTATTTCTGCAACACGATGCCGTGCTATCACGTGCGTCAAGACAAGACTACTATCACAAATTATGTTACACTGAGTCACAACCGCATGAGCAACCAATGATACCAATAGTCTACGACGAATTTTTGTGTTCTTTTTTAGTTTACGACGAAGATGGCAACTTAGTGAAGACACACTTTAATCCCTATCTCCAGAATCTCAGAATAAACGCTGGTCATCTGCCTTACTATGGGAACTTTATTAATCCATTCTTAGGTTTCTTAAAAGTAAGTATTTTGCTTATAATCATTAACGAATAAATGTTAACATCACTATTAATTAGATGATGTATGATATTTATATGAAATTACTAACAATGTTGGTCAGTTAGCCTCTCGAATGAAGCTAGGAGTAAGTTCTCGTCAATAGTTTTAATGGCCTGGGGATCGAGCCCGGAACCTCTCAGTTACGAGCGTAATCCTTCTAATCACTAGGATGTTGCCGCTAAACTTGGAGATAACTGTTTTTTTCCAGACTACTATAATTACCCATATGTATTATAACATATAAACATTTCAGGAGTTAGGTAACTCCCTAGCAGCGATCACGATCCCAGTTTCTAACCAAGTGGTCCAACATATCAAGAACGACCCCAACTACCAGAACGTCCTCATGATGGGGCCCATGAAAGAGCCCGCAGTAGTCCCAAACCCGCTCTGCCGGGGCCTGAGGACTCAGATCCCTTCACCGCAGCTCTGTAATAATTATTTGAACTGTTGGGACGGGTGGGCTGTGGAACAAGAGTGCCCTACTGGTCTGTTGTTCTCCAGCCAAGGATACTGTGATTATTCTGATAATGTGAACTGCGAGACTAGAAAAATAAGTAAGTATCTCTCTATATATAAAATAAAAACTTTATATAATATTCGTGATGATTCTGTTTTACAGAAAGCATAATGGAACTATATTTGACACCACTAAATATATTATTATCATAATCATACATTATGGATGGCTATAAGCTAAGTTTAGTTCAATTTTATATGGTGCCAACAGAATTGACACTAATATAAATAAACACATCATACATCATCACGCCTGTATTCCCCGAAGGGGTAGGCAGAGGTGCACTGTAGTGCGCCCACACTTCGCCAATGTATTTTGGTCCCAATGTAATAGGGGGCGAGCCTATTGCCATTATACCGGGCACATTCTCCCTCAATACGAGGGAGATTTGGGCCATAGTCCACCACGCTGGCCCAGTGCGGGTTGGTGAACTTCACACGCCTTTCTATAGACGTGCAGGTTTCCTGACGATGTTTTCCTTCACCTTTCAGCAAGTGGTAATCATTGTTGAAAATGACATGCGCACATGAAAATTATCTCAGAGGTGACGGCCCGGGATTTGAACTTGCACCCCTTACGTTCAAGGCGGGCGTTCTTGCCCACGAGGCTACCACTGCTTTACTACTAATACTACTACTACTTTTGCTACTTTTGGTACTAATATAACTAAACAGGATTAAATAAGTTGACAAGTTAAACCAGTGGAATATAACCTTAATTGATAGTTTTAAGAAACTCTTTACAAGTACCTAATCATAAAAAAATACTATACAGTTTATTTAAATAAAAAATGTTTAAGTATTAAAATTTTCTGCAACTTTTAACTTATACATAGATCGAAGTAGTCCCGGATGGAGCGTCGTTTGTAATTGCAACATCACTATTTGCATTTGAATTCTCGAAGACATAATGCATATTTTTTACAGTTTCTAAAAATACATTCACGATAAAAATAAACAGCACTTTACTCCTGCATAAGGATAGACATGACAAAAAATATTATTATATAAAATACCTTGTAATTGCAGTGGTAGCCGAGTGGTCGAACGCACGCTTTGCATTCAAAGTGCACAGGTTCAAAACCCGGCTCGCACCTCTGGGTTTTCATGTGCGAATCTCATTTTCATCCGAGATTATCACTTGCTAAGAAACGGTGAAGTAAAACATCGTGAGTAAACCTGCTCGACTTTAGAAAGGCGTGTGAAGTTCACCAACCCACATTGGGCCAGTGTGGTGGACTATGGCCCAAGAATCGCCCTCGTATTGAGGGAGAATGTGCCTGGCATAGTGGCAATAGGCTCGCCCTACCTATTACGTTGGGCCCAAAAATACATCGGCGAAGTGTGGACGCACTGCAGTGCATCTCTGCCTACCCCTTCGGGGAATACAGGCGTGATGATGTATTAATTTTATAGACTCGATGGTATTTGTATTTGACTTTATAATTATAGATTCTTTGAACGGTAAACATATTGTGCAAATGTTATCTTCGAAATGTCGCCATAGGAGGTGAAATGTCAAACGGCTTATGTAAAATTCGCGCGGCAGTTCCACATAGGTACACAACTACACTATTTAGTCTCTGACCTTTGATTTCAACACATCAATAAATATATTCAGAAGGGATATATAACTTGTTTGAACTTAAAGAAGTGATATATTAAATTATATTTATATTCAAAATCACAGAAACTGGTCTTTTTATCCAAAATGAGCAATCAGGTATTGTAAAAAAGAGACGCAAGATACAAGTAGTTAAACGACTGTTTTCTCTACTATACTACATACACTATACATACATACATATAATACTCTCTATCATACAGTCTATCATACTCTCTACCAGAAGAGAGTATGACAGACTCATACTCTCTGAAGTCTTTACCATCTTAAAAGGAGGAGGTCCTTTAATTCTCAGGTCCACAGCCACCTTCAGAGCCTCAATGCAACAAGGACTTTGAGTCGTTCAGGAACCAGAGGAACTGCAACGAGTTCTTCGTGTGCGTCAGTCGCGAGCCCGTCAGGTTCAAGTGCCCCGCCGACCTCGCCTATAACCAGGTATAGTACCTTCCGCGTTGCGATTATAAAATATGTAATTTCCATTCACTTTTTTTAATATATTTTTCTTGTAACTTTAGTAAGTAGGTAGATACATTCAAATCATCTCAGGTCTATCAAGTAAACATAACTTGAAAAAACTTAAAGTATCAATAGAGCGAACCTATCAATTGGAACGACCAGGGTTCGTTATATTCATTTTTAAAGACCTATTCCCGCCTAGCTTAAGTTGATTCCTCCAACCAACGATCCTTATAAAATACAAGATTCGAAGTCATTAGACATATTGGATGCGAAATATTTTACGCGACGGGACGACGCAGGGCATTTCTACATGGTTTTATAGTGCGTTTATTGACTAGATTTGCATTTTATGACCTATCCTGTTTCTTGATAATTTTATTGTTCCAGTTTGAATGCCATTTTCTTATTTACTTCGTACTGTGTCATTGCACTTGTATACAATGCTATTTGAAAGTTCTCAACATTGAATAATGTTTGGATGAATTATTTTATATGTATTTTATTGTATGTTTCCAAACTTTATATTTTGCGAGTCAATATAATTAACACGCTAACTGCGGCGAAAAAATAAACTGCATGTATAATAAATTAACGCCAGCGGTAATCATCGTATCGGGCCGATTATGGGTGAGCCGCAGTGAACGTGTTAAATATTAAAGAATTATCTAACAATGCTGTTAATTCTAATAGCACCAAATTAAAGTACACCAAACTAAGCGTATTGTTGTCCTTCTCATGATCATAATATAAGTAAAAGATGGCAATAGTTTTTGTGCTGCTAACCATAGTTAAGTTTTAGGTTGTGTACAACTGAATCGATATCGATGTTACCTTGAAAGTACACCTAGCCAAAAAAAAATCTTCTACTTTCAGCTAATAGGTGTATGCGACTATCCATCGCGTGTGGACTGCGGTGGATCGCCCATCTTTAATCCAATTCTGTCAGACCTGCCCGTAGACCTACCTGTAAGCCAGCCTTCGAGCCCCGAACTCCCTGTGACCACACCCGCACTTCCCGTGACCACACCCGCCCTTCCCGTGACCACACCCGCACTTCCCGTGACTACACCCGCACTTCCCGTGACCACACCCGCACTTCCCGTGACCACTCCCGCACTTCCCGTGACCACTCCCGCACTTCCCGTTTCTATACCCCCCTTCAAACCTGATGCAATTAAGCCTTTTTTAACTGGAAATACGATATTTAATACCCAAAGTAAGTTACATGTTTTGATTTAGATACATTTTTTTTACTATGATGACAGCTTAATCTCGAGGTTTGAAAGTAAGCCGTTTAGTTTACTGCTCCGGCTGGTTCGATTCCAGATTGGGTATATACCATAAGGCCTTTTCGCTATTACACCTCTTTTGGTGCAGTCAGCAAAGCGGACTGCGCTCGAACCACTCGACCAAGTCGTAAAAAAAACATACGCGTCGAATTGAGAACCTCCTCCTTTTTGAAGTCGGATAAAAAATAGGTAAAGCTTCATGAAGCAACGTGACTAAATTAAACTAAAAAGTGTGTCATTAAATATAACATACTGTCACAAAGGGCTTCTACGTGTTGGACCCATATCCTCACGCAAGCGTTCCTAACGTCCAGGGGTATAGCTCCTATCTATTAAAGTGATACAAATGAAATGGCAACATACTATTACAGGTGGTGACAAATATATTTACCAACCAATTTTACAGTATTGCAACTATAAAAAAAAACAACCTGCGTAATTCATTTCATAACGGAAATGTAATGTTAATTTAATGCGGATTTTTCTAACACTAGCATAGTAATAGATTTGTGGTAATTATAGATTTCTCTCAGACATACAGTTGAATTGACCCCGATATTACGCTAGTTGGTATTACATAATATACTTTTTTTATATACACCACATAATCTTCGTATGATCTCTAAGCAAAGCTTGTACTTTGGATACCATACAATGGACTGACATCCCAGTTACATCCAGACCAAGGCAAACTCCGAAAAGGCCGAGAATCGAACCCGCAATCATCCAGTGTAGTAAGACGAGCGGGCTTCGCTAAAGCAACTACACCAAGCCGTCGTCAGTCATCGTCAACCTCTTTAAGTTTATGTAACCCTGTTCACAGGCTGGTCTTCCACTCACATAGCCATGTCGCGGCAGGATGCCATTCGTCAGCTGCAGGGAGGCAACGTACGCAATATAGATGCTCCGGCGAAATAAGGAACATCATGTATAACCTTAGGTGCAATATATTTCCTCTTTTAAACTGTTTTCTGGTTTTAAAAATAAGTCAATGGAAAATGATAATACCCTTTTCGAGAAGGTTGCTAGCTAAGTAGGTTAGAATTGCTAGGTTCTGGATAGTGGTGGGTTTGATAACTGTGACTAAGAAGTCTCATTAAGTGTCTTGTTATTAATACACCTGTCTGTATTTGTATTTTTATTTTACTACTAAAATATTCAAAAACTGTACTTTAATTTATTATACTGATATTCACAATAAATATCAAAGATGAATTATTGTTATTATTAATATACTCCACCCCCATCGTCATAAATAAAAAGCAGCATTTGTATAAAATATTATTTATTTACAAATTAATATTAAAATTATTGTTTTCTTTACTAAACTTAACTTACTGATAATTTTATGACTAAAAATATTAAAAACAACATTGATTTCGACACAGCACCGACACAGTCTGTGTTGGTGCCATGTCAAGGTAATCTCTGAAAGGATTTTTGTTAAATTTGGCAATAATCGTTTTAGAATTAAACTGACCAAAGAATGTGGGTACGAAATTCACTTATTTGTAGAAGTCCATGGCTTATTAATACACCCAGAGCGCCTCTTCAGACAGACAAAACGTTGCACAATTATATTACTGACTACGATACATTTGGAAAAATGCCTAAGAATTAAATAAATTAGAACGGTTAGCATTTTTTTAAATAACCTCATTGCTTATTATAAACTGTAATCTTCTCTCTTTATTTTTTAATATAGAATTGTATCCGATTATGTTTTTATCTTTAGGCATTTGTTGAAATATTCCAACTTAGAAACTTATGAGTCAAAGCACACTACAGCATACTCTGAGGAGGCCGTCACTATTCTATATCAAGTCCAAGGGGTTCAACTTCAGTCTGTCCTTGGAGCCGCTCCTCGTCATTCAGAATCCCAATTTCTTCAGCGCTTTCAGGTCCACGTCACCGTAGTAATCTTCGCTGTAATGTTACAACACAGGAAATGGTATCACAATCAATAAAATCATTATTTTTTGGAATTTTTAAACTTGGTCACAAACAAATTTAATTTCAACTCACCAACAGAGAAATCCATAATTTGTGATTCAAGACAATATCATTATCATTAGGGATATATCAAGAGAGTGAACGAGTGATATAAAAGAGTATGCTTTTAAATTGAGTTGGTAGAAGAGGTGACTATTTTTGTTTCGTATACGTGGAGTGTATAAAGTTAAACTTCAAAAAAGATCATTAATATAAACACAAGAATCATTGGATACGTACCTGGATGCCCAAGGAAGAGTGACGATCGGGTGTTACAGTCAGTAAATAATAAGTTAGAAGAAAGATCTAAAGAACCAATAGATGTTTTAAAAATGTTATTAGAAAGTGAATGCAATAAAATTAGAAAAGTGTGGATGTGAAAGTGTATAAATGTTAGGTAAACAGTGCTATAGTGCAACACTACGTACATAATAAAATTAATACAACAAATGTTAATTTTTATAAAACTTTTGTTTATTTTATCACTAAATATAAAACTTAGATATTACAGTTTCTATCAAACAACAACACTCAGTCGCAGCGAAATATTTCAGTACAAAACATATATTTACAAGGTCATGGTGTAATGGATGTGATACTACAATGATGTCCTAATAATCGCTTTTATACAGAACTACGTTGTTTAAATGCATAACTACTCTCTCGCGAGCCGGAGTTGTTATGGTACTTTTACTGGGGCGTAACCGATCTCTATAATCAAGTAGAAAGGCACTATAAATACTAGGATACAATACAATATAATAAATACATCCATCGCTGTATGGTTGCTACTTCCTACCGTGCCTTATGAAACTGTCCGAAGGTAGCTACTACGAGAAGTATTTGGCAACTATTAATGTATACAAATCAAACGTAGGCCAATGGCTGAACATTCGAGATAGTTTTGAACCTGGAACACGTCTCCGTTCACCAAGAGCAACGTATCGTTTATAAATTATGCATTGAATATCCGGCCAATGTTTTTATAATTATGGCAGTTTATTGTTCTTGGTGGCCGCAGATGTTTGGTCTATAGCTAACTATGTGAGTATTATAGGTTAAGGGGTGGGGATTTTATTTAGTTCTCCTTTTGGGGGCGAGGTTTGAGCTGCTTGGGCGTGTAGGGGCGGTTCGTGCCGTCTTGGTTGAGGCCGGCCAACAGCTCGCTCTTGCGGATCGCCTTCAGATCCAGATCACCGTAGTAGTCCTCGCTGAAAAGGTACGCGCACCTTACTGCCTGCCTCGTCTACTAGCTAATATTAACTCTACATTGCCTATCCTCACGTCGCTGCGTTTTTTACACATAAATGGCTATCTCAATTTCAAGCAACTTTTGCTAAGCGACTGGCTGCGGGTATTGTGTAATACAATCTCATTCGTAGAGTGGACCGCCTTGAAACGGCGCCAAGAACGATATCCGCTCGCTTTTCCCCACTCGTTATCTAACGTTTGTTTTTCACGTCAACTAATTACGGTTCAAAGCTCTTGCAAAAACTGTACAAAATTATTAAAAAAATCTAGATTAGTTTGACCTTTATACACCGTGGCATCGTGACCAGTGCAGGCGCATCGTAGTATCGATCTGCAGGCGATTGTTATTCGCAGGCAGACCATGAACCGGATGTAAACATTTTGAAAGTTATCTCATTGTTTCAATACGAGCACGCAAGTATGTATATAATTTGGTACGCAATCTAAGCGGCTCGATAAAATAACCTGTTGAAACAGATAAGTTTGATCTAGATACTTTTATAATTGATAAGTAGGTTCGAGCGCTTAGTGTTTAAGAAATAAAAACAGCTATTTTGTAATTCTAAGTCTGCGCCAGTCACTTGTGGTCTCTTAAAACGTGTCCATTTAATGAAATGCATTGATAATTGAACCTTTGTGTGGACACTTACAAGTACGGTGCGAGTCTCAACTATTACCATACTGCGTCCGTTATGCGGTAGTCATCATTTACCACGGTCGTCTGCTCGTGTCACGGCAGCGTCGAGCCTTAAGTCATGTTAATTTCAAAGCTTGTCCTAAATGTCGCAAGCGAGCAAGGCTCCGAACCGCATAGCTGCGATAAACTATTTAGGTGGGCGAGCAATGACTACAAAACATCTATGTCGATACCTACATGACGTGATCTACACAATAAACCTGTTGATTGAAACTCATAACAGAAGTGCAACTTCGTGTTGGTAATTTATGTTTGATGTGCAAGAAGAGTTGTTAGTCACAGGGACGACATTGGTTGTGTGGGAGTGGTTACAGGGTCTTAGGGTATCGTAAATAGTCACCAAGGATCTAGGATTAACAAGTTTTTCATAAATTCAGAGATGCTTCCAATTGTTCTACTGAAATAAAGTACTATGAAGTAATGAGACAAAGCGATTGTAGAGAAGTTATTGGTGTCAAATTACGATAAGCCAGATACGGGGATGTTAATTGTACCACAAGACGCTGATAAATACCACAGAACCATTGATATCCAACCAGTGAGTGGAAGACCTATTTTTTCGTTCAAGTTTCTTCGTCGCAATTGGTTTTACTTGAACGTGTGCAGAACATCCGCAATATAACATTCCAAATTCAAATGCGAATATTCTGCACGTATGTGACAATATGTACACGAGGTTGTAACTCTCGTTGAACTCACCATCCGGGAACGTCTTCGGGGTCTTCGCAGTTGCCTGTGCCGTCGGAATCTCCGATCTTGAACACAGTGCCGATGGGGCAGCCGTACTCGCGGGCGACTCCCTCAAGGCAGATGTAGTACTTGCGGCAGTCCTCGGGGTGGGCGTGACGGCTGAAGGAGCCAGCGTTAGACACCTCACCAGGTGCGGGGCATCCGAAACCGTTTGCTACTTCTGGGTACACACCGAAAAAGGTTACGTGAGTGGGAGGTCCTAAGGCGAGAATTAAATTCTAGGTAGAGTGCGTGTGGGAAAATATGAAGGCTAGTAACAATGTTGGTTAGTGTAGTTGGAGTATGTAATTATGTAAAGGTACGTATTTAATTTGTAATTATAAAAGTGAGTAAATAGAAAAGTCACGTGAATCTCAGCTGATTTCTTGTATCGGTAGTAAATTCCATAAGTCAACCCAACCCGTAAAAATTGATACAGTTTATGCGAGAATTACAGCTAATAACTTTGCGAGTTTGCAAGTCAACCTTCAAGGAGAAATGCGCGCATAACGCGAGATTTATAATATTATCGCACGTACCCTCGTTCCTGCACTCAGGTACTTGGTCGGCCCACATGCAGACGCGCGATTCCCTGTCGTAAGCGAGTCCGGGGCTGCACTGGTAGCGGGAGGCCTCGCCGTTCCAACAGTTCCAGAACACGTCGCACTTAGCCTCATCGGGGAAGATACCGTACAGCCTCTGGCAATGAGGCGTCGTAATTGGGGGCTCTGTGTACCAAAAATAGACATTTTAAAAACTAATAAAACTGTCCGCTTCTAAAACCGGTTGTAAAATATAAGAAACCGCAATCGTGTCCAAAATAAAATTGCAACGCTACGGTCACGTTTCTTAGAAGCTTTATTCAAAGGATAATTGGCCTATCAATCACTGTTAAAAATAAAAAGCTCTCAATCTTCATCTAAATAAAAAATCCATCTGAGTCCGTCCACTACAAAAAGTATACCTATTGAGTTGGGTACCTGTGCGAATTTAAATTTATAGAGTGGTTCTAGTTCAAGGCTATCAGAATGGTATATGTAAAGTAAGCGTCAAATATGAGACGACACTGTCATCGTATTGGCCCAGTGACCTTCTGCGACATCCTGGTCGCGGCTGGTATTCGGAATATTATTATCCTTATATTATACATTTATGATTATGTAAAGTGTTCCGACCTTGACTGTTAACTGTTACCAGGCATTCGGATGTTTCTAAGAACATCGATATAAATAATAATGAATTCATACTTATTATCAAAATTCCACGCTGGCAGTTGCCGTAAACTCGATGATATTGAATTATGTTAAACTTTTACTTTCGTTTTTATCAAACAGGTTCTTTCAATGTCGTAATCATTAAATTAAATAATTATTTACGCATTTCAAAGTAAGCGATTAGTATTATTACGCGCTGTTTTAGACTCTATGTGTTTTATCATAGTGGCTCGCGTAAAATGTAACTGACTGACTGGAATGGCAAAATTACCTCTCAAATTGTTATTGACACTTAAACGAGGCTTTTTGTTTTTCACGCGTGTACCCCAGCTAGGTAGGCAGAGACTATTATTTAATCTGGTCCTCATTCCAGTATTTACAATATACAACATATCAAGAATCATAGCAAACTACACAGATACACTAATTTTTTGATTACATTTCATTTCATATTCCATACTACGCTTTGTGGGCTGTTTATTTGTCAGCCATCAACGCAAACTAAAAAGTATGTGTTACGCTCACGAAGCACGCTTGTGGTACAGTAGTCCTCAAGTTCTTACCAAGCTGTGTCCTCTCGCCGCACTCAACATTGTGCTGATAGTCGCAGTTCTCGGTGAGGTACTTGCTGTCTGTGGCGTCGAATGCGAGACCGTTTCCGCAGGTCTTTAGCTCAGCGACACCACTGTCACACTTCCAGTATTTGTCGCAAGAGATGTGGTGAGGGTAGAAGCCGAAGTCGTCCGGACATTTAAAGGATTCCTGGCCGACCGCTGTAAAAAAAAAAACAATCGTTAAGAATTGTCGAAGATTGTTAATGTTTTTTCAATTGCCAAGTGAGAGATGAGAATATCTAGACGTTGTTAACTGTTTCGTTTCATTTTGAAAGCGTCGGATACCAGTCAATAGTCCTTGATGTAACGCGTTAAGAATATTTATGGCGTTGCATGACACAACGGTACTTTGGACACTGTTTCTAAATCTAATACAAGTTGTTTGACAAAATGCCAATATTGCAATACACTGCATCAGCACGAATCGTCTTGAATTTTAATTAACATTGCAAAATAAACTGCAAGGGTGTTTGTCGAGTAGCAGTTATGGTGTGCAAATCGTTGCAAAATACTCCCGACTCGGGCAGGGCCACTCTTTCTCCGAGAAATGAGGCGGCTATGTTGAGCAATGAATGCAGTTGCTGTCACCGGTTTGCTTGTTGTTTTGTTTATTTCTTGAGCACGTGTCCCGAGATTTTGTCCCTGTACACGCTGTGTTGTAACAATGCCCGCTTCGGTTAATCGGCTCGTTAGCAAACATGACTAATATTACAAAGCGTCTGTTACTCAAACATTGCGTCGTTGTCTTCAATAATTTTGACAGCCAGATATGCAAAATGTGATTCTAATTGCAAGTTGCATTATTTTAATGGCCATTTCATGGCCGCATTTGTATTGTAAGTAACAGTAATGAGAGTATGAAAAAGGTTAAACCGCATTCGATTGTGGCTCATCTGACCGCAGTGTAATAAATACGTAATTCGAGTGGTTCGTGTTTGTGAGGGCGCAGGTCTAGCATTATGTCACAACATGTACCGGTTGACATTTGCATGAAGAAAGCACCTCATCCGCGTAGTTTTGTAATACGTTACACCCGCCGGGAGTAAGCATTACGACGCGTGTCAAGAACATTATTGCTACTTCAATGTAAATATATGTACTCACATAACATCGTCTAAAATCTGACGCTAAATTTTGTAAGACGGCGAATAGTGAAATATGTTTTATTTAGGTGTTTATATCTCTCTTTTGTAGTAACTATTCTATAAGGTGGCAATCAACTTAACTCTATAGGAAATGCATGAATAAAAGAAAATATTCAGAATGGCTTTTGCTTTTCTATCCACTGAAATCAACGGTTATTCAATCGATAAGCGAGTCGCATTATTACAAAACGTCTAAACACGGGTTGTGATGAAAACAGCGCTAATTATTTTATGTAATCGAAAGGAACGCATGTATTTTAGGTTACAGTGCTCTATTAGTTCACTAAAACGTTCGCATTCTAGTCTCCTAATCGATTTGTAATCGAATGATTAACGATAAAATATCGATATTAGTAAATTTGAAGGTTTCGTAAAGATTTTATCTGTATGCACTGACAACGCCCATTTGATAATATTTACAAGACTTAGAGCGGTAACTTAATATTTTTTAGCCTTAATATAACAGCCTTGAATTAAACACGCCAGTCCTAGCTAACAACAGGTAATACTCATCTGCATAATGCTTGTAGTACAGACAACTTTTCTTATTAAGATCGTTGTAGCTATCGATGTGAACCACAGTCGCCTATGCATGCCTAACATTCCTTGTATAATCAAACTAATATACTAGGTACATTTAATTATCATTTACACTTGACAAAAGATCGCTATTAGCGAAAAAGCCGCCCATACATAGCCACTGTATTTAGACCTAAGAATGTCATATTTTTTCTCACATGGTTTGCTATACAATAAAAAGTAGGTACTCTATTTATCTAAGTTATATTAATATAAAATGTTTCAGGTTCCAGTATACACCCGGAGTTTTCAATACTGTTACAAATGGTTTTTATTGCGTAAAATAACCGTCTCAAGAATGTGGGATATATGTTAGCTGCTTTGAAGCGTCACTGTAAACTTCTGCTTTTGTCTCGTTCAATTTGTAACTTATTTATCGAATCGTCACTTTTATCGATGATATTATTAATAAGGTTACAATCAAGAAATGAGGTATTTATCTGGAAATTTCTCACATTGCTCTCGCATGACGTATTAGTGTCAGGTAAAGAAACCAGGGCGCACGCGTACCCAACCGTGGCTGTTGCGCAAGTTGCCTAGGGGCTGACACCGGAGTCGCCGTCCTGCGCGCGCGCACCAAGCTCACATAATCGATCTCGGCGATGACTGCCTTGTCATAACACATTATGTAACACATACTTCACGATTTCTGATAGTTTTATTTATGCGTAGATATGCCAAATACGTATTTTATTCATGAACTCCGGTAGATACATACTATTCATATATATATAGTTAATTTTCATTTTATACCTTTATTTCAAGACAAAATATTTAATGTTCATTAAATTTTGGTGAACAAAGTATTTATATTTAGTAGCGGAAGTACATTTTAAGTGAAACAATTATATTACCAAGCTTCATTGGTCACGATTACCGTGATTTGCATTTGCCGTTGTAAATCAGTCACATTTCAGTAATTCCTTGCTGAATCATTAGACCTAAATATTAGAACCATGAGAACATTACGCGCCTCGTTAAGTCTAATTGCGTGGTAAAATAGCCCATTGTGCAGTAATCTCATGTGCTAATATTGTATAAACATTACTCAGTATTATGACAAAGGTCGTAATACATTAAGTAATAGTGAAAGCCCCCAAAATTGACCTACCGAGACTCTGAAGGTAGGCGGCACTTTCGATTTCGTTAACACGGCCCGATGCGCCTGCGCACCGTTGAGTAATCTCACTCACGCTTGACCTTTATCATGTGAGCTTGTCTTAGGTATAATAAATAATTTTGACACATTATGCATCGGCGAAGTAATTTTGATCGTATTTATACACGTCAGCTTAACTATTTTGTTTTTTATAACCACCAGTATAATTCATGTTTACACAAAATTTTGTAAAGTCTTAAAGTAATATTTATTTTTCAACTAGTACTTATCTGTTGTAAGGACAACTATGAAACGTTGATGAATTCTTTGAAGTCATAATAACATTGCATTATTACTTCAAAAGAGACCTTGGCAATACTTAGAATCTATCAAACATGAAAGTATAATATTATTCTCACATGTCATTCTAATGCCTTTACTGAACAAATACACATCTAAAGAGCGTATGCAAGGTCGCTTTCAAAGCTGCGATTAACTTGACACGTGGCTATATGCCATATAACCTTTTTTCAAATAAAAATAACCACAGTTCTTTAACTATTCAAATAACAATTAAGATACACGAGTAGGTACTTATCTGACACATGAGCGGCCTAATCGTGATGTAACACAGAACATGAGATAATAGCCTTTGTTGAACGGTGAAAGTTCGTCAGCCACATTATATGTCTAACGGTACAATTTAAGATGTAATGATTTTAATAGGAGCAATTAGATAGCGCACGCTCCAAATGAAAGACGCAACATAACGCTGCACGTTTTAAATTACTCTTCTTTATTATTATTTTATTGGGTAGACTTCAATTCTTGGCTACCAATATGGCTTCAAATTTTTTAAATGATTCTCATCGCTTTACAAGCTACAATAAGCATTTTTTTTCTCTTTGTGTTTTGAATTTAAAGTTTTCGATTGTATGAGTATCTATCTAAGTTTACCTAACTTTAGAAATAGGTAATATCTATACAAAATATATTAAATTAATTTGCCAATATGAATTAGTTAGCGTGTGAGCAGGTGTCTCGTAATCGTTTCGTAAATACCAAATAATTTTCATAGGCAGTTGCGCATTTAAAGGTTAGTACCATAAGCTTCTTGTAGTTTATACGATTTACTGTAAATTACAACTATACACTATTAGTATATGAGTCTAAATATTAGTTAGCAAGGACTAATAACTTTTAATACACTCTTAGCGTTTATAACAACATATTTATTTAATCAAAATTTCGTTTATCATAAATTCCGAGTGTGAAATAGCCTCGAATACTACTTGGTTGACTAGTAAACAGTGGATCTTGTTAAAAAACGAACATACAATGCGTAGGGCCAACAGAAGGTTATTTATATCTTCTTGTTCGAAGGACAGACAATCGCCCAGCTAGCTACAGGTAACGTAGGTATTCGAGATACGGACGATCAAGCTGAGGTAAATGTAGGTATATTATGTAATACTATATACCTACTATTTAGTAGTTAGTACTTGATAGAAGAATAGTGATAGAATCTGACTATTTGTAAGTGTTTTTTGGCCTACACAAATAAAAAAAAAATATTTTGATTTAATTATAATTTTAGTTATATTCCTCTTTTGACATAATATTTTTTTATTTTTGCATAATAAGTAACTTTTTTCATAATGTGTCTTGCATGTGGCATTTGGTGTGTTTTATTATTTAGAATGAGTTGCAGGTAGAGTCTTAAATTTTCTACCATTTATTCAATCAAGAGTCTCACTAACAATGTAAAGGAAATAATAAAATTGTTTTTGTTTTAACTCATAATTGCGCACACGCATATTGCCGGGATGGGAACCGACGGCCAGGATGTATAATGTATTGTTTGACCACGTCTAAACGTGAGATATCATTGTGGTCACAGTATTTTTGCCTAAGAATACAATTTCCGGCGCATTGTTTCCGTGCAAGATCGTTAATTGTCGATGTTTCCGGTATGCCGACCTCTTATGTAACATCAACTTGATTTCTTATATAATTGTGTTTAACCTTTGATATAAACTTTTCCCGCGACGCCATACAAGAAACATGTAGGTTTAAAATGTTTAATTAATGTTTATTTATTTGTAAATTTTAAATATTTAGAATGAAGAACGTAATTAAATTATTTAATACATACCGATCAAACCAAGTGTCTTTAGTCTTTTACTTAGCATAAATAACTTTGTAGTACTAACGTAACTTATCTATTCGCATGTCATGATATCCACACGCCATGTCAGCTAAGTAGCAATTAAGTAATTTGTTGCAATCAGCGAATTACTTAATTGCAACTTAGCTGAATTGTATCGGAGAGAGTAACCCAATTATGTTATTACTGTTGACAGATCCAATCACGCAACACTTTTACTGCCAATGCTCACTTATAATTATCATCACATAAGATTATTAAGAGACTTAAGTTATTTTTTATCTATGGACTTGGTTCTGATAGATAACGCATTACGTTTTTTGGGCACTATTACCGTGCTTGCTACATTTTTATTCGAATTATTTTAGACGAGCTAATTCTATCGCAATATTGGCGAACCTTGTTATACTATATTTAATGAAAAAATATTATTGTACTTAACTGAATGGTTATTTTCTTCTAAAGAAAGTAGGTGACACTGAGCTGGTTCAATTGTTTTTTTTCATCACGTCAATTGCTAGTGCAACTAAACGTACTACAACAAATGTAAAAATGTTGGAATAATTTAAAATTAATTTAAAGACTAGCTAAAGATTACTTTGAGCTCTATTTGTTACTGTTTAAAGTTTATTTCGGTTACAGCTGGCGGCGACTACTTAAGAAACATCAAGCGGTTTCTTTGAAAGATAGCAATCTGAGACTGTATTGTTTCACTTAGGTACTCAACAAACTGTATAAATCTGCTTGTGTGTTAAACTAGGGTCATTCTAGAGTAGTATACTTTACTACAGCCCTTTTAACGTCCCACTGCTGGAAGCGGGCCTATCCTCAATGCGGGGGGGATTCAGGCCATAGTCCACCACACTGGCCCAGTGCGGGTTGGCTATATTATTATGTTTTATTGCTCTACCAATAAGCCTATGAAACACGTTCTAGATAAATAAAATTACGTCCATATTTAAAATACATCTCAGTATAAAATGAAATCTTATGCAGTACCAAGAATAACAAGTGCAGTACGCATCGAAGCAACAACAATTTTCACCTTATTTTTATTGCTCTCGTGAAATTCGCGCACGCACCACAACTTCAGATAATCGAATACCTTCACGCTTGCAATAACGTTATGAATATTTGATGGCGTGGTTAAGTGCCGTTAAATGTAACATATAGATTGTTTGAGCGGACCACTACGATGCATTTAAAAATAAAAACATAACACATTAGCAATGTTTACGTCAAACTAAGTATCTGTACATCGAATTTAATACACGGCAAACCCATGTCCATGGGTGGCGTTGATCACTTGCCATCGGGTGAAACGTCGGCTCGTTTGCCTCCCTATCTCATTAAAAAAAAAACCCAGTCCCAATGAACAGCTAATAGTATAATAGTCATATTTAGCTAGTCAGGAAAAAGCATCAGAGGACATCGCCGCTTGCGCAAGTATACCTGGTACCCGTGAGAACTCGGTACGTGTTAGAAATCTCAACAATAGTGAACTCCACAAACAGGTAATAATAATAACTAACATCACTGTGAAAACTGAACGTCCTGTCGACACAGATGCTATTACTTCGATATCAACGAGCACAGGCCTACTTGTCTTCAAGGATTTATTTATACACGTCATAGATACCAACTATTTTTTTACCATACTACTGGTTTTCAGACGCTTTGTAAATGTAGCGTAGTGTAAGAACACTGAATTCAATATTTGCTATTTAAAATGTTACAGAATTTCTAAATAGGTTGTAACGATTTTCAGTTTTACCTAAGATGATATTCTAAAATACTTTTTACTGTCTGCATAGAAATGGCCGAGGCGATAGATATTAAATTATTGTATTGTATGGCCTTACAGCAATTGAAACGCCGTTTATAAGTGCGGCTTCGAGTGTGACTTCCCTCTTTCAATTCAACGGAAATGATCGCGTTTATAGATGTTTATGAGGAAGTCCATAAACTGAAGGATGTATGGATACGATGGAGGTCCATTAATGGTTGGTGTTAAGCTTTTATCACTCTTAAGTGCAGGATATCCCACGTATTTATGCGATAAAATTGCTTGCACTTTTAATGATTTCATCTGTAGAGTTCAAGTTTCTTTTTGCGTGAATTTTCTCTCGAGTTATATCCAAGATTGCCTCCAAATTTATGCAGCAAACGTAAGGCAAATACATTACGAAATTTTCGTTACATAATCTCAACTGCTGACTTTCGATGATAATTACATGGTTGTCTACTACTGCACGTGGCTATCGTGTTTCGGCAACTATTTATAGATGTAAAGATTTTATTTATGACATAATTTGACTCAAAGGTGCCTCAAGTGACGCTGAGGGTTACGAAAAATGCAAATAAGTTACCTCTGTCATTGCGTAATCTGTAGTGTAGGCATAGAATACTAAATAGGTAGTTTAGATTGATTGCAACATGCTGTAAGGTCGTAGAATTTCTTTATGAGTACTTGGCACATAACATTTCTTGGTAAACAAACGTAGTATTTTTATAGTATCTCTCTATAATCTTAAAACGTATTTTTTTTAATAATTTAGGTTTGCGTCATAAAATTTATTTACTACTCAAAATATTGTCATGATTCAAGGAGACATTTGACTACCTCTTTGAGATTACGTGGATGATACGGTGTGTAATTAAGTACTGCAATGGATACTGAAGTAAACGTTTCAGCCCTAATTGTACTCACAACAATGTTGAAATAACTTGTTCTGTTACAATATACTATGATAAAGGAAACTTGCTGAGCCGCTTTCACCCTTGTAATCTGTGGCAGAACTACAAGCTTGAGCTTTTCCATTTAGCTTTCATCTAGATAAATTTATGCTACTAGCGGCCCGTCCCGGCTTCACACGGGTTTCTAATATAGTCTATGTTACTAAGTGTTATTATAGCTGTCTAACGGCAAAAGAATTTTTGAAATCGCTCCAGTAATTTTTAACTTAATACGTTACATTCAAAAATGCAAATCTTTCCTCTTTATAATATTATATTATATTTTAGACAGTAATATAGTATAGATAGTATACATATAGATGAGGTCATTGACATATACCAGACAAGCAACAGTGCTGCACTAGAAAAGGTGTCTATAGAATGCAATAAGACCTGGTTCACACGGCTGCAATCCATTATACGACTAATTACATCATGTTACAGACTACCATTGTTCTGTGATTTGGCACTATTGATGTCAGTTAAAGGTCATCAAGTCTTAAATTGGATTAAAATATTGATATGACCACCTTCCGTGTGTCACCAGGCCGAATTGTTGTTACACCACGTTATTGGCCGCAATCTCTTTACTCTCAGCACTTGTTGCGCCTGCGCAGTCGCAACCCTGCTGTGTGGAAACGGTATCTATCACACTTCGAATGCTCTCGCGATTCGATGCCAAATGCGTTTTAATCAATATATGACAGCCTCACGTCTAGATATTTCTCGACTTCTCGTCACTAGGCACTGACGGTGACGCCGATTCGAGCGGCGCACCCTAAATATATCAAATTCTACGTACCCACGCCGAGGGCGGCAGCTAGCACTAATAAACACCGTGAATTCATGATTAAACTGTAAGTCCTTGTGTTAGTTCACGGGAGGAGTGGACACTGTAACGTTCGAGCACACACTGCGAGCGGGTGAATGGGCGGCTGAGGCTTTTATATCGGGTAGGCGAACGCGGCGCTTCGGCGGTGAAAAGCGGCGTCGTCGCCCGCGCCGGCCCCGCGCTCGCCGCCACCGCCACCCTCCGCGCGGGGTGGCCCACACCCCACACTACTATACACCGTACGCACTCATCACCATCATGATGACAAAAATAATTTACAGTCAGTTAGTGACATAGCCCAAAGCATTTAACGCGCACCTATCCACGGTTTTGCAACTAAAAGATTGATGAGACATTAAATCATTGATGTTTTAGATTGGCTCTGGCAATAATTATACTCTATGTACGTTGAGTAATTTACATTGATTTCTTTATTTTTATTTTCTGACCGTATTAAGACACTATTATAAATATATGTGTGTAATCATGTTGCTAAATCAGATCGGCGGATGGACGGTTCAACAGATGTGTAAAAAACCTCACGTGTTTGATTCTGTATGGCATTTATTATACGTGTTGAATACTAATTTCATTGAAATGTTGTAGAACATTCGATCAATTAATTTTGTTATATGGTTTTACACCAGTTGGTCGTTTAATAATAGTATTGGGCATTAATTTATTAATGTACGTATGAGATGGCTTGGTAATATCATTATGTATGGTATGTGAATATGTGTGGTCAATTTGGCACGAGTTATGTTGCTATTGCCAGCTATGATGACCGGTTATGTGACGATAACAAATGTTAGACCAACGCCTATGCGTATATTACTTATTGTATTACATAAGATGCTTACATTATTTGCATGCTACTTGCTGTGAACAAACAAGAGATTTGTCATGTGTCCCTAACACATAAGCTCATTTTTGTTGCCGTGTATTGAACCAATTTGAAACATCTAGTAGTCATCAATGCAGTAAAAGACTCGCCGGCGATCACCGTGAACTGGTTTGCCACTTGGTCAAGATGGCGAAAGTATTTCCAGGATGATTCAACATTGATCAATGATCTGTTAACGGATACCTTGAGTTAAAGATGACATATTTTGGTAAAAGGAAGCGCAGCTATAATGGGAGGTTAATAAAATGAATGGGGACAAAACGGCTAATATTCACAGACAAAGCAATTGTTTTGGTGATATTGAAGGTATTGCCAAGGTGAGAGTCTATAGTACATGAGTAAATCTCTCGATCTAAGATCGGACGTATAAAACGCCTGTATCATGTTCTTTTCATTCAGTGGTTAGTCAGCGCTTTAGTGTTTTGTAGTTTCAATTATTATTCTTGGAATCGGGATTGCATCATCGAAATAAAAAAAAAAATAGAAGTCAACTCCTTTGCAAATTAAAAAGCTCCAAGTGGAATGAGCATTTTGTAACGTTCATATAATGTTTATTCTCCTGTAAATATATGTTCCTGGCAAAGGAGCAAGTCGTGTGTGATATTTGTCTTTAAATAACCTTTCAATATTCTACTTATTGAGGAGCTCTTTTACTTTAGTAAAAGAAAGTAGTTTAAAGTTAAAGCTTGAAACTGCGACTCTTATGACAAAGACATAATGCCATATGAGTTTTTACCTTTATTATCACGCTAATATGGACTAAAAATCATATCACTGTTCTCGCTACTTGATACAAGTATACATGAGGTATCCAGCGAACCGACTACCGTCTGAGTCCTAAACGAAGGACGCAGGTTTCACGGCTCCATATAAAAACACATTCAAATGTAGAGACAGGAGCCTGGGTACCAACGTCCACTATACTCTACTATAAACTTATACATTCTCGACAAGCGAGCATCAAACATACGAAAGAGCTACACTGATATGTATACTGTTACATTTTTCTTAATCTCAAAATAGATTTTTAAAATGTAAGATTGTCAGTACGAATTAGGATATTTAATGATTAAGTAGGTAGGTATAAAAAGATATAAATGCATGACTGGTGCCTGAATGTAAAGAAATATTACATCATAACCAAAGCATCTAACGGAAACTTGTTGCTATGAAAAATTAAAGATTAATTTCAAATAATTTTGAGCGCTGCCACGCTGCTGTATTTTGATCCACTGAAATACATCACAACTTAAGAACACTTTACGTTCGATGACCACTTTTTTTTTTTTTGTAGCCTATTGTATGTCCCACTGCTGGGCAAAGGCCTCCCCCTCTCGTCTCCACATGTCCCTATCCTGGGCTTGTTGTGGCCACGTTTCTCCCGCAAAAGTGACCAAATCGTCGCACCATCTTCTCCTTGGTCTGCTACGATGCCGCAATCCGCCTTCGGGCATCCAGGTGTTGACACGATTTGTCCACCTCTGCGGGTCCATTCGTGCCACCATCACGACCACATTTTAGTATCTCTAATTTTGTATAACAGGATATTGACTTGGCATTCATTTTTAATTAGTTTCATCATATAGGTATATACAAAATTACACTATACGCAATTATATTTAAATTAATGGCAACATTAGGAAACTAAAGATTGCATTAATAAATCATAATGACTAGTCTTTGTCGAGTTGTCACCACGATGTTTGGTGGATTGCGCGGCGGGCGGCACGCGGCGTGGCATCGCGGGCGTAGCTATGTGCAGTATGCGGAAGGTGGCGCCGGTGACGACAGCGCCGACGGCTAAACTCGCAATTACCATGCAATTTGACAATTGAAAATAAAATCTTTAGTTGGATTAGTTATTTAACAATATTTTAGGTTTTAATAGAAACACGTTTTAATCGTTATTTAGCCGTGGTAGCCTAGTTGGTAAAACGCCTTGGACTCAAGGGCTGCATAAATCTCACCCACGCACCTTTGGGATTTTCGGTTTTTATTCGTGAAAGTCATTTCAATAACGATTACTACTTGCTGAACAGTGAAGGCAGATATCGCGAGGAAACCTGCACGTCTATGAAAAGGCGTGTGAAGATCACTTACCCGCACTGGGTGAGGGTGGTGAACTAGGGCCCAAATCTCTCTCGTATTAAGGAGAATGTGTCTGATAAAATGGCAATAGCCTCGCCCCCTATGACATTGGTAGCAAAAATACATCGACAAAGTGCGGGTGCACTGACCTGCCTCTCTGTCTACCCCTGCGAGGAATACAGGCGTGATGATATAGTAGAGGAATGAAAAAACAACAAAAATATTGATGTAAAAGTTGGTGTTGCTTATAAAGTCCTCGACAGCAGTTCGAGGGTAGATCACTTGGTTCATTGTACCGAATTGTTGTTGTGGGTCTATTCCGGATTTTTATAACTGGCTGGTCTAAATGTTAAAAGCGTTATTCCGTCTGTTTACTACTCTTTCTTTTTACTAGACCGGCTAGATTCCCATTATTTGCATTCGTTAGGGTCCCACAAGCTTTAAAACACGCGTTTTTCTCCAATTTTCCAAATGAATTATCAAAAATAAATACGAACATAATCGATAATCATCTCTAATTTAAAATGGAGTGTCATTCAATATTTAAAACATGTAAATACACACAGTCAGTTATAAATCTTCGCGGACATCGCTCCTTAAAGTTTGTGGAAGCGAAACCCGAAGCAATAAGTCAGTGCATTCCCGATAAGTTGAAAATAAACGGTACTCGACACTTAATATTCATGAAGTCTACTCGCGCGCACAAAATTGCGCGCAGACGCGACGCACTTCCTCGGTATACTTTACGATACGGATATATTGTATTAATATAATAGATACAACAGTTAATTTATAAATAATGATGCAGACGAATCATTTTTAAGGCTACTTTTACATGATAAAATTAAATAGGTTATGAGAGCAAATAAATAAGTTTATTATATATAAATTGACCTATTATAAACCATCTTCAACTGCGTTTCTAAGCATATAAGTTTTCTTAAATGTCACTGTAAATGCAACATAACTTCCTATAAAGATTAGTGATGTTTTAAAATATTATTTTAACTGCACTTTTAATACCTATAGATATTCGTCGATGGGTTTGTAAGCCTAAAAGTATTTTGTTCCCTATATTATTTTATGTATGTTTGTCTATAGCTAATGTATGCCCGCTACTCATTCTAGTCATAGGTACCATTAAGGTATGCACCCATCATATTGATATCTACCTATAGCACAGCGGGATGTACAGTGCGGTTAATACTACGTTATATATTATAATGAGTAATTTACGTAACGAGAACCAACGTTATAAGTATATTCTTTCACTTTTTATTCTATTCCAAATGACGAAATCCACGAAAAGTAAATTCAGAATAATTATACATATTTTTTTAATAATCGTAATATAATGTCGCTTGTATAATTCGTTTCGACAATTAATAAAGTATTAGTAATGGAAGCATGAAGTAACTTGTAATTTACCTAAATTTTTAAAATGTTCATAATATTATGTCATTACAAATATATTATTAACGCATCTGTAAAATTATTTAAGGCCAGTATCGATATAAACGATAATTATAACCTTGTTAGTTTTGTTTGTTTAGAGCCTTAAAAGTTAAACTTGGAGACCTATTTGAATTACCTTTATTGAGTTACTTAAAAATAAATGTGCTATCTAATTACCGAGCGTAGGTATTGAAAAAAGTTAGGCTGTGACTAGTTAATTGCAGTGGTAGCCGAGTGGTCGAACACGCCTTGCAAATCAAAGTGTGCAGGTTGAAACCCGGCTCGCACCTCTGGGATTTATGTGCGAATCTCATTTTCATCCGAGATTATCACTTGCTATGAAACGGTGAAGGAAAACATCGTGAGGAATCCTGCACGTCTGAGGGAACTTGTCTAGTTCTCGATAGATGTGTGAAGTCTGCCAACCCGCACTGGGCCAGCTTGATGGAGTATGGCCTGAATCCCCCTCGCATTGAGGGGAGGCCCGTGCCCAGCAGTGGGACGTTGAAAGGGCTGTAGTAGTAGTAGTTAATTAGTTCCTACCTACCCACGGAAACTTGTTTCTAAACATTTTAGAAACGATAATAGCAATGATTATTGACGATAGCTCACTAGTGGTGGCCGCTCGGCTCACTGCACCGAATGGATGTATTTTTGATGATATCCATCAATGACAAATTTCGGAAATGGCGTTTTCAGAATCTGCTCTGGTCAACTGAATCAACTCCAGCCTATTTTGTAGTACCTACTGGTACTATAAACATTGTTTAGTTTAGGATCATGCGACGAGCAGGTCTTATCTGGAGATTACTACTACTACAGCCCTTTTTAACGTCCCACTACTGGGCACGGGCCTCCCCTCAATGCGAGGGGGATCTGGAGATTACACCTTTATTCATTACACCCTAATGTGAAGAGGGAGACCAGAGAAAAGATGAATGGACTGTATAAAGGGTGATATGATTATGATTAGAGTGAATGTCAGAATGACGAAAAAGCGATATGAATGGAGGAAAAAGACATACTGCGCCGCCCCGAATAATGGGACAAGGTAAAGCAAATGATGAATGTAAAAATGTATGAAGAAACTGAAAGTAATCTTCATCGATAATCATTCATAACTGCCTATTTACACTACGTAATGTTAACTATAGAAATAAGTAAGTTATTACATAATATACATAATATACGGTAGGTTCTGTGTAATTACTTAACAGTTTGACATTACGTGGAGAAAAATGGAGAGAAAATCTATAATGTAAGTAGGAACATACCTACATATTATATAAATACCTAAATAAAGCTATGTTATGGTAAATGAGGAGGCAAAAGACAAAGGGGCAGACCAAAAGCTCGGTGGATATACTTCAATACTCGACATATTTCAATCGGCAGGTATAGACTGGATGAAAACAGCTAACGACAGGGAAAAATGGTGGCAACTGGAGGAGGCCTATACCCGGAAGGGGCCATGACATGAAATACCTACTTGCTAAACATAGTTTTTTTGAGTTTTTCATATATATTTTTGTAATGTCATAGAAACAAATAAAGGCTTATTAATATTATAATGGTATATGACAGTTAAGTAGGTACATCAGGGAAGACCTAATAATAATAATAATACATCATCACGCCTGTATTCCCCGAAGGGGTAGGCAGAGGTGCACTGCAGTGCGCCCACACTTCGCCGATGTATTTTGGTCCCAATGTAATAGGGGGCGAGCCTATTGCCATTATACCGGGCACACAGGTTTCCTCACGATGTTTTCCGTCACCGTTTCTTAGCAAGTGATAATCTCAGATGAAAATGAGATTCGCACATGGAACCCAGAGGTGCGAGCCGGGGATAGAACCTGCGCACTTTGATTGCAAAGCGTGCGTTCGACCACTCGGCTACCACTGTTATTAGGGAAGACCTGTGTCCAATAAATAGAAATATAAATATTTTCGAGCAATAAGCACACGATGATACTCGTATAATAATGCACCATTTAATATCTTACTGTTTAAACGTTTTTAAGCAAGTACATTCGAATACGTATTCTCTACCTCTCAATTAGCCTACTTTTCAATGAGTAAGAAATGTCTTATTCTACTCTCCACTTTGTAATTTGTTTATATATGTAAATGCTTCTCACTCTGCACCGAACTGTTGTTTTGATTCCTATCAGCTGCAAATTCCGACAATAGCCTCATCTGGAGATTGTTTTGGGCTGGATTAACCTGGAATCACCCCCAGTCTAATGTATTCTACTCATAATATAAGCATCGCTTACTTTGGGATCATACGATTAGTATGTGCTGTTAGGCAAAATTTATATCTATATCTATACTTATTAATATAATAAAGAGGAAAGATTTGTATTTTTGTATGTGAAAGAATCTTAAAAACTACTGGACCAATTTCAAAAATTATTTTGTCGTTAGAAATCCCAATTTTTTAAAGAAAATATGTCCATCCGTGCGAAGCCAGGATGGGCCGCTAGTTTATTAATATTATCAGAACATACGCAAACTCTTACATCAATGCATCTCTGACACGACTCAATAATTACTCAACGGATTGACATTTGGTATAGATGCCTGCAAAGGTCATTGGTATCATGAGTACTCGCCTCAGCGGTTAGTGACCTAAAGTTTCGGTGTTATATCCGGATATCTTTCACTTTGACGGAGATACCTTTTTTATGTTAGAAGCACAAAGGACTTATTGAGGATACTTTGAGAGGTAAACGAAAACGTCTCATGCATTTTATTTTGGTTACAAAACATGCTTATTCACTCTTATTCGTGGTAAATAATATATTTTTCCGTGTTGTTTTCAAATTGCGAATCTGTTCGAGTTTTACTGTAAAATTATTAATGACACAAAGATTGTTGAATTCGTTATAAAATTTATCCTGTTTCATACATTAAGACTGAATCTCGAATGGAAGTTTGATTCGAACGGAGAATACAACTTCAAAAATTACATCATTTCTTATGTGTTCGAAGGAATGGTCTGATCCGTGAATTATTTGAATTCATTCACTTATACCAATTTGTATGTGAATATAAAGATAAGTAATAAGTTAGTAATGTTATTTTAGTAATTGTTAATTTGACTTTTTGATATTTTTTGTGGTATGTAGGTAGAGACGGCGTAGTGTAGCGGTTTGAGAGTAGGTTCTCTGCTCAGGGTGGTTGAGGGATCAATTACCGTCAACGAGAAATTTAAAAAAGGAATAATTCAGAATTCAGTTCCATGTATGGTACTTGAGTTGCTGTGTTTGAGTTTGTTATTTTAATGTACGATGGAGGCCTCTAGATTGTTGTATAATAAAGAAGAAATTACACTAATATTATGGAAAATATTAAGTTCGATTTATAAGCTGAACTTACGTCACATGTATTAACCTTGTTTATATCGATGTAAATACGACCTGCAACTAATACTCACCTTAACCTTACAGCTTTGACCACGATATTATAATACATTTACGAGTAAATGTATACTTACTATACAATATTTAGTTATTCATTTTTTATGACTGTTTTCCAAGAAGATGTAGGCCAAGGTGCACTGGAGTTCATATTTTGGTGATGTATTTTAGTCCCAAATGAATAGGGGTCGAGCTTATTAATTTTAACGTGGGCTAAGTAAAATATATGCGGGGAACAATAGAGATCAACGGGATCCAAATGTTATTACATGAACTTAGTCACGTCTCAAGTCCGACTAAAGATTAAAATATTAATTATAGATTCGAGACAGCCCTACATTATTTTCAAGGTTACAAAAGCTATAACTTTGAGTGGCATTTGCATGTCCAATATCTAGTTATAGTGGCACGCTCAGACAAAGGTCTAACTCAGGTAGACTTGTTTAACATAATTTAGAATTATCGGTAAAACATCAACTTAATTTGATTTCAACCATACAATTAGCTAAAGAGATAACTATTTATGAATTGGTTTGCGAAAATAATCTACACATTGTTAAAATTAAACTAAGCATTTTTAAGTTCATTAATTCAGTTATTTTAATTACCTAAATATATTAAGTTGATTCTTTCAACCTAAACAACGAACGTCGGAAGTCCGGCCAGTTGCATAAGTAGGTAGGCATATAGGCATAGGCGTAGGTTTAATGTTCCCCGTTCTACGAATATAATTCAATTAGTAATTTAGTTTCGTAATTAGTCACCGCTGTAAAACAATTAAGCTCAAATTTGTAGAAATTTTAACCAAACTAATAAAACACTTGAATTAAAAATAGTACCAAATAGAATTACTAATTTGATGTCAAGTATGCATTTTTGATAAATGTTATACTGAAATACGTGTTAAAAACTCAATATAATATTATAAAAATATTACTGCAAGAAATGTGAAGTAAGGAGGCAGATAGAATTAAGTTCGCTATCACAAAAATAAGATAGTTACAAACATGGTTCTCAATGTAAAAAAAATACAACCTTCTAGACTTACTTTTAAGGATTCAAATGCAGAAAATATAAACAAATAACAATAAAAACTAACTGTAGCCATAAATACTGCAAAAGAAAATAGGGCGTGACATGACCAAAATTTCGTGGTTTTTATTATGCGTGAATCTGCTGATAAAATGCTGGTTTTACGAAAATTAAGGGAATTGCTATGAGTGTGCTCAACAATCAGGAAATGAATTCGTCGCACAGGAATTGCTCAGTCGCCTTGAGACCTCTGAATAAGTTTTATTCAAGGTCAATTAAGTTCAAGAATGAAGGAACTCTGATTGTGGTGTGGTGTTGGTTCGTCAACTATATTGTGACCATAAGTACAGTAATATATGCGACTATATACTAGCTATTACTCGAAACTACTACAGAGGTATACCATGGGAATTATATAATTGTATACAATTGTAATGATGTAGGACTATTAAACATAGAATATAATTAATTTTGAGCTTAACTAAACAAAGTATGTACTCGTATATATGCAAAACCCTTGTCAGAACAACAAGATTAATGTATACCTCACAATGTAAAAAAGCGGCCAAGTGCGAGTTGGACTCACGCACGAAGGGTTCCATACCATTATCTATAAAAAACCGGCCATGTACGAGTCGGACTCGCGCACGAAAGGTTCCGTACCATTATCTATAAAAACGGCAAAAATATCACGTTTGTGGTATAGGACCCTCCTTAAATTATTATTTTATTCTGTTTTTTTAGTATTTGTTGTTATAGCGGCAACAGAAATACATCATCTGTGAAAATTTCAACTCTCTAACTATCACGGTTCATGAGATACAGCCTGGTGACAGACGGACGGACGGACGGACGGACGGACATACGGACGGACGAACGGATGGACGGACGGACGGACGGACAGCGAAGTCTCAGTAATAGGGTTCCCGTTTTACCCTTTGGGTACGGAACCCTAAAAACGAAAAAAAAACATGTCTGTTGTATGGGAGCCCTTATAAATATTTTTTTATTTTAATTTAATATATTTATTTATTTTAAAAATGATTAAATAACTAAATATTCTGTGAATAGTTTAAGCATCTACCTGTTGCCGTTATCAATATCAAACAAAACCGATCGAAAAAATCACGTTTGTTGTATGGGAGCCCCCCATATATATTTGTTTTATTCTGTTTTTAGTATTTATTGTTATAACGGCAACAGAAATACATCATCTGTAACAATTTCAACTGTCTAACTATCACGGTTCACGAGATACAGCCTGATGACAGACGGATGGACAGCCGAGTCTTAGTAATAAGGTCCCTTTGGGTACGGAACCCTAAAAATAATAATTGTAGGTGAACAAGGAAACAACAATTTAATAAAAATAAGACTGGATTTTTATTCTCACCCAAAGTTCACGCTTAAGGTCATTAAGAAAAACATACTTTATATATACCAGACGATTGTTGTTTATTGTAGTTAGATCTGACCATATCTACAGTATAGTTGTCTTATTTTTAACAATGAGGAAACAGGTAGTGAACTTTAGACAATAATCTAAGTGTGATCGTGATACAGATAATATCTGTAATCTTCAAATTCCACCATAAATACATTATAATCATCTTCATTAAATACATCTTAATCGGTTTATAAAGATCCATAGTTTTATCAAGACCTTCCAGTAAGGTCGATTGAATATTATATAACTGGACACTTGTTTGCATTGAAAACACATGTCAGTTATCTTTCCTTGCACTAAGGTTCAAGATGAAGCCCCATTTATTCGGAAACAAGCTACTACTTTTGGTCTTGATATTCCATACGCCACCCACCGATACGTCAAGGTCTACGATACAGACGAACAAACTCGTATCGTATTCCATTCCCGAGAATCGAGCTCTCAAAAAGGCCTTGGGATACCGAGAGGATACGTATTTGAACTTCACCGAATTAGCAGCCAAATACGAATATAAAACGGAGACACATACAGTGACGACTGAAGACGGATACATTTTGACGGTTTTCCGATTATTACCTAAGTGCGCGAGTAGATTTAAACAGTACCCAGTAGTGATGATGCATGGAATATTCGACACCGCAGACGTGTGGGTACTCGCCGGATCGAAGGTAAGTCTCGGCTTCGTACTAGCCAATAATTGCTATGACGTATGGGCCGCCAATCATAGAGGGAACTTTTACTCCCGGCAGCACGTCAAACTCGACCCTGATAAAGATCCCAAGTTTTGGAACTACTCCTTTGACGAACATGGCTACTTCGACGTTCCAGCCGTAGTAGACTATGTGCTACAGAACACAGGGAAATCACAAGTGCACTACATCGGACACTCACAAGGTACTACAGACGGGCTAGTCATGAACTCTTTAAGACCAGAATATAATGCTAAAATAAGACTGTCTATCCACTTGGCACCGGTGGCTTGGATGAAGAACGTGATAAGTCCCGGACCACTGATCGGGGCCTACAACGTGGAGCCGATAAAAGTTTTCCTAGAATCCGCTGGAATGTTTGAACTGCTCGCCAAAGACAGAATTGTGCACAATTTATTAGAATATGTGTGTCAAATCTTACCAAACATTTGTGATATTGGACTATCTTTGTCTACCGGTAATAAGGTGCAAACAATTAAAACTGAAACATTATCTGTGGCGTTTGGGCATCTTTTGAGTGGTGGTTCTATAAAAACTTTGGATCATTTAGCACAGCTCATTGTCAGTGGAAGATTTCAGCGGTTTAATGAGGGTAGGGAGGGGAACTTGAAAAGGTATGGGGTGCCAATATCACCGGAGTATAACGTGTCGTTGATAACTTCACCTGTGTTATTGATTAGTGCAAAGAATGACTGGGTCTCTTCACTGAAAGATGTTAATAAACTAGCGTCTAAATTGCCCAATTTGGTTGAGAATTATGTTGTACCTGAACCGTATTGGAGTCACCACAATCATATATGGGGCATAACAGCGCCAGTTGTTGAGTATCCCACAATTTTAAAATACTTAAACAGATTCGATTATTCATAACCACGACCGATAACGGTTTTTCAGGAGTCCCAATTATTACTTTCACATTTGAGTTTCCAATACAAATACGGTACCGAAATTTAATCGAATTTGAAACTTTTTTTTTAAACGTCAATTATAAATAGTCGTATTTTTATTGCATATTAATCGTCCCTTCTTGGAAACGCAGTATACATTGTTATGTTTCAATGACGGAAAACATTTTTTTACAATTTTATTATAGTATGGTATATGGTCTCTACAAAGCATTCACATAACAGCAACTTTAAAATATCTAAAATAGTATTTATTTGGCAGTAATGGAAGTGGTAGCCGAGTGGTAAAACGCACGCCTTTCAAATCAAAGTATGCAGGTTCAAACCCCGGCTCGCACCTCTGGGATTTATGTGCGATTCTCATTTTCATCCGAGATTATCACTTGCTATGAAACGGTGAAGGAAAACATCGTGAGAAAACCTGCACGTCTGAGGAAACTTGACTAGTTCTCGATAGATGTGTGAAGTCTGCCAACCCGCACTGGGCCAGCCTGGTGGACTATGGCCTGAATCCCCCTCGCATTGAGGAGAAGCCCGTGCTCAGCAGTGGGACGCTAAAAGGGCTGTAGTAGTAGTAGTATTTATTTATTTAATAGGACATCCAAAAAAATATTTAAAAGTATTTCTGACTTGTGATAGAACGTGTATATCCTATATATCTAGGTAATCTCGCCTTGCAGGGATTATGCAACATGTAGAAGCAAATGATATAGTATGATAATAACAGAGATAAGTATAACGTACGTGCTCTGACCACAGATTAATAGCCTATTATAGAAATAGCTATGAAGGTTAGAAACCCTTAACCAACACAATATACATTTAGTGTATATATAAGGAAAAACTTTATTTATTTATTATAACTGGATAGATAATAAGTAAGGTAAAATGCCAAAACGGTTGTTATTATTAATTGATTTCACTACTATGGGTTAAAATTGATAAAAATAATGTTTAATAATCTCACAAATTACAAGACTTGCCTAGTTTCAAATAATGTGTGTGTGAAGTCTGGTAAAGACCTTATTGAAATGTACATAAATGCTCAATGATAAAATTTAACGTAAAATTTATAATTAATTATCACTTATAAAATTGGTACTGTTTAAAAACTGTTTAAAAATTCCAACTTTAGGTGCGTAACTTTAATAACACATGTTTCACATAAACTGAAGGACACCGAGGCCATTCTAGATAATAACATATCAGATTTATATTCTATAACAATAGCATAATACGTAAAGTTATGTTTTAAATCGTGAGATCATGGGAATATTTAGTTTTTTTGCCAAAATAAATATAGGTATTTGTTTTGGCAAAAAAATCTAAATTTGGAAAAACTTCAAACAACTTTAAACTTTACTTTAAATTAGTTTCATAAGATTTTTAAAAGGGCACACTATCATCCAGCTGCCCGATAATTAATGGATGAACGGGAACGGACAGGCCGTGGCAAAATATTATCTATAGACGCAATGACACGAGCTGCGGGTTTATGAGAGTCTTATTGTGAAGGCTCTCATAATCCGTTTCCGTAATTATCTTGCAGTCGTTTTAAAGCCACCAGTGGTGTTAGCCCGCATGTCAAGACAAGACCTCTGTCACGGATTGGCTCGGTCGCTCTCTGTCTTATTTCATACGAGAGAAAGAGATATAATCAACATATTCTGTGACATAAGTCTAGTCTTGGCGCTCATGTTACAACTACTGCACGCTGGGATGTCAAAAGCCGCGCTTCAATATTTTTGCCAATAACAAAACGAACTCTATGTTAAAATACATAAAGATTTAATTTCTGAGGCAAAAGCCACCGCGACAAAATTTTCTCGCGCTGCTAAGGTCATTGCGTTGAGAAATGAACTTTTTCCTTGAGTCAATACAGCTCATTTTGGAATTGTCAAATTTTTTTCGCTTCTCATTGTGATGATAACCTATTTATAATATACAGGTGTATGTATCCAAGAATATCTGCCGCACCTGTTGTTCACCTCGAGAAGCGGCGTTCTTAAGATGCTAAAGATAGATTATTATAATTACTTATATGTTTTTTAAGGATGCCATTCATGTTTACAAATTGTATTGTCGTTCATTATTATTTTTTCTCATTCAGTACATTTTGAGGCATAAATATAAAAATATACATTTAAAAATATAAAAAAAACCGGCCAAGTGCAAGTGGGACTCGCGCACGAAGGGATCCGTACCATTATCTGTAAAAACGGCAAAAAATAACGTTTCTTGTATGGGAGGCCCCTTAAATATTTATTGTATTCCGTTTTTTAGTATTTGTTGTTATAGCAGCAACAGAAATACATCATCTGTGAAAATTTCAACTCTCTAACTATCACGGTTCATGAGATACAGCCTGGTGACGGGCGGACGGACGGACGTACGGACGGACAGCGAAGTCTCAGTAATAGGGTTCCCGTTTTACTCTTTGGGTACGGAACCCTAAAAACGTTCCCCATCGGCATCTGGAACAGAGTCTTAGTTACCAGTGGTCATAGCTCCAGAGAGATGAACTTCCTTACTATGCGCGCCGTCTCCAGAAGTACTGCCTTCTGAAACTGCCCCTTGATCCAGATGCTTAACGCAAGCCTCCTTAGGTGTTTGTCGAGGCTTCTAGCTAATAAGCCATGGGCGGAAACGTTGTCGTTATTATTAATGCATAGTATAAGATCAATTCTAGTCATTAGATTAATTAAAAGGATGGGCTCTGTTTTTTTATTTCCTATTCATATTAGTCAAGTATAAGGGGTTATTATAGTAGCATATTATGTTGGGTTTGAAACTACTTTTTGCGATTGTTATGACGCTGAGTAGCATGGCCAGTTGATTAGATATGTAAATACAATCAGTAAGAATTAAATTAATTATTCAAAATTAGTATGATTATGTGTTAAAATTTGTAAAGTATTTAACTTTATAGTTTAAAGTTCAGAGTGCAACTGGGCCAAGGGTGTATTGAGGGTCATTTTCTTGCAGTTATTAATCCTGAGGCGTTCGGTATGTTTTTGCCGGCAATAGCAAGGATAACATGTCATCTCCTCAATTTTAGTTAATAAATTAATTACTTACTTGACATTTGGATTTTATTTATATAAGTGCCTATTAGGGACTGCCCAATAATTACGGATTAAATGAAATGTGCAGTGGAAAAACACTATATAACGAAACGTTTACACTATATAACGAAATGTTTACACTATATAACGAAATGTTTACACTAGATGTTGTATTAGAGAACGGCTGTAAACCGACAGTTCATGTAAACGCTTCCATGATTGTTTTGCCACTGCAGATTCGTTATCCTTAAGCCCGTAATTATAAGGTAGCTGCTTTACCATATAAATATACCCCTACAGATGCATAACTGCATTTACTCAATTCAATATATTATGGCATTAATGGTATTTTATGTAAGTTAATTTATTAATAAACCCAAAAATCTGCGTTTAATTTTATGATCAATTGGTGCAGCTACACTGTGAAACCATTTGCGTGTTTGCTTCGTGCAAACGCAGCTCATTTATTTAGAAAACATCAATTTATGAAATAATGCAACTTTATAAAAATTCCAGTTATCAAAGATGACATTTTGGACCCAACACGTCAATCAACTACATTTTATTCCTTTATTTTACGAGTATTTACATGACTACACACCTGCTTTCGTGCGCATAAAATTAACAATATTTTTTCACGACTCGTGTATCAGATGTCAGACTTTCAATTAGTCGTCCGCCTTGAAAGAAGATTCGTTGTTCTTCAAGAGCGAGCTAAGGTCAATCTATGCATACTAACTACTTATGTACTCAAACATTTCCCTCAAAACGGAGAAAATGTGTAACAGAGAGTGATTTTTAAACTGATATCTCTTACGTAAGGATAATTAACTACTTTTTTTAACCGACTTCCAAAAGGAAGAGGTTCTCAATGCGATTGGTATTTTTTTATTAGTTTGAATGCATAACAAAGCGAAATACAGGGCCTACGTAAATGTGACTGTACAGTTAGCTCATAAGATCTTGGAAGCAATAGATAGATGATAAATCTCGTATATGTCTTAAGTACTAATTATACATCTAACTAAATAATTGAATGAAGATTTAGACATTTACACATTTTTATAATGTGATGGGATTTTTTTATGACTTTCAATACAATCAAAAACAATTAACATTTTCTCTCATGAAGTTTAAATGTAGCCATAATATTAACATAATGGAATTACAAGGGATTAAACAAAATGTAAACTTTTGTAAATACAAAAAAAATGCAACGAATTTGAGGGTACTCAATAACAGAATTAAAGTAAGACGTTATATTATGTGTACTCGATGGAAGCCATAGATTTTTTAAAAAGTGAAGGGAAGTAATATTATGTTTAGGTGAGTTATCGAGTTTGTCATTGCAGGGAAATGATATTATTTAAGAATAGTATAAAAAACCTTTCAAAGGATCTCATAATAGTAATAGCAATAGCAGTGTAATCCAGTGATAAACTTTCTGCCTACTTGCCCGCTATTATATTGAGACTGAAAATTCATCGGCGAAGTGTTGGTGCGCTGCAGTGCACCTCTACCTACCCCTTCGGGGAAAACAGGTGCCGGGATGATGTATCACCTTTCTGCAGTAAATTCACAGAAATGTGACGCACGTAAATTGTGAAGGTAAGTTTTATTTTTTCTGACAAACAAATCAAATATCAATCATTGAATTTGCTTCATCATCACGAATAACAATCTATCTGGTATACAAGAGATATGTGCAAGAATATCCAAGTTGGCCAGTGTTCAGGTCGTTGGCAAACTACTACTTAGCAATCGGCCCGCGGTACGGTTGCAATCGCTTCATGAAACTATTTTTATTGTTATTCATACTTAATGATCTAAGAAGCCTTTGAATTCAAATAAAGCGATAAGACAGCATCGGCAAATGCCAAAGTGTATTTGTTTTGAAAGATATAGTGAAAAATATTCGAAGGCCACATTACCCCCCATGCATTCCTATTACATTGCGACTAAAATAAGTCGACGAAGTGTGGGTGCACTGCGGTGCCTCTGCCTACCCCTTCGGGAATTCAGCCGTGGCGATGCAACATCTTGTGAATAGTATCAGACAAGGGTGAGACCAGTTGTAATATCTATCAAGATCAACTATCTTAGGTGGAGAATATAGCCCTGGGATCTCAGGATCCCAGCTTTTTTCAGTCTTGAAAATCCCAGATATAAATGTACCTATAAAAAAATCGGTAATTTGTATAGAAATGTGCATTAAATAATTAACTCCAAAATCTCCAAAATTAATGATGAATGTGAGCGATGTTGGAGTAAAAATAAATTAATTACTAATAATTACAGTATTAACTTAATTTTGGTGAGAATCCTGTTGGCATTGTTTAAAGTCCTCAAAGGTAGGTTATTGCCGTCTTTCTCAAAAGGTGAAGTGACTCAAGCGCCATGTTGGGCGATATTGAATTAAATATACAGTTGGAATCAGCAATGTTTTCTCAGGTTCGCCTTTTAACCGTCCATATTTTTAGCGCTGTCACATTTAGTTTAAGCTCATTGTGGTGACAACAGTATCATCACCATTATCAAACGACATGCTTAGTTTCGCAACACATAAAATGCCATGCCATTTCCTATTAGCCAACAGTGGCAACATGCACTGAATCAATTCACTGTGGACCTTTGTAACACTTGAAACGTCTCCTCTGAATATTTATGCACCATTCAAGGTCCTGTGCATGTCCAAATTATGGCGGACAACAATGCCACCTAATTTAAGTTTCACAGTGCCGTTAGAAGTTGGAATACTTTTTTTGCTCTATGCTATGGAGAGTAGAGTAAAGGAGTGTCATCTAGGTATTGAGAAATTATCCGTTGAAATGCTTCCCCCGGGAATAAACCGGTACGGAAAAACGCTGATTCCGAATCTGGCATAACGGTAAGAAGTCCATAATAGCGCATACCAACTTATTCCCGGGGGGCGTCGATATGTACCATTTATCGACACCAGCTCCATTGTGGAAGTTTTTTTGAACTATTATTTCATGCATTTCGACGGACCCTTTTTCAATTTTTTTCCCATAGGATATTGCCCTCCTTTAATTCTACCCTCCATACTACAAGCTAAACCTTATTACATAGACAGTAGTAATATATTTAAAATGGCGTTATAATGCACGTTAAAAATATTTCTAGTCATCACTAATAGATTATAATTTGCAGCATAAATACTTTGCATTACCAGTCAAGGAATTGTAACTTTATAAATTAATTAATAAATATCCCCAGACAACACATGCTCATCGTATGAGTGTATAACGGTCTGTGGGCGATCCCAATTACATCCAGACTGAACAAATTCCGAAAAGGCTGTTTCCTAAATTTTTCCCTGATTCTCGTAATAAAAATCGTAGCGATATCGTAGCGAATTAGTCGTTCAAGCCATTTTGGTATTCTCATCCGTCTATCGAGCTTGAACTGCACCGATTTTTTAGTACTTTCGTCGAAGTGTCGTTGAATTTGTTCGCAAAAACGTTGATCGTCTTCTAATCGTTCCACCACGTTGACATGTTGGTATTCTCATAGCTCAACAAAATTACTTTCTAGCGGGAATCTGTCAAATTTCGCAATCAAAATGCCGTTGAACACTCGTAGGTTATTTGCGATGATTACATGTATTGTTCTCGTGAAAAATATAAATAATGTGCTCCAACTTAAGCTGTTTTTACGATTTCGAAGACTCGGAGCCTAAAAAGAACTCCGAGTCCTAAAATACGTTAGAAAAATTTTAAAACTTAAATTAAAATATGTTACGAACTATACCGCCATCTATTATTATTTTATGCAAACAGACTCTTAAAGGCCATCTATTGTTGTAGAGGGGACAAAAAAAGAAAAAATAAAAAGAATGTTTTTTTAGAAAAATTATAAAAAAATACAATATAAAGAAATAAAAATAAAATAAGTGTGGGCCCGGGGTTTGAACTTGCAACTATACGTTCAAGGCGGGCGTTTTACCAACTAGGCTACCACCGCTTACGCTTAAGTCTAATATAAACATTATACGAGAATCAATTTAGCATCCATTTAGCATCTTTCTGCTTAATCATGACAAATAGTGCTTATTGAATTTCAATTTATATTTTATACTTATTTTAATGATTTTAAGTGTAATTTATTATTTTTTTTCGACCAAAATCACGATATTTATTGCAAAAGACATTGTTTTGATATTACGAGAATACCAATTTTGGATAGATCTACGATAGAGCGGGGTCGGAACTGCGGCGACGCTTGGACCATTTGTAAATACGAGAATTAGCCTACTGATGTATTGAGCCGAGCGGCCGCCCCTGAAGCCACTAGACCAAACCACCGTTATGAGGGGGTGGAGATTTTTCAAAGCTGAATAGCTATCTCGATATTAAAAGAAGCACTATTTAGGTTAATAATAAATCAACACCAACGGAACTTTAAATATCGAACCTCAAGGCATACTGAACCCAATGTTGAACTAGCACAAGCGAACTTTAGCGGTAATATGTGTCAGCTATTGTTGCGGTATCCTTAGCGAGCGTGGCCGCGTTACGGCGGCCCAGAAAGCCGGCACACTTGCTCCCAATGGGCAAAATGTCATAGTTATATCAGACTAGTGTAACGGAAGTGGTTTGTGCGCTGATTGACAATGGCCGCCAATCGTTGCCCAATATACACTTGACCCTGCGAGTGGCTAATTGTTCCAGTTTTGAATGAGATCCAAAAGGTATTAGGTAAGATTTGTGTCTTTTATTAATGATTTGAATAAACCGCAGGTGGAGCTATTCCTCATCTTATACCATTACATTTTAGCATATTAATAATTATTGAAATAAAACTATTTTGCGGATTTTATCGCGTGTATTTACTATTTTATTGTCCCGACGTTAAACAACTAACAAACAACAACTAAATATGAGGGTACCCAGTTATTAACTATGACATCAGGACGTCTAACACCTCAGTCCCCCCCGTGACCATGGTTGCTGTAAAGCAGCCGAAACGTCGGGAAAATAAAATAGTAAATACACGCGATAAAATCCGTAAAATAGTTTTATTTCAATGTATATATGTATTCGCGTAAATATAAGAAAACAATATATTATTAATTAAATAAAAAAGAAGAAGAATGTTCTCACTAAATGTATTGGTGCACATGGAATCTTTAGGGGAGGTGAAATTCGCATGAAGTTAGTAATCTACACTAAATGGAGTAAAGTTGGTTTTAAAATTAATTGTGAGGGATAAGACCGGTACTTTTGAATTCTGAAAAAAAATCCTTACTGCAATTGAATCTGTATACGCAGGGTGCAGTTAAAGTAATAAGTATCATTGTTTGATAGAAATATTAACTCACGCTTTAAGCTGGTACAAATGTCTGAAGTCTATTAATTTGATTTACATCAATAAACTGAGAGTATCAATACATTTGATAGAGACTCTATTTCTCCAAAGTACCTACTTATTTTGGCTTATATGACTTATATGATATATTTACCAAAATCATTCAAAAATTATTATAATATAAAATATTTTTGGTATCATTTGTTTTTACTTTCTTTGCATTTGCCTAGACACAGAATAAAGTCGCTATTGTACAGCCTAGTCAAGTATTCAAAGTGCTAATATTGCACACATCACGTTCAAAGGCCATGTCATCAATCAACATCCCACTGAATTAACCAGCAATTCCTTCCCACACGCATTGCACTGCAATATGAATTCGCGACTCATCGTTCGAATAAAACCTACACAGTGATAACAGAATCATCGACCACCTTCTAAATTCATTCCAGTTACTCTGCGATCAATCTTATGTCACTTTGGAATAGGTCCAGCAGCTTGTTGGCAAATATCGAAGCATAGCATTCCTGTGTTCAAATAAATTAAATTCAATTGTAAAATTGATTATCCTGGTTGAATCATCAAGTTGTATCATGCTAGACATGACGAAGAAAATTATGCAACGCCATCGTTTCTATCAGTAAGCAGATAAAGTCTCTAGTCAAATGGTTAATACCGGACTCCTATAAAACAGAGACGAAACAGGCATATCGGGTGCGTTACTTCCGAATCATGTTTTATTCTTAAGCTATGTAGTACTAGTATAATTGAAATGTATACGATCTGTAGGTGAAATGTGACGTTACTGAAATACAGGAATTTGACATTAAGGAGCACTTATAGGATATGTAACACAAAACCAAAAAAGAATTAAAAAAACACTAGATTAACAAAACTAGATAAAAAGATATTACATATGAGTACCTACATTTGTGAAGCTGATTAGACTAAGAAGTATCATTGATACAAGGTTGCAGGCAATCTCTTAATACATATGAGTCATACACAGGAAATGGGCAAAAAACTTCAGTATCCGCCGCCATTACATCATCAATAAAAAAATAAAAGCCTATTAAGATATGAATAAAAAAAACTGTATACAGAGTATTTCAGTAGTCACACACAACTCGAAGGTATGAAAGTTTGATCGAATTCCAACATGATTTTTCAACTTTTTGTTGAATGTCTATTTCTAAAACTTATCATATATCTCAAGTCCTATGAAAAAATGTTCATGTTCCGTTTTGTGAACATTGGTAGCCGTTGCCATCTCTCGTAAGTGTAGTTTACACTGTTAAAAGAGTTATAGATGTACCTAAAGGCCCCAGCACGATATCTGTGACTAATATCCAATTCTGAAACTATGATAGTTACGTATAATCTGTTCTCACTAAGCATCTACATTTGAACAACTGTATATGTACCTAAAAGATTGTTTTGGACTTCTGATACAACCTGTATATATCACATAACGCGCGCACCACATATTTTGTTGATAATCACTTTCTCGGATATTTGAATAAAACGCTCATGTGTATTCTTAGGCCGTTTGGGATTGTGGCGATTCTCGAGCGATCGTGAATGTCACTCAACTCGACCGGAGAAAGGTGCAATGCAGAACATAACTCTACCTTTTATAGTAAGAGCAGATACGGCTCTATCGAAAGAATGTTTGAAATCATTATAGATAGTATCAGTAGTTATTAAAGATATTTTTAAATCGCGATTAGGTTACGGCAATTGCATGCAAGTAAAAACTACACAATATTTACGTACACGTATTATTAAATAGCAATCATTTTAAGGTTATTTTTCGTAAATATTGCATCACTAAAGCTTTATATTTAGAAACTGGTGAATTTGAAGTGACAATAGCTCGGTGGTTAGACAGGCTGACGGGGCGGGGTGACCGATAAGTTGCGGGTTTTGATTTCCACCCTACTACTACTACATCCCTTTTAACGTTCCACTGCTGGGCACGGGTCCGCCCTCAATGCGAGAGGGATTCAGGCCATAGTCCACCACGCCGGCCCAGTACGGGTTAGCAGACTTCACACATCTATCGAGAACGAGTCAAGTTCCCTCAAACGTGCAGGTATCGTCACGATGTTTTCCTTCGCCATTTCATAGCAAGTAATAATCTCGGATGAAAATGAGATTCGCACATAAATCCCGGGAGGCACATAAAAGGTGCGAGCCGGGTTTTGATGCTACACACTTTGATTGCAAGGCGTACATTCGACCACTCTGCTGCCACTGATATCTTTCCACCCTAGCTATCAAACTATTGTCATGAGCTCACTCCTAGCACGAGCTTCTAGTTTAGTTAGAGGAGCTAATGGGATTCCTAAACGTTATAAATTCACATTGAAAAATTAAGAAATGACAGTATAATTAATAATTTATGCTAAACATTAGTGAATCTGAAATATGACATTTAAGAAGTGTCTGCATCTTCTGCCTCGGGGTTGCGAAAGCGTACGATCGATGTGTTGCAATTGATGCATTGCATAAACGCTCGGGTTTGGGTGTTGCAGATGGTCGCAGGTGGCGATAATCGCGGCTCAGGTGGTTTGACAGCCCAATGGACCGCATTCCTGCCAAAAATTGTTTATGTAAAAGTGAGAAGCGAATTGCAACTAAGGCTGCACATATAAAATTTGACTATGGTGTTGTTAGTTGAGAGTAGGCCACTTGGGTCGCTAAGCCAGGTCATTGCGGCTTCGACTGCCGCTAGTAGCAAGTATCGAAAATGGCCTTTTGGGAATTTTCCCTGGTCAGGGCGTACTGGAATCTCACCCAGTCCATTGTATGTTACCCATAGTCCTAGCTTTGCTTAGTTTGCGATCATAGGATGAGTATGTGTTGGCTGGTAATATTAATATTTTATAATATCGTACAGGAACTCGTTAAGGTATGCCAACAAATAGGCAAATTAACCACGTGCAACATAATTAAGCAATACTATAGCCAAACTAAACGATTCAATACGCTATATCGCTCAACCGTAAATTTAATGAGATTACTACTCTCGCAAGAGGATAGTGAGCCCCACCTATCGGTCGCTCGCTTAACTAAGATTTTGCTGTACAAAAATTATGCTCCACCTGCCATAATTATTGGTGTTTTACGCTTAGGTACTAACTTGGAGGAGATAAAAAATTTCTTCAATTTATGTGAACTCTTTGCTAAATATAATAAAGATTAGATTGGCTTGGCATATGTGTAACTTGTGTGTGAGAGTCTATAACAAATTTATATAAAAAATTGGTATGTACCGCAACATAAGTAAACAACTCGCAAAAAGTACATCCATTGGTTTTCCTTTAAATTGAATAATCAGAGCCGTTTCAAATTCCAACCAGTTGTTACAAGATAGGTTCGATTGCGCAACACGGCCATTGTATTGGGATGGCATACCTGCAGATGGTATTAGTATTCGGGGCCGCGTGCCGGTGACGATAGTATCTCACCCACGGTAACCACATGAAAGTATTGGAGACGAAAGTGTGCTGTTATTACGTTTTGCAACACGCTGTCGCCACGATTTAAGAAACAAACGAACATCGCGCTATTACTATATTACTCATTGCAGTCGTATGTAACAATCATAACTCATATCCACTCTACTTCCGAAGAGAACCAGTTTAACTTTAGAAAATTATTTAATACGCAAAGTGTATGCCTAGTGGTTTATAGTTACATATTTTCACGTAAACGATATTATGTGGTTCTAGCAATATGGAGATGCCACGATAAATATAGTAGAACTGGTTGCGAATGAACGTAACGTGTCATAAAAACTTTTTATGGAGTTAACTACGCTTGTTCATCCGTCATTTCACACGAAATAGACTTTTATAAATAAGACATTTAAAATTAATGTGCCTAGTGTGTCTTACTACCTATAGCTACTTCTTCCAAAAAAGGTGCGCGCCGTCTCCAGAAGTACCACCTTCTGAATCTGTCGCTTTATCCAGCTGCCTAACGCGAGCCTTTTTAGGTGTATGTCAAGGGTCTGGGCTAATAAGCCATGGGTGGAAACGACTATCGGTACAATGATATTCTTATCTATAAATACAACATCTATTAAAAGGTAATTAAAAACCTTCGGAAAACTGTTAATTGGGTACACCGGTGTGTATCGTATTCGTCAACAAATCATGATTTATTGACAGAACTTGAAATATTAGTTTTATGGCTCAGAACATTATTAGCCCAGATACATAAATTAACCTTGACTTATATTTAATAACCTTCTGCAAACAAACCTAACAAGTTCGTTTGAGTAAACAAATACTAGACAAAAAAAGTTAAGTAAATTCAGACTTTCTATTTAACAATTCGCTATATTGCATTGTTTCGACACAACAATATTTGCGGTGAGAAGATGAGCTACATTTTGTGGTGACCGCTAACAACCTGAATTGCAACATGGAAAAGGAGTGATAAGATAAAGTAAACTAAGGCCTCCCGCACTCCCCAGTGTGCCTCCCGCCTTAGTCAACACTCCCACGTAACTTTTTGCCATAGATTAATAGATAAAGTAGGTACTCTTTATTGCACACCATATACGAGACGGAGAAAATTAGCCATTCCAAAAGGAACTGTATTGACACATATAAACACATATAATGAAATTACACTGCCAGCGTGAGTGGATTACGAGAGGAGGAGATTTCATCTTTATGTATATTGACATAAAGTTCGTTTTGGTATTAGCAAATATATTGACGCGCGAGTATTGACGCCCCAGTGAGGCGGGGGGGGGGGGTGGTTAAAGCTGCAACGGTATCAGCGACTCGGTTACGTCGTTCATCTGGCAATTCGTCACCCCACAATGTTGCTGGTACACATTGTGTGTCAATTTCACGGCCTCCATGGGTTGTTTCTGGCAGTGGAATGAAACAAAAGCGTTCAGTCGGGTGCTTCGTCGAATCTGATGTTTGGCGAGAAAGCTCCGCAGACGGCATGCTAAAAAGGCTTTTACGCAACGCGTGCCCGAGCCGTCAGGTTGCGTCATTGAGAGAATCACCGCAGATTAATGTCAAATAAGAGGCAGACGAGACACTGTTTACAGGTGATTCCATTTAAGTAGGTACTTGAGGATTACGTGGGTCGATAAACAAACTTTTCAGAAATTAAATTTCAAAAGTTGGCGATATATCTTCATTTGTTATACCTCCTTACTATAACTTATTGGAAAATTTAAATTATATCTACTAGGTATTCATAGTTAATTATCGTTTCAGATAAGTTTCATTTTGCATGATTATTTGATAAAAAATCGAACAAGAACGTTTCATTTTTGATGCTCATTTGTTTGGGTTTTAAATTGAGAAAAAAAACTTACATGCTTTGAGTGGCCAGTATTTATATAAAAGGACCTAACTTTTTTTAAGAAAAATAAAAAGATATTTACTCTTTGACGTTAATCCTCGTGGGGTTGGCAAGAGAACGATGATTTTGTTTGTTGGTATTTAGGTTCGGCATGACATTTGTAATGGAGTTGTGATGCTGTAATTAGGCCTTCCGCAGAGTGAGCAAACGCGCCGTTTGTATAATCAACACACTGTGATTATTTGATTTGTCTGTTTGTCTAACACGAAATGTCAGAAGTAAAAGTTTTTAATTGTTGACAAGACATTTACCACAAGACTCATATAAAGCCTGTTAATGATATGAGTAAATAGTGAAATTTGAATTTTGACACTCATTAAATTTGTGAAGCACAGCTGGTCACTTAGGGTCCAAACCAATATTGGTTGGACCATTGGACCAATACTGGTAGTAAAATTTAGAAGTTTCTATAGATGGTCAAAATGTCAGTTGTCTTCATAATAATATTGGGACCAGTACTTTGTGCCCTTGGTAAAAGGAAAACCCACATGAGATAAGATAGGCAATTTTAGCCTTAGTTAGGCAAATCCACAGATTAAACATATTATAGATCCGCTGTGAGTTAGTTGATAGTGAGTCTTTGTATGATCTCAAAAAACCGCGCCATTGTAATAAACTGCGATGAATCACATAATTACCATAAAATTATGATTATCCTCTCAAATTTTATTAACATAAGCTTGTGATTTGACTGTTAACTAGTTCAATAGGCATGTTAAGATTCTTGATCCAGTTCGTGATAGTGCGCTGGTCAGCCGGCTTCCTGATGACGTCACATCTTCAAGGCCGCCTGCATTGTAGGCCGGTTAACAATATACTGTTGACTGCACATACCTTGCACCTATTTCAAATATTCACTGGTTAGGAATTTATAGGGTCATGACGTTACGATCAAGATAGCAAATTGTTCAAAATAATATTTAGTTACATCATCATCACGCCTGTATTCCCCGAAGGGGTAGGCAGAGGTGCACTGCAGTGCGCCCACACTTCGCTGATGTATTTTGGTCCCAATGTAATAGGGGGCGAGCATATTGCCATTATACCGGGCACACTCCTCCTCAATACGAGGGAGATTTTTTGAGTTATAGTCTACCACGCGGGCCCAGTGCGGTTTGGTAAACTTCACACGCCTTTCTATAGACGTGCAGGTTTCATCACGATGTTTTCCTTCATCGTTTCATAGCAAGTGGTAATCTCAGATGTAAATGAGATTCGCACATGAAACGCTGAGGTGCGAGCCGGGGTTTGAACCTGCACACTTTGATTGCAAGGCGTGCGTTCGACCACTCGGCTACCACTGCTATTAAGTAGGTATATTTTATCATAAAACGGAGATAAGTATTTCATGATATCTCACATGTGGCCTTTGCGTAATTTTTCCCAGTCTAGATGTTACGGATTTCCTCATGGAATTAAAGAAAGCATTATTTCATGTTCTTCGTACAGGTACTGAGGCTTTTAGAGGTGTTGACTAAGGATATATTCCCCGTATATACGTCATAAAAGATAACATTCAAGTATTTAACCGTTCACTACGAAATGTTCGTCATTTTATACCTACCTAACTAATTGCCTCTGAGTCATTAATATGTTTCGTGTTACACACATTAAGGAAACAGTCATAATTTAACGTAGGTATATCGTGAGGAAAAGGAACTTAGATTTCAGCAAGACGCTGTCACGTTTCAGCCGTTATTCAGACTATGCTGAAACTTGTATTTATATTACACCTTGATCGTGTTTTGTTTTGAAGTTCAAGAGAAATAAGTTATGTTTAAATGTTGCGACAAAAATTGTGTATTTGCTACAGACAGTTCAAGGCAGATATTAATTCACTGATAGCGTATACCTAAAACAATAATTGATTACATCACATCACATACCCTTGTGCGCATATCATGAGCCGTCGGAAAGGCATCAGTGGGTGTCGGAGTATTGTTCGTACAACAATAGCGCCATCTGTGCAACATCGCATAGCGAACTAATGTATGCAGCTGTTGCATCTTAAGCTCAAGGATGCTTGCACACCTAAACCTAGGGTACAGCTAATAGCTAGAAAAATATCTTAGTCACCAAAGTTAGGAGTAGGTGTTGAGTTTTGATAGTTTGGTTATCTGGTTTCAAGAGGTCTACCACGATTTCCGCTCGTTTGTTATACTCGCTCGGTTTGTTATAATTAAGTATTAAAATTAAAATAGTTTAATGGTAAACTGTCAAGTTATCGGGTAATACACAAGGAACTTAGCCAAAAGTACAATGTGAAATTAATTAAAAACAATAAGGTTTCTATTTAAGTAGGCAGCAATGTCTACATATTAGATGTATAAAATAGAAAAGAATAGTTTTTTAAAAATAAAGTTTCTTTTATTTTTTTTATAGATGAATCAACAATAAACAAGACGGGAGATGCTTACAATTTCATAATACCTACGAGTATATTCGAAATATAAAATTATCCGCTGTTAATTCTATGAAAACTACCTACAACGCCTCTAGCGAGTAATACATGAGCTATGAAATCACACGCGACTGTCATCGTTAGTTACGCTTAGGGGAAAATTAGCCGATCGCAGTTTGTAACAGAAAATAGTCCATCATTGACTGAATGCGTTACCAATTGTTAAATTAAACAATCAATTACAGTTACTTAAAAACCATACAACTAGTAAATAACTCAAAGTAACGTCTAGACATCGCAAAGAAATCTGTGTCAGGCCGGTGTCAATGCTCTCGCGCACGGCCTGCATATTGAGCAGCGGCCGCGCATGCGTGCGACAACTATGTCCAATACCTGATTGATATTCGAACAAATAGTTGAAGATTTACGACGATAGCTGATAGATACCGATAATCAATTATGATTAACGTAATGTCACGTTCCATGGACGTGACGACACGGCCAAGGATTGCAAGTGTCATTGGGAAAGTAGTATTTCCCATTTTATGTCACAGTTAATTATGTCATCATCGTAACACACTCACTACTATATTTTGGTCTCATTCCTATATTACTTTATGGGTTTTAATCCACTGATTTTCAGGCTACATGACCTATTTCACGACATGACTCGCTATCATTGTTGTGTTGACAGTGCGTGGGTATGTTCTTTTGTTGGGACCAATTCACCAAGCAGCGGACCTGTAAATTTATTGAGCATTATTGCAATTGACTTAAGTATATTTACTTATAGCATTGACTTATTTTATCAGTACTTATTTTTATTATTATTATTGTTTTATATTATTTTGCTATACCTACGTATCTATTTAATGTAAGTATTTACTTACCCGGCAAATGCTTTTTCAGATTCCCAGTTTACTCCAGTTAAATGTATCGCCGGCGGTTTCATAGTGTCATGGCGTTCATGGCGTGGTACCTGTTTTCTTGTTTTGTAATCGACCTCACTGAGTATTGACCAATTTAAAATTACATATATTGTATATAATCACTTAAATCTTTGACATAGGTATATCCGGTTATATTAAGCTTTTTTTGGGATATTATATTTATTTAAATTTGTTTAAATGCACGGTGATTAGCGTTGGAACATTATCGCGCTTCGCGGCAGCGGCGCGGCGGCTGGTGCATGCGATAAGTGAGATGGCATCGTCCCGATATTATCACGTGATACCTAGCTGCACTACCTACTGCCTATGTAGGTATTATAGTGTCGCGTCGTTCGTGCGCGAGCGACAATGCGATGGCGGTGCGTGTTCAGCTGTGCCGCTGTTTTGTATTTGTTTTGTGTTTTGTATTTATTTATTTATTATTACTTATAGCCCTATTATGTTCCTTATAGTATAATGTATTTAATTTATTTATGTATATATTACGAATTCTATGTTTTTACTATTTTATTTTGTTATATTTTATTATATATGTATATTATAGTTATGCTTCTATAGGTAGCCGGTAACTTAATAAGGTATGTCAAACGACTAAAGAGGGTTGGCTGAAAATCAGCGCTGGGGGAGACTAGTTCCCCCCCAGCACGTGCTGAGCCAATACCTTTTCGGCACAGTTCGCACTGAGCTTTTCTTTCCTTTTCTGTGTATCGTATAAGTTTCATATTCTCTGTGTGCTTTGTTTGCTTTGTTTTGTCTGTGTCGAATAAATGTTTTTTCTTTCTTTCTTTCTTCTTTCTTTCTATATTCGTGGAACGCTTCGTTTTGCTTACAGACCGTAAAATTATCAGTAGGACTCTAATTTGAGCTATTCCAACAATAAAAGTTTCGTGAGTAAAGCTCCCGATGCATTTCACGATTCGTTATTCGTTCTGGACAAAACGATAACGATTTTTAATAGGAATCCAACATTATGAAGATCTTAATGCTATAAAGTAGCTAGCTAAGCTATTATGCTTAACAGTACAGCTGCGGGCAAAAAAACCAATATGATTTTTTAATTAACTAAAAATAACTTATTTTAAAAGTTGTCATAGTAAGATGCCGTTTGACCGGAGCTAATTTTATTCAGTGACATTTAAACAAGATCTCCGTGTTTTATTATACATGCAAATGTATATTTTATTACATATCTATGGCAGTTCATTTGTGGAATTTTGAAATCGACTTTCGTAATCATCACTGTATGAACAAAGTTTAGTCAACTGGGAAGAGTTGCTCCACGTGAGTAAAACCTCTAAAACCTAGCAAAAACAATGTTGCGAGCCTGTAATGAGGACCTTCATTCACTAGTCTTAGTAGTACTTCTCAAGATGCCAATTTTAAATTCTTAAACTTTAAGAGCTGCTAGTGGACCTAACTAACACGCTTCAATACATAGGTACGAGTATGTTAGGTTTAAATTAGGAACGTCTCTCTTTTGTTTAAAATTGATAAAAATACCTTTCCTCTACTAAAAATAATCTTACATTTATTTATATTGGGCAAACCAGTAATTGTTACATTGTAAACATATATAGAATAAAGTGTGTTAAAAGTAAATAAATGTACAGTTGTTGAAGGTGTCACAAAATGCATGAATATTATGGTAACCAATGATTAGAAATTAGGTATTGCACTTAATATTAAAATTATTATAATGAAATATCTAGATAGATATCTATACTTACATCTGTAAAATTAAAAGATGACAAAAAGATAGAATTTAAAAAAATAAAAAATAAAAACAAGAATTAAAATGAGCTAAAACTTGAAAATGTAATGAAATATTTTATTTGCGAGTTCTCGAATGAGGACGAGGTGGAAGAATATTTTGTGTACCCATCAGCAAAATGAAATGATATCATGTGGATACTGAATAAAACTGCATGGTGAGAGGAAAAGGCTACGAGAGTTTAGTCTTCAGCTATGAACAGCAATAAGCATATCATGACAATTAAAAAATGCGAGATTTTATTTTAGGATTCAAACAAAGTAGAATGATAGCATCAGATAGCGACCCGTCTCCATATGGTGAGCATATGTTTACTAAATACTTAAGATCATTAATATAAAGTTGAATTCAGTATCTGACCAATGAAATTGAAAACTGTATTATAAATACACTTCCTGTTTTGTTCCACAAGTTGTAGTTGTAGCATGTGCACCAAGACTTGACGTATGTCACGGAATATCTTGATGTCTCTTTCTCTCGTATGAAATCAGACAGAGAGCAACCGAGCTAATCCGTGACAGAGGTCTTGTCTTGATGTGCGTGCTGACACAACTGCTCTCAAAACTTTCGGCATTCCGTAACGCAACCTTCGCTTGGGCGTAGTTTGATAATTACATTTGCCTCGCTATTAAAACTAAAATTAACGACCGACCGACTTCTTGATGTATTTTAATTGCGGCCAATCGATGTAAGGTCTTATTATAAATTACCAGTGACAGTAATATTTGTATATGTACCAATGATTCAATGGGAAACACGTCATAGACGATTTAGGATATTGTAGCTGTTTTCAGAAGTGTTTTAACTTTTTTTTCTGATAAAGTAATATCTAAGATAGCACGATAGATACGCTTGTTTGTTTTAGTCATGCCATTTTTTTTCAAAAACATAACGATGTCCATACTTATAATTATATCATTATATTCGCTATAATCCTAACTGGGAGTCATTCGTCATCATTATCACCTATTTTTATTAAAAACTAGCTTAGCTCGCGAGATCGTACGCGCGAAATTGAGGAACCCAAATTAAATTATTTCAATTTTCTTTTTTTTCGTCCTTCTACAAAGTATTAGAAAAGTTATAAAAAAGATGAATGAAATCGGTAAAGTCGTTCTCAAATTATTGACCTAGGGAAATATTCATTCATTCTTGTCTTTATGAACTCTGGCAGAATACCCGCTGATTGCAGGTGCATCGATTTTATTTCATGTATGTCGTAAAAGTAGAAAAGAATCGTTATCTGTATTAGTTTCGGTGTCTTCATAAAGCTGACTCACACAGTACACGTTCATTTATAGAAGTTTATTAAAAATACTTAAAAAGGGCAGGTTTTAACTACAAGCTAGCAACGTGACCTTCCAAGCGTTGTCATCATTGGTGAATGCCACTATGTTCCCATACCCCCCGGTAAACACGGATGCCTTTAATTGGTCCCATCTTACTTCCTTATTTGGTAGTGAATGGGTTGCCGTATCTCTAGTAGAACTTAAATACGGATGACTAACTCAAGAACTTTATTTCCGATATCTTTGGACTTAGAATAATGCAGTTTGAACGAAGAATCGTTGTGTTAAATAAGTTTTTCATGCCTCTAAATTTACCAACAGGTGTCAGGTAGACCAAGGCGGTAACAGAGTGGTGGCCCAGACCACCAGCCAGATGGTACGATGATATACAGTGGTCGGGACATGGTGGACCAGCACCGTTAGCATGACCGTGTAGACATAAGTGTTATCTCTTTCAACTGTCAGATTTGTCGAGAAAATGACATCACTTCGAGCTTTTTGTACTGGACCAGGCACAGTATGACGTAATTTACTTGACGAGACGAATCTGACAATTGAAAGAGATAAAAGTTATGTCTACATTTTCATGCTACAAGGCCAGGTTAGCACCGGTCCGAAACGGATAGCGGTACAGAGGAGAGGCCTACACCCAGCAGTGGGTAGACGCAGGCTTCAAAAAGAAGAAGCACACTATTTAGCAGGCTATTTAAGCAATTGCTTAGGGCATCCCGTCTAGGGGGGTACCACAGACGACCGAGAAAAAAAACAGGTACACGAAATTTAAAGCCATTTCAAAAGCTTACGGCAACTTGTGCCGACCCCACCTTGCATGGGATAAGGGCAGAAGGAACAACAAATATACATATTGTACCTACGATTAGTATTCCCATTTTTTCAATGAATTCTTTGTAGCTCTCTTAAGGATGGGGGGGGGGGGGTTGGTGTCACAGGGAAAGATTGCTTAGGGCATCAAGTTGCCTTAATCCAGCACTGCTGCACCTACGTATGATAAAGACAAGCGATGAATACACACGTTTTTAAATTGACTTTTTATATGCACAGCAACGAGATATGTCTCGGTTAGTATTTCCTTTGTATTTGTATGCAATGCAGATCCCATGAAAGTGCACACGATCCGACAGAACGGCGCTAGTATTTATAAATCGTTTCTGTTAGCACTTCCTGTAGTTGTAGCTTGTGCGCCAAGACTAGACGTATGTCACGGAATATCTTGATGATGTCTCTATCTTTCGTATGAAATTAGACAGAGAGCGAGCGAGCAACTCAGCGACAAAGGTCTTGTCTTGACATGCGTGCTAACCCCACCGTGAATGTATCCTGTGAACTATTGATCCCGGATGATTATTAACATAAACACATAAAATTTTATTATAATATCGGTGACGTAAACCCATTATGTACCCCTGCTGTATATATTGTTATATCACGCTATACATAATGTTATATAACCATTTTTATGTTCTTTTCCGTGAGAAAAAAGTTTGTCATTTAATTTATTCGTGTGTCCCGCCCAGTTTTCACTGATAGGCTGATAAACGAGTTTATTGAGTTGATACATGTAGTTTTACCATATTTATGTTAGTTTTATCGTGTTTGCTTAATTATGAACTAAATGTAACTAGGTCTTTCCAAAGCTTCCGTTAAAAAAATTAGTTTTCATCATTCCTGTTTATACCTATGTTAGGTACGTAACCCATAAGAACATCGTTCTTCACATATTAGAACTTGGCATTTAGCTAAATAACTAAGCACGAACATGTACCTATATGCTGTTTTATTATTCTCTTTTATGTGAGGTTACCACATACGTCTATCCAGTTATCCTTGTCGCTTCAAAGATAGAAGGACCTTTCCATTTGTCAATTAGTTATCTATCTTTAATTTAATGTTTCTACTTTGATTCAATTCAATTCAATTTCAATTTATTCAATAAATAACTTATGTAATACAATACAATATACGCCGGGTAACTAATATAGGAATAAATAAATAAATATCGCCAGACAACCAAATACTTATAGTATGATCCCAAATTAAGCAAAGCTTGTACTATGGACACGTCGACATCACAAATATGTTATAATAAATACCTTAGAGACTAGCATACATAATTATAGTTACACGGGATTATTTGACACGTAGAGTCGGTGACGTGTCGCTCGTGGTGCTCGGTAGCCGGCCTCTGTATCGCCGTAACACCACACCCTTCGGCCAAAACTCTTCTTTCATGAAGGCCAACAGTTGTTCGGTCGGCACTCTTACCACAAAGGAATTAAAATTCACCCTGTGGCGGGACTCCAACCGTTCGGCCGTCAGAGTGTAGCTGGTCTTCCCTCGCACGTACTCTACAATTTCGAAAAAATATCCAAGCATGACAAATTATCTAACATCTTCAATCATAACTATGTTTAATCTTTTAAGTGGGTATGCGATTACCTAGTGCTTACAAATTAAAACACGCATCTATTAACACCCTGCACATGCACAGGAATCAATTAATATTCGAACATTTTCAAATTATTCGAGAAATACGCGTGTCCAATCGATTTACATTCCATTAACGTTTATCAACGTATTTTAACTTGGCTAAAAATATTAATATAAAAACAGTGGTAGCCTCGTGGACAAGAACGCCCGCCTTGAATGTAAGGGGTGCAAGTTCAAATCCCGGGCAATTTCAATCAATCAATCAATTTCAAGCAATTTCAATCAATTTTCAATAATGATTACCACTTGCGTAACGGTGAAGGAAATCATCGTGAGGAGACGTCTATGGAAAGGTGGGGGAAGTTTATATACCCGCACTGGGCCAGCGTGGTCGATTATGGCCCAAATCTGCCTCGTATTGAGTGAGAATATGCCCGGTATAATGGCAATAGGCTCGCCCCTTATTACATTGGGACCAATATACATCGGCGAAGTGTGGGCGCACTGCAATGCACCTCTGCCGACACCTTCGGGGAATACACGCATGATGATGTATTTATTATAAAAGTATTTTAGCCGACCGCGACGTAGGTAGTATTAACTACTAACAGTATAATTGGAATAAGTAATTTATATACAATTTATAAATAAACATTTTTATACAATTATAAAAAAAGTAACTAGGTACTACATACTTACTAGCAGTCCCGCCAGCTTTCAAACAATTCCAAAATCAGCGTTGAAGGGTCATACAGTAAATTTGAGTATTAAAATGCGTCGTAGTGACGCGACACCGTTACTCGATACATAAAGGTACCTATTGAAGCGGCCGGTCCCGCGGGAACTCGCACCGAATTTTAATTCGACAAGCAAATTAGGACCCACAAGGACTATCCTCATATGCTAATAGTACATGTTTCAATTCGACACGTTCGGCTTTGTATTTTTGGTAATGAACTGTTTATTTATGAAGTGGTTCAAACGTGAGTTCATGATGAATACAATTCGATATTGCGTCAATGACCGTTGAGCGTCCTTTTTTGGCTAACGGAGTTTACTTATTGACTTTAAAATGGAAATGACGATAGTTGAAGAATGTAATCGCAAACGCTTCACCCTCGGCTCGGCCAGTTTAACAATAATTTTATGAAACATTGATTAAAATTGGGAATAATGTTGCAATTGAAGCATTTCTTTGCCATTCTGAATTTAAGTTCATAGATAATCTCACTTCCTTAATGTTAGCAAAAGTCAACGTAATTAAAAAAGTGACAATATTTTCTAAGATCCGTCGTCACTATTAAACGTAGTGAAAATGTTATTGGGAAGAAATCTTTTTGTTGAGTGCTGATTTGCGTACAAAGGTTTTGTTAATTTAGGTATTAATATAATTTAATCTCTGAAACAGAGAAAGAACTCTTTGGTAGGTATTAAATGATGAATTTTATAAATGTCTACTGATAATGTAACGAATAATTTGTAAGTCATTCAATTTACGGCATAGCTATATCCCCAAACCGTCGGATTGTTCAAGAAAAAAAGTTAGAGAACTTAAACTGTGTGCGGTTCACACATACAAATGATGGTGAAGCGTGATGATGATGCTGATCGTCCAATTATTAGCCGCACGGACCTAGAGGCAATCTTATATCGATCAAACACTGTGATAGTACATATTTATATACCAACACATGTACCTTAGAACACAGCTGTCGCGGCGCCTGTGGTTCTATAATCAGCATAATAAAATAACGTCACCAATTCATCAGCATGGAAACTGTGCGACTGACTCTCTTTACTGATTTTACTTATTCAATCTCGTGTACCACTCTAAGGAGCCCAAGTTAATGGGTACAGTTTCCAACCTCTGGTCTTTCACTGTTTTGTTCCTCCACCCATATGTTAAGGAGCCCAAGTTAATGGGTATAGTTTCTAACCCTCTGGTCTTCCACTGTTTTGTTCCTCCTAACATAACCTGAACACCACTGCGGTCTCTACGGACCCTCAGTTGAGCCTCCACACACTCCCCTATAGCTCTACCCTGCCACCAGGTACTACTAGGTGTTCAGGTCTCTAGGTACTGTGCCCCGTTCGTATACTAGCTACGAAGGCAGCTGCCCTTTGCGCATACTCGCTACGCAAGGCGGCCTACTCAAATCTCTAACCATAGCCCCTCTCGAAAAGACTATAGCTCGAGTACAAACTCAATCGCACATTTACCGTAATGACGAGTCAGTGCTCGTATTACTATTTATATCAAATAAATAAATACATCATCATGCCTGTATTCCCCGAAGGGGTAGGCAGAGGTGCACTGCAGTGCGCCCACACTTCGCCGATGTATTTTGGTCCCAATGTAATAAGGGGCGAGCCTGTTGCCATTATACCGGGCATACTCTCACTCAATACGAGGGAGATTTTGGACCATAGTCCACCACGCTGGCCCAGTGCGGGTTGGTGAACTTCACACGCCCTTCTAAAGACGTGCAGGTTTCCTCACGATGTTTTCCTTTACAGTTCAGCAAGTGGTAATCATTATTCAAAATGACATTCGCACATGAAATTAATCTCAGAGGTGCGGGCCCGGGATTTGAACTTGCACCCCTTACGTTCAAGGCGGGCGTTCTTGCCCACGAGGCTACCACTGCTACTATTTAATAATCTCGAATAATCTTTGTCGTAATAATAGTAATGGGACTCACCCCGATACTCTAGGTAGCATTGCCTCGTGCATCGTGACTCCACGCCTTGCACGCAATTACTTACTTTGTACTTACATGCTCTCTGTACTGCATTACTACCTCCATCGTAGCAATGCATAACTTACAACCATTTGTCGGTCTTCACTCCATGAAGACTAAACTCACTTTTCTTGTTAACCACTTTAGGTAGATGTGGGACCTTCTTTACTACCTTTTTTCTCTTAATACAACCACCCACATGTCGTAGCGTCCCCACGCCCATCCTCTATTTTAACGCGCTCGCGCACTGTCAAAAACTAATGACATTGACACTCACCTTGACACATGACAATAACAGATAATAAATCGCGATGAAATCCGCGACAACAGCCAATAGGCTCCTGAAGAGTTCAATGACCGATATAACTTATAAGTATTGCTGCCATTTTGAAGGAATCAATCAACATGGCGGTATTTCGATACATTTTTGTGCATTGACAAAATGCTGTCCTGACAAGTGTGTCGAGCATTGGAATGTTTGTCACATCACTAGTGGTCCCGTCAGTCCTTTCATATAAATACTTATGCTAGAAGTGATTTCGCGTCAATTTTATAATCGCCATGGTTAGATTGAACCCGGGATCCTCCAGCTACCATGAAGACCCGTCTAATCACTTGGCTATTGTTACTGTCTCGTGTATGTATGTATGAGTTTTCTTGAGCTCGTACACACACTAGTAACAAATGTGCTCGAGGTCACATCACCCCATTGAACGCCAGATATTTAATTAACCGGAAGATTTCTCTCAATGACACTTCCGATAAATCTCTTAGGTGCATAATATAATATATATCTTATATCTCCCCTTCAACAACTTGTTTTAATGTCTATATTGCATATCAGATACATTTTTCAAGTATGCATTGTACCTACCGAGTTATAAATAATAATTTAGTTAGTGTCAATAAATCAATTAACTTGATTATAGGTATTTACTAATTGAATCCCTAGCTCTACTACTACGTTTAACGCACGTTTTACGATCGCTAAAAATATGTATAGCACATATTTGCCATCCCAGAAACGAACGAGGCCGTGTAAATATTTCACGTGAACGACTAGCTAATCCCAGCGTACGTAGACAATCGTAATAATAATTAGAACTTGTTACTTGCACTTAAGGTTTACATTTCAACGTTTACAAATACACAAATAGTTTTCTTTCATAAGCTATGTTCAGTGTTAGCTAGTCCGTTTCCGGCGGAAGTGGGCTTCATCTGGATGACATTGGCTCTACAAAGTACACACAATATGTAGCGAGGCCGCCAACATTTATCACTTTCAACTGACGAGACCTTAGCGTTGAGGAAGGGACATATTTGTGTCAATATCACCTTTAAATAGGGTTACCATCTATTATAACTAACAGGATGGTAGCTTTCAGCTTAATTTCGGCTTGTCGGTTGATAGCATTTTCAAAAATAAAACAAGACAAAGATGACTGTGACGTATTTATTTGAATTTATTTGAGTGTATGTTACATAGACATGTCGAAAAGCATTCATACATTAGTCACATGTGCAGATTTTGCTGGCACCAAAATTTACTCCGCTTAACTCAGTGTATTGTCAGCCTTCTCTTGTTTGTAATTTATTAGCTGACAGCGATATGTTTAGAGCTATCAAATACATTATAATCATCATTTGAGTTATAGGCTGGGCTTATTACATTATAAGCTTTATATTAACTTGCAATGTATGTCCGGGTGGAATCTTGCAACTGAATTTTAAACCAGTTATCAATAACCCATTGAGCTGAAATTTGGTATACACGCTAATTTTGGATGACAATGTATGCTTAGCTAAGTGACTTCATTCTAATTCCAATATGGCGGATCATCCAAGATGACGAAATAGTTATTTTTTCTGCTCTACCACAGTATGGGTATCAAATGAAAAGCACTTGCTGAGGAGAACACGAAAACTAAGGGCAATTAAACAAAAGCTTGTTTTTAAAAAGTTTTTAAATATTTTTTGTAATTGACATTAAATCTATTTGATGTGTAACTTTGAGATGTCATGAGAATTAAATTTGTTTGCTTGATGACATAATAATTATTATATCGTCATAAGTTCATAACATGTTAGGTACAAATATCTTAAAGGAATAAAACTATGATAGTGTTAATAATTCGTTTATTATATTTTGAAGTAGGCAATATCTGTAGTCATGCAAGTAGAACTTTAGATACATTTAAATATTTGGTTGTTAATAATAACTCTCCATAATATATCTAACAGCTGCAGCGACTGATGCCGCCGTGACAGCGGTTAGATGTGGATCACAGTAGCCGTTAAAAATGCCAATTCTAGATTTAGAAGTCAATACCCACTTGTCAGTATTCTCAGCTCTCGGTTCCATTACGCCGGTGATAGAATTGCCGAAGCAACCCAAGTTTGTTTGATACCGGAGAATTTCGGATATCCAGGAGCGTTGGAGAAACTGGGCGTTGCCGCTGAGGGCGCATAGGGCTACTGCAAAGGTAAATTAATTAAAAGCGCATTAATTAACAGCGCATCCGGCAAATTATTTTTCCAATACCAAAACGAACTGTATTTTCTAGCAGCAGAAGCACATTTTTCATTAGAAAAGACAAATGAATTTACTCATATTGTGATTGCTTTTCATGGCCGTAGGGATATCTCATTTTATTTAGGTAATAAGGATCACAAAATCCGAAGAAATAAGGGGGTTAGTAAATTTATACTCAGACCGCGCGGTCTATTGGTTATATAACTTATTCTACGTAGTTCGTAATAGTACCTTACCTAGTGCTACATTTGTGGAAATTATTTACCTTCCTCGAATAATAAATCCATAACGGTGAAGTTGTTCATGGCGATGTATTGAGCTTCGTCAGAGATCATAGTGCATATCCCTCGCATGGCATCTCTGTCTTCTTCCTCCGAGAACACCACACAACCTCGGCTCAGGTGAGCGACCAGGAAGGTCAACAACCTAGAACAATTGATTTACCTATAATTGCACACTGATATTTTGGCGGTGTAGCCTCGTCGGTAAGAACGTACGGGGTGCAAGTTCAAATCCTGGGCCCGCACCTCTGAGATAATTTTCATGTGCGAATGTAATTTTCAATAATGATTACCACTTGCTAAACGGTGAAGGAAAACATCGTGAGGAAACCTGCATGAAGTGAAGTTCACGAACCCGCTCTGGGCCAGCGTCGTGGGCTATACCCAAAAATCTCCCTCGTATTGAGGCAGAATGCGCCCGCTATAATGGCAGTAGACTCGCTTCCTATTACACTGGGACCAAAATACATCGGCGAAATGTGGACGCACTGCAGTGCACCTTTACCTACCCCTTTGGGGAATACAGACGTGATGATGAATTATGATATTTTGGCCAATACAAAAACGAGCTGTATCGACTCATTTTTCAACGAAATGACATTGACAGCACGAGTGGGTTTTGAAGATAAATTCTCTTCTCACCTGTGAGTAATAAAATATCCTAAGTCAGTAGTGCTACTCTTCAGCATTTGCTTACAAACTTCAGGTATTTGACAGTCGGTAGAGCGCAAGCCTTCGTAGACAGCGTTATCTGCTAAATATGTCAAGCACTTATCTGAAATATTCAAGAAATGTCCATCAAGTTTCCATCAAGCCCGACAGTAAAAGAAGCCAGTAGTTGTTAATGCCCGTTTTAGCATACACGAGGAGATGCCACATTTGTGTTGCGGACACAAGGAGCGGGGGCTCTGCGTGTCATGTATGTAACCCTGAGGGGGACGGCGGCGTAGTGTGACCTACGCCGCCGTGTATGTAGAGTATGTAGAGAAGTACAAATAGTAAATATGAAATAGTTTCCGGTTATAGTGTATTAATATTTAGGCATCTCGGAGTTTTAGTGAAAATGGACATAAGTATTTTTCTTTAAATGGTCGCTCATCTATTAGCTAGTCAACAAAATTGAGAACAAAGCTAACCAGCAGAGAATTGTTGACATAATGAATTTAAAAAACATCTACCAGATAATTGTGGAGATGGGACTCCTTTCTTAAAGTTAAACACACTATGTTCGTATGCCGTCGGCCTCGAATACAACATTCTCAACTCAGTTCTTGAGCGTCGTTTGGTCATTTTCAGCAAATCCAAAGTATGTTTCGGCATCCTTTCTGACCATTGCGTATCGTTCGAGTATAGTGTTGTCACTGAAATGTTTAAATCTTCAGTATCGAGTCGATTTAAATATAGGTATTGCTTAAAAAAGGTCGGTACCAGTTTGGGGATGGTGAATTACAGAGGTCACAGGTAAACTAATAGTTTAATTATTAAATAAAATTATGAATCCTACGGATTGCAGTAAGGTTTCTTTACTGCACGTTTCCATCGTTGATTATTCTAATAACAAAAATCGTGTCGCCAGAATTTATATTGGAACATTTTTTTTATAATAAACTTTTAGAGGAATAGTGGTGTGAGTTAGTGATTTTAACGTCCTCTTTGCTACTTGATATCTGTATAATGAAGTCCCAAATGAATAGGAATCTTAATCTTATCCTACTAATATTATATGGGAAAGTTTGTAAGGATGGATGAATGGATGGATGGATGGATGGATGTTTGTTACTCTTTCACGCAAAAACTACTGAACGGATTTTGCTAAAACTTTACAGTATTATTTACATATAGGATATACTTTATAGCGATATTGAATCATCGAAATCAGCGCGGCTGAAGTCGCGGGTATAAGGTAGTTTCAATATAATATCCATCTATAACAACATTTTGAAATTGAAATAAAACTATTTTACGGATTTTATCGCGTTTAATTACTATTTTATTTTACCACCAAGCGTACCATTGCAAGACCTCAAGACACTGTGAGACCTTTCTGCGTGGATCGGACCGCAAACAACAACTAAATATGAGGGTACCTAGTTATTAACTATGACATCAGGACGTCTAACACCTCAGTCCCCCCGTGACCATGGTTGCTGTAAAGCAGCCGAAACGCCGGAAAAATAAAATAGTAATTAAACGCGATAAAATCCGTAAAATAGTGTTATTTCAATGTATAGTATTCGCGTAAAAAACATTTTGAAATGTAAAATGGATCTGTAACTTTTTTTATACGTTGGTTTTGGTTCCACATTTATATCGGTATAAGAAATAAAGAAAGTCAAATGAATCTTACATTTCACAGCATCTGCTTGTAACATTTTAACATGTGGAGGCATAGTCTTTACCATATAACGGAAGTTTTGCATCACTTTGTCGTTATCAAATATTAATTTGCCCAATCTATGATACATGTGTGCAGGTAATTTATCTCGTTTACTTTGTAACAGCGGTTTTAAGTTCACTGAAATTTAAATGCTCACTTTTATAGGTATCACTACTACTACCACAGCCCTTGTAACGTCCCACGCTGCTGGGCACGCGCCTCCCCTCAATGCGAGGGGGATTCAGGCCATTCCACCACGCTGGCCCAGTGCGGGTTGGCAGACTTCACACATCTATCGAAAACTAGGCAAGTTCCCTCAGACGTGCAGGTTTCCTCAGGATGCTTTCCTTCACCGTTTCATAGCAAGTGAAAATCTCGGATGAAAATGAGATTCGCACATACCTAAATCCCAGAGGTGCGGGGGTTTGAACCTGCACACTTTGATTGCAAGGCGTGCGTTCGACCACTCGGCTATCACTACTTTTATGAATCGAATTAATAAACACATAAATAAATAACGCCGAATAATACACAAATCGTGTAAGCTCATTGTCTCGCTCGATTATTAATACCATACAATGGATTGTGGAACAGTTCAATAACGTGAAGAACAGGGTAGGTCATTTACGAAAAGGCTACTGCTGTTTTTTTACCCTGACGGAAATCCAACCCGCGGCTACGGAGCAGTGAAGGGAGCGGCTGCCGCTAGTAAGACAGGATTATTTTATTTATTTACTACAGGGGTAGCTTAGTTTCCAAAATGCCCGCCTTTAACGTAAGGGGTGTACTTCAAACCCCGGGCTCGCACCTCTAAGATTTTCATGTGCGCATGTCATTTTCAATAATGAATACCACTTGTTGAACAGTGAAGGGAAACATCGTCAGGAAACCTGCACGTCTAAAGAAAGGCGTGTTAATTCCACCAACCGGCAGTGGGCCAGCGTGGTGGACTATGATGGCCCAAATCTCCCTCGTATTGAGGAGGAATGTGCCCGGTATAATGGCAATAAGCTCGCCCTCTAATTCATAGGGATCAAAATATATCGGCGAAGTGTTGGTGTACTGTAGTGCACCTTTGCCTACCCCTTCGGAGAATACAGGCGTGATGATGTATATTGTACGAGTTTTATACCGAGGTACTTAAGCTATGTAGTAAATCAAAAAGCCTTACCACTCAATAAAAACAAACCGAATCCCAAGTTCAGGTCCACGTAATTTGTATAACGCAAGCTAAAATCTACTACGTCTTCCAACGAACTCAGATATCTATCTAAATCATCTTTCCTAGGTAGATCCCCAAATTTTGTGTAGGTTTGAACATCGATTCCACTATGCATATTACACAAAACAGTTTTGATTAAAAAAACATTAATTATTGTTAAAAAAATTAACATCATTTTGGTATAATTGCATATCTGCGTGGCCATTTTGATTTTTGCCGTGAAATCGCGATAAATTTCCAATTAGTAGTTACAAACTTAACGGATGTTTCAGCGTCTGAGTTGGAATGAAAACTGACCGTTTTCCCTGAAACACATTTCTTTTTATACCTATTCAATGATTAGGGCGAGAAAATTGTTACAAATGTTTATAATTTATTTTCCTCTGCGGCTATATTTACCTACTACCTAAAGTGAATCTAGAGAAACTGTTCGTTTGTATGGATGAGTATTTACTTCGATGAAGTCACACCCACATATCTACTTCGGTAACTATGATACTTGTACCTTTTCCTTGAAATTAAATAGCCATTACACTATCTACCAAAAAGTGGTACCTACCTGAAGCTGTAATTATACCGAAACCGTTATCGACGTTCAAACCCACACCGCCTATTGATTCAGGCTTACGTATAATCACGGGAAGCCTTCGACAATATACGTTTAAATGTTATGGTAATATCGTTACACTAGGAGAGTTTATAAGGTTGCGAATTTGAACACGAATTGTTTTACAGTAAAAAATCGTAAAGTAGAACTTTTACTTCACGAATTTGGACGCCTGTTTTGACATAATAGCAATTTACATATCATCAACAGTTATAATATTGCTGAAACAAGTTTTACTCGGGAGTTTAAGATTATCACGCCGAAGGGGTAGGTAAGTAAAAGTGCACTGCTGTACTCTCTCATTTCGTCAATGTATTTTGGTCCCAATGTAATAGTTTAATATGAGGTACCTATTAAAGTTATCTTTATCCTACTTTACGTAAGAACTAAGACCGAAAAATTCCATGAACACTATTATACAAAGAAATACAAGGGTAGTCATAATCATTGCCTCTATTTTTATTAATATTGAATAGGTATCTATCCTCATCCCCAAAATGATTCTGTACCCACACAAAGGAACTATCCTCGGTTTATATAAATAGAATTGATTCAAATAACAACGTTGAATTGCGAATATTAAAATGAATTGTCCGGATTTAGCGAGCTCCTTGTAATTTATTGCTGGGATAAGCTGCGAGTAGGTAAGCCCCGCTTCGGGCGGCTACCACCTCAAGAACTCGAAATGCTGAACTCAATATATAATGGTTAGTTGATATTTTCGTACGACGACGCAACGACGACGTAAAAAATAGGCAGTAGGTATAGAATTTTTAATTTAGAAAATAATTTAAATTAGAAAATGGCTCTTTGTTAAATTATAAAATGTTATATTAGGTTACTTCAATTATTAAAATCTGTAGGTAATCATTATTCGCCAATGATATGACTTGTTAGATTGAATTATTGTTTATGTTAATCCACAAACTTTGATTAGTGCGCTACTCGTGTTATTTTTAGGGTTCCGTACCCAAGGGTAAAACGGGACCCTATTACTAAGACTCCGCTATCCGTCCGTCTCTCTGTTCGTCTGTCACCAAGCTGTATCTCATGAACTGTGATAGTATGGAGTGTAGAAGTAAAGGAGAACAATCCCCTACGGAAAAAAATGAAAAAGTGTACGTCAAAATGCATTAAATAATAGTTCAGAACCTTCCACAATGGCGCTGGTGTCGAGAAAGGGTTTATATCGATCGATTCGATTGCCGGTTTGGAGTTTGGATAATCAGTAGAAATTTTCATAGATGATGTATTTCTGTTGCCGCTATAATAAAAAATACTAAAAAACAAAATAAAATAAATATATAAGGGCGCTCCCATACAACAGACACGCTTTTTTTGCCTTCTATATAGATAATGGTACGGAACCCTTCGTGCGCGAGTCCGACTCGTACTTGGGCGTTTTTTTTTTTGGTGATGCCTATGCACAATGTTACCCACATACAGTAGGTACTTACAATACCTAAATACGGAAAGTTACCACAATTAGCAAAAACCTTTTAACTTTTTTGTTTCGATTCGATCGGAAGCTCAAACGAAATAGTCAAGAAACTAGACAAAGAAACTGAAGCCTAAGATTTTATAATCAAATTCCATGTATACAAATGCGTGCATCGTCTTGAGCAGAAGTATCTAATGCACAGAGTATTATAATATATGGGGATAATGTTATGTTTTTTGTAACCTAAAGTTACTAAGGATATGAAATTTTGGATGGACAAGAATACGGATCTAGAGAAATAATAATATATCGGTTTTAGACGTTTTACGGTTATGGGTATGAAATTATTTAGGATAGTATCAGTAAATGTAAAATAAAAATGGCAAGACAAATGATTTGACTTAGGTACCTAATTCCAGATTTATCATTAATGTAATCAATCCGTCATCAAACAATAAGTCATGTAATTATTTTAACTATTTTAGGTGATAATGTGCTAAAAAACTAAATTATAATTAACAAAACGAACATTAGTAACGTCACGTAACATTATAAATTCTCTACCTCTATCCAAAATTATTCTAAACTTTCATGTCGGTACGGTTACGGATTATTTTTTAGTTCGGATATCCGATAGTTTCTGTTTCGGTTACGGAGTTCCTTAGCTTGCCTTAACTGAAACTATTATGTCAATTTTTAGGTATAGGTAGCTATTTATCTTTGCATAGTTTTATTCATGAACGCATCAGTAATAATATTTATACTGGCAGCACTGCACTTACGTCAGTCAACCAAACCAACCATTTTGAAGTATCATTCCCTACCGAATTGTCATTCGGGATTTTCTAGTTTATAAATTGGAATTATTTAGATAATAACATGGGTTTAGCTACAGTAATCGAAAATGAAGCCCATTTTCAGACTGAAATGACAAGTGCCGGCACCAAACTCGTCGTAGTAGACTTCACAGCGACTTGGTCAGTCTCACAGTCCAACCATTCAAAACTTCCAAGTCATCGTGTATAGGTTTGAAAGCAAATAATTGACCGTGTTGTGTGTAGGTGTCCGCCTTGCCAACGGATCGCCCCGTTCTTCGAGCAGCTGCCTGCGAAGTTCCCACGGGCGGTGTTCCTGAAGGTGGACGTGGACAGATGCGCGGAGACAGCCGCCGCTCAAGGAATCAGTGCGATGCCCACTTTTGTCTTCTACAAAAACAGGGTAAGGGTATCAATCACTCTTAAATAAACCCAAGCTGTAGGCAATTTATTTCAATACTTAAGATACTTATGATAAAATTGTATTCATAAATACCTTAAGGCTGTATAGTGAAAGTAGTAAATAAGTCACTATGATGACTCAGTTCCTATATATGACTTGTAACTTTAGCTAAGTAGGTGTATTATAGACTTATAGCAAACATAAAACATCTGTATGCATCTATTAAATATGATTCTAAAGCAAAATGTATTATAACCAAAGAAATGCCTCCACATTATCATCACTAGCAAGAGTGCCCAACAGGCTGGCCACATTCCTGCACTGAATGGCATTACTAACTAATAAAAGCATGTTAAAGCCGGTCAAGTGCTAGTATTCTACAGAGAGTTATCAAAAGTCTGACACTTCTGTCGTCTGAAGATTCTTTGTGAAAGCAGACTACAGAATTATAATTATTTTTTAATTCATTTGCAAAGCGTGGATACTCTGTAGTGCACCTCTGCCTAACCCTTTCGGGGAAAACATTCATGATGATGTATTTATATATGTAGTTATTTTTGAGTTACATGTCTTTGAGTATTTGTTACAACTTTAGTTTTGCAGCCTAGGAGCACTTCTGAAGTAATTATACATTTGCTTAAAATGTTCTGATTGGATTTTTCGTTGCAGACAAAAATTGACCGGCTACAGGGTGCTGACCCTGGTGTATTAGAAAGCAAAATTAGACAATATTATGGGGCTGACGAAGAGGCAGAAGAGGATTCTGCTGTTGCCGGACATGTTAGTATCTTATTTGTTTAACGTTAAAGTACAATTTTGTACTAACCTTGACAATAAATATTAGTCATACAGTCTTCCACTGAAAAATTAACCATACATATCAATAATTTGACTTTTTTATGTGAGTATTAACTCAAATAAAAAATTGTAAAGGCAGCATTGGCAGTGGAACATAATCACACCTTTTCCAACTTACAGATGGATCTGGGAACATTCATAACAAAAAGCGAGTGTGAGTGTCTGAATGAGGCAGATAACCATCCACTGGGCCAAGCTCTGACCAGCGGCAACGGATACCTGGCCAGTGACTGTGACGAGCAGCTCATTATCAACATCTCCTTCAATCAGGTAAATATTATAGCCAGCAAATTTATTTCCAGGTTTTGCTTAATACAAGAGCAATATTGCAAATGATAAATGTTTTGGAAATTTGTGAATCATTTTTTTCTAAAATAATGTGAGACAATTATAGCTTGTCATAACCTTTACAAAATCCTATATACTGATTTTGTGTAGACTGTAGTAGTCGACTATGCCCTGTCCAAAAATATGGGAACATTCCAATATTTTATTTAAATCATAACATTTATTGTCTTTTTAGCTAGTGAAACTACACTCCCTGAAAGTGAAAGCACCAAGTGACAAGGGCCCCAAGTTCATGAAACTGTTCATCAACCAGCCCAGAACACTTGATTTTGACCAAGCATCTGGCAATGCATCAGTGCAAGATTTGGAGTAAGTTTTTAAGTTATCTTTTTCAGTTGACTGTTTTCCACACACTTGAGTCAAAAATAGAAGGTCTAAGATCAGAGACCTAACTGCTGTTTTCCACACACTTGAGTCAACAATAGAAGGTCTAAGATCAGAGACCTAACTGCTGTTTTCACTAGGATATGCTTAATGTAATATGAAGCAGTTGTTTACCATAACATTGGCAAGTGGTAATCATTTTTGATATCGACATTCACACAACAACCTTTAGATTGAAATTAAACTATTTTACGGATTTTATCGCGTTTATTTACTATTTTATTTTCCCGACGTTTCGGCTGCTTTACAGCAACCATGGTCACGGGGGGACTGAGGTGTTAGACGTCCTGATGTCATAGTTAATAACTGGGTACCCTCATATTTAGTTGTTGTTTGCGGTCCGATCCACGCAGAAAATGCTTACGGTGTCCTGAGGTCTTGCAATGGTACACTTGGTTTTGGATTTAATCATATTGATTACTGGATCCCAAGTTGGTGGTAGCACCCAGCCATCTTCCCTATTGAAATTAGGATGTTTTTTAATTTAAATGGCCTCACGTATCATCCTTGGTCGGAGTCGGTGTTCTTTTGCGAGGATATGCGGTTTATCAAATCTGATATAATGGCGGGTGCGGTCCTGTACATGTTCACAGATTGCAGACTTCGTGGAGCGTCGGTGTTTCACGTCAGCTATATGTTCTTTTACGCGGGTTTTAATTGATCTTTTAGTTTGTCCTATGTAAGAGAGCCCACATTCACAATCGAGTTTGTATACCCCTGCATCTTGTAGAGGAATGTGACACTTGACAGGTGGTAAAAACTGACTAATCTTCTTCGGTGGCTTGAAGTAAGTTTTAATTGAAGCCCGTTTCAAGATGTAGCTAATCTTGTCTGTGAAAGAAACCATCTTAACTCCATACACTCTAAAATCAAATTTACAATGGAGTTAGAGGCCAACAATACTCTAGCTTAGTTTAATTTCAATGTATAGTATTCGCGTAAATATAAGAAAACAATATGTGAACCTTTAGATTCCTTTTTGTTTGTTATCTAGTAAAGTGTATGGAAGCAAAATTTTAATTTGGTTTTTGTTTTTTCTAAGGTTATCTACAAAAGATCTAGAGGGGAACCCAGTTCCGCTAAAGTTCGTCAAGTTCCAGAGTGTACAAAACATTCAACTGTTTATAAAAGACAATCAATCAGGCGATGAGGTGACGCAAATCGAACACCTCGCTTTTTACGGATCCCCAATCTCCACCACTAAAATGGGAGAGTTCAAACGTGTAGCTGGTAAAAAGGGGGAGAGCCACTAGGAAGATACCTTAATGATGTCACCTTCAAATTTATAGACATTTACAAAGAAGAAATGTGAGGAAGAACAGAGGAAAAGTGTTATGGTACTTCTTTGTAAATAGTTTAATAGCAAAAAAATCTATAAATTTGGGTGTAATAGTTCAGTTTTGTACTGCGTAACCTAGGTAATAGACAATATAAGGTAAAGATCTTTCAATGAACCTTTAGATTCATGACTCAATATAAAAAAATAGTGACCTGTATCAAAGATACATTACATTTTATAATGAAATAATCATTTCTCAAACTGTGTCAAAATATAACATTAATTATTATATTTTACTCACAATATTATGAAATACAATGGAACGAACTTTGTTGCCGCCAAAAATACACTGAACCTCGGAAGTTTTAATCCAAAGCATTTATTTTATTTGTAAATGGATACAAATTTCTGTAGATTTGTGAATAAATGCATTGCTGTTCTTTCCATGGTTGTAATGTGAAAGCAGCACAGCTTGTTTTAATTCTTATTTTAAGTGTAAAGGTCATTCCAGGGCCACAGTTTGCTAAATGGTCATTCTGAACTATTAGGTATTTGTATATTCAATAAATAAATACACACAATCGTGTTTATAACTAATTTTATTATTAGATCACTGTCAGTCCTGCTTCAATTCGTATATTTGAATGTACGCTTCCGTGAGCGTAATCATTTGGGGTAGAATACTAGTGACGTGAAGATCTTGCATTTCGTACCTGTAACCAAGAAAAAGGCGAACTTAGAAATTAAAATATCGATTTTAAATTAATGATTACTGAACTACTAGCGTTAGTTTTTAACTGAGTGAGCTATCATACCGTCTAGTCTGAAATAGGGCAATAGATATCACTATCATAGATACGTAGGTACCAGGTACTAATACATGTATGAGATACGGGAGATTTGTATACCGTCACTGTTTCTAGCTAGCTCAAATGTTATGCATTAAATTGCCAACGATTGTACATTTATGCTTGCCCTAGCCTCTACCCAAGACTTCGCCTGCACAGACTTCAATTATTCAGTCTATATGTTATTCTGATGTATGAACAATACTTCTGTATAATTTAATCGAAATCCGTTCAGTAGTTTTTGCGTGAAAGAGTAACAAACATCCATCCATTCTCACAAACTTCCACATTTATAATATTAGTAGGATTAATGATGTGCATAGCCTAAAAATTGAGTATATAACGAGATTCTCGTTACATATTCGAAGTTTTTCGACGAATATGTGGACGAGACTATTGGACACGTTCACATATTGGGTCTTATTACCCTGGACCATTTATATTTTGATTATTATTATATTTACCACTGTTGCGTAGGTGTGTGCAGGACGTGTGCCCGGTACGTGCCCTTCTCCGGCGTGCCATCGTGAACGATGTTGCCGACCAATTCGTATATCGTCTTGCCGTTATGCTGCTTCTTCACTTCCGGAGTTAGAATATCGCCAAAATCAACGTTTCTGTAAAATATGAAAATAATTCTTATCACCTATCCATTGTGCTTCATGATATGCTGTATAATTGTGGTTGTAACTTACTTGACTGGAAAATTAACGACAGTCGGATTCTTTTCCACGAAGAACGTGTTTTTAGTAAACCTCTTTATATATAATATCAAGTAAGGAGGCAGCTGAGTTATCTCGAACCTCTTCAGAAAGTTTTCTTTATATGTTTTGTACTCTTTGGATGCTTGTCCATTGAATTTTGAGAGTAGTTGGTAGAGATTTACCTGCAGAAACATTGAAATAAAATTAGATTTAACTGCCAGAATAGTCTGGCAGTTGTGGCAGCCTGTGTGTGGACACAGGATAACTTAAATCAGTTGGTATGGCTTCTAGCAAGGGCGAGAATTATGTCTAAAATTGTGAATAACTTCTTTGGCATCCGATTTACTCCTACTTCATGTGGCTGAACGATTATCTTGCTTGAGATGGTATCATTGTCCTTTAAAAGTTAAAAATCGGAGGCGATTGAATGGAATTTTTTATCTAATATCCAATGTTTCAATTGAACACAAATACTTCAAAAGTCAATGGGGGTGACTGGACATAGGTACCTGCGGTATAATATTTTCTCTAAACTCATCAGTGAAGAGAGGTGTTGGTGGAAGATCACAAGTAAGGTATAGGAATGGCGATTCTGTTATCATTTCACTGTACTCCTCACTGCTCAGGTCCACTTTAGCGGCGTCATCTGCGTCGGGCGGCGGTAACTTCCTAAAAACAGAGAGTATAGTCTTTTCTCGTAATCATTACCAAACTAAGGCTAATCTCAATAAATAGATGATTACTTACTTATAATTAAATTGACAATTTGAACATAATAATAATTTATTAGAGATGTAATTAAATATTTACCTGGTATATATTTTCATGTGGCCGAGGAATGATTTGTATATTATAGAACTATTGGGTTTCTTCGTTCCATTTAGTGCCATATGCAGTGAATTGAGGAACCATGATAGAAAATCTATTGGATCACCTGTGAACATCAAATAGTGAGGTAATTCAAGCATCTGTATTTTTTAACTAAAAAATGTCTACATTTTAGAGCTAAAGTATAGCAGACTGTTTTAAGCTTAACTCATACCTAAAGACAGTCAGCTGCAGTATAGCAGACTGTCTTAAACAATGATACACAGCTAGCTTTATATAAAGAAAGTTGGAAGTCTAAGATTAAGTGCGCAAGATATTTCAACTCACTTTGTTTGATAAACTGGAACCGCTTCTTGGACCAAAGAACTACTGCTTGCAGCATCTCGTGCGGTGAGACGTGCGCCTTGAACGCGCGCGGGTTCCACAGCTTGCGCAACAGCTCGCCGAACCGTTGCGCGAGCAGGAACGACGAGTCGCCAGGCGGCCGCTTCACATCCGCATAATTCTCTTCGCGGAGGAAGTAGTTGCGGAGAGGTCGTACTTGGGAGAGGCACTAAAAACACAAGAAATTTATATATCAATATATCCTTGGTCTATGTAAGACAGTTTCTTTGACACAATGAAGGTTTTGTAGTTGTAACATGTGCACCAAGACGAGACTTGTGTCACGGAATAAGTTGATTTTTCCTCTTTTGATATGAGGATATGAAATAAGAGGGCTAGCGAGCAAATCCATGACATAGGTCTAATCTTTAATGCGTGCTAACCTCACTACAGCAGTCTGCAAACCAAAATTATAAGTATTGAATATCACATTCCACATGCTTTATTTTCACAATAAAGATAAATCCTAATCTTATAACTTGAAGTGCAATTTACCTGTAAAATAACATTGCAATAATCATTGGCCTTGATATTATTGAGTCCAACAATGCCGGGCATGTACATCGTGCCATCTATGGCCCGGAACATTTTGGTATTATAGTCCATCTGACTTATCTGGTCCGGAGTGAAAATTGGGTTCAGGACATACTTAATGTCACTGAGAGATGAGTCTGTGGAATAGGATCAGATTTGAAAGGTTTGTTACACATAAAATAAGCAATAGCTAGACGATATGCATACTAAACTTACCAATAATTTCATAGTTATCAGGCAAACAGTAGAACTTCAGTGTATGAAGATTCAAGAAGACATGATGGCCATCGGCCACCGAGTGAGTGTAAGCATGGGTGTTTGTACCCCTGCCCTGTGGATAATACTAATTTTGAACTAAAAAATATCAAGACATTTTGGGTCTGACTCTTCAAGCAACGCTTTTGACATGTACTTTTCTTATTAGCATTAATAGAGTTTCATTTATTATAATGAATTTAAGCATTTATAAAACCGAATTGTTATAACTTTAAGTATTACCTGGAAGTACTTGCCACAGACCAAACAAGCATAAACATTGATTCTGGTCAATGAAACAGAGCATAACTTCTCAAAATCAAAGTCCAGAACGTGCCTGTTGATAGTGTCCAGGTAGGGGCACTGTATATGCATTGATTTTGATGAAGGTTCTACAATAAATGTCAAATTAGAATATCATTAACATCGTTCAAAATATCATTTAAAATTTAGAGGTTAGAATATTTATTTACCGGTTGGTTCAGAGCCATTCTCTGAAATCTTACGTTTTTTGGATTGTTCACCAGACATTTTTATTTTATTCTTTATTTGGTAAGATGAAGCAAATATAGGTATTTGTTTATTTTACAAACAAATTTATTTTATACCACAGACAAAACAAATTGAATGAATACTGATTGGACTGAGTGATTGAAAACGAGAAAACGTCAATTTATTTCGACAACTTCATTCTATCAAATTAATCTCGTTAGGTTGCAATCCTGGAAAGCGGTCCAATTACTTCCGGTAGTTTGGTTAGACTATTCGACGATAGATGGCTCTGTTAGTCAAAAAGTGTTTTAGCTACTTCACGACAGATGGCGTAACAAACAGAGCATAAACAAACGACTGGAAGATTCCTGTCAATAGAAACTGACATTTCAATTTGTCATTGTCATTCCCAAACAAAATCGAAATATCGTCACTTTCTTCCCGAAAATGGCCGCTTCAGGAGGAAATATTGAATGGTCTACAACTGTAAAACCAATACTTACGGCACTTTACGGCCCATTTTTCGACAAAAATGATGCCGTGGAAATCATCCAAGCTATCATCAAAAGGTTCGCATCTTTATTTTCTTGTTAAACAAAACTATTTTATTGTTTTGATATTTCACCTGATTCATTGGTAAATTTATTTTTGTAAAAACAAGCGATTGAGACTCCTCCCATTGTTGCTCATGTATGTACTACCCAGTATACACTTTAGATGTCATGCTTAACCAGTTTCTAGCGCCGCACTTGAGAAATTATTTTCTTTCCATCTACCCTACATAATTTTATTTTATGAGTCTTACCTTCTATTTAATAGATTTATCAACCATTTTGATTCATTTCGATCAAGCGCAATGGCACTGCAGGTTGCTCGGTATGTTTACAGTGAATGTTTTATACATCTTGCCCACAGCGAGGCAGAGTTCCAGAACCATGAAGACATATATGACTTGTTCTACACATGCTTCGCCTGCCTCTCAGCGCATTTTATTAGCATCAACTCACATAACCGTAAGTGATTTTTGATCTATCAGACACAGGTATAGTAAGAAGTGTGTTATGGCCATAACCAATTTGCTTTTTTAACAGTCATGTTATATGGGTAGCATAAGTCAGAATTTTCCATGGATTACCAAAATGTCACTTGTCACCAAAACAGTAGTTGTAGCATGTGCGCCAAGAATAGACATATGTCACGGAATATCTTGATGTTGTCTCTTTCTCTCGTATGAAATTATACAGAGAGCGAACGAGCAAATCTGTGACTAAGATCATGTCTTAACATGCGTGCTAAAACCACAGTATTAGGATGGAAAAGTAGTAGTAGTAGTTGTTCTATTTTTATCATGGTCATAGAACAAAGCATTACCTTTTTATTTTTTGAATTGTATTGATTGAAATTATGTCATTAGTCAATAAGTCGACATACATATAGATTTTTATATATATACAGGTAATTGTTGGTATAGATTAACTATTTCTGTAAATCCTTAAGTTATTGCTAAAAAATATTTTACAGATGAGTCATGGGTGTTGGGGTATATGCAAATAATACTCTCAAACAGATCTAAGTGTAGGTATTTCACAACATTATGTAACAACAGGGATGATGACTCCTTAATTTTTATTGGCCAGAACTTTTAAGTAAATTTAGGAATCTGTCTCGAATGTGACAAGTGTTACACTCAGTTGGAGTGTAAAGTATAATTATTTGGTATTCATTGTCTAGTTGTCAAATAGAACTTGCCGAAAAACTTGAACCTTGAAATTATAGAATTTACAGAAACATTGCAATAATGATGACTTACTTACTTTGTTAATGGCCTGGTTTAGTCTTGAATGTTGGCCACTCAGCTCACTGCACTGGATAGTTGAGGGGTGGTTTGCCATAGACAAAAAATAACAAATGGACATTCCAAGGAAGCAATTCTCACAAGTTCAGCATTATCTCTAATTCATTGTCGAAATAAAATGGCAAAATACAACCAATTTTGTTCTTGTGAATTGACGTATTTTGCCATTTTGTTTTGACATATGTGGAATTTGAGATAATGTTGATCATGCCAGAATTGCCCCCCTGATTTTTTTTCTGTCTGGGTCTACCTGAGATCACTCAGTTCACTAATTGGCAACTTTGGTTCATTTTTTGGGGTCATTGATGAGTAAGTATTGTTGTTTGATATACTATTAGTACTAGACACATGAGGTGTCTAATTCGAAGTTGTGGATATATTCAGTATGATTTTCAGTACCCAACGACCAGCTCGGCACAGCCAGAGATGCATTCAGGGTGATACTACGCCAAATTCTGAAGAAGCTCTCCGAAGCTGGGTTGACCTGTGATGACACATCCACAACAGCTGCACCTAATGTTTCTGTCAAACAGGTGAGTTTAGCACAACCATTACTCTATCGAAAATGCACTCTGAAGTAATGTGCATAAAGTTTGAATTTCTATGGTAAAAGCTATGCAACAAGGCACCAAACTCTCGCCAGTCATTGGTGCCATTTCATTGGAAATTGTACATCTTGTATGAGTTAATACAGTTCAATTTGGTATTAGCGAAAATGCGTCACGCGTGTTATACGCGCCCATGTGTGTTGTTCATCATATATTTTTGTTTGATTTTGTAGTAACCTACTAGGTAATAAGCTATTTTCTTTTTTTTTTTCTTTTTAATGTAGGGAAGAATGTAGTAACTAAACATATTGATGGATATGTGGTCATTGAAAATCTATGGTTTGATTTGGTTGTGTTGATTAATAAAAAGCTAGGAATTAATTTCGGTAGCGTTTTAATTAGGATAGTATAATCCTAACAGTGTTTAATTTTTTTTGTTTTGTTGTAGCTTCTACTACCTATTGTTGGACTATGCAATATTGACGGAGGGGGTTACCCTCAATCTGACCTGGTCATCTTGACTTCGTTACTCAAGAATGCAAAATTGCCAGCACACGTCAATGTGCCAGGTATGTGCTATCGTTTTATTTGACAAGCTTTTGAAAGAAAAGAAGGAAAGGAAAACTTTCAATTTACTTTATAAATGCAAATTGACTTTGCTAACTTGTGAGAGAATAGCAACACTAAGGCATAGATTATATTTAAACCATTATATTGTTCTGTTATTACATTGGTAGGTTCATACCATGAGATGATGATGATGATTTAGGTCACAATAACCATTTATCTAATCCTTAATAAATCTTTATAAATTTATTACATAAAATTTATAACAGAAGGCCAAGCAACGAAATCCTCGGTGATACCGAGCTCGATCACTTCCCTGGCCTCCCAACCGGCCGCCGCTGAGAAGCAGCCGCCGTCGAACGCTCAGCGGCGCTCGGACGCGCTGTTGGAGCAGCTGACAGCGCCGCTGCGCAACCAGGTGGCGTCGGTAACGTCGTCGCCGATCCAGCCCGCTGCCGTGGCCATGTCCCCCGGCAGCAAGGATAGCTTGGACAGCAAGGATGGGAACGCTTCGCAGCAGGCGTCTGCTGACATGAAGGTTAGTTATGACTTGGTTTATACTAACAGTTCAGTATCGAAATCAGTTTTTCTATATGCCAGTCAACACATGAAGATTTTTTTTTTTTTTACGAAATGAGTGAAATGATGAAATTTAATGGAATAAGATGAGGAATGGCTTCACCTGCGACTAGCGCGAGTATTTCGCCAATGTCAAGTAATTAATAGCAAGGACAAATTCAATAAATACACATTATAAATAAAAATGGATAATGACAGTGATAAAGATGGCGGATGAATCCAGCACATGAAGATATCTTTAGCAGTTAGAAGTGATAGACTATTGTAGTTGTCAAACAGTCCATCTCAAAGAGCTACAGATAATGATTTATTATATTCTTGTCAATGGTATTGGTAGTTGATCTCTGTACTCTTTATTTATCAAAATTGTTTATGTTACTTCTTTATTAAAAATATTTATGAAAAGTATATTCGATAAAGGAGATCCAGACACTGACTTATTTTTTAATTAGTGACCTAATAACTTCCTATTGAGGATGACATTGTTTAATAGGTGAGAGTGTGGTATATGTAACGTTGTGTTGACATATTCACAAAGTGTTCACATATTTAAGAAACAACTAAAACAATAATGTTGTAAATGTATGAACATAGCTAGAAACTGTTTTTAACACAATTTGCCACTAGTAAATATATTGTTACACCTGACTCAGCTGATTCGCAGAGAAATATTGTAATATAAACATATTTAAATTATATAGATTCTCATTATAAGTGAACTGTACTGTTCTTTATGAGAAGTAAATATCTTTAAACCGTACGTTGTATAATTTGTTGTAGAAGTGGGTGGCGGCGACGTGTTCGTCGCTGCTGATGGAGCTACGCGCCGGCGCCGTGGTGCTGAAGGTGTGCGCGGCGTTGCCGTGTCTGCAGCGGTACCTCAACCGCTGGCAGAACGCCAAGGAGAACGCCGTCTCGCCGCACTTCAACTCGGACACGTCGCTGTCAGTTGATCACAAGTTTTTATTGCTTTTATAAACATGACATTTTGCGCAAATGACACACTACTTAATAAGGCAGTCGGCTCATTAGATCTAGGCTTGAAACAGTGTGTTGACATAAAATATTTCGCACATTATGCCTCTAGGTTGATAAGTATTTAGTATATCAGTCTCTAGTAAAAAGTTTTTTTTCATATGTAAACTAATTGACTCCCGCGCGTGTGACTACGTAATCGCAATCCGTCCGTCCTATCTGCAGAATCAGAATCAGAATATTTTTTATTCATATAAACCAATACAGGCACTTATGAATCGTCAATAAATAATAATAGTAGTATCTCTACCACCCATTCGGAATGCATTTCCTATGGAGAAGAATGGGCAAGAAACTCCATGGTTGCTTTATTCAAATAAGGATTTACATTTTTGTGTTTTTCTTAATTAACAATTATACAAATTTAAAGTTAATGAGGCTATACATTCTCAAAACACAATTAAATCACTAAACAATCTACATGTTGGACAAGATTTAAAGGTAGGAAGGAGGAGGAAAACGGGACAAATAGCTAAAATCCCTTAAACTAGTTCCTGTGGAGCCGGACCAGCGCCTGACCAAGCGTGTTTATCCTCTAAATAATCACCTATTGTGTAGTATGCGCGCCTGCATAGTGTATGTCTAATGCAAGTTTTAAATTTAGTTTCATTTAGGTTAATGACGTTAGGGGGAATTTTATTATAAAATTTGACACAGTACCCCATGAAAGATGTGTGAATTTTCGCCAGTCGAAAGTGTGGTTGGTCTAATTTATCTTTATTTCTAGTGTTAAAACGATGGCCATCACCTACTTTTCGAAACAGATGTAAATGAAGGGTGCAGGTGCTGCAGGGTGATTACAAAATTCTATAGCAAACTAATTTCAATCGAATCGGGCAATTTTTAGTTTTCTAACGAAAATAGCCTAGCAGCGGCCTCAGTACGCCTGCCAAAATGTTTTCTCACAAGTCCCTAAAACATCTTGTCAACTTGCGTTCCCATATCTTATTTGCTAACATGGCTTCCAAGATGTTTAAAATTAGACAGCCTGCTAAAATTTTCTCACAGTTTACGATCTTTCGTTCATTCGTTCATTGAAATGACAAATAGAGCGAGACGGAGCTTTACAAAGAAAAAAGATGCTGCATACACATCATAGAATATATTAGATTATTTATGCACAGATTAAAAATATCTTTGGGCATAGCTTCTTTTTTATTATGCCGGAAGCTTTACGTATTATCATTTGGTCGGTGGTATTATGCTTAAAATGTATTTCTTGGGCACTATACTATTTTTATTTGCCAATTTAAATAACTTTACATTGTAAAACGGCAAAAAGCACGCAAAGTATGATGCCAAACAAAATCTAACCTCAAACCTACAGATTTTTTGTAAAATATGGATTTTAAATCACGTGGAATAGGACTATGGGGATTTTCGGAAGAAAATAAAACAGATAAAAATGTCTCTACACTTTTTTGTTGTTGTTTGTCGAACACGAAAATAAATTTACGTGTTCGTTTTCGGAAGAATTTTGCATGTAGTCCGCTTGATATTGGCGAAGGATGGAGTAAAATAAGTATTATTTGTTATAATAGTGTATAAAATGCTATATTTATGTACTTCTTACAGCCTAATTATTTTCTCATCACCGGCCTTTGACCGTGAGAAATATCTTTACGTTGACCTGTCAAATTCGTGTCTCTATGGTACATTTTGGTAACCCATGCTAGCACTTAAGATATAACATCTTATCCATACGTCAAACACGTTGTATTTAACTGTCAAACCCATTTTATACTTACGCCATGCTAGCAAATAAGACGTAACGATTTTGCCACAAAAATGACGTCACGATCCGTGAGAAAATGTCTTATCTTGGCAGGCGTACTGAGACCGCAGATCTCGCGTTTAAAGGTAAAAAAAAGAACGAGTCTGCAAAATATTTGTAATGAAAGAAAGAAAGAACAATGTTTATTAGGCAACACGGTTGGGGTGTATCCTTGGGGGCTCTATGGAGTTAGGTTAGGTTAGGTTTTTTTTTTTGTTTGCGCTGGGAATGCATTTCCTAGCGCAAACAAAAAAAAAAAAGGTTAGGTTATTTCCTTAGCGCCCCCAAGGGTACACACTGACCGGCAACACAATAAAAATGAAAATAGAGGATAACTACATGCTAGGTACACAAATTTTGCATGCCTAATAGGTCTCAGCTCAGCATGAAGCTGCAGAAGACTACAGCGCTGATTTTCAGCCGAGGCCTCCCCTACCTCACAGACAACAGATCAATATGCATTTATTATAAGTTAATGTGTCTAATAATGAGTCGAATTAGTCCGTAATAATACTTTACTATTAATTGCAAGAGTATGATAAAATGAGTCATTGTTATAATAATACATCATCACCCCTGTAATCCCCGAGTGTATTGCCATTATACCGGCCGCATTCCCCCTCAATACGAGGGACCACGCTGGCCCTGTGCCGGTTGGTGAACTTCACACGCCTTTCTGTACTTATTGTTATGTTGAGTGTGTCGTGTTTTGTTACCAGGCTGCACTTCTTGGTGAACGAGGTGCACGTGTGTCGGCTGGCGTTGTCGCTGCCCTGTTTGGAGCCCTTCACGCCGGACCGCATCTCCACGCTCAGTGACGTCAGCACCGCCGCACTGCTCTGCGCCACCGCACAGGTCACCCATACAACACTTATATACGAGCCTTTTTTATTTCAAAAATACTTTTTGCCATTTGAACGCTACATTATCACTGAGTAACATAGGCTATATTTATTTATCACAAAAAAAAAAAATCCAGCCGTGCGAATCCGGGACGTGCCGATAGTGCTTTATAAAGCATATAGATCTTATTGATAAAATATGTGGTTTTTATGCCTTAAAACATGAAATCCATAATAATTTCACGACGATTGTTATATTAGCAGATTAGGGGTTGTATGTCTTATGACTTGATGACGATGTTGTGCTTAACTGTCCTAGGCGTCCCTGCACCCGAAAGACGAAGAGTACGAGCAGCAGATAGCCACCTTGGTTGAGAGCGCGCTCAGCTTGTACAACACTGTTGGGGAGACGTTCAAGCACTCCACGCGCGCCGGTGGCTATGTATGTATTTTGTAGTTATCTTTGTTAAACCACGAATTTTCGATCATAATAGATAGATAGATAACTCTTTATTGTTCCACCTCTTAGAGAAATACAAACTATACATGTACGATAAAAAAAAAACGCAACAATGGGCAGCCTTACCACTAAAAGTGATCTCTACCAGGCAACCTTTGGATGGAGAGACTAGTAAGGATGAGGTGTACTAAACAAATAACATAGACTAATATATACGATAACATAAATTGATATACGAGAATATGCGTATTTAGCTACGAACGACTAATTAATAAAAATAATAATGACGGCCAATGCAATTGTTGGATGTTAAAATCCACTAAACATACTCGTACTTAAACCACCTAAGTGTTTTTTTAGGTACGGTTTTTGGATGGTTACTAAAGTAAATTAATTAAAACCTAAGCTATCTAGACTGTTCTACCCAAGTAAGAGATTTCTGCTTATCTCAATTCACAGAATTCATAAATGCTATGGATATTAACTGTAATAGATGTACAGTTTAGCATTAGCAGTTAAAACTAAATGTGGTAGTACTTGCATGCGCCAGACAACATAAATACTCATTGTATGATCCCAAACTAAACTAAAATTGTACTATGGGTGACGATCCCGGTTATACCCAAACTAAATATATTCTTCAAGAAACGAGCATACTCATTCCTTAAAGGCCGGCAACACACTTGCGATGCCTCTGGTGTTGCAGGTGTCCATGGGCGGCGTTAATCACTTACCATCAGGTGAAACGTCTGCTCGTTTGCCTCCCTATCTCATAAAAAAAATAATTGAATTTACTACTGACGGGAATGCAGTGAGCTGGGCTGCTTACCCTGTAACCACTAGACGTAGTCGTCAATCTGGTAGTAATTTGGTGCTATGGTGTTCAGATATATCAAAACCACCTGATGATCGGCGGCTGGGTGCTGCTGTGCGGGCTGCAGCACGCGCTGGCCGGCGCCGCCGCGCCGCCCGCCGCGCCCGGCAAGAGCCCCGCCAAGGTGCCCTCCCGCCCCTACAACCTCACCAAGATGTAAGTCGCACACTACCAGTACCTGCGGTTCACCGCGTTCATTTTCATCCGAGATTATCACTTTCTATGAAACGGTGAAGGAAAACATCGTGAGGAAACCCACACGTCTGAGGGAACTTGTCTAGTTCTCGATAGATGTGTGAAGTCTGCCAACCCGCACTAGGCCAGGGTGGTGGACTATGGCCCAAATCTCCCTCGTATTGAGGGGGAATGTGCCCGGTATAATGGCAATAGGCTCGCCCCTATTACATTGGGACCAAAATACATCGGCAAAGTGTGGGCGCACTACAGTGTACCTCTGCCTACCCCTTCGGGGAATACAGGCGTGATGTATTTTTTTTTATATTATCTCTATCTTTTGTCAACCGATTTCGGTTTTTTTTTGTCTAATCTTCATACATGAGCATGTTCAGGTGTCGAAAGAGTCGAAACTGGTCAGTAATGTCAGTATTTTATACTCGGAAAAACTAATTCGATCAATAATATGTCAACAAGGTTGATTTTCATTGTGCTAATGATTGTTTGATCTCAGGCAACAGGGTCTGGGCGTGGTGTGGGTGGCGCTGGGCGGGCGCTGCCTGGCGTGGGTGGGCGCGCTGCTGGCGGACGCGCGGCTGGAGACGATGAGCTGCGGGGACGTGCTGTCCACCACGCCCGCGCCGCTGCACGTGCTGGCCCAGCACACGGCTCACCAGCGCGAGCTGCGACTCGCCTCCGCCTCCCCATTGCATCAGGTATGCACTTACATCAATACAGGGGCCCGATTTTTGTTTGATAGACATCAATCTCTATTAGAGGTATGTCGAATCGAAACGTCAAATTGATCGTATTTTTTTCTTTTGTTTCGACTTATCTCTAATAGAGATTGATGTCTATCAAACGAAAATCGGGCCCCTGGTGTACAAGATCTTTCAGCTATACATCATCGCCACACAAAATTTCTTCTTCTTAGTCGTACACTCCTCGCGGAGTGGTCGTGGTCATGGATTGTCTAGTTGGTCTTCTCCATCTCTCTCTGTCAGTAGCATTACGTGCACATTCGTTAAGGGTACACTTCGCTGAGGACTTGATGAGGTCTGTCCATCTTGTTGGTGATCTGCCGCGGGAGCGTTGACCCTCTACTCTTCCTTGTATCATTAGTCGTTCCAATGCGTCTTCGTTACGCATGACATGACCGAACATATTTAATTAAAACATGATTACATGTATTATAATGTAATATTAATCTAACTGTGTAAAATATAATGTGTTGAGCAGTTGCTGGTGGCGCTGGGCGTGGTGTGTTACCGCAAGGCGACGAACCTGAAGCGTGCCGTGGTGCACAAGCAGCACCAGGACGCCGACCCTGACCGCTCCGACTCCACCGTCTACTTCCAGGACATGATCCTCTGCTCCGAGGACTCGGAGACCGACGACGGTCAGTACATACTAGGGATTTTATGGATTAAAAAATTCGGAACTAGATACGGATATAGGAATAAACCGTACTTACGATTACGGTTTTTTTTTTGGATATATGATTGTTTCAGTAACGGAGCTCCATAACATCCCTGGTACATACCGTAGTGTTAAACCTCACGCACACTGGGGCGTTGACCTTTGCGCGTTAATTTTTTTGGCAATACCAAAACAAACTCTGTGTCAATATGTATAAAGATTGCATTTCTCTGGTACAAGTCACGCCCCCAACACGTCAAAATTCGCTCGCACTTTCAGTGTCATTTAGTTGAAAAATTAACTTTTTGTATCATTCAATACAGTTCGTTTTCGTTTGGCAAAAATTTTCAGCCGTGACTTTTGACCCTTCAGTGTACTTTATAATGCTTTTTAGTGGCTTTGTAATGGTGTCATCAACTAAACCAAGTGTAATGCCGTCTTTCTCATGGATCTAACGTACGAGCAAGACGGATATATTTTTAGGGTCCGTCAAATTTCTCGAACGGGTAAACATTGGTATTTTTGTACCAATGAAATAGGGGCGAGCCTATTGCCAATATACCGGGCACATTCCCTCTCAATACGAGGGATATTTTTGTCATAGTCCACCAAGCTGGCCCAGTGCGGGTTGGTGAACTTCACACGCCTTTCTATTGACGTGCAGGTTTCCTCACGAAGTTGCCTTCATCATTATTGAAAATGACATTCGCACATGAAAATCTCGTGAAGTGTGGGACTGAGATTTGAACTTGCACTCCTTACGTTCAAGGCGAGAGTTCTACCAACTGGGCTTACCACTATTTACTATAGTAAATACCATAAAAATTATATTTCATGTTTGTTGTTATGGCAATTAATATCAAGAGTATTTTAAATGTCTCCTTTCATTTTCATGCAACAGTATGCGTAATCAAAACGGGTAAACCACTTACGTGGCTGTCCTTATAATAGGGTTTAAAGCTCATGGCACACTGGGGCGTCTAATATAAATTTATGTTGTAAAAGCCTTGCCCTCACGCGTCAAATGTTGCTCGCCTTGTTACTGGCATTTCGTTGAAGAATCAGCAGCTTTTTACAAGCTTTATATTCGCGTGCAACATATGTATGTCCGGGTGGAATCTTGACCGATTGAACTGAAATTTGGTATACACGCTTACTTTGGATGACAATGCATGCTTAGCTATGTGACGTCATTCTAATTCCAATATGGCGGATCATCCAAGATGGCGGAATAGTTATTTGTTCTGCACTACCACAGTATGAGTATCAAATGAAAGGGCTTGCTGAGGAGAACACGAAAACTAAGGGCAATTAAATAAAAGCTTGTTTTTAAAAAGTTGCTTTTGCCATTAATTTATTATTTACTTCATTTTCGTATTGGCAAAACAATTCGTAGAGCATTTCGTGACGCCCCAGTGTACGAGGAGCTTTAAGCTCTGCTTATGTTGTCATAAGCAGTTTGTATAAAAACCAAGTTATGAAATTATACCTATTGTCTATAACCAGAGGACAGCGAACCCCTTTTCGGTCTGTGGTTCGAATCGACCCTAGTGGCGCCCGAAACCATGGACACCAACGTATTGCGTTCTTCCGGCGGTAACGACGCGACCGATTCCGCGGACGGGCCCTCGCAGCAAGCAATAGTGCCGGACAAGGCTGAACCTTACTCGGTCAGTATAAACTTGCCCACTTTCACTCACACACTCCCTCCACCACACCCATGCACTCCCTCCCCCACACTCACGCACTACCTTCCGCACACACACTCACACTCACTACCCTCCTCATACTCATTCACTCACAAACTCCCTACTCACACTCACGCACTCCTTTCTCGAAACTCACTCACACACTCACACTCACGCACTCCCTCTCATTCACTCACTCTCTACCTCACGCTCACGCACTGCCTTTCTCACACTCATTCCCTCCCCCCACTCACTCACTCACTCACTGCCTTCCTCACATACACATTCACACAGACACACATACACATGTAGATGGTCGATAACAATGTAAATGATTGTTGCAGTACATAGCACTGGCGACGGAGGTGTTCGTGCTGCTGACCGAAGAGATAATAAGCGCGAGCCCGGAGCGGCTCGGGGCGGGCTCGCTGCAGCTGCTGGACGCGCATCTCGCGCTGCTGGCCGCGCTCGCCAGGGACCTCGACCGCGAGACCGCCCGCACCGACACTGGTAAACATACTATTCCCTATGTACAATGCGATTCAAATAACAATAGGAATGTCAATAACCTCTATCTGTCAAATGTCACTTGAAAAGTATCATTAGAAAAAAAACTTATCTGCATATCATTAATAATAGTCTTACATTAAATTTAAATAAAAAGATTAAATTAGTAGTAAATTGTCTTAATTTAATTGTTTAAAGTCATAATTTTTTTTTTTAAAACCATACCATAACCTTTTTTGTTTTCATTTTTGGCGCAAAGGCCCAGAAGCCATGCCACAATTATTAAAGAAAAGAAAATAAGGACGCCAGTCTCCATGTTTTCGTTATTAGTGCTTCGTCGTGCGACTGAGTGCATTTTTCACTCAACCTTTGCAAATAAATTTTATTTAAAAAATATCTTGTTTTGCTCACTCTACCTAACTGGTAAGAATTGACAGCTATGACGTCACAATATGGCGCAAAGTCGATCCTATTCTCCTTTGATTCGCATAGTAAATTCTATCACATAATCTAAGTAGTTTAGAAGGGGGCTCACGTCGACCGTCGGCCATGGGAGGATCCATTACGTCTTCAGCAGTATTGGTATACTTTGACCGAATCTGCTGTACCGTGGGTATGTGCGCGGCGAGACGAGGATCTCTGTCGTTCCCTTTTCTTCCCTTGTCAGTATCTTTTCTTCCCGTTCCCCCACCGAGCCGCGCCTTCCTAAGACGCGGTACAGCGCTTAAGGTCAAACCATAGAACACAAAACAAGATTAACTGAGTTACAATCTTTCAAATGGCAACATGACCGAATCGCAGACTGAACATGTGCAAGTGGGGCTTCAGGGATCCCACCCTAACGCAGTGCGACTGCGGTGATCCCGTATAGTCGATGCAACACTTGCTGTCTTGTCCCCTGTGCCCAAACACCTGCACGAGGGAGGGCCTGTAATGCGACCACTCCTAACGCGATTGTTGTGACAAAATTTCTACAAAATGAGGTGTAGACTGTAGACCATTGACTCGAAAACAAAATGACCGAATTTTATCATCTAACGGAATGTACACTTGGTTGATGTAGGTACGATATCATCGTGTTTCGGCGCTCGTCTCGGCGCTCTGTACTCTGAGTTCAGCTCGGCCCTCGTGCGGTATCTCCACAACCTGAGCGGCGCGCCCGCCTTCGCCTCCCTCCAGCCGGCGCTGCAGCAGCACCTGACATCCACCGGCTCTGATAAAGTCAATATGACGCCACTACAGGTACCTTCATTTATACAGGATGTTTTAAAAGTACGAAATCATATTTTAAGTGCATATACAACAGCTCATATGAGGCCGTCAGCGCAAAAGTGGCCTAAGCTTGAGACATACAGTTTCAAAATAAATAATTATGAATTTAGGTTTTAGACATATTTTTTTAGTTATCTAAGAATATGAAAAATTGTGGGTCAGGCCACTTCCGCGCTGACGACCTCAAATGTGGCCTCTGAGTACATCCATAACCCTATTAAACAGTATAAACTGCATTTACGAGAGGCGGCTACCAATATTTAGAAATAAGGGGCGAAAAAAAGCTGAAAAAACATGTTTGAATATTGATAAAAAAAATTAAACTATTTAGTTATGATACTCTAACGTTATGTCGTGTGACGCAGGTGGGTCCGCGCGTGGTGAAGCTGCTGGGCGGCATGCTGCTGAGCAAGCCGGCGGCCGAGCGGGAGAACAGCATCCTCACCATGTGGCACAAGCTCATCAACACGCTGCAGGAGTGCGCGCTGCAGCCCCAACCCTCTCAGGACCATGACTATGAAGGTACTGATTATTCCTCCACACATACACTCACGAGTGTGTCCCAAGGGGAGTAGGCAGAGACTACCGTTTGCACTTCCGTCGATTGAAGGTGCTATTGATTTGATATTTCTGGAAAAGACCGTTTAGCTAGTCATGATCTCGGGCGAACTCTTTCTAGACTTCCGCTCAGGTTTCAACTGGTATATTTCTTACGTTAGTGTACTTTTGCTTAAATAAATAAATACATCATCACGCCTGTATTCCCCGAAGGGGTAGGCAGAGGTGCACTGTAGTGCGCCCACACTTCGCCGATGTATTTTGGTGCCAATGTAATGGGGGGCGAGCCTATTGCCATTATACCGGGCACATTCCCCCTCAATACGAGGGAGATTTGGGCCATAGTCCACCACGCTGGCCCAGTGCGGGTTGGTGAACTTCACACGCCTTTCTATAGACGTGCAGGTTTTCTCACGATGTTTTCCTTCAAAGTTCAGCAAGTGGTAATCATTGTTGAAAATGACATTCGCACATGAGAATTATCTCAGAGGTGCGGGCCCGGGGTTTGAACTTGCACCCCTTACGTTCAAGGCTGACGTTCTTGCCCACGAGGCTACCACTGCTTTTGTACTTTTGTTCATCTTCTCTATATGGTCAAACCATCTCAATATAGTTTTCTCAATCTTAGTCACCACATCAATCTATCATAATTGTTCGAGGACATACTTTTTTGAGATTATTTTATGAGGCGAAGACAGCTAAGGGCACAAACACTTTTCTTCCAAAAAGTTTTAAATATATGTTCCTTTCCAGATTTGAACGTGGAACACGCGCAGTTACAGGTGTACCTTTTCCATTCGCTGACGCTAATGCAGAAGAAGTCTGTTCTACTTATGACGTCCAACGCCATCATTAAGGTTATAATCATTACTGATTAATAATAAAATACGGCCGTGTTTTTTAGGGTTCCGTACCCAAAGGGTAAAACGGGAACCCTATTACTGAGACTTCGCTGTTCGTCCGTCCGTCCGTCCGTCCGTCTATCACCAGGCTGTATCACATGAACCGTGATAGTTAGAGAGTTGAAATTTTCACAGATGATGTATTACTGTTGCCGCTATAACAACAGATACTAAAAAACAGAATCAAATAAATATTTAATGGAGCTCCCATACAACAAATGTGATTTTTTTTACCGTTTTTATAGATAATGGTGTGGAGCCCATCGTGCGCGAGTCCGACTCGCACTTGGCCGGTTTTTTTTTCGCACGCGCGCGTATTTTGTCGCCCCACTATGCTGGGGTCTTTAATGTTAATACATTCCTGTAGTGGTAGCATGTGTGTCAAGGCTACACTTATGTCACGGAATATTTTGATGTTGTCTCTTTCTCTCGTATGAAATTAGATAGAGAGAGCAAGCGACAAAGATCTTGTGTACTAACCCCACTGCAACGAATTACACAATTTGTATTTGTCACCAGGTGGTTGAAACGTTGGCAATAAACGACAGGAAGCGAGCCATGAAGTTGCTTCCTCATCAGCTCATGCTCACCACAAGGTTGATGCTACTGCTCGAGTACCTAATGAGACACCTCTACGACGCACCGCAGACTTTACTGCAACAGGTGAGGAATGTACACACAAAAACACACCTTAAATACATAATTTTATCATTTAATATCCTACAACACTTAATTTTTGTCAAAATATATATGATCATCATCGCGCCTTTATTTCTGAAGGGGTAGGCAGAGTTGCGCAGGCAGTTTGAAAAAAGCAACCATGGAGTTTCTTGCCCATTCTTCTCCATAGGAAATGCATTCCGAATGGGTGGTAGAGCTACTATTTTTACTATTTATTGACGATTCATAAGTGCCTGTATTGGTTTATATGAATAAAAAATATTCTGTTTCTGATTCTGCGCAATAATGCACCTACTCTTCGCCGATGTATATTGGCACCATTGTAATACGGGGCGAGCCTATTGCCATTATACCGGGCACATTATCCCTCAATACGAAGGAGATTTGGGCCATAGTCCATAACACTGGCCCAGTGCGGGTTGTTGAACTTCACACGCCTTTCTATAGATGTGCAGGTTTGCTCACGATGATTTCCTTCACCGTTAAGCAAGTGAAAATTACATTTGCATATGAAAAATTATCTCATAGGTGTGGGCCCGGGATTTGAACTTGCACCCCTTACGTTCAAGGCGAGCGTTCTACCGATGAAGTTACAATACAAAATAATTTAGCAATAACCGCTCAAGACTGCAAAAATATACAAACCTAAACAAACTATAACTTTGCTATCAAAGTTCAAATTCACACCGCCTTCCAGATCGAATGGAACCTGGTTATAGCGCCGGGTCTGGCTCAGCCGTCACCCGACCCGAACCTCAACGGTAACAATTCGACCGCTGACGGGCAGCCCAAGACGCGCATCTACTGCGAAGTGCCGTTCATAGAGCAGGCGTACCGGCGACTGTCTCAGGACGAGACATCCATGAGACCCAAGTTCTACGCTCTTACTAATTCCGAGATCAACAACCAGGTACGGATTCGTTTAACTTGAATTAATTTAGTATTTTTTAATATTCCTTAGATAGTTTGGGTCTAGTCAATGTTAAAAGCACAAATATCACTATTTTTTAATATCTATACTTCTATACTAATATTGTAAAGAGGAAAGATTTGTATTTTTGTATGTAAAGAATTAACTTAAAAACTACTAGACCGATTTCAAAAATTCTTTTGTCGTTAGAAAGCAATATGATCATGAGCTGTGTAACATAGCAATTAGAAGGATATTAGAAACCCGTGCGAAGCCGGGACGGGTCGCTAGTAATATAAAATTAGTAAACGCTTAGTAATGCTTGTACTATGGGTACCATTCAATCGGGACAATTCCTGTTACGCAACGCAAAATTCCGAATTTTCGTACCACTAGACCACAATTTTCATATGAGCTAGCCCTTTCTGCGATCATGGTCGTTCCTTGTTTTTTAAGGGTTACCTTATAATTGATAAGTTTTTGAGAATGGTTATTCTCATAAGCAAAGTAAATCGAAAATAGTAGGTTAGGTTCGGAATAAGTACTCAGTGGAATGTTATTGATAGGAAAATCCCAAGTTCGACGGGCTCGCGTGTAACTTCGTGCTGGGCACGCCGCACAAGCTGAAGTACCCGCTGCTGCTGGACGCGCTGCTGGCGCTGCTGAACGCAGCGTGCGTGTGCGACACCGCGCAGCAGCCCGCCGCGCCCGCGCTCGCCGCCGCGCACTACTGCTTCCAGACCGCCTGGAGGTACTTGCCCCACTCAACTACTTTATCCTACCCACATATGGTCATTATTGACCTTTATTTTGCACGAAACAACTGTATATATCGTCGGAAAATACTACATAATTCAAAAAATTAAAATCGCTATGGCGGGCGGCTCGCCATGAAATACTGGTATATAAATATTTAAAGATTTTAGAATTGCAGGGATTTTGAGAAACAACTTTATGTATGGTCGATAATGTCTGTCTGTAAGCTGTTGAAAAGAACAAAAATATAAAATGTGGCGGGAGAGAGTGAAGGCCTTTTGCCCAGGAGTGGAACATGAAGTTGGCTTTTAAATAAAATTGATGGTTTACTCATCATGTTACGCTGACTAGGCTTGAAACCTATATTCTGTCTAATCTGTAATTTGCTTTGCTAAGGATAAAATTGTCCATCTTTTCTGTTTTCTCTTTTGAGTCGCTAGGATAGGGCTAACGGAGCAATCTTCCCAATATGATTGTTACAACTAACATTTTGGTTATTCATAAGAACTTCTAACTTAGGCGATAGTCTATCTCTGAAAAATGTTTCGGCTGTGACATATGTGTGTGCGTGTAGACTGGTGATAAGCATGCCGCCGGCCACGCCGCACATGGACAAGCTGCAGGCGGGCGCGGCGGCGGCGCTGCCGGCCCCGCTGCCGCTGCACGCGCTGGTGTGGGCGCCGCGCGCCGACAACAAGAAGGTCTTCAACCCCTGGCTCAAGGACGCGCTCGTCAAGCAGGGCATGTACACGCAGGTAACAGGAGTTACACTACTGTTTGGATTACTATCCTAATTAAAACGACACCGAAACTAATTAATTCAGAGCTTTTTATTATCCAACACAACCAAATCAAACCATAGATTTTTGATGACCACAGAGTACTCAAATCAACGTTATCTGTCAATACGTTTAGTTACTACACCTGGTACTCAAATCAACGTTATCTGTCAATACGTTTAGTTACTACACTTATAAGTTGTAGTAACGTAGTAACGTTGATTTGAGTACTCTGTGGTCATTGAAAATCTATGTTGTTATTGAAGGGGGTGTGATAGTTCACACCCCCTTCAACTCAACAACAGTATCAGTACCTCTATCTACAGCGGGGCAATTCTCGTACGATCGACGTCATCTCTATTTCGACATTATGTTTAAACAAAACGTAGAAATACGACCAATTTGACGTCCAGATCATAGTGGTACTACATGTCTTGCAGCAATGTTTTCAATTACTTTCAGTTTAGGACAGTTGACCTAGTACATAATCTGTCAAAAATTTATAGTTATTATGGAAACAGCAATACTTTTAGAGGTGGTGGTAAAGCCCCAGGACACGGCTGCATGCAGCATTATTTTCCTTATTATATGCCAATAATCAACGATATTTAATTTTATTTTTTTACGATATAAAACGACAAGAGTTTAACATACATTCAAATTCATACAACATATTACATCGGCCACCACTTACATCCCTAAATCTCTATTCTGTCTTCTTCTACTGAATAAATAAAATTTATTGTTATTGCGATTGTGATGTGAATGTTTGGTTTCCAAGGACGCTCACGATAGTTTCTTGTCAAACCAAAAATATACAAGCTAATGAATCACTTTATGGTTTGCAACGCATGCCGGGAACAGTTAGTTTTATATAAAGTTTGATATTTTTATTTTGTCTTTAGAACATCATTGTACATTTCTATAAACTTTGAATGATATTGTTTTCTTATATTTACGCAAATACTATACATTGAAATTAAACTATTTTACGGATTTTATATATAGGGATTTTAGTATAAGTCTTCCATGATTTTTTATATAAGTCTTCCATGATTTTTTATATAAGTCTTCCATGAATATATTGGCGACAACGGGAGAAACAGGAGAGCCCATCGCTACACCATCTACTTGCTTGTAGAACTGTTCATTCCACAACAGATAGCCGGATGTGAGGCAATGTCTTAAGAGTTCAGCATATTCCTCAGGCATGTTATTCTCTGCTAGCTTCTTTGATACTATTTCGATGCAGTCTACTACAGGTAGACAGGTAAACAAGGACTGAACATCAAAACTGACCATAGTTTAATTGTCCGCAAGATGTAGATGTTTAATCTCACTTACAAAATGGTATGAATCCTTTGTATGTGCTCTTGTGTGTCCTCTTAGTAGTGAGAGCACCTTCGCTACGTGCTGAGCCAGACTGTATGTTGGTGTGTCAATCTGGCTTACAATGGGGCGCAGCGGGGCCTCGGGCTTGTGTATTTTAGGTAACCCTATAAAATCCGTAAAATAGTTTAATTTCAACTTTGAATGATATTCTACAATATCGAATGTTCCTTTTTTTTAAAAAATAAATATGAACTACTTAATTGTTTGTGGTAGGAATTACTACGTCGTATTATGAGTGTTGTTCTCGACAGTACGCTGAGAACCTGCTGGCTGGCGTCAGCGCGTCCTGCGACAACATCAAATACACCGCATGGCTCGCGTCCGAAACTATCAAACACCTCAAACAGAATGTTATCCGTAAGTATATATCATCATCATTATCACGCCTGCATTCCCCGAAAGGGTAGGCAGAGGTGCACTGCAGTGCGCCCACACTTCGCCGATGTATTTTGGTCCCAATGTAACAGGGGGCGAGCCTATTGCCATTATACCGGGCACATTCTCCCTCAATACGAGGGAGATTTTTGGGCCATAATCCACCACGTTGGCCCAGTGCAGGTTGGTGAACTTCACACGCCTTTCTGTAAGTATATATAAACTCGACTAAATTCAGAAGACTACTAATTGTGGTAGCAGTGGTAGCCGAGTGGTCGAACGCACGCTTTGCAATCAAAGTGCGCAGTTTCTATCCCCGGCTCGCACCTCTGGGTTCCATGTGCGAATCTCATTTTCATCTGAGATTATCACTTGCTAAGAAACGGTGACGGAAAACATCGTGAGGAAACCTGTGTGCCCGGTATAATGGCAATAGGCTCGCCCCCTATTACATTGGGACCAAAATACATCGGCGAAGCGTGGGCGCACTGCAGTGCACCTCTGCCTACCCCTTCGGGGAATACAGGCGTGATGATGTATTATTATTACTAATTGTAATGAAAATCTATTTAACTTGGCGGTCTTAAGTTTTTAAACATATAATGTTTGTGTTTTCTCCGACTTTTGGCCTGTCGATGCACTACGCCGAGTGGTTGCGAGTTCAATTTCCGATTCGATCCGAGTATTACTGGGTTCGCCCCACTCAATTGTATGGTACCCATAGTACAAGCTTTGCTTAGTTTAGGATCAAACGATGAATATATGTTTTTTCCCCCACAGCCAATGGATTGCCGTCGCTACTGGACGTGATCTCCTGCGACGCGGCATTGGTCAGGGTCAAGGTGTGCCTAGCTGATACGTCGACGCCCTTCGAAGCCCACGAGTTCATGCCCGATCTTTTGGACCTATTGGAAACTATACAGGAATGCTGTCGGTATGTAGAAATATTCATTACTTAATAAATCACACTTTTTTCAAGGAGCATTTTTTTTAACTTCGACGAAGAGTAGTGTATTTTTTTATTGCAACTCTCTTTTACTCTATGATTTAACAATATAAATGTTTAGTCACCCACCTTCAGGGCCAGGCGAGTAACAAAGAGCAACTGAGAACAGCGACGGCACCTTTTTATGTATCGAAAAGACAGTAAACGTATAGTTTTATGAGAATCTATTTTAAATCAATCGAAACTCTCCTAGTGCCTTGGGAATGGACAGTCAAAATGTACCATTCTGACATCGCGTACTTGTTTTAGCATAAGCGCCGATCTGGAATTGGAAGGCGTGATGGAGAGCTCCACCAACGCGGCCGAGATGGCCGTGAGCAAGGCGCGGCTCCAGGTGTGCGGCGGAGCGTCGCTCGTGGCCGACGCGCCCGCCAACACCTCGCCGCCGCCGCTCGGCACCTGGCTGCGCGCGCACCTGCCCGCCGCCGCCGCCGCCGTGCTGGACCGCCTGGCCTCTCCGCCGCCGCTCGCCTGTACCGACCCGGTGAGTACACACGGCCCGCCGCCGGCACCTGGCTGCGCGCGCACCTGCCCGCCGCCGCCGCCGTGCTGGACCGCCTGGCCTCTCCGCCGCCGCTCGCCTGTACCGACCCGGTGAGTACACACGGCCCGCCGCCGGCACCTGGCTGCGCGCGCACCTGCCCGCCGCCGCCGCCGCCGTGCTGGACCGCCTGGCCTCTCCGCCGCCGCTCGCCTGTACCGACCCGGTGAGTACACACGGCCCGCCGCCGGCACCTGGCTGCGCGCGCACCTGCCCGCCGCCGCCGCCGCCGTGCTGGACCGCCTGGCCTCTCCGCCGCCGCTCGCCTGTACCGACCCGGTGAGTACACACGGCCCGCCGCCGGCACCTGGCTGCGCGCGCACCTGCCCGCCGCCGCCGCCGCCGTGCTGGACCGCCTGGCCTCTCCGCCGCCGCTCGCCTGTACCGACCCGGTGAGTACACACGGCCCGCCGCCGGCACCTGGCTGCGCGCGCACCTGCCCGCCGCCGCCGCCGTGCTGGACCGCCTGGCCTCTCCGCCGCCGCTCGCCTGTACCGACCCGGTGAGTACACACGGCCCGCCGCCGGCACCTGGCTGCGCGCGCACCTGCCCGCCGCCGCCGCCGCCGTGCTGGACCGCCTGGCCTCTCCGCCGCCGCTCGCCTGTACCGACCCGGTGAGTACACACGGCCCGCCGCCGGCACCTGGCTGCGCGCGCACCTGCCCGCCGCCGCCGCCGCCGTGCTGGACCGCCTGGCCTCTCCGCCGCCGCTCGCCTGTACCGACCCGGTGAGTACACACGGCCCGCCGCCGGCACCTGGCTGCGCGCGCACCTGCCCGCCGCCGCCGCCGCCGTGCTGGACCGCCTGGCCTCTCCGCCGCCGCTCGCCTGTACCGACCCGGTGAGTACACACGGCCCGCCGCCGGCACCTGGCTGCGCGCGCACCTGCCCGCCGCCGCCGCCGCCGTGCTGGACCGCCTGGCCTCTCCGCCGCCGCTCGCCTGTACCGACCCGGTGAGTACACACGGCCCGCCGCCGGCATCTGGCTGCGCGCGCACCTGCCCGCCGCCGCCGCCGCCGTGCTGGACCGCCTGGCCTCTCCGCCGCCGCTCGCCTGTACCGACCCGGTGAGTACACACGGCCCGCCGCCGGCACCTGGCTGCGCGCGCACCTGCCCGCCGCCGCCGCCGCCATGCTGGACCGCCTGGCCTCTCCGCCGCCGCTCGCCTGTACCGACCCGGTGAGTACACACGGCCCGCCGCCGGCACCTGGCTGCGCGCGCACCTGCCCGCCGCCGCCGCCGCCGTGCTGGACCGCCTGGCCTCTCCGCCGCCGCTCGCCTGTACCGACCCGGTGAGTACACACGGCCCGCCGCCGGCACCTGGCTGCGCGCGCACCTGCCCGCCGCCGCCGCCGCCGTGCTGGACCGCCTGGCCTCTCCGCCGCCGCTCGCCTGTACCGACCCGGTGAGTACACACGGCCCGCCGCCGGCACCTGGCTGCGCGCGCACCTGCCCGCCGCCGCCGCCGCCGTGCTGGACCGCCTGGCCTCTCCGCCGCCGCTCGCCTGTACCGACCCGGTGAGTACACACGGCCCGCCGCCGGCACCTGGCTGCGCGCGCACCTGCCCGCCGCCGCCGCCGCCGTGCTGGACCGCCTGGCCTCTCCGCCGCCGCTCGCCTGTACCGACCCGGTGAGTACACACGGCCCGCCGCCGGCACCTGGCTGCGCGCGCACCTGCCCGCCGCCGCCGCCGCCGTGCTGGACCGCCTGGCCTCTCCGCCGCCGCTCGCCTGTACCGACCCGGTGAGTACACACGGCCCGCCGCCGGCACCTGGCTGCGCGCGCACCTGCCCGCCGCCGCCGCCGCCGTGCTGGACCGCCTGGCCTCTCCGCCGCCGCTCGCCTGTACCGACCCGGTGAGTACACACGGCCCGCCGCCGGCACCTGGCTGCGCGCGCACCTGCCCGCCGCCGCCGCCGCCGTGCTGGACCGCCTGGCCTCTCCGCCGCCGCTCGCCTGTACCGACCCGGTGAGTACACACGGCCCGCCGCCGGCACCTGGCTATTAATTTGATTTTATACAATACTACTACAACTACTACAACCCTTTTAGAGTCCCACTGCTGGGCACGGGCCTCCCCCAAATGCGAGGGAAATTCGGGCCATAGTCAACCACGCAGGCCCAGTGCGGGTTGGCAGACTTCACACATATATCGAAAACTAGGCAAGTTCCCTCAGACGTGCAGGTTTCGTCACGATGTTTTCCTTCACCGTTTCATAGCAAGTGATAACCTTGGATGAAAATGAGTTTCGCACATAAATCCCAGAGGTGCGAGCCGGGGTTTGAACCTGCACACTTTGATTGCAAGGCGTGCGTTTGACCACTCGGCTACAGTGGTAGCCGCTATTAGATGGTAGTGGCTATTAGATTTTATACCATACTAATTATTATAAAATAAATTAAACAAATTTGTTTACGTACTCCATAGTTTTACACTTTTATTCTCTCCAACAGTCATTCTACGCAACTCACATAATACCCTCCGAGAGCGCCGTTCTGAATCTCGTGTCGTCCCACTGCGAACTGATCACGGCCAACCCCAAGTACTCCCTGGGCTCGTCGCTCATGATGCTGGCCTACTCGGCTGCGAAGCTGCTGCAGGTCGGCGCGAGCAAGCTGACCGACAACCCTGAGCTGATGCAGAAGACTCTCGACCTTGTTGTACCGTCACTTGTAAGTAGATTCATACTGACCATGATGTCTATTGTAACAAAGTTGAGATCGTACCATTCACCACGTCGGCGGCGCTTCCATTATTTTTTCGTAAATTAAAAATAATAATAATCCGATAATGTCTCCAAGTTACTGATATTTTTCTAGAATTTCAAGTAAGTCACAACTCCTTAGTATAACATAATGTGTTCTGCTAAACAATTCTTTTATTTTTTAAGCGATATTGTATGCGATCCGTTTTGATAAATTGTTTTGTAGAGATTTGACGAGTATAAACGCGTGGGTGACATTGTATTAAAATGTTTGTGTTGCTCTAATCATACTAGTTACATATAATAGTAGTTGTAGGACCGCAAACAACAACTAAATATGAGGGTACCCAGTTATTAACTATGACATCAGGACGTCTAACACCGCAGTCCCCCCGTGACCATGGTTGCTGTAAAGCAGCCGAAACGTCGGGAAAATTAAATAGTAATTAAACGCGATAAAATCCGTAAAATTGTTTTATTTCAATAGTATGTACTCCTAAAATATAAATAAATTTCGTCAGACAACAAATAAAAAGTCATCGTATGATCTAAACAAAGCAAGGCAATGGTTACCATACAATGTACTGGGAAGCGATCCCAGTTACAACAAGACCCGGGTAATTTCTGAAAAGGCCATTTCCGAAATTTTTCGCTAGCGGGAATAGAACCTCAGCCACCAGTAGGCTTAGCATGAGCGTGTAGATATAAGTTTTATTTTTTTCAACTGTCTGACATGTAGAGAAAATTACGTCACACGGAGCCACGTCCAGTACAAGAAGCTCGAAGTGACGGAACGTTGAAGGAAATAAAACTTATGTCTACACGCTCATGCTAAGCCTACAGGGTGATTTCTGAAAAGGCCATTTGCGAAATTTGCCACTGACGGGAATCGAACTCGCAGCCTACGCTTAAACTACTAGACCAACCCATCGCCCTAGCTTTCTGTCTATTGATCATATTAACTCACATTTTCAGACGGACGGTCGTCTAGAGTTCATGTCGGAACCGATGTCGGCGACGCTCAACACATTGGTACCGGACCTGAACAAAGCGGAACAGCTGCTCCACGAGCATATCCTGAAGACCACGTACACAGTGCTGGTAGACCATCTTCAGCCGTCTACTGAGAAGACGCTGCGACATATGGTATGACTCCTTGTGTGACTTGCTGGTGAAGACATGGCACCCAAAAGTAGTCTGTGTCGACTTTAAAAGAAGGCTTAAAATCATGTAACGAGCGATAGATAGATTCTATGCGAGGATGTAAAATTATGGATAGCAAAGCTCTGTTAGTTAAGGCAAAAGGCTCTGGCAAAGGCTTTAAGGATCTTCACTATAAGAACATGAACAATGTATCTTATGAATAGTTATGGCTGTTTAGTATTGCATCTACAATGTGTACTGTTCTAGATAGTCTACAGAGGATAACATATTTTAGGGTATACATAACTGATACCGATACATTTCGTACCTAACCAAACTACACTGAACTAAGCGTATTGCCGTCTCTCTTACACTCATAAGTTATGAGCAAGTTTGCAATATTTTTAGTACCGTCATACATAGTTTGCTTTTACAATGTACCCTCTCTCCTCACAGGTTAAATACTGGGAGAAAATACTCGATCGACCTGCTGGTAGACTGGCATACGAGAGTGTGTTCGCCGACAACACGGGCTTCCTGCTCGGCAAGATTCTACTCTCCGCCCCGAATGCAAGAAACCCTTACGCCGAAAGGGTTATCAAGTAAGTGACCAAAGGGTTAGGGTTAATCCGTGTAACATCTAAAAACGTTCCTAATAAGTTTAGTGTGGGTAAGTTAAACACAAATAGTTGATTAATTATGATTTTTAACTGCTTGGCCTATTGTGGAGATTTGTACATTTTGAAGGAAATATTGTGACAAGATATAGTCTCGTCGGGTGACAGGAAAAACTCATTATGTAACAAAAAAAATAGTAATTTGAATTTTAATAGTTTCTTTTTTATGTGATTTAGTGATTTTTGAAATTCTGTCTTACCCCCAAATCTAAAGAAATGTCTAGACTTTTGGTATATAACTTGTGCTCTTTTATAGGCTATTTATCAAGATATTTAACGGGTGCGAGACCTCTGAGCTGAACAGTACCCTCTGCATCTCAGTGTGCAAGTTCATTGAGGTCGCGGACCAACAGAAGTTGGCTGGTCTTCTGGCGCATATATGCTTGGGAGCACCTGGTCAGTACATATTATATGTTTAATATATTATTTTTGAGGTCTTAAGACTTTGGTGAGTTTACGTGACCTGGGCCACGATTTTCGTGCGATCGAGATTCATCTCTATTATATCTCGAAACAAATGAAAAAAATACATACGATTTGACGTTTCGTTTCGAGATATCTCGAATAGAGTTGGATCTCGATCGCTCGAAAATCGGGGCCCTGCTCTGTGATGTGGTCTGTAATAACTAGCATTGCTACTTAAATACTAGTTTTCATAGGTCCTATTATGTGGTTTTCATTTTTTAATACATTTTCATAGATTATGTATTATTTTGTGATATTAAGAAATTCTGGTCTTTGCTTAGGAGTACCCTCCTCCTTTACTTGGTCACAAACCGCACGAGACCGCAGTTTGTGAAGGATTAATGGAAAGGTTCTGATGGAGTACGGGTCTCTGTGCCCGTATGGACCCGTACTCCATCAGAATGTCTTTGCTCAAGAGTGAGACACGGGAATAGGCTGGAAAAAAAAATGTTCAGAGTTAAATAGGTTCCAGTCTTCATTATTGGCATAACACTAATTTCGATTTTTTGTATAAATTTATGTGTACCATGACCGTGTAGACATTACTTTTATCTCTTTCAACTGTCATATTTGTCGAGAAAATGACGTCACTTCGAGCTTTTTGTACTGAACATGGCTCGGTGTGGCGTGCATTTTCTCGACAAATCGTACAGTTGAAATAGATAAAACTTATGCCTACCCGGTCATGCTACGCCTACTGTGGTGTTAGCACGCATGTTAAGACAAGACCTCTGTCACGGATTGGCTCGGGCGCTCTCTGTCATATTTCATACGAGAGTAAGATATAATCCACATATTCTGTGACATAAGTCTAGTCTTGGCGCACATGCTACGAGTACTGATTCGAAATTTCGTATCCATAACGTTAATACTATAAATGCGTAGTGTCAGGCGGCGGCACGGCCAACGCGACCCCGACGGAGACGGCGCTGCCGACGCCGACGACGTCCGCGCCCGAGGCGGCCGCCACGCCCGCCTCGCTCGCGCTGCGCAACGCCCTGCGCAGCGTGTTCCGCGCCGACAGCGACGCCACGCAGCGCACAGAGCCCGCCGCGCAGCGCAACGACGCCGACCTGCCGGTCTTTGATGCACCGTGAGTGGCTCTCGTAGTCTTATTCGACCCTTAAACTTTTGTAAGCCGGAACGTAGGTCTGCGCTCCAATTTTTTAAAGCTTCATGCATTTGCGCGATATTAAAGATGACGCACAGCCATGCGCGCTTTAATAAAGTTGGACCGAAATTGGTCTCATTGGTACACCACGGCCGTCTAGTCTTATGCGTCTTGACATAGAAAAATTGATATACGTAGACTGCAAAGGTCATGTACTCTTTGATATAATAACACGTTGTCTATGACAAATGGTTACTTAATTCTCAACTTTCCAGATCCCTCGCACCACGTCCTCAATCGGAAACCGCCCAACAATCTGGAAATTCGGGTAAGGCTCCTTAAAATACAATGTCTTTATTACGACGGTATAGTCTAGTTGTTTGAACGTACGCCGCTCGGCTCAACGAGGCCAACGAGCGCCAGTACAAGCTTTGCTTAGTTTGGGATCATATCATGAGTATGAAAATGTTGTCTGAAAATAAAATGTATTGTATCCAAGAATTTTTAACACGTTGAACGTCGTAACGGACGCCATGTGCCCGACAGCATACTTTTCCCCAGGGAGGACTTCCCAGGTTAACTAGGGACTTACCGGGATGGACCATGTATCGAGAATCGCCCAAAAATCCTTGGGGTGTTTTTTGCAAATATTGTCAGGAGTATTGCAAATATTGTGGAGCTTCTATTGACAAGCCCATAAATTCTAAGCCCTTTCGATTTCGATGTGCCAAGTGGCCAGGTGGGTCTTTCGCCTTCGAAAAAAAAAAACATACCCATCGAATTGAGAACCTCCTCCTTTTGGAAGTCGGTTAAAAAGTGTCGAAACGTAGTCCTTCAGTCGTCTAAACACTTCTGTAGTGTCACACGGGGTCTGACGCGGGGTACTGAGCTAAACATGGCTGCCAGTCTGGCGTTGAACGTGTCAAGGATAATGTATGTGTGTGTGCAGAGAGCTGCAGCTGGTCGGAGGGCAGCAAGGAGGGCAGCGCGGCGCCGGCCGAGCCCGCGGCCGCGCCGACGCCCGCGCCGCTGCCCGACGCCGCCAACGACCACGCCGCGCTGCTCTCCGCGCTCTGCAAGCACATCGTGCAGCACTGGTAAATACCCATACAATGCGATCCAAATAACAATAGGAATTTCAATAACCTCTATCTGTCAAATGTCACTTGAAAAGTATGGTTTGCAAAAATCATAGTTTATATCAATATATAATAGTCTTACATCAAATTTAAATAAAAAGGTTAAATTAGTATGTGGTATTCACTATAATAAATTGTCTTAATATATATTTAATTATTTAAAGTCATCATTCGTTTTCGTTTGTCACAATATAGCGCAAAGTCGATCCTATTCTATTGAATCGCATAGTACACTACAATATTATAACCTAGCTGCTAATTCAAATCTTCTCATACTGTCTGATTCTGAATTTAAAAAAAAATGCACATGCCATTTAGCAGTCCAATCCAGTCCGCGACTTCGTTCACGTGGAATTTAGGAACTCTAAGTTTCTAAATAAAAGTACCCAAATATATCATCTATCTGCCGAATAAGGTCCCGTCAATATCAGTCCAGCTGTTTCAGAGATTACCCAGAACAGAAACACGAAGACACATTTTTTTTTTTGATAAATGGCTTAGCCGCTATAAGTAGCTTACATACTTTCCTTACTTTTTACATGAGCATTAACTAAAAACTGTCATTTAATTATTTTTTTTTTTAATTTCTGTAGATCAATGTCGTTCTTCCTAAAACAATGTCTATAATTAATTTTAAAAACTCAGCACACGAATTCAAAGAAAAGTAATTACTGTTGTAACATACTGATAATATTAATGTATAGATCCTATTTCTGTATACTTGCGTAGAGGTTTCTAGCTTAGTATTTACAAAAATGTCAATGAGATGGATTCTCAGCTGAGTGGTTGTGTCGCTTGTGACGTTGCAGTAGTTACGAGGTGAGCTCGCGCATGCTGGCCACGCTGACGGGCGTGTGCGGGGACAGCGCGTGCTCGCCGCCGCTGCTGCGCGAGCTGTGCCGGCTGGCCGACGCGCACCACGGCGGGGACCACACGCAGCTCTTCCCGGCCGCCGTCGGCTGGCTCTCCGCATGGTAACATACACCTAGCTACCCCAATAAGTCCCGTAATACTCATGGATGACTTCAACATACATCATCACGGCCTGTATTCCCCGATGGAGTAGGCAGTGCACTGCAGAGTGCGATCACACTTCGCCGATGTATTCCCAATGTAACCGTAGGTCGAGCGTATTGCCATTATACCGGGCACATTCTTCCTCAATACGAGGGAGATTTTTGGGCTATAGTGCACCACGCTGGCCCAGTGCAAGTTGGTGAACTTCACACGCCTTTCTATAAACGCGCAGGTTTCATCACGATGTTTTCCTTTACCATTTCATAGCGAGTGGTCGTGGATCGACATAATGGGCTCTACATCGACATATGTCGTAAAATATAAATTCTAAGCATAAATTCGACTTAATCGAGATTAATGTCGATCATGCGAGAATTGGGTCCCAGTGTAGACATTGTCACAGCATTGTCACCTGGAAGCTCTATAAGGCTAGTCATATTTAAACTACCATTTATGAAAGATGAGGGTTATGACTTGAAAAATGAAGACACAGTAACTCTACGACAATAGTGTTAGGGGATTTGGAGCTCAGGTTGTATCAGAAGTACACTGTTGCTATGCTAATATGTAATCAAAATTGTATAGTATAGTATAGTACAAGATAAGCTTAGTTTGGGATCGTACGATGAGCATGTGTAGCCTGGCGATGTTTATTGATATATATTTATTTATTTGTACAGTGTGGACAACCTGAGCAGTCCAGAAGTATTGGAGAAGTTGGAAGAAGGTCAGGTGGACAGCAACCTGGCGCCGCAGGTGGAGTCTGCGTGCGTGCTGCTCTCATACTTAACGGACGCACTGCACGCCATGAACACCACACAGCCGCACAGTGAGTTTATTTCTTACTAGCTTCTATCCGCGACTGCGTCCGCAGCCGTCCGCGCACGTGTTGATTGATCCTCCCGACACGATCACCGCCCTTCCTCGACACGGGAGCCGAGAGGGCCACCAACACACCTACACCAGCATCAAACAGACACCGATCTCGCCGGCGAGGTCGAGGAACCTCCTCTTCCGCTCGTAGGTGCATCTTTGCACCAAACTTTCACATTTATAATATTAGTAGAATTTTATAAATGCACACTGGAACGTTAACCCTCGCCCGTAAAGATTTTGCCAATACCAAAACACAATTAGATTTGTTAAAGTTAAAAGCCACCACGTCACAAAGTGTTGGCGCTCGTGAAGATGGGGAAGCAGCAGGGTCTTCTTCAATGACTGATTTTACTTTTCTAACAAAAAACCTTAATTTTTGACAAAAAATATCAGAAAAGTTTTCAGACGTTGTCTTCAATTTTAAATTTTGCATTACGTCGCAAGTTTGCATTTTGGCACAGAATAAAAATTGGTCGGACACAGATAAATAATAGACGATGTGAGGCGCTTCTATATCTATACACAAACGGCATCGCTTCTATATCTATACACATACAAAAAATAACCTCACGTTCCAAAAAAAAAAAAATATTTGTAACCCTATTAATTAATTCTAAATGTTTTCGAAAGAAGACCTTACAGGGATACGTGTTAAGGTCGATATTTGCTTTTTTGTAGGTTTGCGTTCGGTCAGTCCGACATGGGATTCGCCTTCAGACCTCGGGATCGATTTGGATTATACAGACGAGCAACAAGATTATGATGACACGAGCGCTGATGATTCGGTGAGTTGTGTTGTAAGACTATTATTATTGATGTGCAAACCATAGTTTTCAAGTGACATTTGACAGATAGAGGTTATTGACATTCCTATTCATATTTGAATCGTATAGTAGGCAATTTTATCCTTAGTCAGGAAAATCTTCGGATTACACAGAATATAAGTTTCCTCCTTTGTATATTTTCTGATTATAACTAGGACGAGGACGCGATGCTCCAGTACAAGCTATGCACGTTCACGGTGACCCAGCGCGAGTTCATGAACCAGCACTGGTACCACTGCCACACGTGCAAGATGGTGGACGGCGTCGGCGTGTGCACGGTCTGCGCGCGCGTCTGCCACCGCGGACACGACGTCTCCTACGCCAAGTTCGGCAACTTCTTCTGCGACTGCGGGGCCAAGCCTGACTCCAGGTGACATATAAATACTCTTAATGCTACTGATTCTGGTGCCGTCGAACTACGACTCAAATAATTTTGACAGCAATAAAGAATATTTCTGAATTTCCGTTCTAGAATATTTTATGCTAGGTTTCACTGTAATTTGAATTCTATTTTTATAGTATGTCTGTTTAAATTTGAATAAATGAGTGGTGACAGACAATTTAATTAGGTGATGTACATTTAGTTGCCAAGCCTTGGTGAAGCGTTCGTTGGCGCTGGGCGCCGGGCGGGCCGAAGAGACTGCGCCCGCGCCCTCCCTGCGCCGCCGCCCCTCCAGCCCCGCGCCGCCCGCCCTGCTCGCGCCGCCGCGCAGGCCCGCCCTGGCTCATAACATACAAGGTAAACACTTCTCACAGTGCTACACGATAGTGTTTTGTGATAAGCGTTATTTGTTTCATAATCCTGTACTTTTTATTACAAACCGAATTGTACTTTAATAAAATGTTATTTTAGACATTAAAGCAGTTTCACTAGTTTATTGAATTTACTCAGTTCATTCGGGACTTGGCCTCTTCTCGATTCGAAAACACTTAAAAATAGCGTCCGAAAGCCGCGTCGCATTTAAATCCTCTAATTGTCGCCGCCCGGCAATTACGAGCCAGACCCCGCGCACACATCATCAACTCTTCAGATCTCGCCGGTGAGGTCGAGGAACCCCCTCTTCCGCTCGTAGGTGCATCTTTGCACCGAGGAGCGCAGTCACTACCTCTCGCCTCACGGTAACTGCCCAAGCCGAGGTCGTGCCCTCTGTGGTGCCCTAGAGCTAGTTGCCACCCTTTTCTGCCCTTAAGGCCTTGGTTGGAGTGCACTCTGCGCTCGCCACTCCTCCGGTAAAGCTGTAAAGGCCACCTCAACGCCAACAGCGTAAATCCATTAAAAAAAATTACTCAATGTTCTCTCTGAAAGCCCGAATCATATCGCAACTTCAATTATTTACAAGAATATCCATGTTTTTCTTTCCTTAAGTTGTCATCTATAAAAGTACGTGTAATTTTAAACACGGGACTTCATCACGTCCCTATAACTTTAGGACCATCGCAGTATATTTTGGTAGAATGGTGGTTGTATGTAAAGGTTGTGATGTGGTGATGCAGGTTGCCGCAGCTTCCTGTGCGCGTACAGCGGCTGGGGCGCGTGCCTGGGCCGCGTGCGGCGCCTGCTGGAGGCGCTGTGCGGGCCGGTGCGCGCGGCGTGCGAGCGCGCCGCCCCCACGGGCGCGCACGCCCGCGCGCAGCGCGCGCTCGCGCAGCTGCATCTCGGGGACAACAAGTTCACGCACACCGACAACCTCATGCTGCCTACGCTAGGTCACTATTATTATTATTATCATCGTTTACTGTTCATTCAATTCAATTCAATCTCATTTACATCCGAGATTACCACTTGCTATGAAACGGTGAAGGAAAACATCGTGAGGAAACCTGCACGTTTGAGGGAACTTGACTTGTTCTCGATGTGTGAAGTCTGCCAACCCGCACTGGGCCAGAGTGGTGGACAAAGGCCTGAATCCCCCTCGCATTGAGGGGAGGCCCGAGCCCAGCAGTGGGACGTTAAAAAGGGCTGTAGTTACTGTTCATTTCTCTTATTTGATACATTTTAAATATCAATATAAAAATGCATTTAAATATACAAAGAAATTGTTCCCCTACCGGCATCTGTTAGAGGGTCGTAGCTACATTTATTTATAATCACCTCTAAATTTTATTCTTTATGCAAACGTTGAATCCACGTAAATAACCTTCTTTGTATAGATATTATTGATATTGTAATATGGCCGACCCCGTAATTAATAGAAAATGCAATTAATTCACGAACCACATACAGTGATTTGTTTTTAGTATAAAAATGTACATAAAAAAACTACTTGTGGAGTGTCCAATGCCGTGTGTCGTTTGCGCAGGTTCCCAGGAGGGCGCGTTCGAGAACGTGCGCATGTCGTACACGGGCGAGAACGGGCAGACCATCCGCCAGCTCGTCACCTCGCACAAGCTGCGCCGCGTCGCCATGTGCTGCCTCGCCTCGCCGCACGGCCGCCGGCAGCATCTCGCCGTCTCACACGAGAAAGGTACATGTCGATACAAATTAGACGTATTTTTTTCGAAATATGTCCAATTCGACACCCCCATGCAATATCATTGTAACTCATTTTTTACAAATTGACTTTCAATACAGCATCTATGTAATTTTTTTTCTCTGTATAGTCATCGTAACTCTACGCCTTTTCGTTTTTCAGTTATAGAAGTAACAACATCATTGTAACTCAACAAAAAAGAAAGAACATCCTGCAAAAACATTGTAACCTCTTATTACTGCAATGACTATGATTTTTTCAATGAAATTCAATAAAATACCCAGAAACAACAGATAACAACACTTTAACAATATTTTAGGGATCAACCCTGAGATGCAAATCGTAAGCAAAATTAATTACAATGTTATTGCATGGAGGTGACGAATTAAAAATAATGTCATGTGTGTCCCCACCCTTAATGGGAAATAAAAAAAACGCAAGTGAGTCCATTGTTCGTGTTTTTTTCTTATAAATTTTCGACACATTCAGTTAACTAAAATGGCCTGAAATCCTCCTCACATTGAGGGGAGGCCCGTGCCCAGCAGTGGGTAGTAGTAAGTTAACTAATGCTACTGGCATATTATCTATCAGGAAAAATCACAGTCCTCCAACTGTCTGCGCTGCTCAAACAAGCGGATTCGTCGAAACACAAGCTGACGCTGACCCGGCTGTCGTCCGCGCCCATCCCCTTCACCGTGCTGAGCCTGAGCGGTAACCCGTGGAACGAGGACCTGCTCGCCGTGTGCGGCCTCAAGGAGTGCCACGTGCTCACCTTCAACAGCGGCGGTGAGTACACACACACTGATACACCGTAACTGGAAGTCCACAGCGGTCGGTTTCATTTATAAGGCGCGGCCTACGTTGCTCGTCGCTCAGTCGCAGCCCAACCGTCCTGAGGTTGCCTCGTTGAGGGGCGAAACACGTGTCGAATTATTTATTTAGATTCGATTGTTCTGCGGAGGATTGCTCATTGTTAGGGTCCATGACTTATGACATACTGACTCTCGACTGACGGGGACTTCTGTCTTGTTAGTTTCCTCTATTATCGATCAAGTTTATTTGGTTTATAATTTGGGATTCTGACAATTCCGAGGGTGAGTGGTGGGTCCCTTTCTCTTTTTTTTTGCCTGATTCCATCAATTATCAGAAACAACAACACGCGTCAAATTTTGCTCGCGCTCTCAATGACATTTCGTTGAAGAATAAACTTTTTTACGAGCTAATACAGTTCGTTTTGGCATTGACAATAAGTATTATGGCGAATGTAGTGCTGCTATGCTGATATTATAACGGAGATGGCATTTCGAGCCCGCGCTGCGTTATTTTTTTCTGGTTTATCTGACTCCGCCACTGTAGTTTTCCCATATATTTAATTGCCGTATACTATAGGTATTTACTATAGGAAGAAATTTTTAAAAGCAATATGCCAACAGCTATAAAAACGAAAACATTGAACGTATGCCTCTTACCGAGTTTGACATATGGATGCCAGACGTGGAAATTCTCTGCCAAAGCCATAAATAAAATTAATACCTGCCAAAGAGGTTTAGAGAGAAGCATGCTAAATTTAAAGAAGATGGACAAGATAAGACACACTAAGATAAGAGAAATAACAAAAGTAACCAATGCCTTGAGCTACGCACAAAAGCTTAAATGGAAGTGGGCAGGCCATATTGCGAGACTAACAGACCGGAGATGGACCGAACACGTGACTTGGTGGCAAGGGCCACCAGGCAAGAGAAGCATAGGGAGACCTTTGACTCGTTGGGAGGATGATGTCAAACGAATAGCTGGTGCAAACTGGAGATTAGTAGCACAAAATAGAGACAAATGGGCATCGTTGGAGGAGGCCTATACCCGAACCGGGGTTCTTGCAGTTTAAAACTAAATTAGATGGAAATTATTTATAACTAGATTAGATTAAAAAAATAATAAACTACACTAGATTAGATAAGATATTTTTTTTCTTAAGTTATAATTATTAGATATACTTTGTTAAAAGCAAGAAATAAAAGGCTTTTTTATTTTATTTTTATTTTATATACTATAGGTACATGAGATACAAAAATGGCGGAAAAATCGATGCAGAGCTATACGAAGAGTGGAGTCGTTACTCTAGATCAGTGGTTCCCAAACTTATTTTGTATACTGCCCACTTTGAGAATAAATGATGTTTTAGCGCCCCCCATTTTTTCACCTACTTAAAACCACTATAACGTTAAATTAAATTAATTGATTAAAGCCTCTACACAACGCCCCCTTTTTTTCTGGGTCTCTTACCGCCCCGCTTTAGGCCTGCAGCGCCACAAAGGGGCGTTATCGCCCACTTTGGGAAAGGATGCTCTAGATACTAGAGAGTACTGATAGGAGTGCTGCACATAATATTGGAATATTGTTACATTTTTCATATATAGGTGCCGTCGCCGACCATCTGGTCCTTACCACTGGCTTGGAGGGCAACAACTACGTCATCAAGGCGATATGGCTGCCCGGCTCGCAGACTCAGCTCGCGCTCGTCACGTCGGACTTCGTCAAGATATACGACCTGAGCAAGGATTTGAACAATCCTATGCACCACTTCCTTGTGCCCAGCGGAAAGGTGAGACACTATACAGCATGTATCAGGAGTCCGAAATAATATGTTAGGCACAAATACGGTAGCTATTATGTAGATGCATAGTGAGCTGTCTTTGCCTACTTAACTATCATAGTTTCTGAGATACCGACCATTCAGTATTTGTCGCAGGTATTGTCTCGTGGCCTTTGAGCGCACCCATTACCATATTCTACCCTGTAAACTACATCTACTAAGACTGGCTACAAATATTTACATAACGGAACTTGAAAATGTCGCTTAGGAATCGGTATATTACAAGTATGTGAAATTGGCAGCTAAATTGAAAAAACTTGTTCGCATTTCGATGAATAAATTATATGTTTCTGTTGTATACCCGATATTCGTGCAGACGTTAAAATATTATTTCGGTCTTCTGATACATCCTGTAGAAACGAGTTAAAGAAGACATTAGAGTAATTTAGTGAGCAGTAGCAGAGCGTTTCAGGACACGACTGTATGATAATATTAGTTCAAAACATCGAGATATATAACGGATATGCCCTATCGACTGCGCCCTGAGGCAATTTTTTTGACGTGACATCCGCCATTGCAAGTTGCCGTGTACGCAGGGCGGAGTCGATATGGGTTCTCTAGTTACTTTATGGTTTAAAACGATAAATATCACTTACCAATCGCTCAACCGATTTTTTTGCGTCTGCCTATTGGACGACACCTTATTTCGTTAGTTCGTTTGTGTTTTTGTAATATCGCTGAACGGATATCAAAATTCATCATTAAACGATATTATAAATGTATAAATTTGGGAATATGTCTCTGTAACCGGCTTAAATTGTCGTACTGTCCAGGTACGCGACGTGACGTTCGTGAACCAGGAGGGCGTGATGCACATGCTGTGCATGAGCTCGGCCGGCCACATCTACTGGCAACCGATGAGCGACGAGTCCCGCGCCGCGCTCGGAACTTTCTACGTCACCAACACCCTAGAAGTCTTGCATCCAGAGATACAGGTACTGTGACCTCTTTCACTCTTGCGAATTGATTCAATATAGTGATTAAGACGAGATATTTGGTAAAAGATTGCCTGAAGGCTTAGTATGACCACATAGACATAAGTTTTATCTCTTTTAACTGTCAGATTTGTCGAGAAAATAACGTCATTCGATACATTTCTACTCGATGTGTGGATAAACTTTTTATTAATTTATTGTTGTGTTTGTGTGTGTGTGCAGGACGTCGCCGGATTGGTTGGCGGCGGCGGCGTCTCCATCTATTACTCGCACACGCTCAAAATGTTATTCTTCTCGTACTTGCAAGGCAAGAGCTTCCTCGCGCCGCTCAACTCCGTCGAAGAAAGTGTCAAAGGTAAATTCAATTATTTAAACCTTCTGTTTTATTTTTTATACACTTTGCTGTACTTGTGATTAAATGTTTTTCCTTGTTTATTGTGTGTGTAGTTGCTATTCTTGATAATGTATTTTCTTTCTAAATGTGACAAACATTGAACCAAAATTGGTCTTATTTATGCCACGGCTGACTAGTCGTATTATATACATGTTAATGTATATGTCTCGACATAGAATCTTACGTACATAGACAATATTGAAGGTGTAAAACTGACAAATTTTAGTATACTGACTCGTTGGGTAAATTAATATAATATACTAACCTGTGGTGTAAGCACACATGTCAAGACAATACCTGCGTCACGGATTGGCTCGGTCGCTCTCTGTCATATTTTATACAAGAGAAAGAGATATAATCAACATATAATGTGACATAAGTCTACGTCTTGGCGCTCGTGCTACAATTACTGTTTGTTAATATGACTGATATTCGTCATGCTAGTTTTACAGAAAAGTGTCCTTCAATTGAAGGCCTTAAGGGCAGTTATCTGCAATAAGACAATATACAATGCGAATCAAATGAGAATAGGGTCGACTTTGCCTCATATTGTAACGTCATAGCTGCCAATTCTAACCAGGTAGGTAGGGTGAGTTTATTTGCAAAGATTGAGTGAAAAATGCACTCAGTCGCACGACGAAGCACACTAACAACGACAAAATGGCGACTGGTCCTTATTTTATTTTCTTTAAAAATTTTGGCACGGCTTTTGGGCCTTTGCGCCAAAAATGAAAATAAAAACGGTTATGGTATGGTTTTAAGAAATGAATTATGACTTTAAATAATAAAATATTACGACTAATTTAACCTTTTTATTTAAATTCGATGTAAGACGCTTATTATTGAATTTCAATGAAGTTTGTTGCAAACCATGCTTTTCAAGTGACATTTGACAGATAGTGGTTATTGACATTCCTATTGTTATTTAAATTGCATAGTCTAATTGTGTTGTGGAACTCGCAGCTACGGCGATAGTGTGCGGGGCGGGCGTGGCGGGGCAGAAGGAGAGCGGGCGGTCGAAGCAGTCGGGCGCGCAGTCGCTGTGCCAGTGGGCGGAGGTGCCCGCGCATCCCGGCCTCGTCACCGCGCTCATGCAGGCCTCCAACAACCCCGTCGTCATGATGCTCACGCCCACCAACATCTACCTGCAGGAGATCAAGGTGACCCGAACTACCCGTATTTTGATAGTCATAGAACATAATTATAGTTTGACCGTAACCGCTGTACCGCGCCTTAGGGAAGTGATAAGAACTGAGAAGAGAAGGAAAGGGACGGGCAGAGCGGAGCGGCCTGCGTTGATAGCCGCGATGATTCTACACATATGTATTAATTATCGAGTCACATTCAATTATTTTTTTATTATCAATTAAATAAAATACATCACGCCTGTGTTCCCCGAAGAGGTAGCCCGAGGTGCACTGTAGTGTGCCCACTCTTTGCCGATGTATTTTTGGTCCCAATGTAAACGAGCATATTGCCATTATAACGGGCAAATTCCCGTGCCCGCTGGCCGAGTGCGGGTTGGTGAACATCACACGCCATTCCATAGTCGTGCAGGTTTCCTCACGATGTTTTCCTTCACCGTTCAGCAAGTGATAATCATTATTGAAAATTACATTCGCACATGAAAATTATCTCAGAAGTGTGGGCCCGGGATTTGAACTTGCACCCCTTACGTTCAAGGCGGACCTTCTTGTTCACGAGGCTACCACTGCTTTTCACTAGTTGCTTTTTTTTAATAATCAATCATTTTCCAAATCCGTTTTGTCATCATAGCAGATAATATACTTGTGTGTTATATTGATGGGTGTGAATGTCGTGTGGAGGTGGTGCCGGCGAAGGCGAAGATCACGGACATGGTGGCGGTGCGGCACTGGTGCGGCGGCGGCGAGCAGAAGAGCACGCTGATCCTGCTGTGCGAGGACGGCAGCCTGCGCATGTACGCGGCCAGCGGCGAGCGCACCGGCTACTGGCTGTCGCCCGCCATCCAGCCCACGCACGCGCCGCGCCGCCGGCTGGGGCCCCGCCTCGCCGCGCTGCACGCCAAGGGGAAGGCTCAGCAGGTCACTGCGTCTCACATATTACATCTCGTCTATAAATTTAAAATGCTTTGTCCTGAATGACTGACTGACGGATCAACGCACAGCCTAAAGCGCTAATCGTAGAGACCTGAAACTTGGAGGGTGTGTTCTTTGTATGACGTAGGCATCCTATGAGAAAGAATTTCCCGAAATTCCACCGCTAAGGGGGTGAAAAAGGGGGACAATGTGATTTCTTGGTCCAATCTACTTAAAATTTTGCATAAACCTTTTTTAACAGAATTGAAGGAAGACGCGTTTCGTATTTTATTGAATTTCATCTCCTAACGTGTTTATAAACGTCAACGTCAACTCTTTAACTGTGTGGTACACTGAACTACTTTTCTCCTTACTTGGACATCATATTAACAGTGGTAATGTGTTGATACGACAGTTCGTGACGACAGCCATCGTGAACGGCGCTCTACAGTTCCCGATTGACTTCTTCGAGCACTGCGTCGCGATGAACGACATCGAGTTTGGCGGCAACGACCTGCTCCAAGTTTACAACACCGCCCAGATCAAGCACAGACTCAACACCACCGGTCAGTTGACTTAAGCCTCGAAATTTCAGCCAATACCAAAACGAACTTAGTGTCAACAGCCATAAAGATTGAATTTCTGTGGTAAAAGTCACGCCCCCACGCGTAAAAATTCGCTCGCCCTGTCAGTGTCATTTCGTCGAAGAATGAACTTTTTCTATGTGTCAATACTGTGTTTTGATATTGCAAAAAAAAATACGCGTGAGCGTCGACGCTCCAGTGTGCCTAGACCTAACAGCGGAAACCCATATTCTATCTAATCTAGCCTTACTAGGGATAAAACTGCCTATCTTCTCTAGTATGCGTCCCATAATTTATGCGAGTTTACCAGTTACCAAGGATAGGGCTGACGTTATCTACTACTACTACTATAGCCCTTTTTATACGTCCCACTGCTGGGCACGGGCCTCCCCTCAATGCGAGGGGGATTCAGGCCATAGTCCACCACGCTGGCCCGGTGCGGGTTGGCAGACTTCACACATCTATCGAGAACTAGTCAAGCTCCCTTAGACGTGCAGGTTTCCTCACGATGTTTTCCTTCACCGTTTCCTAGCAAGTGATAATCTCGGATGAAAATGAGATTCGCACATGAAACCTAGAGGTGCGAGCCGGGGTTTGAACCTGCGCACTTTGATTGCAAAGCGTGTGTTCGACCACTCGGCTACCACTGCTAACTGACGTTATCGTCCCAATATAAATTTGATGACAACTTACATTTTGGTTATCCATGACTTGCTTATGTCTGTCAAAAATGGTTTCATAAAATGTGTTTTACTAGGGACACATAAGTTATGTATAAATTAACCTATGTCAGCGAAATAATGTATGCGACCCATCGTCGCCCACCATCTGCGTTGTACAGTCCAAATACAATGGTAGCTTCCAGTAACACAGTGAAACTTGAGTATTTTAATTATATGTACAAACAATACATAACCCCTAAACTAGCTATTTAGTATCGGTTTATTCGTGTAGGTTTGTACGTGGTGTCGACCAAGATGAGTGGCTTCGTCATGGAGTTGATAAACTCTGACCCCAACATGGTGATATGCGGCTTCAGGGTGCTGCTCGGCAGCCAAGACATCACCAAGGCGCCAATGTATGTCGAGGTCAGTCTCAGACATACATCTGACAACTTGCTTAGCGGCGTGCGTGATTTTGTTTGCCAAAAACAAAACGTGCTCTGTGTTAATTTACTTAGAGCATTAATTTTTGTAGTAGAACCTCGCGACCACAAGGCATCGATGACAAAATGAAGCGATGCGCGCTTGTTTGTTAGCGCTCTAAGTGTGATGTAATTCTGTTCGGAATGTATACACATTAATAAGTTTTTATTTCTTTGGGACTAAGCCCGCCACACATTCCCACCACTGTTACTCCTGTAAACCAGGATCGACAGCGGTGTCCATTGAAGACACCGAGGTTTGACCCTCGACGAGTCCCGGGGAAAAGATAAATTGTCTTGGAACCTGCACGAATTTAATCGAAAAAGGTGTAGGAGTTGGAAGACTAAGTAGTTTCAAAGTGTGATATTTTGAACTAAAGACGACGGACGCCGTTGACGATGGCTTTGTCTAATGGTTTGAGCATTGTCAGCTCGGCTCACTGCACCAGGTGTGTGCGGGTTCGGATTCCCGACAGTAGCATATTTCGGAATTGGCGTTGGTCTGGATGTAACTGGAATCGCCCTCAGTCCATTGTATGGTACCCATAGTACAAGCTTTTCTTAGTTTGCGATCTTATGATGAGTTTGTGTTGTGCGCCGATATTTATTTGAAGTTTTAACGGCTTATTATTTTGGTAGTTAAACGGCAGACAAGTCCCAACAATAGTGGTCCGCAACCGCTGGTACGACATACCGCTCACGCGCGAGGAGATCCTACTGTCCGACAAGAAGCTCGTCATCACCTTCGGACCATCGCAAGACCCCGAAGGGATCACTATGGTCGACTCTGTAAAGGTAAGCTCTACATTCCATTACAACCTATTTATTTAAAATCATTGTCTTGTAAATTGAACTGTAATTCTAAATAGTTAAAGTTTCCATTTAAATTGAGAGGTCTTATACTTAAGTGTGATTTTGTTATTAGGTCTACGGTAAGAACAAGGAGCAGTTTGGTTGGCCAGAAGACAACGAAGATCCATCTGCTTGCCCATCGTTTAGCAAAATTAATCAAGTAAGTGCCTATTGTTAAGCTAATTAAACAATAGTAATCACCGTGTACCACTTAGGTACTCGTGTACATTGTACGAAATAAATTTAGTAAATTATATGTCTTCTTTTATTGGTTCTTTTAATTTTACGCGGAGCTATTGATCCAGTTTCCAAGAGACAACTGGATCGTAGGACGGGACTGCAGCCAATACTAGCTCTTATTTCAATAGCGCTTATGGAGGCAATGGGCCACAGAATCTAAGTTCTGAAGCAGCTATCGTGAGTTGAAACACGTATCGTAGAAGAGAGGTGATTTGATTTTAACGCCAATAAGACAATTAAGGAATGACAATGCCGAACAATAGACTAATATACAGATAGAGAAGTATTTGATAGGCGTTTAAACGAGTGTACATTGTACCAGGATGGTGAAGGCGGCAGCGGTCTGTGGAAGCCGAGCCCGCTGGAGCGGCTGGCGTGCGCGGCGCTGGAGGCGCTGGAGCTGGGCGTGGGCGCGAGTGCCAGCGGGGCGTGCACGGCTGCTGAGCCTGCACGCCGCCTGCTGTGCGCGCCCGCGCCGCCCCAGCTGCACGCGCGCGCGCAGTGCCTGCTGCGCGCGCTGCACCAGTCACACTACCATCACTACAAGGCTAGTCCAATAACAATCACTCGACCGCTACGGTCCTTCCTATTTACGGGAGTGTGCGGTGCTGATGAGGTTGTCAAAACTCGTTCGGCATTTAAGTACTCGAGATGTACGACAGCTTCGTCTAGTAGTTTGAGCGTAGGCCGCTCTGCTCCCTAAGCCGAGTGGTTGCGGGTTCAATTCCCGCCAGTGACAAATTTCGGAAATGGCTTTTTCGGAAGCACCCTGGTTTGGGTGCAGCTAGCATCGCTCCCGGTCCATTGTATGGTACCCATATTGCGAACTTCGCTAAGTTTGGGATTATTTATGTGTTGTCCGGCGATGTATTCCATGTAGTTCAATGATTTTTTTGTAATTTTAATCTGAGTATTGAAATATCATGTCGTCTCACCGACCCGTTGATCCGTGGTGTAGGACCAAGCGATCCTGAAGTACGTGTGCACGTCTCTGCGCGAGCTGCGCGACACGGCGGACCCGCACAACATCGACCCCGAGGCGTACTTCCGGCTCGCACTGCTGGCGCGCGGCGTGGCCGTGACGCGGCCCGCGCACCTGCTCGCCTACAGCGCGCCCGCGCCGACCAGACCGAGCAACGGTACAAACCACTATATTGGGGACACCACTATCGCTCATACACACTGTACACTTAAGCACCGCGATCATTAGGGCTTCAAGACGCGTGCTGCAGTAATGTTGCCAATGCTAAAACAAACTGTATTAACTCACAGAAGATGATTCTTAAATGAAATGTAATCGGTGATGCGAGCGAGTGTTGCAGCGTGGTAGCGTGGCGTTTACCACAGAAATTCAATCTTTATGTATAATGATACAGAGTTTGTTATGGTATTGGCAACATTTATGAAGAGCCCGTCTCGTTGCCCCAGTTTCCCGAGGCTAATGTACTGAGCCGTTAATTCATTAGTCTTCGAGAATGTAATAAAAATATTGGAGTCATACCATTGAGACTATTTGAGACGAATAAGCAATACAATAGTTAGTCCTCTGTACTCCAGCTCCCCAAGTCCCGTAACACTTGTTGTGAAATTGTTATGACTTAATAATGCTAACCTGGATATATTTCATGAAAGTATCAATAGTGTTAAAAAAATGTTACTCAGTAAGGGCTCATTGAATGCATGTTTAGAAACAACCTAACAGCCAATATAATATTAAGTAGGTACTTAATCACAACTAATAACCATGTACTTGTATACTAATTGTGTACAATAGCTTTCTAAAAGCGATAGCTTGTTACTGGCTTGTAATGTCTCATATTGTTATTACTTAGTGTTAATGCTGGAAGCTATCCAAATAAAATAAAATAAAATTAATTTTATAAGTCATTAAAACAATATCTTTTATCAACGGTAGCTAAAATTTTATAAGTTTAGACATTGTCACTTTTGAGCCATTAGACTAGTCATTTTCTACAACCATTTAGGGGACTTACGGCCGAGCTTCAACTACATCATTGATATTTGTTTCAGGTGACTGGTCCGCACTGTGGAAGAACGACGAGCAGGAAGAGAAGGATAAAGAACCCCACCTATGCGCGCTGCTGGCCAGCGTGCTGTGGCGGCTGGCCGCGTGCCGCAGCGCCACCACGCAGCCGCCCGGCATCCTCTCCTACGGCCTGCGCCATCCGGAGCACACCATGCACGCGCTGGCCGACACCATACACGCCTTCCAAATGCACGGGGAGCCCGAGTGTGTAAGTAAAGGCTGTCGAACACAACGACTACCCAACTCTGACCGCTGCATTGAAATCAGGTTTAACACACTGAATAACTACTATGCGGTCCAAATAAGAATAACCTCTATCTGTCAAATGTCACATGAAAAGTATGGTTTGCAAAAAACTTATTTGCATATCAATAATAATAGTACCTACATCAAATATAAATAAAAAGGTTAAATTATTAGTAAATTGTCTTAATAGAATATTTAATTATTTAAAGAAATAATTGGTTTTTTCACGTCACAATATGGCGCAAAGTCGATCCTATTCTCATTTGAATCGCATAGTACTTGTGTAGATTGAAGATAATGAAGAAAAAGCTTGCACTTATAGGATTTGCGGATTTCATTTTTTTAATATTCATTTGGCGACGGCTTGGACGTACGCCTCTCTTCTCACTGCACCGTGTAATCGCGACTTCGATTCCCGTCATCAGAAAATTTCGAGAATGGCCTTTGTGGAATTTGCCCTGTAGTTTTAGCATGTGCGCGCAGACTAGACGTATGTCACAGAATATCTTGATATTGTCTCTTTCTTATGAAATTAGACAGAGAGCGAGCGAGCAACTCCGTGACAAAGGTCTTGTCTTGACATCGCGCTAACCCCACTGGTCTAGGTGTAACTGCGATCGCCCCCAATTCATTGTATGGTACCCATAGTACAAGTTGTGCTAAGTATGGGTATCATACGCTGAGTATTTCTGTTTTCCGACTCGTTTCTATTACATTAGGACCTAAAATACTTCGACGAATTGCTTTGGTGCACTGCATCTCTGTCTACCTCTCTGCGGAATACGGGCGTGATGATGAAGATGTGTACAGATTTATTTAAACACTGTTGATACTCATTGTTTTATTTATAGATCGAATTCGGCAATCAAATCTACCTTTCTCTCCTACTGGCGGAAGACCAAAACATTAGTTTTGGCGCAAAAGCCGCGTTGATGCGCGTGCTTCGGCCCAGGGTCAAGAGGCGCCGCGTGTACATTCCCTCGCCGCCGAACACACCAGGTAACTCATCAGTATCTATATGTCGTTGGAGTTTAAACTCTGAAGTGTTTTGCACAGGGCTCAGTTGACAAATGTTATCAAGACATGATATTGACGATCACTTAACTCTGAAGTGTTTTGCACAGGGCTCAGTTGACAAATGTTATCAAGACATGATATTGACGATCACTTCTAGTGGTTTCAGAGTATGTAGTTAGGCTCACTGCCCTGCGTACTTGCTACGATTTCCGACCGTTGGAGACAAAGGTTATAACCTAACATTGCTAGTGATTTATAAAACAACCGGCCAAGTGCGAACCGCGCACCGAGGGTATCATACAAAATGTTAGGGAAGTAAATAATTCGTCCATCACGTGAAGTGACGAATACACTTTTAATCTGGCACTTTACAGTTAATCTGTATACAAAAAAACTAATTGCCTTTTAATTGTAATTGCATTATATTCATATTCATTTATTTTGGTAAATATTAATTAACATGTCAATTATATTAAATAGGAACACAGTTAAAGTTCAGTTAATTAAATTCCAATTATCAAATTTTTATGTTTATTTGTGCTATTAGATATATTTTCTTGCCAAATTTCATGATTCTAGGACAACGGGAAGTACCCTACAGGTTCTGGTCCCTTGCCAGTGTCAAAATATGTTCTATAAACGGCCGTATCTTTGGATTGCGTGGTCTTAGATTGACGTTTGATTTTTTTACAGCTTTAAGGGAGTTTATGATATGGTGGTGTCCCCTTGGGGGAATAGGGGGTGATGATATATTATTATTGACCCATTAAGTGCCAACTTTTTTTCTATTCTTTTAGACATATCTTTTACAGAATATACACAGTATGACACGCATAAACATATTTAACCAAATGAAACTGCATAATGGGGGGCCTTCCAAATGGGAACATTGGTATTGAATGGGTTAAATGATGGTAGGTGCTGCACCGTCGGTGACGACCGCACAGCCCACCGGCTCGGTCACGGAGTCTGAGCTGCGCATGATCCGCGACGATCACAACGAGCACCAGTACATGGACGTGGACGACCCCATGGAGCCTATGATGCTATTGGCGCAGGCAGGAGGCAAGTCTCGATAGGTTATGTCACGAATCGTCAGTCTGTCTGTCTGTCAAGGCCTTTTTTCTCAGGAACACTTGAAGGTATCAAGTGATTTGAATAACAAAGACTTAAGTCTGCAATCCCTTGGAGCTGTAAAAAAATGAAACTTTTAATACCACGCAATCAAAAGATATGGCGGCGTATTTAGTACATTCTCAAGGGACTAAAAACACATAGGGTCCTTCCCGTTTACCTAGAATCATGAAATTTGTTAACAAGCAATGTATTATAATAGCACAAGTAAAGGAAAAATCCGAAAACAGTAGATTTATAATTAGGACGCATTTTTTTTTTTTTGCAATTGACGCTAACCTGCAATGAGGTTTTAAGCGACAAAACCAAATGTTAAGTTAATTATACAGTGTCATATGTCTAATAGTTTCAATGATTATTTAAAAACATTTTCTGATCAATTGAAAATGTTTTTAAATAATAATTGAAACTATTAGACTTTTATTTAAATTTTTAAACCGAAATTTTATTTTATGTCAAAGTGAAGGGGTAAATTATTTTTTTCAATAACATGTCAAGTTTGTCCCTCAATTCAGTCTTTTCGTTAGAGCAATGTTCCATGCTTTCATGGTCTAGGTTCTGAAGCCTCGGTGCGCGAGTACAACTATCACTGGGCCGGTTTTTAAATTATACTTGTTTGATTGATGTGGATGGCATTCGGTCAGGACTGGAAGCGCTGATGGACATCCCGGCGGACGCGGACGACGAGACGATGGTGGAGCTGGCCATCGCGCTGTCCCTACAGGAGCAGCCGCGCCGCGCGCCGCCCGCGCCCTCCGCGCCGCCGCCGCCCGCGCCCGGCTTCAGCGACGCCACCGCCTCGCCGCCTGGGTCAGATCACGCACCATACACTAAACTCAAACTCAACATCAAATCGTTTATTTTGTATAAGATTTCAGCAAGAGTTATTTTTTTTTTATGTGTAACATCTATAGGCTAGGGGTAAACCTGATTTTTGGCGTGGCGAGATTTGCCGACGCTTCGCCACAATAAAATGAAATCAACCTTATTACTTAATGCGTAAAGTACAGTTTTAAATGCGGCCACGCTTCGTCCGCCGCTTAGTCTCCGCCCACCGGCTGACTCCGCTTACTCGCCGCTACGACGTGGACTTCCGGAATGCCAGGCGTCCCGCGATGGCTCATTTTTTTTGTTTTGATTTGCAAGCTATGGTGGCCGCTTTTGTAAAACCCCCGCCTTAAACGTAAGGGGTGCGAGCTCAAACTTCGGGCTTGCATCATCGCATCGCATTGCATCATAGATTTTTGTATGCGAATGTAATTTTCAATAACGATTACCATTTGATGCAATATAAACGTATAAACGGTAAAGGAAAACATCGTGAGGAAACCTGCACGTCTCTCCATCTATAGACGTTTACCGCGATGTTTCTCACCCGTGGAGTTTATTAACCCGTACTGGTCCAGGGTGGTAGACTATGGTCCAAATCTCCCTCGTATTGAGGAGGAGAACGTGTCCGGTATAATGGCAAAAGGCTCGCCCCCTAATACATTGGGACCAAAATACATCGTCGTAGTGCACCTCTGTCTATCCCTTATTCGACATATTTTATTATGTATCGAAACAAAACGACAAAATACGACCTATATCGTAGTTTTGTTCCTTCATTATTGTGTCGAAATAGTTTCGATCATGCGAGAACGGGCGTGGTGATGACTTACTATGCGATTCAAATGAGAATAGGATCGACTTTGCGCCATATTGTGACGTGAAACACTATGTATGACTTTAAATAATTAAATATTATATTAAGACAATTTACTACTAATTCAACCTTTTTATTTAAATTTCATGGAAGACTATTTTTATTGATATGCAAATAAGTTTTTTGCAAACTATACTTTTCAAGGAAAATTTGACAGATAGAGGTTATTGACATTGCTATTCTTATTTGGATCGCATTGTAAATGTTAACATTGTTTGGTTGTGTTCCAGGTCTGACGACGAGGGCAGCACGGCGGCGACTGACGGCAGCACGCTGCGCACGTCGCCGGCCGAGCCGCCCGGCTCCGCGGGCTCGGCCGCCTCCGAGAGCGGCGGCTCGGGCGCCGACAGCATCGGGGGCGTGTCCGGCCGGAGCAGCGCCTACGGTGACTGTTACCACGCTTCATATGCTTAACCGATCATTAGAAACTATTTTATATACTATTAGGTAAAAAAAAGTGGTCGAAAATGGTCGCATTGATGCCACGGCCGTCTTGATATAGACAATCTGACGTCAAAGTTACACACGAAATTGGACATGTAGAACTGTCAAATGTTGAAAATTCCCTCTTTGATAATATCTATGTATGGCTTTACTTTTTAAAAGCATGAAAACAACTTCTTATATCAATGGTAGCAAGAAAATTACTAGTCTATTGTCTACAATGAGTACACTAGTCATATTCTAGATATTATTTAAAAAATATATGTTGTTTACATGCCTTTAAATACGAAGCCATAGTCATTCTACAACGATAGCGTTAATAGACTTGGAGTCGGTACACTTTGATTCTAATAACGGCTTACACGCCCAACGCAGTATTCTTGCATTTGAAAAAAGAATGTGTTGCATTAGATCAAGACGCATTACAAGCTTTGTTATGGTTGCATTAAAGTGTAAAGTTGCATGAACAAAGCGGGATGCCATTAAAACCAACTAGCTTCAGCACAAGTACTTGTGGTTCGATCGCGGTGCGAATGTTTTGCGTAGCGACGTTTGTTATATGGTGGCTCTATGGAGTGTAGAAGTAAAGGAGAGTCATCTGTGTATTGAAAAAGTGTCCGTCGAAATGTATTAAGTAAGGGTGGCGCCACATTTGCATCAGGTGGCATTATTTTGACAATGATATTAATTTTTTCAACTCGGCATACTTCAATTCATACCAAACCCTTTGTGGAAGGTTTTTGAACTGTTATTTATAGCATACAGCTGGACACTTTTTAACATTTCTCCTATATGAGATAACTCTCCTTAACTCTACCCTCCATGGGCTGCTTTCTCTGACGCGCGCGTGAATGTTCTAGGAGAAATGGTGTCCGCCCCCTCGACGGGCACGCTGCCCGCCGCTACGGGCGCGACGCCCCCCGCGCTCGCAGGCTAGTGGACTTGCCTTACACTAATACTTAGTTAACCGACGGCCTGGAGCCCGATTTTCGTTTAATAGACATTCATCTCTATTAGAGATATGGCGAAACGAAACGTCAAATTGGTAGATTTTTTTTCTTTTGTTTCGACATATCCCTAACTAGCGGCCCGTCCCGGCTTCGCACGGGTTTATTGTATAGCCTATGTTACTCAATGATAATGTAGCTTTCTAACGGAAAAATAATTTTTGAAATCGGTCCCGTAGTTGTTAAGTTTATTAGTTACATACAAAAATACAAATTTTTCCTCTTTATAATATTAGTATAGATATAGATAGAGATTGATGTGTATCAAACGAAAATCGGGCCCTTGGTCTAGTGGTGTGGGCGTATGCCGCTCGGCTCACTGAACCGGATGGGTTCGATTCCCGTCAGTGGCAAATTTCGTGGTGGCCTTTTCGGAACTTGCACTGGTTTTGGTGTAACCGGGATCGCTCCCAGTCCATTGTACCGGTGCTTATAGTACAAGCTTTGCATAGTTTGGGATCATACGGTGAGTATGTGTTGTCTGGCGATATTTATTTATTTATATAATTGAAAAAAGTGCATTGTTGCCTGTACTGATTGTAGGAAGCATGTGAATCGAGTTTTTATCATTTAGGTATATTTATCTCAGTGTCATAATTATTTGTTAATTTTGGATAAATTTGTACTATTTTCATTATTTAAGTTCATGTGACACTTCACAGTCATCTGGCACTCATAAGGACTCAATATCGACTTAAGAGACACTTTTGGGCGATATTGACTTATATGACGCCCCTGTGTGATGGAACGGGCATCAATGTTAGTTGGTGATAGTGTGTGTACGCCATAGAGTATTAAGAGTACACATAACGTATCGTATAGCTCTACGGCGATTTTTTCCGGCATTTTTGTTATCTACATCCTGTAGTATACGACAACTATATGGGTAAACGATGGCGTAGTTATACAAGCCAGAATAATTTACCGCCTCGAAATGCCATCTCCGTTATAATATGTTCATGGTGTACGCCGACAGTGGGTCCGGCGTCGTCCGCGCAGCCCGCGGCGTCGTCGTCGCGCTCCGTGGAGGCGGAGAGCGACACGCGCAAGCTGCACGCGCTGCGCCTGGCGCTGCTGACCGCCGCGCTGGACGCGCTGCCCACGCTCAGGAAACTGCCCGGAGTCAGGGCCATACCCTTCGTACAGGTACCAGACCTTGACGTGGTTTCACCGATAAAATAATTGAATTTTCAATCCCATCTACGAACCTAAAATAATGTTTTCCTTTCTATAAGCAACAATGTTCGCACTAAATTAAACTACACTAAAGTACACGTAGTGCCGTTCTTCTTATGGCCGTAATGTATGAGTGAGAGGGCAATTTTTTCGGTGTTGTCAAATATAGTTTAGCATTAGTTGACGACGACTTGGTCTAGTGGTTTGGTTTGTAGACGTAGGCGAAAGTTTAATGAAGACTGTCATCAGTATAACGTGTCGTATTCGTTTCAGGTGGTACTCATGCTGGCGGGCGACCTGGACTCAAGCGTGGAGGGCGACCGCGCCGTACTGGACCGGCTGCTGGAGCTGCTGGTGGGCGAGCTGGACATCCGGCCGGAGGAGGGCGCGCCGGGCGACGAGCGACAAGACAGGAAGGAGCTGCAGATGGCCATCATGCGGCTGGAGATGCTCGTGTCGGAGCTGGACACGCAGCCCGACGACAGCGCCGCGCCTATACACCAGCGGACCAACCGGCGCGAGCTGCAGCTCGTCATCATGAGGCTGCTCAGTGAGTGTACACATAGATTAAATCCTCCTCCTCCGTGGTTCGTGGAAACGTAAAAAACCTGGTTAAATTCGATAAATAATTTGTTCGTCACTAGTTTAGGCGTATTTTGTGCCCTGAACACTCTGGGGCGAGCAAATCACTTGACCTCTTTGAAAATGTACTCTATGCAAATGTACATAAAGATTACATTTCGTAAAAAGAAAAACATTGGGGTCGAATTGAGAACCACCTCCTTTTTTTTTAAGTTTGTTTTAAAAGATGCGCTTTAGATGCTGATTGGCATAAAGTTAGTTTTGTCGAGGGCGGGTAATTATGTTGTATATTGTTGCAGGCGTTCTAATGGCGCGGTGGAAGACGTCTCCGTCGGGCGGTGCGGTGGCGCGCGCGGAGGTGACTGGCGGCGCGTGCGCGGCGCACGTGTCTCGCCTGGCGGCGGCCGCGCTCGTGCGCGCCGGCGCGCCCGCGCACTGCTACCGCGTGCTCGCCGACCTGCTGCCCTACTGGAAGGAGAAAACCTCCAGTAAAACCCTATTTACATTATCATCGATGCATGCATTGTGAAACTTGACGTTTACACTGTGAAACTGTTGATGAAACTATTGTCGCGGAACTACTTTCACGCCACTAGTGTTGCAATGTAAATAGGGCTTTAGTTACTGGCGTATTCACGCAATTCATATTCCATGCTCGTCGTATGACACCAAACTGACCATAGTCTGTACTATGAATACCGTACGATGGACTGGGGGCGATCTCAGTTATACCTAGATCAAAGCTAATTAAAACATTCAACATTTAAAATCAAATCACTCTGTAGAGATTGCTCGTTTCATTTATAATTTTACTTTCACTATTAGACAGTTACCATAAATACTTACGGTACACGGTTAATTACATTAATCCATTTCAAATCGTCACGTGTTACCTATTCCGAGTTTATTTTGTCAAGCGCTAACGATTAGTTTCGTTGCTTTAGACTCTGGAACCCCAACTACCGGTCAGCAGCTACTAAAGCCGCAACCACCTCAGCCACTACCCGACATGCAACCGTTCTTCGTTAAAGAATACGTCAAAAGTAAGTATAGTTTAATTTAGATTATTTTGTTATATTATTTTAAAATTACCTTCAACTTTCAACTGACTGTTGGCACCAAACTCAACCGCACTACTAAACGTATTGCTATTTACGGCCGTAATGTATGAGTAAAAAGGTAATATTTTTATTGATGACAATTGAGGCCGTCAGCGCAAAAATGGCTTAACTTACAATTTTTCATATTTTTTACTTAACTACAAAAAATGTCTAAAACCTAATTATACAAACCCTATTATTTTCATACTTTAAGTCTCAAGCTTAGGCTGCTTTTGCGCTGACGGCCTCAGTTATGGTTTGTGTCGTAGTGAATTTACATCTGATTTCTAAGCAAATTCACGTCTGCGGTCAAGTATGATAACATTAGGGTCTATTTCTAACAGATATATGATAACGGGTGTTTTGGATTAAGTGTTGTTTGTGTGTGTGTCAGGTCACGCGCTGGACGTGTTCGACAACTACCCGCAGCTGCTGATGGAGATGGCGCTGCGGCTGCCGTGCCAGATCCACAAGCACTGCGACCCGGCGCACTTCGACCAGCGCTGGCGCACGCTGCTCTGCGAGTACATGATGAACCAACAGACGCCGCTCAGGTGACCACTTCACCTTTCACCCATCCTTCACCCGCTTAACACACTCTACCCGCCAGGGGTCGAAACTGGTCAGTTAAAGTCAGTTTTTTGAATAGTGGTCAGTAACAGTCAGTTTGGAATTAGTCAGTAATGTCAGTATGTATTTTAGGCTCGGAAAAACTAATTTTCGTGTAAAATGTCTCGTGTCTTCAAAAAGTTATATACGCACGCTCCTTTTACTAAGGATATTTATAGATACTTTCTTCACGCCTCACGGTAGGACTCAATATTAGAAAGGCGCTATGGGAGTGGCAGGCTTGCAAATATTCGTCAATATTAGGTATTCGAATATTCATTTTTAAGGTTTCGTACATAAAAAAGGAAAATAAAAAACCTTCACGTTGTCCGTCTATCTGTTTGTCAAGAGTCGCAATATAGTGAGCGTCGCGACTCCTTATGATGAGCTTCATGACGCCTTATAGTGAGCGTCGCGACGCCCTATAGTGATCGTCGCGACCCCTTATGATGAGCGTCGCGACCCCTTATGATGAGCGTCATGATACCTTATGATGAGCGTCGCGACGTCATATGATGAGCATCGCGCCGCCAAATGATGAGCGTCGCGACGCCATATAGTGAGCATCGCGACGCCTTATAGTGGGCGTCGCGACTCTAATGTGTTTATGCTGTGTAATAATATTTAAGTATCTATTGATGAAAACGGGCATATTAGTTGTAATTATAATGATTTGGTTGGTGTTGGTCGTGCAGGAAGCAGGTGCGCAAGCTGTTGCTGCTGCTGTGCGGCACGCGCGAGCGCTACCGGCAGCTGCGCGACGTGCACGCGCTCGACACGCATCTCAACGCGGCGCGCGCGCTGCTCGCCACCGACCCGCCCGCCTACGACAAGCTCGTGCTACTGATGGAACATCTCAAGGTATACACACTATATTCATTTGTATCTTTTATGTTAAACGTCCATTGTGTCACTTTTTTGAGGAAAGAAAGAGAATACAGGGTGTATCAGAAGTACGAAATAATACTTTCGGTACATATACGGTAGCTCATATGTGGCTGCTTAGTGTTAGTGAAGACATATTTTCTGATTTACAGGTATCTTGTTCTAGTTTTTGGGTACATTCATAACCCTAACCAGCCGTGTAAATAACACTATGAGGGGTGACTACCAATGTTCTCAAAACAGAACATGAAAATTTTACAGAAATTGACAACGAAAAAAGAGTTGGAAAAACATGGTCCAATTTCGATAAAATTTTGATACGTTTCAGTTGTATACCCGGTACTGATGCAAACGTCAAAGTATTATTTCGGACTTCTGAAACACTCTGTATATTGATTCATAACAGACACAACGAGTTACGTGATTATAGAAAGGAAACTGACAAGAAATAAAATGTAATAAAATAGTTTGAAGTCTTGTCCAATTGCTTATAAAGCAAAAGTGATCCACAAGCTCAAGACTTGTCGAATAAACGATACTAATTGATACTTTTATCTCTTCACTGTAGTTAGTCCACATTCTTGTATGCCCTTACTGACGTCGTACTTTACATAATTATTAGGTTTAAAAGTATTCAAATACCAAATGAGAAATCGAATGTTTATTTATACAATTTACATTAGAGGATGATTTTTTCGCGAGGGATGGTGTTGTAATTTTTTTGTTAAGATCGTGCACTCGATTGGTTAATTTATTCATTTCATTTCAAACCAAAAGCAGTGGTAGCCTCGCGAGCAAGAACGCCGCCTTGAACGTAAGGGGTGCAAGTTCAAATCCCAGGCCCGCACCTCTGAGATAATTTTCATGTGCGAATGTCATTTTCAACAATGATTACCACTTGCTGAACGGTGAATGAAAACATCGTGAGGAGACCTGCAAGTCTATAGAAAGGCGTGTGAAGTTCACCAACACGCACTGGGCCAGCGTGGTGGACTATGGCCCAAATCTCCCTCGTATTGAGGGGGAATGTGCCCGGTATAATGGCAATAGGCTCGCACCCTATTACATTGGGACCAAAATACATCGGCGAAGTGTGGGCGCACTGCAGTGCACCTCTGCCTTGCCCTTCGGGGAATACAGGCGTGATGATGTATATATTTCAAGCCCTGACTAACCCACTGTAGAGCATATTTTTTGGCTGTAAATATTTTCTTTTTTAGGGCTGTTATGAGGTGATAATACTTGCATATTTTCAACAAATATTAACACTAAAAATCGTGAAAAAAAATATTTTTTACAAAAAATAAAAACTGTTTTCAAAAACCTAGGCGCACTAAAAAGCTACTAGAGATGAAACGGATAGTAGTTTGGCCGGATACCGGATATCCGGCAAGCTAGCAGGCCGGAGCGCCGGATATCCGGCCCTTTATCGCGTTACGTGACTTTGACTTTGATTTGCCTTGTGTAAAATAAAATATTTTTTTGAATTTCACTATCCGGCATCCGGCCGGATACTCAATTACTATCCGGTATCCGGCCGGATACTCAATTCCTATCCGGCATCCGGCCGGATACTGAATTACTATCCGGCATCCGGCCGGATACTGAATTACTATCCGGCATTCGGCCGGATACTCAATTACTATCCGGCATCCGGCCGGATACTGAATTACTATCCGGCATTCGGCCGGATACTCAATTACTATCCGGCATCCGGCCGGATACCGGATACTCAATTACTATTTGGCATCCGGCCGGATACTCAATTACTATCCGGCATCCGGCCGTATACTGAATTACTATGCGGCATCCGGCCGGATACTGAATTAGTATCCGGCATCCGGCCGAATACTGAATTACTATCCGGCATCCGGCCGAATACTGAATTACTATACGGCATCCGGCCGGATACCGGATATCCGTTTCATCTCTAAAAGCTACAAATAATCTTATAATTCAGTACATTTCGAGTCGGTGCCAATTCATATGATAGATTGGCATCTACTCCAAATGTATTGAATTATAAGATTATTTGTAGCTTTTTAGTGCACCTAGGTTTTTGAAGTCAGTTTTTGTATTATGTTATGTCAAAATTACTTCATAGTCCCTTGGAGATAATTTTTAATACTATGTACTTTGAATGTTTTTTTTAAATTACAAAACCAGTTATGGTTTCTATGGAACACAAATTAGGCCCAGCCTGTAATAAGTGTAGTATCTGTGACTAAATATAAGTTCGTGTGTGTCAGGCGTGCGCGGAGATAGTGAGCGCGCGTACGGGCAACTGGCAGCACACGTGCCTGTCGGAGCGGCGGCAGGCGCTGGCGTGGCTGGTGAGCGTGGCGCGCCGCGTGCACGCGCACGTCGCGCCCACCGTGCTGCAGCTGCTGCAGGCCGCGCTCTGCCCGCCGCTGCACCACAAGCCCGACAAGGTACACTTTATTGTGATGACACCTTTTGAGCGCGTGTGTTACGCCGCGGTGTGACACGAGGACCGCTGACGTCGTTCGGTCTAAATAGCGGCGCATCGCGACACGAGGCGCCGACGCAGCGTTTCGCAACGATGCGCTACGTGACCCGACACCGCGCTCACCGCGGCATCGTTTCCGCAATCGATCGATATATTTGGTACTAACATTGACCAGGTAGCATCTAACTTAGTTATAGAAATAATTGTAATTTTTCTTTTTAAATAAATTAATATAAAGTAATTGGTTTTTTTTGCATCCTCCGGCTGTAGTCTTCGTAATTTGGCGCAGTCGGTAGGATACTCGCGGGCCGGTTCGCTGAGTATTGCAATTAAAACTCTTATATCGAATTTATCGCACTCTCGCGAGTCACCCGGGCGGCTTTCAAGCACCGAACGAGTATCCGATCCTACAAGAGCTGCGGCCAGGAGGTGTATCAAGACATCGCTACAGCAGAAGGGCCAATTATGTATATGTGAGTACACTAGAATAGTTCTAGAATTGCTCTCCTTATTTTATCATAAGCTATAATCATCTCCCAAGATTTTCCATCCCAGGCAATCTCGGACCCCTAGGTTAGTTAGTGCTAGGTATAACTTATTAGATTTAGGTAGAAATATAGACGGAGACGACATGTCTCAACCAGATCTGTCAGGTCAGCCTCAATTAGCAAGAAACCCGTCAAGAATGGACGAAATTTATAAAGCCTTAAGGTTAGTCCCTGATTTCGATGGAAACTGTCATGTCCTGACAAGATTCATCAGACTATGTGACCAGCTAGTTCAGGTATATATGTCAGCAGACCCTGGGAACGAGTTAATGAACTTGGCGCTCTTAAACGGGATCCTTAATAAAATCACGGGACCCGCGGCCCGCCTTATTAACACTAACGGAATTCCGGAAAACTGGAATGGCATTCGTAACGCGTTAGTTAACAATTTCGCCGACCACCGCGATGAGACCTCGCTTTACAATGACTTAGCAGCGTTGTCCCAAGGCTCCTCAACACCGCAGGAGTATTACGAGTTATGCCAGAACTTATTTAGTACGATGATGACGTATATTAGTTTACACGAAGCTCAGCCACATGTCGTGGAATCAAAACGTACGTTATACAAAAAGATAACTCTACAGTCATATATTAGAGGGCTTAAAGACCCATTGGGTTCCCGTATTAGGTGTATGCGCCCTGAAACAATCGAAAAGGCGCTAGAGTTTGTTCACGAAGAAATGAACACTCTATACTTACAACAACGTAACGAACGATTACCTGAAAAAAAATCTCTTACGCAACTATTACCAGCATCTGCTCCATCCAGTAGTAGACCTTTTAACTTCGCTCCACAACCCGTCACAATGCCACCGCCGTTACAAAAACTGTACACACCTAATTTCCCTGGTCCCTCACGACCAAATGTTATCATGCAGCCTCAACGGCATCATTCTTATAACGTACCGCCGCAATACCGTGGACCCTCGCGCACTCAGCAAATGTTCGCAGCGCGCCCATCTAACTATAACCAACAGAACAATGCCTTTAGATTTCAACCCAGGGCTCCAAATCATAATGACACGCCGCGCCCCATGAGTGGCGTATCCCACCTTGTCTCCAAGCCAATGCCTATTAGGGGACACGATTGGTCTAAACAGGGCAATCCACCTCCATCAAATTATTTTAAGACACGGGAAATGAACTTCAACGAATGCAACGACTATTATTACCCCTATTATCAAGAGAACTACTACGAGACCGACGTATATTCTAACGGTAGCCCATATGGCTATTACGACTATCCCGATTACGCGTATAATGATATAGGTATGCAGCCCACGCCCTATTCTGATTACTACGCCACGGCACCCGCCGAAGTTTCTGCAGAAGAGGAGACTCCTAATAACGACCAGAATTTTCAGAAAGGCCCGAAATTAGAAGAGCTAAAATAGAAATAAATTTACAGACACAGCGTTACCTACCTTACATTCGAATCTCGGACCCACCACTGAAACTTCTAATCGATACTGGAGCAAACCAATCATTTATCAGTCCTGAATCCGTTAAAACATTTTATGCTCATTTACCTTGGAACTACGATCCCTTTGAGGTCACCAATGTGCATGCAACATCTCGTAATGATTATTCTATTAACTTACCTTGTTTTCAGGAAATAAATGACGTCAACGATATAACTTTTTACATTTATAATTTTCACGAATATTTTGATGGTCTGATAGGGTTAGACTTACTCAATAAATGGGAGGCTAACATAGACCTCAAGAATAATAAGTTAGTTACAAAACACGCGGTCAATCCTATAGTAATGTATAACTCACGAAATTGTAATCTTTACGAAGACATAATTCCGGCCAACTCATCCAAGATAATTAGAGTCCCTGTAAATTTGCAAGACGGTGATGCTCTGGTCCCGGAACAGGTCATATCAAACTGCTGTGTCAACGAATGCATAACCCGAGTTAAAAATAACCGTGGTTATTTAGAGATCTATAACCCAACTCAAAACGATTTGATTTTTTCCATGGATCGTCCCGTTAACTGTGAAATATTCAATATCGAGTGCACAGGTAATAAGCAAGTACCGTCCTCTCGCGTTGACGAAGTATTATCTCGCTTGCGTACTGCACATCTTAACGTAGAGGAACGTATTAACTTAGAAAGATTAGTAGCACAGTACGCAGATGTATTTTACATAGAGGGTGAACCGCTCACTTTTACGAACAAAATTAAGCACAGCATACGTACCACAGATGAGGTGCCCGTCTATGCAAAAACATATAGGTATCCCTTCATACATAGGCAAGAGGTTCGCGAACAAATATCTAAGATGCTAGAACAAGGGATCATTCAACCTTCAGAGTCTGCCTGGAGCAGCCCCATCTGGGTCGTTCCGAAAAAATCTGACGCGTCTGGTAAGGTCAAATGGCGGATCGTAGTAGACTTTAGGAAGTTAAACGAAAAAACGATCGACGACAAATACCCCATTCCAAACATAAGTGATGTTCTAGATAAACTAGGCAACTGCCATTATTTTACAACTCTAGATCTTGCAAGCGGGTTCTATCAAGTCGAGATGAATCCCAGTGACGTTCCTAAAACCGCTTTTAACGTAGAACATGGCCATTTCGAATTTTTACGCATGCCCATGGGTCTAAAGAACTCTCCATCAACTTTCCAACGAGTTATGGATAATGTTCTCAGGGACCTCCAAAATTCTATCTGTTTAGTTTACTTAGATGATATAATAGTTTTCAGCACCTCATTGCAAGAACATATTATAAATCTAGAGAAGGTCTTCAGTAAACTCAGGGAATCTAACTTTAAAATTCAGATGGACAAGTCAGAATTTTTAAAATTAGAGACCGCCTATCTCGGGCACATAATTAGCAAGGACGGAATAAAACCAAACCCGGACAAAATAGTAGCAATAAAAAAATTCCCGATGCCTCGAACCGCCACTGAAATCAAACGGTTCCTAGGATTGCTAGGCTACTACAGGAAGTTCATCCCAGACTTTGCACGCATCACAAAACCGATGACGCAATGTCTTAAAAAGGGCTCAAAGATTACAATTAATGATCCCAGCTACATTAACTGCTTTGAGCAATGCAAAACACTGCTAACAAATGATCCCATCCTGCAGTATCCCGATTTCGATAAGGATTTTATACTGACTACTGACGCCTCAAACGTAGCAATAGGTGCCGTGCTTTCACAGGGACCCATTGGTTCCGATAAACCAATCGCGTACGCATCGCGAACACTTAACACCAGCGAATCTAACTACAGTACGATAGAAAAGGAGCTCTTGGCTATAGTTTGGGCTACTAAATACTTTCGGCCATATTTATTCGGACGCAGATTCAAAATTGTCACTGATCATAAACCACTCCAATGGGTTATGAATCTCAAAGAGCCCAACTCGCGATTAACTCGATGGAGACTTACACTGAGCGAGTATAACTTCTCAGTAGTATATAAGCAAGGTAAAAATAACACCAATGCCGATGCTTTATCCCGAGTTGAGATCAATAACGAGGAGATTAGCTCCGTGGTAGTTAACGTCTCAGATAAACCACCATCAGTGGCTAACTCAGATACGCTCACAGCCCACACGAGTGCTGAGAACCCTATCTTAGAGATCCCGATAAGTGACGAACCACTGAATAAGTTTAATAGGCAGATTTGTTTTACGGTAGTAGGTGACATTAAGAAACGACCAACAGTTTCAAAGCCTTTTGAGACGCACACCAAGACCTCTATACAATTATCTGAGTCAAACCTTGAACAGGACGTTATCCAGGCCATTAAAGAATTTGCAAACCCTAAAGTAAAAACAGGCCTCATAATCCATCCACCCTTAGCCATGTATCAGATTATTCCCATCATACAGGATAAATTTAAGAGCTCTGCCATGAATCTCGTACTAACCAAGACTGAGGTTGAGAACGTTAAGGAATACCTACGTCAACAAGAAATCATTCAAAACTACCATGAAGGAAAGACAAACCATCGTGGTATCAACGAATGTTTCCTAGCCCTGTCTCATAAGTACTACTGGCCTAAAATGAGAGAACAAATCTCTAAGTACATTAATGAATGTAATGTGTGTGGCCAGGCTAAATACGACAGAAATCCGATAAAACAAAAGTTTTGCATAGTACCACCGCCGTCTAGGCCATTTAACGTAGTACATTTAGACCTATTTACTGCACAGAACGAGAAATACTTAACAATTATAGACTCGTTCTCGAAGTACGCACAAGCTTACCATCTTAGAGATGGTACAGCAGTCAGCGTAGTGCAAGCCTTTCTTAAATTCTGTACACACCATGGAATACCTGTATCCATAATCACAGATCAAGGACCCGAATTTACAAATCAGTTATTTTCTGAATTTACGAGACTTCATAAAATCCAACATCACAAAACACTGGCCCATACCCCGAACGATAATGGTATGATTGAACGCTTACACTCCACTCTATTAGAACATCTTAGGATTTTAAAGTTAGAAAATCGTAGCGAACCCGCTGTCAACCTTATGGCATATGCTATATTGGCCTATAACAACACCATTCATAGTTTTACCAAGTGTAGGCCTATCGAAGTTATTACCGGGCATACAGATCCCCGCGATCCTCTGGATTTAGATTTATCTGCGCACTTACTGCAACAGTATGTACTGGACCACAGAGACAGGATGACCAAGGTATATGAAGCCATAAACGAAACATCTCTGCATAAACGCACTGAACTGATAGAAAATAGGAATAAAGATAGGGAGCCTGAGCTAGAGTATGAGCCAAATCAACGAGTGTTCGTTAAAAACCCTATGGCAAATAGACAAAAACTTGCGCCTCGCTATACGCAAGACACAGTCTTAGCCGATTTGCCTATACATATATACACAAAAAAGAAACGCGGCCCTGTCGCAAAGTCTCGCCTTAAGCGCACTCATAACAACGAAAAATTGTTACAGGATACCACTAATGACCCTGTTTCACCTGGTACGAGCAACGGACATATCACTTGAATCCCTGGAAGATGGACCGGGACTGCTTCCCTTTAAATTAGGCCCCACAAAATTAATATCGCATTATCATTCGTTTCTGTTGTACGTTAATTTAGAAGATATTCAAACAAAGGTTGATCTAGCCAATGTTCAGTTAAGCGAATTAGATCTGTTAATAAATGATAAGACATTTTCGGTGTTTAAGCCCCATGTTGAGCACCTTGCAGATAGGTTAAAAGAAATAACCCTGCAGGTGGAGGGCCTTCAACCAACTCGCAAGAAGCGTGGACTCATTGATGGATTAGGCTCCATAGTAAAAAGCATCTCTGGCAATTTAGATTATACAGACGCAATAAAATATAACAATGCCATTCAGGTTTTACAAAATAACGAGAATAACCTAAAAATTGAACTTAGTAATCATATTAGCTTAACCAAGGAATGGATGAACAAACACACTTATATCTTAGATAACATCGTCAAAAATCAGAATCAGATAGCCAAGACGATAGAATCAATGCTTAACCGGACCAGACAGGCGGACGTCATCAGCATGGCACATTTAGCCCAATACATATTCATGTTAAATGATAACATTGAGTCCTTATCAAATGAGTTATATAAAATTGAACTAACTCTTGATTTTATACGTGCATCGAGCACAACACATACTATGATTAGTTTAGTTAACCTTAGAGATATGTTAGGTAAATTAGAACGTATATACTCCAAAGATGAAATCATCGAGATTGATCTAAGAGAATACTATAGTATAATAAAGTTAGGATCTTATTTCGCTGATAGGAAGATAGTCATAGTCGTTAAAATGCCGATTGCCTTACCCAAGACCTACACCTTATACAAACTATCCATCGTTCCTAACAAGAATAACCTAGCCATAATACCTACCTCACCTTTTATAGCAATTCAGGAATCTCATTCTATGTACATAGAGACAGAATGTCCGAAGATTCAATCTTGGTACCTCTGCGAGGAGAAGATCAACTACGGCGCACAAGACAAGCCAGACTGCGTGCATCAACTCATCACACAGCAACATCTCGATTCCTGTAAACCCACATCAGTCATCTTATCGAATGAAGCGTTGGAGCAACTAGACGAAAAACATTACGTTATAACCTTCCCGGCGCCCACGCAAGTTCAACTATCATGCGGACAGGAGCAGTACAAGACTCTTCAAGGAAGCTACTTAGCCACGATCCCACTCAACTGTTTCATAAGGACCCCGGAATTTACGGTTACTAACCATAACGACCGAATCAAAGGCCACGTTATCAAAATTACCCAATCGCCCCTCATCTGGAGCCAGCCGCAAAAAGAAGAATCAGTTGTGCAGCTACACTCAATCAACCTCAAGAGCCTCCATGAGAGCTACAGACAAATCTCAGTGCAGCCTCATACGAATTTGGAATCAATAGCTGACGAAAGCCTCTATCACACGACTATACCCGTATACGCAATCATCGCGAGTATAACAGCAGTTGGAATTGCTTGGACAATCTGGAGACTTACCAAGAGAGTAAAGGACAAGAAAACGTACTCAACACAACCCGAAACAGCATCAGAAGTATATGCCGAGATCGAGCCTAGCCGAAAGACTCATCCTAGCGACATAAGAATTGATCCCAGCCATTTCTCAGCAACGATTTCAACATCAGTTAGAAAATAGTTGCTGATCTACGGGGGGAGGTGTTACGCCGCGGTGTGACACGAGGACCGCTGACGTCGTTCGGTCTAAATAGCGGCGCATCGCGACACGAGGCGCCGACGCAGCGTTTCGCAACGATGCGCTACGTGACCCGACACCGCGCTCACCGCGGCATCGTTTCCGCAATCGATCGATATATTTGGTACTAACATTGACCAGGTAGCATCTAACTTAGTTATAGAAATAATTGTAATTTTTCTTTTTAAATAAATTAATATAAAGTAATTGGTTTTTTTTGCATCCTCCGGCTGTAGTCTTCGTAATTCGTGTGACAAATTTTGACCAACGCAATAATAAACAGGGGCTTTACCACCCACCTCTTGAAACATTGATGTTGCCATACTATGTTCACTGTCAAAAACTGAAAGTAATTTTAAAAACATTGCTGCAAGACAGGGGCCCGATTTACGTTTGGTCTCTATTCACATCATCTCTATTCGAGATATGTTGAAAATAATACGACCAATTTGACGTTTCGTTTCTACATATCTCGAATAGAGATTGATGTATATCAAGCGAAAATCGGGCCCCTAGAGTAGAAGCACAAAAAATCTTCGAAGACGTGAGGAAATAAGTCGCGTGGTCGCGTGTGTTTCGCTACAGACATTCAATCTTTATGTCACACGGAGTACTTTTTTAGGGTTCCGTATCCAAAGGGTAAAACGGGAACCCTATTACTAAGATATTGCTGTCCGTCCGTCCGTCCGTCCGTCGGTCACCAGGCTGTATCTCATGAACCGTGATAGTTAGAGAGTTGAAATTTTCACAGATGATGTATTTCTGTTGCCGCTATAACAACAAATACTAATAAACAGAATAAAATAAATATTTAAGGGGGCTCCCATACAACAAACCTGTTTTTTTGCCGTTTTTATAGATAATGGTACGGAGCCCTTCGTGCGCGAGTCCGACTCGCACTTGGCCGGTTTTATAAATATATTTTTTTTGCTCCAATGAGTGCAAGGCGGTATGATTCCATGGTCCAAAACCACGCTGATGACTTATTGACGGAAGCGCTCTCGACTGTCATTCTAACATCTTTTAATGGCACCGCTACGATAAAAAATAAATTAAAAAAAGTAATTATAGTATACCCCAAGGTGTTTTTTTTTTAGGTTTTATCGGACTGGACCGAGCGCGAGCGTAGCGCCGACAACGAAAGCTTCGTTTCCGACGGATCCAAGTTCCAGGAGCAGCGAGTGGGACCGCTTGTCCAACAGATAATGAAACAGGCTAGTTTCAACTTTAAATCTAATCCAACAAATTTTACTTTTCATTGTTACGAATGCTACATCTATTATCTTATGTTTAGGTGTCACAAGATGAATTGAAGATGTTTGTGAAGGCGTTCCTTTTGGAGACCAATTCGACCGCCGTACGGTGGCAAGCGCACGCGTTGCTGCTTGCCATTTACAAGTATGTATTTTTAAACAACGATGTAGAGATATTTTAATTTATGTTTTACGCTGACGACTTTAACGACTCACTGCACTGTGTGGTTGCGGGTTCGATTCTTGAAAGATGGAAGTGGTATTTTTATTGTATGGTACTCATAGTACTATGCGATCCAAATAAGAATAGGAATGTCAATAAGCTCTATCTGTCAAATGTCTCATGAAAAGTATGGTCTGCAAAAAACTTATTTGCATATCAATAATAATAGTACCTACATCAAATATAAATAAAAAGGTTAAATTATTAGTAAACTGTCTTAATAGAATATTTAATTATTTAAAGTCATAATTCATGTGACATTTGACAGATAGAGCTTTTTTACATTCCTATTCTTATTTGGATCGCATAGTACAAGCAATGCTTATTCTTGGACCTTTTTGGAATTTACCAAAAAAATACTATATCAATGATCTTGGAAAAGAGTAACCATGGAGTTTCTTACCCATTCTTCTTCTTTCTTCCTGAATGTATGGTACAAATTTTTTTTTATTGACGATGCATAAGTAGCTGTATTCTGATTCTGATATGTGTTGTCTGAAGGGTTTGGTTAGGTACCGGGAATTACAGTCTCAAAATTTCCGGTGCTTGCAATCCCTAGTTGTCTGGGGATATTTATATAATTCCATTACTTTTGTGGTCATATAAGACGTTTATTCTTTTGTAGCAACTCACCGCATCCCGATCAAGCTTCACTTGTCTCGTTGATGTGGAGCATCTGGCCCACGCTGCCTCAGTTCGGCCGCAAGGTGGCGCAGTTCGTCGACCTTCTAGGATACTTTACGCTCAAGACACCCGATATCGATACAGAGGTGAGGTTCTTTTAGTTTTTTTTTTATTATGATTGTGCTATCCCTCATTTCATTTATCTTTTTAACCGACGAAAATACGGAGGAAGTTCTCAAAGCGACGCCTATATTTTTTTTCTATGCGTTTTTTATGCTTTATATTGAGCTATGAATGAATTGTGTAACTATACAAGCTGAGCCCGCTACTTAGTACTTTTTACCCTAATGATAAAAGGTTTTTAGTTCCGCCGAACTTTAAGTATTTTTCTATTATAAATCTAGCCTAAGTCACTCCTGGTACCATAAGCTATCTGCCAGTGAATGTCCGGTCAAAATTTGTACAGCCGTGTGGGAGTTTACCTCAAACATACATTTAAAAAAAGTTGCGTTTTCGCTATAGTTAGCGTTAAAGGCTGTTATTTTGTACTTCTCCGGTAAAGCTTTAAGGGCCAGCAGCGTAGTCCTTAAAAAAAAACTGTTATTTGGTCAATAAAAACAGATACTTTAATATTATTTATTTGAATAGAACACGCCTGTAATGACTTAGCAATGCAAGGTGCGTGTATTTCTTTCACTTTTTCCTAACTTCTAAATGTACAAAAGTTCCATCGATTTATTATAACAGAGCAAAGCACTTTTGCTTTGTTATAAAGATGTAAACGGATCGCCAAGACCTTTGTCATGGATTCACTCGCTCGCTCTCTGTCTAATTTCATATGACAGGAAGAGACAACATCAAGTTATTCCGTGACATTCGTCTAGTCTTGGCGCACATGCTACCACTACTGTTGGGTAATTCGTGTCTTTTGTGTATAGAAATACGTGGGCAGCGCGGTGGAGCTGCTGCGCAACCAGAACCAGCTGCTGTCGTCGCACGGCAACGCGGCTCTGTACGCGGCTCTCGGCGCCTACGTGGAGCTGGACGGCTACTACCTGGAGTCGGAGCCGTGTCTTGTCTGCAATAACCCCGAAGTGCCGATGGCGACCATCAAACTGCCCACGATAAAGGTAAGTTTTCGATCTTCTGAGATATGTACTATGGTTTTCTTTTTGAAATTATTTTCTTTTACCTGGGTCTTTGCGTGGAAATAAGATCTTACTCCTTATAAAATATACTGTCTGTCTATATGAGTCACGTCAAATTCAGTCAGACGGAGAGACAAGTATTTTTAATATGTATTGTATAGGACATACGATACATATTTAAAAAAACTGCGTTCTTATGCATATAATTGAAAGCTGTGATTTTGACGTTAAGAACAGTCACTACAGATTTATTTATTTGTATGGATTTTGTATGTTTATGGAACATATTTTTTTTTACTTATGATAGTATGCTTTGTAGCACATTTAAAAACGCTGTGTAATCTATACTAATATTATAAAGAGGAAAGATTTGTACTTGTGTATGTAACGAATAAACTTAAAAAGTACTGGACAGATTAAAAAAAAACTTTTGTCATTAGAAAGCCTGGCTGTATTTATCTATCCCAAAATGTTAAAAAAAATGCCAGGACGGGCCGCTAGTACCTGCTATCAATAGACTAAATAGTGTATAAGGACGGTCTTAACGGATAACAGTGTACCCATGGTCCGATTAAATGAGAGCTAAACACACCTACCGCGCACAGATCGACTCGAAGTTCACCACCACGACGCAGATAGTGAAGCTGGTGAACAGCCACATGATCAGCCGCATCAACCTGCGCGTGAGCGACATCAAGCGCAGCAAGATGGTGCGCACCATCAACTTCTACTACAACAACCGCACCGTGCAGGCGGTGCAGGAGCTCAAGAACAGACCCGGTGAGACTCATAACCTTACACTTTGGAGGGTAGATGGAAGGAGTGACATCTAGGTATTAAAAAAAAATTCCGTCGAAATACAATGGTTACTAGTTTTTGAACTAGTAATTGTTGCTTTTCGACGGACACTTTTTCAATTTTTTCCCATAGGCGATTGCGCTCCTTCTATCTACCCTCCACACCTTACACTAATCATATTCAAAAGTACAGATGTGAAAGAATGACGACCAAAAAAAAATTTTTGTACAAAAAACAAAAACCGACTTCAAAAATCTAGGTGCACTAAATAGCTAAAAATAACCTTATAATTCATTACATTTAGAGTAGGTGCCAAACTACGTAAGACTAGGTAAATACACACATGAATTGACACCGACTACAAATGTAATTAATTATAAGGTTATTTTTAGCGGTTATTTGTAGTCCGGATTTCCGGAGTTCTCTTAAGACCTGCCGAGTAAATATAGACTTTATAGCTTACGTAGTTAGTGACAACTCGGGGCTATTTCCTTTATTCAGTTCTTTTAAGACTCTTTGTTACGAGATAAGTGAATGTCGACCTTATAGCCAATGAGTTGTAGGTTGAAACTCACAGCAACAAAATGGTGTACATGAAATTGCAATTATTTTGTTGTACAGGCATGTGGCACAAAGCGAAGCGCGTTCAGCTACAATCGGGCCAATCGGAAGTGCGCGTCGACTTTCCCCTGCCGATCGTCGCTTGCAACCTCATGATGGAGTACGCTGAATTCTATGAGAATCAGCAAGCCACTGGTAAGACCAGCCATTGCCTTGCAGTGGGACAATTGAGGCTAGAAATGAAATGATATCGAGGGGTGAAAGGCTGACTTAAGGGATTTTTTTAGCTTTAGAGGTGAGCATACTCCTTTGGCGCAGATAAATTTGCTGATTCCAAATATATATATGTATAAGTTTATGCCATAAGTTATGCTTTTCACCCCTCGAATTATTTAATGTGGACACCCTGAAGATATATTTCAAGTAATAATAATAAGAACAAAGTTAACCTACTAGCCATCATAGAATTTCTGATTTATTTGTATGATAAATAAGCGTAGGACTTGTACAGCTCAAATATCAAACTTAAAATTCTGCACTGCCATTTCAAAGAGTAGCTGTTGCATTGATAACTGTTTTTGTAGTTATTAGTATTATAATCTGCTCTAAAAGGTACATGCGAGCTATATCTACCTATGTATTTGAAATAAGATTTGGTAAGAAAAACCGGCCAATTGCGAGTCGGACTCGCGCATGGAGGGTTCCGGACCATTATCTATAAAAACAGCAAAAAAATCACGTCTATTGTATGGGAGCCCCCTTAAATATTCATTGTATTCTGTTTTTTAGTATTTTTTGTTATAGCGGCAACAGAAATACATCATCTGTGAAAATTGCAACTCTCTAGCTATCACGGTTCATGAGATACAGCCTGGTGACAGACGGATGGACGGACGGACGGTCGGACAGCGAAGTCTCAGTAATAGGGTTCCCGTTTTACCCTTTGGGTACGGAACCCTAAAAAAATACTAAGTAAATTAAAAAAAATATAAGCCTAGTTTCTTGCCGGATCATTTCAGTCGAGGTCGCGCAATATGCAGATAAGGAAAAAAATAACCTGTCAATTAGGAAGTGTCTCTGTAGGCCAATACAAATTAAATTATGTTATAGGCGAATCTCTGCAATGCCCGCGCTGCTCCCAGTCCGTGCCGGCGAACCCTGGCGTGTGCGCCAACTGCGGGGAGAACGTCTTCCAATGCCACAAGTGCCGGTAAGACGCTACATAAATAAATATCGCCAAATTAAGCAATGCTTGTGCTACGGGTACCGCAAAACTGACTGGGGGTGATCCCAGTTATACTCAGACCAGTGGGGTTAGCTCGCATGTCAAGACTAGACCTTTGTCACGAATCCGCTCGCTCGCTCGCTCTGTCTTATTTCATACGAGAGAATTAGAGAGAACATCAAGATATACTGTGACATATAACTACAGGGCAAATTCCGAAATTTGCCGATGATGGGATTCGAAATCTCAACCATCCAGTGACGTGAGCCAAGCGGCCGACACTCAAAAACTAGACCAAACCGTCGTCAGTGCAGCTGTAGTTTCTAATATCCTAAGCTATAGAAAGGATATTATTATAATACACTACACGGCTAACACGCGCGCCGAGACTAGACTTTCACGGAATGTCTCTTTATCTCCTATGAAATAAAGACCCACAACACAACAACAACAACGTTCAAAGATGATACTTGAATTTCGAATAATGGTTGAACCATTGTTGTGTTTTATAGGGCAATAAACTATGACGAGAAGGACCCGTTCCTGTGCCACGCGTGCGGGTTCTGCAAGTACGCCAAGTTTGATTACACGCTGAGCGCGCGGCCGTGCTGCGCCGTGGACACCATCGAGAACGACGAGGAGAGGAGTAAGATGGTGCACACCATCGGCGCGCTGCTCGACAAGGCGGACCGCGTCTACCGCCAGCTCGTCGCCAACAAGCCACTGCTCGAGGTGAGATCCTAGCATTTCAAGGACTTGCGCATGTTGCATGCACTCCTTTCCACACCTCAGTGTGAATCGGCGGTTGGTAATACGCGTATCTCGACAGTTTCATAAATGAAAGTCTTATTCTTATATATTTCAATAAATAATGACGTTTTGAGGCGCAAGTTTTAAGCGAATGAGCACTCTAGAGTAGTCTAGAGAAGCGCTGAGCGCGCATCTGACAGTCTGGTGATTTGATTGATTTTCATTTTTAATATCAGCTTATAATACACCTATACAGATAGATTTTATTATTAAAATTGAAAACAAGTGCGGGTCGCCCCTACCCCATTTTGTCATTACTTGCCTGCTAAAATATTGCCGACCTCTTTTATTAATAAATCTCAAACTAAGCAAAGCCTGTATATCCACAGTTGATTCGACGTAACTATTTTTCGATAAAAATTGTCATTTTTAAATTGGCAAAACGAAAGCGATACCGCCTAGTAGAATAGTTTTCTACAAATGTAACGTCAAATATTATGTCAAAAGTATTGCACGTGAAACGAATTTGGACAGTTTCCGTGCATTGTAAAATATCTTAATATTGGTTACTGGTTGTCTGGAAGAAATTGCTTTTAGCGATAAGACCGCCCAATTGTACATAGCTACTGTATTTAGAACTAAGAATTTTGTATTATTTTCTTTGTTTGTTGTGTGCAATAAAGAGTACTCTATCTATATATCTAATATTTGTTCCCTTTAGTCTCTTCTTCACAAGATAAGCGAGCACCGCGTGGACGGGCGTGCGAGCGACGAGAACAGCAACGCTAGCAACACCTCCTTCGGCGGCGTGCAGATCAACCGCGTCATACAGACACTCGCGCACAAGTACTGCGTCGACAGCAAGGGACACTTCGAAGACCTCTCCAAGATCATTCAGAAGGTGCTGGCTTGCAGGTACGCAACGGATACACTAATACTTTGCAATAGCGAATAACTATTAATATCTCAGTGGTAGTCTAGATAGCAGTGGTAGCCGAGTGGTCGAACGTACGCCTTGCAATCAAAGTGTGCAGGTTCAAACCCCGGCTCGCACCTCTGGGATTTATGTGCGAACCTCATTTTCATCCGAGATTATCACTTGCTATGAAACGGTGAAGGGAAACATCGTAAGGAAACCTGCACGTCTGAGGGAACTTGACTAGTTTTCGATAGATCTGTGAAGTCTGCCAACCCGTACTGGGCCAGCGTGATGGACTATGGCCCGAATCCCCCTCGCATTGAGGGGAGGCTCTTGCCCAGCAGTGGTACGTTAAAAGGGCTGTAGTAGTAGTAGTAGTCTAGTTGGTAGAAGGCAAAGGGAGCAAGTTCAAAACCCTGGGCTTGTTGCACCTATGAGATCATCTGATTTCGTGTGCGAATGTCATTTAAAAAAAATACCACTTGCTGAATGGTGGATGCAAACAAGGGAAACCTGCATGTTTATCAAAAGGCATGTGAGGTTTACCAACCCACACTGATCCAACATAGAGTACTACTTTACTCTAATAAATTGTGGTTCTGATTATCTATATAATGATTATTTTCAAGTAAATTACCTTTTTTTTTATTATAGGAAAGAACTAGTCACGTTCGATAGATTGCAAAGCGAACAACTAAAAGACTCCACTCAGCCCCTATACGCGGGCATACTCAAGAATTATGACGGTGACGTTTCTAAAGGTTAGTTTTTATTCTGAGACTTAAGCTTGTTTTTAAAAAGTTTTTTTTTTACCATTAATTTATTTTTTAGTTATTTGGATTTAATGTGACCCTGCATTAGTATTAGTGTTCTCCTCAGCAAGCCCATTTCATTTGATATCCATACTGTAGTAGTGGCGAAAAAATAACTATTGGAATTAGGATGACGTCACATAGCTGAGCATGCATTGTCATCCAAAATAAGCGTGGATACCAAATTTCAGCTCAATCGGTTAATGATAACTGATTTAAAATTCAGTTGCAAGATTACACCCGGACATACATACATTGCAAATTAAAAATAAATAAAAGCTTGTAATAAAATACCGTGGCGCTAAAGAGTTTTTAATTATGATTGTATTGCTTAGGGTAAAGTACAGCTTAACCTTATATATAACCCTGTTGCCAAGATCAAATATTTTCCTATACTAAAACAAACTCTGTATCAATATGCATAAAGTTTGAATTTCTGTGGTAGAAGCCACGCCCCCACGCGTCAAAATTCGCTCGCGCTGTCTGTGTCATTTAGTTGAAGAATTAACCTTTTCGACGAGTCAATAAAGTTTGTTTTCGTATGGCAAAAAAAATGTGCGGGAGACCTTAATCGTCTAATGTTAAGGGTATCGACAAAATCGGTAGACACGACAGGGTTTGAGTTATTTATAGACATATTGTCGATACAGTGTCATGCTAAGCGTTCAGGATTGAATATATAAAGGGTGTGTTGGTGTGTTAGAGTCTGGCGGCGGGTGTTACGGGTGCGCGCTGGCGTGCGCGGAGCAGTGCCTGACGCTGCTGCGCGCGCTCGCCTCGCAGCCCGACCACCGCACAAGGCTCTGCCGCTTCGGCCTCGTGCAGGAGCTCGTGCAGCACAACCTGCATCGCGGGACCCCGCAGGTACTTTTTACCATCACATACTAATTAAACAACGCCTGATATGAATATTACATTCTTATAAAATACTAGCTTCTACCCGCGACTTCGTCCGCGCAGATTATAGATTATTATATGTTATTCTGATGTATAACGAATAATACTGTGAAGTTTCATCAAAATCCGTTTAGTTGTTTTGCGTGAAAGAGTAATAAACATCCATCAATCATGAGAAACTTACACATTTATAATTTTAGTAGTATATCAAAGTAGCTGTTGCCTTCACCTTCGCTCGAGTGGAATTAAGAAAAAAACATTGCCTAAGTTATTCTAAAGTCATCAATAAGTCTCATCTAAATCGTTCCAGCAGTTTCAGAGATTAGCCGATACAGTCATTTTTTTATAAATTGATTTCTTGTTACTGTATATGATGTATATGTTGTTTCTTTAACATTACGAAGAGACAATTGTATTTCATTTATGCATATTGATAAGAAGCCATTATTAATTATTAATATTTTTTAAAAAAAGCAGTGGTAGCCGAGTGGTCGAACGCACGCTTTGCAATCAAAGTGCGCAGGTTCTATCCCACGGCTCGCACCTCTGGGTTCCATGTGCGAATCTCATTTTCATCTGAAATTATCACTTGCTAAGAAACGATGACGGAAAACATCGTGAGGAAACCTGTGTGCCCGGTATAATGGCAATAGGCTCGCCCCCTATTACATTGGGACCAAAATACATCGGCGAAGTGTGGGCGCACTGCAGTGCACCTCTGCCTACCCCTTCGGGGAATACAGGCGTGATGATGTATTTATTTATTTATATTATTATTATTTTCAGTGCCAAGAGGAAGTGCGCGCGTTGATCTGTCTCGTGACGCGCGACAACTTGCCGGCCACCGAACAACTGTGCAACCTGTTGTCGCACCGCATCACGCTCTCGCTCATGGGCCACGCCGCTTCACAAGCTCAAAATAACTCTGTAAGTATATATTGGACATAAATTTTAAACCAGTAAAGTTCAAATCTGATTGTCAATGTTCAATATGCAGAATTTTAGTATTTTGGATTTTATGGCACAAGTAGTAAGGTTTAAATTATTGTTACAGGTACGCCCACTAGTGCTGCTGCTAGGGTCGCTTGTGAAAGTCCAAGATTCCGTTGAATGCTGGGAATCCAGACTTCGATGCATTGTGAAACTTTGGGTTTGGTAAGAAAATATTAATGATACTCTCTTATTGTAATTTCGATGCTATTATCGACGCTATAGAACGCATTTTTTAATACAAAATATATTACAATCGGTGTCGTATTGTTGTGTTAGGTGTTGCCCTCAACTGACTGAAGTGGCGGGCTTACTGCCCGCGGCGAATACCATACTGAAGGCGGAAGCGTTGGCTGGCATTCCGGGAATCAACTCTTCGTCACCAAACTGTAAGTTTTTCACATATACACATTTCCTAGCTTACTTTAGAAGTACTGGAGACAATGTTACTCTCCATTCATTGAATCTAAACCGTATTTATCTCGCCATAACTTGAGAACCACCGATATCATACATCTTTTTTTTATACTTTGTAAGTGTCAATGGTAGCCGCGAGGTCGAACGCACGCCTTGCAATCAAAGCGTGGAGGTTCAAACCCCGGCTCGCACCTCTGGGATTTATGTGCGAATCTCATTTTCATCCGAGATTATCACTTGCTATGAAACGGTGAAGGAAGACATCGTGAGGAAACCTGCACGTCTGAGGGAACTTGACTAGTTCTCGATAGATGTGTAAAGTCTGCCAACCCGCATTTAGCGTTCAGAGGGGTTAATGATCCAGTTATACGATAACGCCTTACAAATAACTAGGGGCCCGTCACGGCTGCGCACGGGTGGTACTTTTTTTAACATTTTGGTATAAATAAATATATCCTATTTTACTCAGTGACAATGTAGCTTCCTAACAGCAAAAGTATTTTTGAAATCGGTAAAGTAGATTTTAAGTGTATTCGTTACAAAAATACAAATCTTTCCTCTTTTATTGGTATAGATGATATTTAATAAAATGTATGTAATTATCTCCTCATCCAGCCCACCAGTTCGCGCTGCAGCAGGTGGCCCTCCCGTGCCTGCGCTACATGCAGCAGCTCATGACGCCGCCCCTGGCAGCCGCCCCCTCCACCACCTCCGCCGAATCCGAACAGTCCAAGGACAATAACAAGGTACTGCCACAGTATAAAAAAAAACTTGAGAGGTGTTAAGGGACACCCGGATGCAACGAAGTTCCTTTTGAAATAAAAAAAAAATTGTATATACACACACACACACACACACACACACACACACACACACATCGAAATCGTTACATAAATGTATACAATAAAAATCACACACACAAATGTAAAATAGTCGTACAATAAAAATCACAAACATATGTAAAAGAGTCGTTACAGTCTTATTTTTTTCCGTCAAGCCCCCTTTCGCAACGCGCGACTACGTTCCAAAAATGCCTCCCATGTTTATTGCGAGAAAATTACAAAAACAAAAATATATTGGCAAAATGCTCTCGGAAATAAAGTCTTGATGACGTGTATTTTTCTAAATCTGTCTCATTTCATACTAGAGAAAGAGTGACAAAATCAACATATATCGTGGCATAAGGCTTCTTCCCGCTCACTGGAGCGTCGACGCTCGCCCGTCAAAACTTTTGCCATATTAAAACGAACTGTATTGATACATAAAAAAGTGCTTCAACGATATGACACTGACAGCGCGAGCGAATTTTGACGCGTGGGGTTTTGACGCGTTTTACCACAGAAATTCAATCTTTATGCTTGTTGACCACAAAGTTTGTATTGGTTTGGGTCAAGAACTTAGTTTTTCAATTGGGGCAACACCAACAACATGACAGTTTTGATGTATTCGTAGTAGATGCTTTAGCAATTGTTACAATGAATACAATTTCGCTCGAAAATCGAATTAAAATAATTCAAACATCGCTGTAGATTTGCTCAATTCATTCAGGAACAACCTGCTGGTTTTTCTAAAAAAACATTTTTCAGACGAAGCAAAATTGGTATTTGGGCTTTTGAAAATCCTAGAGCGATTATTGAGAAGCCTTTGCATGCTCAGCGTGTCACTGTATGGTACGCTATGTGGTCTGGAGGCGTGTTTGGGCCGTTTTTTTTTCGAAACTTTGATGAAAGAATTGACATCTGTCAGCGTGGTCGTGGTAGACATTTGCCAGATATCATTTTTCATTCATAATTCTCTTCGTAATACAATAAAAATTTGAATCATCTTCATCTAAATTCTTTGTTTTAGAAAATAAAGTTCTTGTTGAAAAACCCTATACAAGTACATTGTTGTATGTCGTGTTCAGGAGCAGACGGCAGCGAGCACGGGCAGCGTGGCGGCCAACTCGGTGACGGCGAGCGGCGGCGTGGTGGTGGACCTGGCGGCGTGGCTGGCGGGCCGCGTGCCGCACGCGCACTGGCGCCGCCTCACGCCCGCGCGCGCAGACCTGCCCGCGCCGCCCGACGCCTTCTCGCCCCGGGACACCCATCTCGCGCAGAAGTATCTCGCCAGGTGGCGCGAGAAGGTGACCGCCTTCTACATGCAACCATACAATCCTGCTGCAAATTATCCCCAAATTATAAGATCAGACGGCGCCCGGATAGAAAAAAAAAACTAGATAGATAGAAAACTCTTTATTGTACTCCAATAGTTACAAGGAAATTACACAACACATTGACAAAAACAAGAACAAATAGAAGCACCTTATGCATGCAACTACCTACTACAATGTGGAAATATATAATAAAATCCTGCTGCAAATGTTCCCCAAATAATAAGATCTTCGATCACACAGCGGTGTGCATGGTTATACTAGTAATCTAGCTACATCTATTTTAAATCTTTCTAATTAATCATTATTTCTAATAGTACAATGTACGTATTATGTAGTATTGTAAACTGGAAACATAAGACTTTTATTCTGAACATAAGTTGAAACACTAATAGATTATCCTCAAAATTTTAGTTTTTAATCCATCTGCAAACTGTATATAATGGCATTTATCTGTTTAAAATAATTCCTACTTGTTTCCTATAAATGGATTATAACTTTATGTTTATGTAACGTCGAAACAAACATATACAACAATATAAACAGCAAAAACAAAACATAAGATGTGTAATTTGCATAGAGTAACCAGAGTACCCATAACGACTCTACACTTCGTATAGATCTGCGGCGATTTTTCCGCCATTGTTGTTATCTCATGTACTTTTTGTATACAGCAAATATATGGGTAAACAACAATAGCGGAGTCAGATAAACCAGAAAAATTGACCGCTGCGCTCGAAATGCCATCTCCGTTTTAATATCTCCATGGTAATTTGTGATGTGTTTGACAGACGATGTTGTCGCACGGCATGCGTCCGCTGGCGCTGGAGGACGGCGGCTGGCTGCGGCCCGTCATGTTCGACCCCAGCTCGCGCATCGCGCGCGACACCGCCTGCCAGATGGTCAAGTCACTCTGCGACTCCTACGAGAGGACTAAGGCCGTGAGTCACCCTGTGCCCTGATTCTCGTAATAAAAATCGTAGCGATATCGTAGCGAATTAGTCGTTCAAGCCATTTTGGTATTCTCATCCGTCTATCGAGCTTGAACGGCACCGATTTTTTAGTACTTTCGCCGAAGTGTCGTTGAATTTGTTCGCAAAAACGTTGATCGTCTTCTAATCGTTCCACCACGTTGACATGTTGGTATTCTCATAGCTCAACAAAATTACTTTCTAGCGGGAATCTGTCAAATTTGCGGTGATTACATGTATTGTTCTCGTGAAAAATATAAATAATGTGCTCCAACTTAAGCTGTTTTTACGATTTCGAAGACTCGGAGCCTAAAAAGAACTCCGAGTCCTAAAATACGTTAGAAAAATTTTAAAACTTAAATTAAAATATGTTACGAACTATACCGCCATCTATTATTATTTTATGCAAACAGACTCTTAAAGGCCATCTATTGTTGTAGAGGGGACAAAAAAAGAAAAAATAAAAAGAATGTTTTTTTAAGGAAAATTATAAAAAAATACAATATAAAGAAATGAAAATAAAATAAGTGTGGGCCCGGGGTTTGAACTTGCAACTATACGTTCAAGGCGGGCGTTTTACCAACTAGGCTACCACCGCTTACGCTTAAGTCTAATATAAACATTATACGAGAATCAATTTAGCATCCATTTAGCATCTTTCTGCTTAATCATGACAAATAGTGCTTTTTGAATTTCAATTTATATTTTATACTTATTTTAAAGATTTTAAGTGTAATTTATTATTTTTTTTCGACCAAATTCACGATATTTATTGCAAAAGACATTGTTTTGATATTACGAGAATACCAATTTTGGATAGATCTACGATAGAGCGGGGTCGGAACTGCGGCGACGCTTGGACCATTTGTAAATACGAGAATTAGCCTACTGTTCATTGTTTGTCATTTGACCAAACTCTTCTTCCTACCCGCTTCACTGAACACCACTCAAACATGTTGCAAAAAACATATAAAACACTAACACTACTACTAATGTCACGCCAAAATTATCTTTTGAAATAATATCATATAATGTATGTCCAAATAGCTTGAGTATGTTGTACGCTAAAGCCCCTAGCTAGCTAGAACTTCAAGCGCGTCTTAACATTTAACAGTTTTGCTAATACCAAAATGATCTCAGTGAATATATACATACATATTAAATTGCTATGGTAATAAACCATGAGACCGCGCTCTAAATTCACTTGTACCGTCACTAACATTTTGTTCTATAATGATTTTTTTCTATGGGTCAATACAGTCCGTTTTGGTATTGGAGAAAAATTTGCAGTGCGCTTCTTGGTGCTCCTGTGTGTCCAGGGCCTTTAACCTTGAAGAAAATAAAGATAAGCCATAGCGAGAATTATACCAACATAACTAGCACCAATACGGTGAACCCTGCGCGTGACGTATACGTCACTTAACAATAGTTCGATAGGTTTTAATGTATTATATATTGTCTAAGATCTCATTTTCATCCGTGATTATCACTTGCTATGAAACGGTGAAGGAAAACATCGTGAGGAAACCTGCACGTCTGAGCGAACTTGACTAGTTTTCGATTGATCGATGTGAAGTCTGCCAACCCGCACTGGGCCAGCGTGGTGGACTATAACTCGAATCCCCCTCGCATTGAGGGGAGGCCTGTGCCCAGCAGTGGGACGTTAAAAGGGCTGTAGTCGTAGTATCTAAGATCCAGAGTTGACATTTCATAATGTATATGATTTGTAGGTATTGATCCTGCTGACCAGCTTCTTACCAGAAGTTTGCACCGCCGGTGAAGCCAGCGAACAATTCCTGCAACTCTATGAGAGTAAGTTCCGTACATTTGATCCACACTAGCTGTCGCACCGAAGTTTGGGCCAACGCTAATTTGATATTTGTCACAGAAATGGCTTCCGAAGCGCCGTGGAAGCAGTTCCTGGCCATGCGTGGCGTGCTGCAGCAGATCGCTGACCTGATGACCAAGGAGATCGAACAGCTCCATCGCCTCGAGGAAACCACGCTTACGTCTGATCTTGCGCAGGGTAAGCAACATGATTACTAGCTATTTTTTTATTTTCTGTTTTTCGGCGTCGGTTTTTTAAGTTTAACAGCGAAAACGTATATACTATATTTGCCTTACTAAGGATAAAGTTATCTTTCTTCTCTATTTTTACGTTGAAATAAGAAATTGGATTAAATTCATTCATTTCTTTTTCATACAAGAAAAATAAATTCGATTCATGTGAGGTTTACCAAGAATAGGGTTGATAGACTACTAGAATAGGTACTTGTAAGGAAACCTAATATTATTTTGATGACAAATGACATTTTAGCTATCCATAGAAACTTCTAACTTATACTACCGCTTTGCAATACCAGCCGGACTAGGACGCCTGACGAGACTAGAGCCGTGTCACGGATTGTGTCTCACCGTCCCGTCTTATTTGAAAGGAAAGAGAAAAATGATTTATTAAAGTCTAGTTTTAGCGCACATGCTAGCCACAATATCAGTAAGATCCGTGTGCAGTGAACGTATTTTGACAGTGAAATGGTCCCCCAGGCTACGCCCTGAAGCGGCTGTCGGAGTTGATGGCGACGTTGCTGGAGGGCGGCGGCGCGCGGCGCGCGTACAAGTCGCGGCTGGTGGGCGCCGTGCTGGGCGGCTACCTGTCGCTGCGCCGGCTCGTGCTGCAGCGCACGCGCGTCACCGACGACACGCAGGGCAAGCTGCTCGAGCTGCTCGAGGAGATGACCACCGGTAACCACGCACCACCTGCACCACCGCCTCGCACTATTCTCATTAACCTTTCGTATTCATCCTGTATCCATTCGCAGGATTAAAAGTTTGGAATTAAACCCACGTGAGCGCTATTGCTGCCAATAAGCAAAATTGAAATTAATAACTAAAATTTTAAAAAAACCTTTCGTATCAAAAATGTCCGCATTGCCGCGTCATTTTAAGCGCACGTGTCTGTGCGTCCAGTGCCAGATCTACGTTACGGCCGTTCCGATATGAAAGGTTAACCCGAATAGGAATTGAGGTGACTTTCGCACCTAGTTTTACTCTGGCTAGTCATGGAAGCAGCTAGACCTAGTATTTATTTGGCAAATTATCTCGCCCTCTATATAATTGAGACCAAAAATACATGTCACATTACCAACGGGAAATACACTTCTCATCAAAAAAATCGAAACACTTTCGTTTTTATTGTTTTTGTCCTAATTTTTAAAATTACTCATCATACAAAATACGAAACCTATGAAGACTTAATTTGAATTTAGAACATTAACATTAGGATTTATAAACCTCATACTACTCACTATTAAATGACATTTTACATTTATTCCTAAATATACACATTTTTCTGATAATCCTTATCAAATCATAAACTGCGAGGTGTTTCGATTTTTTTGATGAGAAGTGTAGATTTCCCAAAAGTGTCCTGTGCTTTTCACACTTGCTGTGCTTACTCCTCAGATCATAAGTTCAAAAGTAACGGCTGGTTTTAGAGCTTTTGCAGCGCCTAGTTTGAAGGACAAATACACATAAAAAAACTTATGAAATATACTCTTTGTTTGAGATATTAGTTTTGTGTAAGGGCTAGTATACCTATTTTACATCACTTTGTATGTGACTAAATCTGAACATTCGTAATGTCCAAATAAATAAATCAAAGTGTGCAGGTTCCAGCCCCGGCTCGCACCTCTGGGTTTCATGTGCGAATCTCATTTACATCCGAGATTATCACTTGCTATGAAACGGTGAAGGAAAACATCGTGAGGTAACCTGCACGTTTGAGGGAACTTGACTAGTTCTCGATGTGTGAAGTCTGCCAACCCGCACTGGGCCAGCGTGGTGGACTATGGCCTGAATCCCCCTCGCATTGAGGGGAGGCCCGTGCCCAGCAGTGGGACGTTAAAAGGGCTGTAGTTAGTAAATAAATAAAACTTTCAGTCTTATCTTTTATATATATTTATTATAATGGTGATCAGGTACCGAGGCGGAGACGGCCGATTTCATGGCGGTGTGTATTGAGACGGTGAAGAAGTACCCGTTGAACGACTACCGCACGCCGGTGTTCATCTTCGAGCGGCTCTGCTCCATCATCTACCCGGAGGAGAACGATGTCGGCGAGTTCTTCATCACGCTCGAGAAGGACCCGCAGCAGGAGGACTTCTTGCAGGTACAGATTTCGGGCTGAAGTGTCTTCTTCTTCTTTTCATGTCAATATTTCTGAGTCTACACATTATTCTTGAGCTATTTGGCCACATGAATCGCGTTAGGAGTGGCCGCATACGGTCTTCCCTCATGTCTGAAAGTACCAAATACGGAAGGTCCTCAATAACATTGCAGATTGCTTATAGAAAATTTTCGAAATTTACTCCGACAGAACTTGTAATCGTGAGCCTTGAGCCAATCGGCATTACTATCAAGGTAAAGCGTAAATTTAAGCTATGCTAGTACTTAAATTTCATCGTATTACCTATTTTTTTTTCTATACCACTTAAGCCGTTTTTGTGTTTTAGCAAGACTAACAAATAGCAATTTTTATATGTATAGAGTCGCGTCCACAAAGTTAACTGTAAGTTAGTTGCAGCTTACGAAAGCGAAGTGATATTTGCGGGTTGGGTGTAAACTGGGATCGACCTCAGTCCATTGTATGGTACCCATAGTACAGACTTTGCTTAGTGTGTTATCATACGATGAGTATGTATTGTCTCGCGATTTACATATACGTATTTGACCTGTAGGGTCGCATGCTGGGCAACCCGTACTCGTCGCACGAGCCGCGCATGGGCCCGCTGATGCGCGACGTGAAGAACAAGATCTGCACCGACTGCGAGCTGGTCGCGCTGCTCGAGGACGACAACGGCATGGAGCTGCTCGTCGCCAACAAGATCATGTCGCTCGACCTGCCCGTCAAGGATGTCTATAAGAAGGTACGAGACGTATGCTCTATAGGCTAACCATGACCGTGTAGACATGAGTTTGATCTCTTTCAACTATCAGATGTGTCGAGGAAATGACGTCACACCGAGCCATATCCTGTACAAAAAGCTTGGAGAGACGTAATTTTCTCGACAATTCTAACGGTTGAAAGAGAACTCTTTCAACTGTCAGAATTGTCGAAAAATACTCGTTGCGCGTACACACCACGGCCCCAAGTCCCCCGAGTTGCTATGACTTCATTTCTTAAGGCATGAAAACAACATATTTTCGTTAAATTTTCCCACCACTGTTACTCCTGTAAGTCAGGATCTAAAATGTTATGATGACAATGAAGACTCCGAGGTTTTTGAGTCCCGGGGTAAAGCTAAATTGTTTTCTAAATTTCTGTGTCATTGTTTCGGGTAATATACGTAACGGATGCACTGATTTTTGTGGCACACAGCTTAGTATTAAAACGATTAGGATCTGGCTACATTTTTCTTTCCTTTTTTTAATATTCCTAAATTCCACGTGGATGTGAATATTAATGTCAGGTATGAATGTGATGAGGGCGATATCAGTGCATACACTATGTCCCAGGTGTGGTTGACGTCCGGCGAGGGCGTGGACGCGATGCGCGTGGTGTACCGCATGCGCGGGCTGCTGGGCGACGCCACCGAGGAGTTCGTGGAGTCGTTCGGCCAGGGCAACGCCAAGATGCTCGACGACGAGCAGGTCTACCGCATGGCCAATGTGCTGGCCGACTGCGGTGAGTTTACCGTGCACAGACAATACCAAAATGAACCGTATTGACTCATAGAAAAAGCTCATTGTCCAACGAAATGTCATTGACGGCGCGAGCGAATTTCGCAGCGTGATTCAGAGACGTATTCACACCCCTGTATAATATCTATCATCTCGTCTCCGTAGGCGGTATCGAAGTGATGCTGGAGCGGCTAGCCGCCATCCAGCGCGTGGGCGCGGCGCGCTCGCTGTGCTCGACGCTGCTGCGGCTGGTGTCGCTGTGCACGCGCGTGCGACGCTGCGTGCGCGTGCTCACGCGCGCCGACACGCGCGCGCTGCCCGTGCTGCTGCACGCGCTGCACCTCGCCGCCATTGAGGAGAAGGACAGGCCCAGGGCGCAGCTCGTCTACCAACTCCTGGAGGTCAGTTAGCCACGCGCTGTGCTCGACGCTGCTGCGGTTGGTGTCGCTGTGCACGCGCACGCTCACACTGTCCTCGTGCAAGAAACAATATTGCGACAACCAAATTATAAAATTGTAATTTTCGCCGTAGATAATGGAGCGTATTCTGTCAGTGGCCGCAAGCGAGAGCCTCGAGTCGTTCCTGCAGTTTTCGCTCACCTTCGGCGGCCCCGAGTATGTGCAAGCGCTGCTCAACTGCACCGAATGTCCCGGTAAGACTGCTACCATATAAGCACTTTGCCGGTAAAACTGCTACCATACAGGCACACTGAAGACCTGAAATAATAACCAGGTCCTAACATTTCAATAACTTTTCCTAGGAATCCGCAACAACTCGATAGCCCTAGGCCACCTGACCCGCGTCCTGGCGGCCCTGGTCTACGGCAACGACCTAAAGATGGCGATGCTCGTGGACCATTTCAAGCCGGTCCTGGACTTCGACCGCCTGGACTCTGAGCAGTGGACCGACGAGGAGTTCCGCATGCAGCTGTTCAGTGTGCTGTGCGTCAACATCGAGAAGAACTCCATTGGCGGAACATTGAAGGATTATCTGATATCGCTGGGAGTTGTTCGCGATGCGCTCGACTATATTGTGGTTAGTTACGCATTTGTTTTTATGATTGTGATGCTTCTGGCTTTATGTTTAGGGATCCTTTTTTGATATGGTTGAATATTTTAGTAAATTATCAAGTTAAAAAAAATTGTATGACAAAATTTGTTCTTCTAATCGGCGATATTTACGTACATACTTTTCACTAAATGGTAGTTAACTAATGTATATAGAAGTGTCTTCTACCTGTATTAACTGTCAGCACATACACAAGATGGGTCAGAAGTCTGAAATAATATATTAGGTACTACTTATACGGTAATGAATATGCTACTAATTGATGCTCAGTGGTTTCCGAGTTGCAGACCTTTGAGTATTTGTCTTATGTATCGCGTTGTTGGCCTTAGACCAGACCCGTATCCTTATTTAACAGTGTAAATTACATTTTCCTGGGTGAGGCTACGATGATTTACAAAACATAACTTGAAAACTTCGCATGTGGCTCACGAAAAGATGTTAGAAAATTATATTCGAATTTCGATATTTTTTTAACCCATTCAGTTGTATACCCTATATATAAGTATATAGGGTATACAAGCACGGCAAAATATTATTTCGTACTTATAGTTATAATGTTAATTTTGTTTGGGGATATTGTACGAGTACTTGTTTGTTCCAGAATCACGCGCCGTGCGTGAAACCCACGCTGGTGGTGACCGACTCTGACGAGCTGAAGGAGTTCATCACCCGGCCCGCGCTCAAGTACATCCTGCGCTTCCTCACGGGACTCGCCGCCGAACACGAACCCACGCAGGTCAGTCACTTGTATCTGTCTGAAATATTAAAACATTACATATTGTCAATAATGAAATTACAAAAAAAATATCATAACCAAAAACATGATAAATCGTATTATCGTTAGTATCCGCTATCTTAAAATAATAAAAAACGGTTATATATGCGCACACAGTTGCTTCATAAGCCCATGATGGATTAAAGTATAATTTGGGCACAGTTTTTTTTTAAGTGTCGCAGAGGTACAGGTCAGAAAAACTTTGTTTTTTGATCAGAAATTTTCAGGTATTGGGAATAAGATCGTACTCTTGCATTTGGTATGATAAGCTCTTACGATTAAAGCAATAAAACCAATGTCCTTTTTTGGGTTAAAAAAACACTGTAGCTTTAGCCCCTCGGCTCAGTGGTCAGGTGGTTTGGGTTCGATTCCCTCCTGCAGCAAATTTCGAAATGTTGCCTGGTCTGAGCGTAACTGGGATCGCCCCCAGTCTTACCGGTAGCCCCTAGTACAAGCGTTGCTTGGTTAAGCTCGCATAATGAGTATGTGTTGTCTGGTGATACTCATGATTAAAAGTATCATACTCGTATTAGGGTTGTATCATACTCGTATCATACCTGTTGTAGGGACACATAAGTTGTGTATAAATTAACCTATGTCAGCGAAATAATGTAAGCGCCCGACTGTTACGTTACGTGACAGTGAAATAATGTAAGCGCCAGTATGTTACGCCAGTCGTCGCCCGCCATCTGCGTTGTACAGCCCAAATACAATGGTAGCTACCAGTAACACAGTTAAGCTGCAGTATTTTATTTATACCCCTAATTAATTACCCCTAAAGTGTTTATTGTGTGGTTTAGATGTTGGTGTGCGAGAAGGTGATCCCGATAGTTCACCGGCTGGAGCAGGTGTCGTCCGGCGAGCACGTGGGCTCGCTCGCCGAGAACCTGCTGGAGGCGCTGCGCACGCAGCCGCAGTGCGCCGCCAAGGTGCAGCAAGTGCGCGACTTCACCAGACAGGTACCACACATTTACTGACCTTCACCAACTTATTCTTCGCCGTGGTGGGGCTTAGACGAGAAAGTGTAATTTCTATTAATAAACTGGTAAAACTATTACTAATAGTGTAGCGTGGCGTCTGTAGACTATTGTTTTTGTTTTATTTTTATGTAAAAAAATAAAACATACACAACAAAACAATAATGTTTTGTTGTGTATGTTTTATTTTTGGTACTGAGCATGATCGCGTACACATAAGTTTTATCTCTTTCAACTGTCAGTTTCGTCGTGAAAATGACGCCAAACCGAGCCATGTCCTGTACAAAAAGCACGAAGTGACGTCATTTTCTCGACGAATCTGACAGTTAAAAGAGATAAAACAAGTCTTCGCGGTCATGCTAGCGATGCTGTATTGGTTAATTACAACTACATCTACCGCTCGAGTTACACTCACTGCGCCAGGGCGATGCGGGTTCGATTCCCGTCAATGGCAAATTTCGCAAATGGCCCTTACTAAATTTTTCCCAGGCTGGAATATCTCGAACTGCCCCAGTCCTATAGTTTAGTAATCCACAGTACAAGCTTTGCCTAGTTCGGGATCGTACGGTGTGTATGTGTTGCCTGGAGATTTTTTTATTCACGTATATACGTTGTGTATAGGAGAAGAAGCGCCTGGCGATGGCGGTGCGCGAGCGCCAGCTGGGCGCGCTGGGCATGCGCAGCAACGAGCGCGGGCAGGTGACGGCGCAGTGCTCGCTGACGCAGCAGGTGGCCGAGCTGGCCGAGGAGGGCGGCGCCGTCTGCTGCATTTGCCGCGAGGGATACAAGTACCAGCCCACCAAGGTGACACACGCTTACCTCTATACTACTAAAACAAATGGCTTGATGTTTTTTACTCTTTCACTAATGAACGGATTTTGACGAAACTTTAGCATTTTTACCACCAAGTTTACCATTCCAAATGTCCTACATTATCAAACTTCAAGCTGCCATTTCACAAATGTGACTTGATGTGGCACGGATCCTTTTGGTTTGACTTCTTCCAATTGAAGATTGGTTTGATTTTTATTACTTAGGCTTAGCATGACCGTGTAGACATAAGCTTTGTTTCTGTCAACTGTCAGATTTGTTGAGAAAATGACGTCACACCGAGCCTTGTCTAGAGTAGTTCAAGACAAGACCTCTGTCACGGATTCGCTCGCTCGCTCTCTGTTCTTAGTTCATACGAGAGAAAGAGAAAACATCAACATATTCCGTGACAATAAGTCTAGTCTTGGCGCTTATGCTACAACTGCACTACAAAAAAACTGAAAGTCACGCTAAGCATACAGGAGCGTATTAATATAATAGTCTCATCTCGGGCAGGTACTGGGCGTGTACACGTTCACGAAGCGGTGTCCCGTGGAGGAGTACGAGGTGCGGCCGCGCAAGCTGCTCGGCTACACCACCGTGTCGCACTACAACATCGTGCACGTCGAGTGCCACATGTCCGCCGTCAGGCTGGCGCGCACTAGGTAACTATTTAACACAAGTCCAGGGTTTACCCGGGGGTTAATATCACAAGTCCAGGGTTTACCCGGGGGTTAATATCACAAGTCCAGGGTTTACCCCGGGGTTAAAGAGGTGCAGAACGCAAACATACCGCCATAAAATTCAATAGGTACCTAGTACACTGAGACCACGCATGCGGATTGGTTGTTTGATGGGTTGTTAAAAAAAGCGAGCGAATATATTTTTAACAGAATGCAAATAGGAGGAGGTTCTCAATTCGACTCGTATTGTGGTTGTTGTATTGTGGTCTGATTTTTAATATTTTGTTACGTATGCTAGGGAAGTCTAAGTTTTGTCCCATTTTTTAAATGTTTACAGGAATCAACCACCCTACGTGGTGGGGTTGAAAATCGCAAAATTCCAAAAATATATTATTTTATAAATGAAGATATTATATCGAGGGCTGAAAGGCTATGTATGACTTAGGCGACACTTTTGAGCAATATTGACATGTAATACATATTTGGAATCAGCGATTTTTTTTGGGTCGAATGAGTATGCACTCCTGTAAAGTTATAAAAATGTCGCTTACGTGAAATAGCCATTCCCTCGATAGTAAGTAGTGTTTAGTGTCTGGGTGTGGAATTCGATTTTATTATAGTACGATATTGTTGTGCGTTGCAAATGTTTAGGGATGAATGGGAAAGTGCCGCGCTGCAGAACGCGTCGACGCGCTGCAACGGGCTGCTGCCGCTGTGGGGCCCGCACGTGCCGGAGGCCGCCTTCGCCAGCTGTCTGGCGCGCCAGAACACCTACCTGCAGGCTAGTACAACACACATTGCTTTCACACCAAACCCTCTACCGCTAAACTAATAATACAATGTCATTCAAAATGGGTATATGAAACTCTTAGGCTTAGTCTCACGCTCACCGACAGCGCTCATAGTATGTCAGCGCTGAGGCTCAGCGTGGCTCGTTTTAGTATCGTGCTGACCGCCTTACTGTACAGACGACGCCCAAAATGCAGAGTGTATTAATTATACCGCTCCGCTCGACACTAGAACGCTCACTGAAAGCAGATGCGCTCGTGTGATCGTCTGCGCCGAAAGCTACACGGGGCCGACGCGCGACGGGTACGGTCGCGAAGCTATCAGCGCTGACCATCGTGCGCGCTGGTAGTTACGCGTTAATCAAAAACGCTTCCTAGAAGTTCATATATCTCGGGCATCAGCGCTGACAGTGTGCGTGCTGTCGGCTTAAGACTAAAACCAACCTGAAATTATAGGTTCTCTTAGTTATTCTACGTATATGTCTCTACGATTATGACGTTTTAAGTTTAACCTAAAATTTGGCGCAATACAGCTGTACAATCTGCTATTATCTTTGAAATGTAATTAACACAGCAGAAGGTACAGTGACCTAACAGACCATGCCTAGGCTTGTCGAAGCATCGAAATCAACAAATGTTTAAAATATTGTTTGAGAAAAAGAAATTGGTGCTGAACCCTTGATATACTATGCTCTGCCACGTGTTTCTTGTCGTCTGCGGTTTTAATAGCTTGGTTTGTTGGTAGGCCAGTGAATCGTTACGGATATGCAGTCTCCATAAAATGATTTCGCATACGTACACGATGAAGGGTTGCAGGCTTGTTGTATACATACTGAATGGTTTGGTATAAGGAGTGTGTTGTGGGCAGGAGTGCACCGGGCACCGCGACGTCGGGCACACGTACACGCTGCACGACCTGAAGCTGCTGCTGCTGCGCTTCGCCCGCGGCCGCTCCTTCCACGACGACACCGGCGGCGGCGGCCCGCTCTCCAACATGCAGCTGGTGCCGGCGCTCCTGCACATTGCGCTCTACGTCATCAACACGTGAGTCATTCGTAGTTGTAGCATGTGCTCCAAGACTAGACATATGTCACGGAATATTGTCATTATTTCTCTTGCTCACGTATGAAATAGTACAGAGAGCTAGCGAGCAAATCCGTTTGGGTGTGTCAATACCGTCTCCGATAAACTGCGGTACTAGTTCAGAGTGAAAGATAATGTATGATGGGTGTCATAAAGCGTGGTTGTGTGGACAGGTCCCGGCTGGCGGCGCGCGAGACGGCCGCGCTGGAGGCGGCGCTGGCGTGGTCGGCGCCGCGCGTGCTGGAGGCCGCGCACGACGCGGACGGCCCGCTCTACTACGCCACCCTCATGCTCGCGCTCTACCCCTACGCCAAGTCAGTCACGCACACTACATACATCGTACCCTAACGTCAATGCTCTAGACCCCAAACTAAGCTAAGCACTATGAGTGCTTCATAATGGACTGGGGGCAAATCCAGTTACTATCCAGTTACTACGCCCCGGTCAAATTCCAAAATTTCTCATTGGCGGGAATGGAACCCGCAATAACCCTGTGCAGCGAGCCGAGTGGCTCACGCACAGATCACTAGGTCGAACCGTCGTCAAATAAATATAATAAGAAAGTGTCAAAACGACGTTACAAAAAATGATGACCGAAATTGGTATTGATGCCGCGGTCTTATAAGTCATATGCAGTCGGTACACTCTATAACGATGTGGTGCAAGCGACGTGTTTCGATTGAAAAATGGATAGACAAACATGGCCAAAAAATGGATAAACAAAAGATGCCTACAGAAAACCCAACAAATATATTAGGAAGGTCTTGTAATAATGAAGTATCGAGAAGTGTTTGAAGCTTGGTACCTGTGGGGGCAGATGGCGCAGCCTGCGCGTGGAGGTGCTGAAGCAGCTGCTGGTGACGGGCCACATGCGCGCGGCGCTGCCGGCCGGGCCCGCGGCGCGCGCGCTGCCGCCCGCGCACCGCGCGCTCAAGCCCTGGCCCGACTACAAGCCCTACGCCATGTTCCTCGCCGTTATCGACCAACTCTACAATGTCATGTTCAAGGTTACATTTATGGACTATATCTAATCTATAACGAGAACAATCTCATATTGGACTAAAGTTTAAAAAGTGTCCAACAGTATGCTATAAAATAACAAATCTCCCTCGTGTTGAGGAGGAATGTGCACTGGAGTGCACCTCTATCACTTCGGGGAATATTAATTAGCATTTTCGTTTATATCAGCTAGAGAACTTACATTTTAAGGGTTCGTTTACCCATTTTGAATCACATTAATGGAAGACACGCAGTCAACCTGAGAACCTTTGCCACCCTTACGTGCGACTATCCAACCTAATCGACCTGCTCCTGTAAAAACTATCCACAAGATAATTAACAAATTAGCTTAGTGTCTAACAGCCTTATTACAAATTTATCCAACAGAACGTGAACGCAACAACCGAGGAGCAATGGCCGATCCAACTGGCCGAGTACATCCGCCACAACGACGAGGCGAACGCGAAAGCCGCCGAGCGGATAGTGACGACGCTCACCGACGAGCTGCTGCCGTGCACGTCCTTCGCAGAGTTCTGCGACGCGGCCGGCCTGCTGCTGGTCATGACTGACCCCGACGAGTTCCTGCGAGATCTCATCCACTCCCTACCTTGAGGAAGGCCCTATATGCCGTCATGTATCGGCTTCGATGGATGCATGCCCTCGTAATACACAACAAACCTTTTCAAACGACGTTCAGCAGCCGCTACCGTTCGCTAACGGTCTACATAAAATGTCGGCATGACAACTTTTTGGCTACTCGACACGAACTCGCAGCTAGAGTAAGAGTTTACCATACAATTACCACAGTAACTCTGTTCTATGCCTATGGTACTAATAGTCTGCATTATATGCAAGTATTTTGTATGGAACCTAGCGAGCAGCGAGTTTGCAACACGCGTCATACATGGTCGATTAGAGTATTTCACGTGTAAGAAATCTTTTGCATTATTGAATCTCTCATATTCAATATTTAATAGTGGTACTCAAAACAAATATATAAACAATTAAATCCTAGTTATAGAACGATTCATATTATATGGCACAGTTTAGGGAGGGCATGCTACTCCGTCGTGGCTACAAATACCTTCAATAATTATTATCACATATTGTATTTCTGTATCGCATAGATAACGCTTTTTAAAATATATTTAATTTATATTGTTATTCACAAGTTTATTGCTTCAAAATGTATTTGCTGTGTTTTGTTTTTGCAATAAATAGTTTCTGCTTCAGTCGTGAGTTTCATTTAATAGTTTTAATGAACTGAAACTTATGTTGTTATAAAAACCAACTATTCACTAAACGGTATAAAGCCTCGGGCACATTGGAGTCCGTCGGCGCAAAAGTGGCCTAAGCTTGAGACATACAATGTGAAAATAATAGGGGTTTGTATAAATTAAGAATTTAGGTTTCAGATATTTTTTTGCAAGTAAGAATATGAAAAATTGTGGGTTAGGCCACTCGCGCTCACGGCCTGAATTTGAGAAATTAAGACGCGCATATTTTTTGCTCGAATACCAAAACGAACTTAACTTTTATCAATAAACAAAGATTTAATCTCTGAGGTAAAAGCTTAACGTTAAAATCCAAAGAGTATAGTAACTATCCATAAAGTAAAATGTGTGTGTTAAAATCCGCCCGCGTCATCGATGAGATTTTGTTGACAAAATTCGCTTTTTCTAGTAGTCTAAGATCCGGTATAAGAAATGTATACCTTCATATGTTATTTATTGTCGCGGATTTCATCGCGATTTATTATCTGTTATTGTCATGTGTCAAGGTGAGTGTCAATGTCATTAGTTTTTGACAGTGCGCGAGCGCGTTTATATAGAAAAAAGGGCGTAGGCGTGGGAACGCTACGATATGTGGGTGGTTGTATTAAGAGCAAAGCGTGGTAAAATGGTTCCACATCTACCTACAGTGGTTAACAAGAAAACCGAGTGTAGTCTTCATGGAGTGAAGACCGACAAATGGTTGTAAGTTATGCATTGCTACGATGGAGGTAGTAATGCAGTAGGTACAGAGAGCGTGTAAGTACAAAGTAAATAATTGCGTGCAAGGCGTGGAGTCACGATGCACGAGGCAATGCTACGTAGAGTATCGGGGTGAGTCCCATTACTATTATTACGACAAAGATTATTCGAGATTATTAATTAGTAATACGAGCACGGACTCGTCATTACGGTAAATGTGCGATTGAGTTTGTACTCGAGCTATAGTCTTTTCTAGAGGGGCTATGGTTAGAGATTTGAGTAGGCCGCCTTGCGTAGCGAGTATGCGCAAGGGGCAGCCGCCTTCGTAGCTAGTATACGAACGGGGCACAGTACCTATGGGCATGAACACCCAAGTAGTACCTGGTGGCAGGGTAGAGCTGTAGGGGAGTGTGTGGAGGCTCAGCTGCGGGTCCGGATGGGCCGCAGTGGTGTTCAGGTCATGTTATGGAGGGCCAAAACAGTGGAAGACCAGAGGGTTGGAAACTGTACCCATTAACTTGGGCTCCTTAACATATGAGTGGAGTAGCAAAACAGTGAACGACCGTAGGGTTGGGATCTGTACCCATTAACTTGGGCTCCTTTTAGTGGTACACGAGATTGAACAAGTAAAATCAGTAAAGAGAGTCAGTCGCACAGTTTCCATGGTGATGAATTGGTGACGTTATATTATTATGCTGATTATAGAACCACAGGCGCCGCGACATTATGGTGGAGGTGCTCGGTCTAATCAGATAATGAGTTTTGAGCAGTATAAGATGAGATTTACTATACTTATTTTTAATTTTAATGTGTGCCCGTCCGGGTACAATTTTTTTTTCTTTTTTTTCTTTAAGTTTGGGAGGTCTGCTATCTCAGGGTCCCTTCATAGACAGAGCTTACTGGTAAGTCTGTCTGATAGACAAAGTTGTTGTAGAGCATCAAACAGTCTGGCCCCGATCCGTTCAGGGAGGCTGTAGTCAAGTTATATAGATTGGCAGAGTGGCAATAGAGAGGTACAGAGGTACAGAAACTGGTGACTCTGTCTGTGGGACAGAGTGCTATATAGAGTTGTGGACAGTCTGGCCCCGATTCGTTCAGGGAGGCTGGTTCCTAAGTGCAGACAAGCAAAGAGTGCCACTATTAGAGACTATAAAGGAGGTTGGTCCCAATCCGTTGGGAGAACCTGTTGTAAGTTGTTTTACTAGTAAGGGATGACCTGGGGTGGCTATGACCTATGCTTTCTTAAATAGACAAGTTGGTTAGAACTATTTATTCTAATCATACATCTTTTAGAGGATGTGATTCAACATCATGAGTATTCATGGGACAATGATTTGTCCTACATCGAAAACCTCTTGTATATAGGTTTTCGGCTAAATAAACGTATTTACAACATTTGTGGTTTTATTTATAAACTTATGATTAAATAAGTTGTTTGTTTTATTTTACCTCCATATTTTTACATTTGTTTGTACTATAACTAAACGTGTATAATCTATGGTTTTTATTTGGTAAACTTCTCTTTGTGTTTTAGGTACCGTGAATGGGTGCCTTATGTTTTATGCATCTATTTAATTTAATCCAGAGGTATCCGAATATTTATTTAGTAATGGTAATATCTATGGTTTCCCTGGAAAGAGAAACCCATGTGATGTATTTTTAATGTTCGTCCTAAAGTGTGTTACTCCTTACTCGTTACCATCACTGCCTGTCATTTGTTGTGTTGGCTGCAATGGTATTAGGCTGCCATGTTAAAGAGTACTGCGACAAGTATGAAATGTTATGATTATTGTTTACGTTTCGAAATGGTGTCATTCTGTAATGTTTACTATTTTGAAGTTACTTTTTCGAAAGCGTCTTACTTTGCGTAATTATATTATAAGGTGCTATGAAGGCATATTATTATCAAACAGCATGGTCTGTGTTGAAAGTGGTGTAAAGTGTATTGTTTAAAAGTATACATGTACAAACGTATTCACAGAATGGTGAAGGAAATTATGTTCTAGTGTATTGAGTATGGAACATGGAACAAGTAAATTTATCCATGTCATTAAGAAATAAGTCGGTCAGTGCTACATGCTAGTAGCTCATAATGTAAGAGCTCATTGTTAATGATACCTTATAATAAGTAGGTACCTCGTATGTCAACCAGTAGTATAAATAGTTTTAGGTAGATAACTGGGTACAAGCGTATTCTGAAAGTTCCAGGATGACGATGAGCAAGGCACCTTTTGACAAGACTTAATGATGCGGTTAATTGCAGAATTATTTGAGCGAGTTGTACTGATATAACTGTTCCAAGCTATGCCAGAGCATGGCTTCAGAGGATTTAATGCGAACAATGGGCAATTAAACATTTGTACGAAGAGCTTGCAAGAAGGAATATATATGTATACATGGCCCTGGCCAACAAGGCCATGAGTGGTCTCAAGATATAGTGAAGGAGAGTAAGAACTTTCAGTTTGAGGTGGATGTCGTAATTATCAACCTTGACAGTAAATTATTGCTAAATCTGGTTGTGACAATATCCATACAAAGTTGCCTTAGCTGTCCTTCCCACATTTAATGGGAACATATTATAGTGGCAGTTAGAAGCAAGTGTGAGCAAGCAAGCCCTACCAAGAGATGATAGGCTTGCATATCTTATATTATCCTTGCCAGATACTGCGCTAGAGGTTGTCCGTGGCTTGGGTACTATTGCACAGAATTACAAAATTGTTGTGGACGAAAGGTTGATTTAGAAATAACAATATATTGATTCAGTTGGGGCTATTATAGAATAAACCGATCATAGCAGCTATGAATAGAGTTGTCGCAGAATGTGTTTATTTTAGAGGGTTTATTCACTAAAATAGTTTAATGAAGTATCTACTTCTGATGTTATGTGTAAATGAAAACATCGGTTAGGCCAAGAAATTAAAGTATGCAAGAAGTTTAAAGCTTGATTATAAAACACTTGAAAGAGGTTGTAAACACTGAAGAAGGTACCTATCTAGTTGCCTGTTTTGTGAAGGACTATGTATAATTATAAAGATCATATAAAATATCTGACTAAATACGAGAAATAATTAACTGGGAGCAAGATGACATCTATGCAGTATTTTAGAAATTTCTAGCTAAAGAGGAATGATATCAATGCAAGGGCAATCATAATAGTGTTGTGTCCCAAGGAATTTGCAGATAAAGACAACTGTGTTTTCATTGATATTATAGTAAAGGACAATGAGGAAATTTAGACTCTTGCTTTATAGTGGTTGCCAACCCAGCTATACTATGTTAATAGTTACCTACCTAGTGGTTTATGTTTTAAAAAGGCTAAAGTACATGAGTTAGTAGGTACCTATATAATACATCATCATCATCACGCCTGTATTCCCCGAAGGGGTAGGCAGAGGTGCACTGTAGTGCGACCACACTTCGCCGATGTAATGATATGATCTATATAATGAAGAGTTATAATATTTTCCTTTGGTCCAGAGGGAGCTACAAGAAAATTCGAATCCCTGTTCTTTTTTAGATGTCTTATGGGATATTCATGCTAATGTTGTGTGTAGCACACCGGTGCCCAGTATAAAGTGATTCCATGGCAGAAAGGAAATAATGACTGGTCTAAATAAGTATTGATCATTTTTAAATTGCTTATATGAGAATTTTTCAGGTACAAAATATTTTTTTATTAATAGCAGTTGAAATTGAATGGACAAGAATTGATAAGTCCAGAAGCTGAAGTTACAAATGGGATTTTCTGACTGCAGAAGTAGTAGAGATGCCGCAGCATGGGCAATATTGTCTGGGGGAGTATGTATTGGATTATTTTGTTGATGCTGCGGAAAAATGCATATGGCGCTGAAGTATACCTTCGGGTGACAGACACGAGACAACAGTAAACGCTACCGGCTGGACATGTCAGAGAGGTATGTATTGCATTATTTTGTTGATGCTGAGGAAAAATGCATATGGCGATTGAAGTATACCTTCGGGTGACAGATCCGAGACAACAGTACATGCTCGGGCAGGACATGACAGTGGGATCCACATCTTTGATTTGATAGCCCAATTTTATTTTGATTTTAATTTGGAAGAAAATTTGCCCGCTTAGATAGATATGCGAAGCAAGACTTTCCGTTTGATTGAGGAGGGTCAGGATGTCATGACGGACAGTCCAGACTTAATAGAGCATGATGACCTAGCAGAATTAAAATTCGAACAGAAAAGTTCTTAAAAAGCTGGTAAAGTGTATGTATATGTTGTAGGTATGTATACCTAATGAATATGTTTTTGAATAATGTTTATTATTTTGATATGGGTAAAGTTTCAGAGTTACAGTTGGAGGCTTATACAACCTACAGTAACTAGCTACCATAATATGGCCATATGTTGGTGATGTGAGTAATATAAAGAAAGTGTGACACTAAGAGCAGAAATAAGTGAAAACTTGCTAAGATTGGTAAATGGAGCTGATGGTGCATATTGTGTATCATTATTGAAAGCAGATGAGACAGAATTTAATGTTCGGTAAGATATCTTTATTGTTTAGAGATGGAGAGAGTCGACATTAAGAGGTTATTCCTCAGAGTGATAGCAGGTCTGATTGGTCCAGACAGTAACTATCTATCTTTAGGTGAAAGTCTGAAAGATTCAGTTGAAGTAGAAGCAGATGTAAGTTCATGTGAAATGGTGCACAAAGAATGTTTAAGAGATGGCCTGCTCCGTAGCCAGACAGAAATTACTGAGTAGACACCTGTTGATGCTTCTGTGACTTCTCCTGTGGTTGGGGAGTGTCGCGGATTTCATCGCGATTTATTATCTGTTATTGTCATGTGTCAAGGTGAGTGTCAATGTCATTAGTTTTTGACAGTGCGCGAGCGCGTTTATATAGAAAAAAGGGCGTAGGCGTGGGAACGCTACGATATGTGGGTGGTTGTATTAAGAGCAAAGCGTGGTAAAATGGTTCCACATCTACCTACAGTGGTTAACAAGAAAACCGAGTGTAGTCTTCATGGAGTGAAGACCGACAAATGGTTGTAAGTTATGCATTGCTACGATGGAGGTAGTAATGCAGTAGGTACAGAGAGCGTGTAAGTACAAAGTAAATAATTGCGTGCAAGGCGTGGAGTCACGATGCACGAGGCAATGCTACGTAGAGTATCGGGGTGAGTCCCATTACTATTATTACGACAAAGATTATTCGAGATTATTAATTAGTAATACGAGCACGGACTCGTCATTACGGTAAATGTGCGATTGAGTTTGTACTCGAGCTATAGTCTTTTCTAGAGGGGCTATGGTTAGAGATTTGAGTAGGCCGCCTTGCGTAGCGAGTATGCGCAAGGGGCAGCCGCCTTCGTAGCTAGTATACGAACGGGGCACAGTACCTATGGGCATGAACACCCAAGTAGTACCTGGTGGCAGGGTAGAGCTGTAGGGGAGTGTGTGGAGGCTCAGCTGCGGGTCCGGATGGGCCGCAGTGGTGTTCAGGTCATGTTATGGAGGGCCAAAACAGTGGAAGACCAGAGGGTTGGAAACTGTACCCATTAACTTGGGCTCCTTAACATATGAGTGGAGTAGCAAAACAGTGAACGACCGTAGGGTTGGGATCTGTACCCATTAACTTGGGCTCCTTTTAGTGGTACACGAGATTGAACAAGTAAAATCAGTAAAGAGAGTCAGTCGCACAGTTTCCATGGTGATGAATTGGTGACGTTATATTATTATGCTGATTATAGAACCACAGGCGCCGCGACATTTATAATCGATAAGAAATAAATGATAGATAGTATTCACATTGACACATTGCAAATAGGTTACCTAGTATAATTGCGCCCGGATAATATTAAATAATTAAATTTATTAAATGTGAAAGACAATGATAGAGTTTTTATTGATGAAGATTTTCTCATTACATTATAATAGCACATGCGCTTAATGTAGATGAAATACTGAATTTAATGCAGATTAAATATTAACAATAATATCAAATTATTTTCACACATACACATATGTTTTTTGAAACAGCTGACGTGAGGCTCGAAAGGGGGGGGGGAAGGGTTTGGCAATAAAACATGCGAAAAAACTAACATCATTAATTTTAAAAAATTTGATGCCATACAGAAGGGCAGTAAACTCGTGAATTTTCGAAAATCTTTGAATGCAGTATTCTTTCTTTTCAAAAATTAAGGAATGTTTTCTTTGTGTACTATTTTCTATCTACAGTATAAAGAGTACTTTCCCTTCAGGTGGCATTACAAAATTATTACTATAGTATACTATATATTAAGGAATTAGCAATGCCGCGCGTGTTTTGACGAGTCCGATGTGCCGATGCAGAACATTGTGTTTTTCATGTGCACACTTCCTTAGGGATGTGACTTGGACGGAAAAAAAACGATAATTAATCGATTTTCTCTCTTTAAAATTAGTAGATTTAAAAAAATCGATTTTTACTTTTTAGACAATCGTTTATTAAAAGTTGATTATAAGAAAAAAAAATCGATTAATATAAAAATCGATTATATTTCACATCCCTATTTTGTACTGTTGTACGCCGTGGATAGGAAAAAATCGATTACAAAATAATCGATTCTTCTCACTTTAAAATAAATCCATTTTTAAAAAATCGATTTTGTTTTCGAGAGAATCAATGACTAAAAATCAATTATTTTTCACATCCCTAACTTCCATACAAAATGCTCTTTCACTACCTATCTGTTCCCGTTAAATCCGTAATTATTACCGGGCAGTGTTGTTAACCGTGTATATAAGGATTATAGGCGTGCGCTGTAACAGGAATTCGCGATATAAAAATAAACATGGTCTTTGACACGTATTTGACGCCCTGCGCCAAAGGCGCGCCAAAACTTTCTTTTGCCAATATGAAAACGAACTGTATTAACTCTACAAAAAAGCTCATTATTCAACAAAGTGTCATCGATGACGCGAGCGTACTTTAGCGCGTAGTGGCGTAGCTATAAACACAGAAATTTTATCTTTATCTATATTGCCAAAAGTACATTTAAAATAAAAGGAGCCGTCGCGTGACGCCTGGCAGATGTGAAACATTGTTATTTAAAGTAGAGTTTGGAAGTGAGCGTCTATAGCGTCAGTTGCGCCGCGACAGAGCGACAGATGGATGTTCTATGCAAATGTATGAAATATTAGGCAACATTATTCGAGCACAGCGACACTCAAGCCTCCTCTACACGTCAACGTCCTCTAACTACCACAGACACACAAATCACCCCCTCTAAACGTCGGCGGACGCATCCGCAGATGACGATGTAGATGCGTCCGTTGACGTGTAGAGGAGGCTTAACGCAGCGGCAGTGCGGTAATGACGCCGCGTTAGTGTTGCTGTGCTCGAATGATGTTCCCTAGAATGTCATACATTTGCATAGAACATCTATCTGTCCATCTGTCGCGGCGACACTGACGCTATAGACGCTCGCTTCCAAAGTCTACCTTTAGAGTAGAGAGAGAAGCGTTATAGCGGCGAGTGAGCGGAGTCAGCCGGTGGGCGGAGCCTCAGCGGCGGAAAGAACCGAGGAGCCACGGAGCTGCTCGAAGTTTTCGCATCACGGCATCGTGGCATCAACAGTTGCTCTTACTCGCCAAGCGCGCCATTAGATGTTTCACATCAAAAAAAAATATTTCGCTCGCGCCAGTGTCTGTGCTCAGGGTTTCATGTACTACCCAATGAAGGATCGCCTTTCTAATCACATACTCAGATGCCTCCAGTATGTAGGTCATCACCTGTCCGTGACAGGCGCATCGCGCGTGACACGCCCTTGACCCGCCGCTGGTACATTTTTATCTCGCTCGATGAGCGGCGCACGCGCATCGTGTGTCGCCCGCGATTAGATCGACCGTCACGACACTTGCGAAATGCGATGTAGATTAATAAAGTGCGAGGTAATGGAGGAGCAACGACAATCCTTTTTTACAATTAGGTATACTGGCATAGCTGGGTGTAATAAGAAAAAATGTGAGAATCGTCAATTTTGTCTCTCTCTCGAAAACGAATTACGAAAGGGAGAACGAATAGTCGCTAGCTGTTAACATTATCAGAAACGTTTATTTTCCACAGACCGACACTTGAAACCATACCTACCCTCAAAATTATAGAAATTCTAATCACTGTACGAACACATTTTCCAGTTTTAAAGTATTAAGTAATAAATCTACCTTTCAATACATGTTAGTACCTTTATGCCAATATAAACGGGTCAAATAAACCTGTAAATACCTACTTACAAGTAACAATAAAAATACAAGTAAAATGCGTAGGTAAGAGAAAAAACAGTACCTACAAAATACAGCAGTAGTAGGTACTACTTACCTGCTGTGCTAATAACTTCGATATATATTGACTAGCGGCCCATCCTGACTTCGCCGGTGGGAGGGGGGCTTTTTTAAACATTTGGGATAAATAAATATAGCATAATATGTTACTCAGTGATAATATAGCTTTCTAACGGCAAAATAATTTCTGAAATCAGTCCAGTAGATTTTAAGTATATTCGTTACATACAAAAATACAAATCTTTTCTCTTTATAATATTAGTATAGATATAGGTATCTACCCTCAATAAAAATGTGTAGGCGTGTAACCGTTTAAGTTCTATTAATTTAGGTAGCTCTACGGTAGCCCTATTCGGTATCTAGGTAGCTCTATTCATTTAATCTCATAATATTCATGTTCGCCAGCTAGGATTGGCTAGAGTATTCGTAAAATATTGTTAGTTCCTCGGAGAAGAATAGGAACGTAGTACAATTTGCCACATAAATATTTTACGTACATGCAATAGTGAGCGTAAAACACACGTAAAGCTCATGGCAGTTATGGATTTTTCTAGAATGATACGCATAAGAGGTTATAAAGAAGGAACTAAATAATTATTATTCGACATACCTGCATTATGCCGTAGCTTTTCGCGATGCAGCTCTCAATCCTGGCACTCGCATTCATTTGTAAAACCACTCACTAAAACACTCCACGTGTATCGGGAGCCATAGTCCCAACAATATTGACGGTAGTACGAAATAACATTAAAATAAATGGCGTATCGCGAAAATAGAGATTTCTCTTACAGAACACATTTCACACATACAACACGCGAAAAATGGAAACTAGAAGTTTGGAACTACTATAGTAGATCCAAACTTCTAGTTCCGAGCGCGTTTTAACGATTCGGCGATGTAAGATTGACTGGTCGCCGCCCGACCTCCAAAGCGAGCTAGACTCCGTCCTTTTTTTTACCTACCCACCATTAAAAATGTTTCATTACCCTCATATTTCAAATCATAACTTCCGATTGGCGTATCAAATACACCCGCGTATTTTTTTTTATTTATTTATTATTAGCCTTAGATTAGTCAGATGCTATATAATGTTAGTGGTAGATAAAAAACATCAGTAATTTTAAGTTTCTGCATCTGTGTGCCTTTTGGCAAAGGCCTCCCCCAGTCTTCTCCATTCTCTCTCGCTTGCAGCCACCCTTGTCCAGGTTCTGCCAGCCATTCCCACAATTTCATCTTCCCAGCGTCGAAATTGTCTTCCTCTTTTTCTATTCCCATCTCTTGGGTACCATGTGGTGATAATTTTGCTCCATTTGTCTGGACCCCTTATGATTTGCCCGGCCCACTTCCATTTCAGATGTTTGATTTTGGAGGTAACATCGGTTACCCTTGTTTTGTTTCTCAAGTCTTCGTTTCTTATTTTGTCTATTCTCCTCTTCCCAATCATACTTCTTTCTATGGCCCTTTGGCAAATCTCGAGTTTCATTCTGTGTGTCTTTGTGAGTGCCCATGTTTGACAACCATAACACAATATTGGTAAGATGCATATGTTAAACAATTTGCTTTTTAATGCTATGTTTGTGTTCTTGTCTTTCATGACTTCTTTGACTGACCAATAAATTTTCCATGCATTACCTATTCTTCTGTCAATTTCTTTAGTTGTCAAGTCCTGGGTAGAGATGCTTTGGCCTAAGTATAAGTATTCTGATACGTACTCTATTATGTTGTTATCAACCTTAATTAACTCATTAGTAGCTCCGTTTGTCATGGCCTTGGTTTTTTGGATGTTCATCGTAAGGCCAACATCTCTGCTTGCCTTGTCTAGATCTATCAGCATTTTTTGCAGGTCTGTTGCAGACGTGGCCAATATCACAAGGTCATCCGCAAATCTGAGGTGTGAGAGCTTTTCTCCGTTGATGTTAAGGCCTAGTTGATCCCACTGTAGTTTTCGGAAAACCTCTTCAAGAACAGCTGAAAACAGTTTTGGTGACAGGGGGTCGCCCTGTCTTACTCCTCTTTGTATTTTTATGGCCTCTCCTTCTCTCTCGAGCTTTATCTTAGCCGTAGCACCAGTGTAGATGTTTTTAATTATTCTTATGTATTTGTGATCAATACGCTGGCTGCTTAGTGCTTCCCAGATTTTCTTATGTTTCAGTGAATCGAATGCCTTGCAGTAGTCTACGAAGCAACAAAAGAAAGTTCTGTTATATTCTTTACTTTTTTCTATTATTTGTTTGACTACATGAATATGATCAACCGTTGAGTAATTGCTCCTGAATCCCGCCTGTTCTCTCGGTTGGTTTTCGTCTAGAGCTTGCGTGATGCGACTTAGAATGATCTTTGAAAAGATTTTATATAGATTTGGTAATAGATTTATTGGTCTATAGTTGCTGATATCGCTTTTGCTGCCTTTTTTGTGTATCAGTATGATAGAGGACTGTTTCCATTGCTCTGGTATTTCTTCAGTTTCTAATATGGTGTTGAATAATTTCGTTAACGTCGCTATTATGTCCTCTTTAACTTCAAATAATGTTTCATTTGGAATGTTATCTGGGCCTGCAGCTTTGTCTCTTTTTTGTGTTGATAATGCTGCCTCTACTTCCCGTGGTAGTATGCTGGGTACCGGTGTATCTTCAGGGAGTGGGATATTTTCACCTGTTTCATGATTCGAGTATAATTCTTTGTAGTATTTTGTGGCCACCTGAATAATATCCGTTCGTTTAGTTTTGCAAAGATTGACCTGACATTTTAGTTTAGGAATCCATTCTTTCTTTTCCTGTAGAATTTTCATTGCCTTTTTTGTTCCGCCTGTTTTTTCAATTAAAGTATGGATAACTTCTTTCCTGTGATCTTCCCTGTCTTTTCTCATGCTTGTTCTTGCTAATTTGCTTAGTTGTGATATTTTCTTTCTTAATTCTGATGTTTTGTGTGGCTCTTGAATTAGCGTCGCTCTGTTTTCTAGTAGTTGTATAGTCTTTCCTGACAGTATCTCTCTACCTTTTTTGATTGGGTCTTTTCTTTTCCTACATCTTTTTAATACATTAGTTAATTTATCGTAGGTATCTATTATATTATATTCTGTCAGGTTTGCTCTAATGTATTCGATTTCTCGTACTAGGTCTTTGGCACATATCGTTGGCCCCTGTTTGATTGACTCTCTGTGCTGCTTTGTAACATGTTTTCTAGATGGTTTTGGTAGAACTGGTTTTAGTTTAGCTCTGACCATTCTATGGTTTGTGTTGAAGTTCAGTCTTTTAACTATGTTGCAATCGTCGAATAACTTGCTTCTGTTAGTCAAAATGTAGTCGATTTCATTTTTATAACTCCCATCTGGTGATATCCACGTCCAACGATTGTTCTGTTTCTTTTTATATTTTGAGTTCAAAATAACCAATTGATGTTCCAGGGCTAAGTTGACCAGCTTCCCTCCATTTCTAGTTCTTTTCCCATGGCAGTGTGAACCGAGAATGTTCTCTTCGCCCTCCTTTCTTCCCCCAATTTGGGCATTGAAGTCTCCCATTAGAATGAGGTTTTCCGGGCTTAGTTTTATTATCTCCTCATTTAGTTTGTTATAGAAGGCTTCAATTACTTCATCTGTTGATTGTTCTGTTGGTGAGTATATTTGTATTATTGTCCACTCGGTTGTATAAGGTGGAAGGAGGATTTTGAGGACTGCAATTCTTTCTGAGACTCCGTATACTTCAATGATGTTGTTTTTCAGCTCCTTGTTTATAATGAATCCGACGCCATATTGGCCTGGTGTATCTCCTTTGTGGTAGAGTATAAAGCTGTCGTACTCTTCTATTTGGTCGCCCATGCGTCTAACTTCGCTGATTCCTACAATACTCCAGTTTATGTTTTCTAATGCCATTGTTAGTTCAAGTAAGTTGTCTTCAGTTCTTAATGTACGTGCATTTAGTGTAGCAATAATGATTTGCTTGTTCGCTTGTAGTTGACCTTTGTCTGGGGGGGGTTGGTCTAATTCCCCACGGGGACCGACCGGCTTGGGGAATGTTGTGTTATTTTTATGTAGTTGTGGATGTTTTTGTTTGGTTTTGTTTGTTTTTTGTGTGGTTTTGTTTGTTCTTTGTTTGGCTTTGTTTGTTTTTTGTTTGATTTTGTTTGTTTTTTGTTTTTTTTCCCCGTTGCCGGTAGCTGTATCCTATGCGTTTTCTTGGGGTTTTATGTGTGTTGAGAGAGAGTTACCAGCCCTCATTATATCGAAGGCATTAGTTCTGTTCGATTTTGCAGATGTTGTAGCATGTTGTTTACGTGGTTGGGTCATGGTCCCTGGGGATATTGTAAGATCTCTCTTTCTGTTATCCTTAGAAGGGTTGGCCTCCTTAATCACTAGTTGGTCATATTTTAAAATCGCAAGGTTTCCTTTGTTCCTTTCTTCTATCAATCTTGCTTGAAGTTCTTTCCTTTTGGATAGTACTTCCTTAGTAGTCTTCAGTCAGGTAGCCTTCTTTTATTTTATTTTTATTTTTCATTATTTCGCTCTTTTTCCACCCATTGACCAATGAGATAAGTGTTGGCCGCCCCTTTTCATTATTTTTATTTTTCCCAATGCGGTAGATGTTATTTATTTCGCCACTGTTGAGTATAATGTTTTGGTCTGACTTGATTTTTTCTTTTATCATTTCCATAAGCTCAAAAGGCGATTGTTCTGTTTCTTGTAGTCCAAATAGAATAATGTTATTGCTTCTTTTTGCTCTTTCCATATTTTCTATTTTTACTTTCAGTTTCGCATTTTCAATCTTAAGTTCTTTGATTTCTTGCGTGATAGGTGATAATTTCTCGTCTATTTTTGACATTAGATCTTGAGTTTGCTTTTGCATTTCTATTTTTATCTGATCGAGCATTTTTTGAAACTGATTATCCATTTATCTAATATTATTTCTGAACCAGGTTTAGATTTTTTTGTGTTGAGGGTATATTTGTTTGCTTACAGTCAATTTGACTTGGCTTTACGTTTCAATAGCAATATTTTACAATTTATCACTTATTTCACTGTTTCTATTATTTAGTTATTTACATTCGCCGTTTCTTTGATTGATTATGATGTTTCCGTAAGTATTGGGTGTTTTTTTCACTGGTTTTTCTGCGTAATTGCGGAGCACTTTAACAATACGTGACTACTTGACAGCTAGCTTATACACACCCGCGTATACCGCGTATCAAAGCACCCTTTATTTATATGAAAACACGTGTCATTAAATCATAATATTTTTTATTAATAATAAACATTTCGTGAGATATGTTATGTGTTTAAATAACTATTGTTAACTTCACATTTTTATCGATATAATCACATAACTAGCACAGGCACTCGAGTGAAATTCTTAAAATACAAAAATCGTGCACATTAAATGACAAATCATTCGCTTTCACAATTCTTTAAATATATTATGGATTTATATTATGATATTGTTCTTACAGAACGATTATTGTATACAGAGAAAATATTGAAATAATAATTGAGAACCTTTTTGAAATCGGTTAAAAACTACTTGGTACTTATAGAAGATTTGACAATAGGCGAGTTTCATATATCCGGTTATGCTAGGTCTAACCACGAATGTTTAGGTCAAGGTTCTAGATAATAGTGACTTTGCAATGTCTAGATCTAGAATGCTTATTGTCTGGAGACAAGCGTTCAACATTTGACATTTAATAAACACGATACCTAATCTTAAAAAATACTCTATTCACATAATATAAATAAACCTTATACTTTCGTATATAACTTATCTTACTAATTATAAAAGATATCTTAAATTACTAACCAGATAATACTCCAGTTTTATTTTAAATATATTTTTCTCGAAGAACAATAACTGTGTCTCAAAATAAACCTTTGGATTTTTCGAAGTATATGACATATATTTAATTAATAATAAGAAGTATGAGCGCATTGACATCATTTTCTCGTTCATTTTGTTCCGGAAACGAACTGGTTACATCAATAAGCTGATACTATCGTCTCGCGCATACTCTTGCCATACATTTATAGAAAGTTATGATTCATTTACAGAGGCTTTGTAGAACACTTTGTATCTGCAAAGGTTCTAAATACTCTTTAATTAAATAAAAATCTTTTTGTCATCTCCGTTTATCTATTATCGGTATTGGTTGATTTTATGGCACCAAACGAAACAAGGAACACTATACTACTACTATCCTTCGCATGGCCATATTGTATGAGCAAGACAGCAATATGTTTAGTATAAACGTAAATTGATTTAAAAATACCACATAAATTTTAAATAAAATACGGGTCGTACGCATAATCCCCATCATCGTAGAAAACAAGTTCTTTGAAAAACATTCGTAGGTATATGACAACAAGGTAGATATTGCAATGATTTACATGTCACTAATCTTTTAAGTATGCGCGAGGCGTTGAAGTATGGGCACAGTGCGGGTGATATGCGACCTCGTGTCGGTGTCGTCGCGTCGCCGCGTCGTCTAGAAGTCGTAGGAGCCGCTCTCGCTAGCCTTTCCGATGCGGAAGATGAACTTGTACACCAGCCCGGCGACCACGCCACCCGCCATTGGTCCTACCCAGTACACCTGCGAACAATAGCTCTGATTAGAGAACTCTTAAGGGGTATGGGCGCCTGGTATTTTCGTTATAGTAATTCAAGGCTACTATTAAAAGCGTCAAATCGAATTACAACAATTTGCGGTCAACAACAACTGGGGGCGTTCCCAGATACAGCCAGACCAGGAAAATTCCAAAAAGGTCATTTCCAAAATATACCACTGGCGGGTATCGAACCCGCAACAACCTGGTTCGGTGAGGCTCTAGACCAAGCCGACATCTGATATTACTTTGTATAGCCTATTGGATGTACCCCCTTTCATCTTTGTTCTGAGCATGCTGTCAAAGCTGATAAAAGTTGTATCGTATTATTTATTAGTAAAAAAACAGTCCGCGATATTACGAGCTAAGGTAGGTACCTATTCTCGATCATAATAACGTAAATCGCTCTACATATCAATGTACGTAAATCTTTAAAATACAATGTTATATTAATTTAACTGGATCCATTGAATATTTTATAACTTTTGAATCGATATCATTAATGAGCGATTTAATATAATGTAACAAGTAATAGATTATGATTTTATTATTTTTATAATGACAAAACGTCATGATGCCAGGGGGCAGTTCTCGCTTGATCGACAATAACTGTAATTCGGCAAATGTCGCGCACCATACATTGTTATGGACACGTCCACACTGTACTACGGTGTACACTGGCTTTGTATGGTGCGCGATATTATTGTGCTATGAGCTATATACTATATTCTATATAATATAGCGTAGTCTGAAAGCCGCTTAACACGTTTAGAGATCGCGCGACCTCCGGCGAAAGCGTCTGTTGCTCTCAAATACTAGTGCTTCATGTGAACATGGCAGCTTACTTTTAATATGTGAATATGTATGTTATATTTTATCTTAATGTGTTTATCTCACATCCCGACCACGGAACACCGACAAGATTTTGAAACGATTAACGGACAGAAAGTCAACATACTTTTTGCACATCTACTACGAGTTTAGCAAAAATCCGTACGAACTACTTACACATTAGACTGTATTTTTATCCTAAATAGTAGGTACTACTAGAAAAAGTCTGTAGGTACGAACTTAATTAAAACAATGACATTACTTTCCTACAATTTCCTTTTGATCTTGTAAAAGGCGATCAAAGGAGCATTATACATCGCGTTTAGAATGTCTCCGACTGACTCTAGCCGTTCCCGACAGGATTCAAGTCGTGATGATACGTATACATGTGGTATATGTGTAGTGTTATGTAAACTAACCCATTGTGCGGTCCAATCGCCCATGACGAGTGCAGGCCCGAAGGAACGAGCAGGGTTCATGCTCGACCCGGTAAACGGAATCTGTGGGATTGCAAATAAATTAAATAAACAACCAACGTATGCGTAGCAAGTATATAAATGAAAGTTAAGTACGTTGCGGTTAAAGCGCGTAAAATTTTTGTCAATATTTTGTTAATGTTTTGATATGGTGAATAATTTGATGTGAGAACGTTGACGCCCCAGTCTGCACAAGGCTTAAAACGCTTGTTTTACTGCACCCATCAAGTATTGGATTATGACTCACACTTTATTCTCTTGTGCGTAACTTTAACATAAAATATTCTGAAACACTTGCTGAACGGTCAAGGGCAAGGGAAACCTCGCGAGGATATTTGTATTGTCAGGAGCTCCAATGGCACAATGGCTCTAATTCCTCTCGCATTAAAAGTGTACCCAGGTTAAAACCCTATGCACACAGCATCCTCAAAACTTGCACGACCAATTTTATTCCAATACCAAATTGCAATGAATTACCTCAGCAATAGAAAAAAGGCACATTTTTCAACGAAATATCGCTTTTGCTATAGAAATTTCATCTTTATCTGTATCTCAACAGAGTGCATTTTCGGAAAAAGTCAAGTTAATTCGCTCGCCCCATTGACCATTACGTGTAGGTAATAGCAATAGACTCGACCCCTATACAACACTTTGACTACTATTCTAATGGGGTATACTACTACTATACTACTATAGCCCTTTTAACGTCCCACTGCTGGGCACGGGCCTCCCCTCAATGCGAGGAGGATTCGGGCCATAATCCACCACGCTGGCCCAGTGCGGGTTGGCAGACTTCACACATCTATCGAGAACTAGTCAAGTTGCCTCAGACGGTTTCCTCACGATGTTTTCCTTCACCGTTTCATAGCAAGTGATAATCTCGGATGAAAATGAGATTCGCACATAAATCCCAGAGTTGCGAGCCGGGGTTTGAACCTACACACTTTGATTTGCAAGGCGTGCGTTCCACCACTTGGCTACCACTGCTAATGGGCTAATGGGGTTCTAATGGGGTACAAATGAGTAATTGTGGGGTAGATACTCACGCAGGCAGCATGACAGGCTGTGATGCTAAGGCCGATGGCGAGCGGCGCAGACCCCTTCAGGTCGCTGCGGCTGCCGTCACACACCCCGTGCACCACCATCACCAGCACAAAGGTGATCAGCGCCTCTATCAACACCGCCTGCACCAACAAAACAGTGAAATTCAAACGTAATCCGCCTGAGAATTAAGTCAAAATTTCTTCGATGATTATGCTTGCTACTTTAAAAGAATCTATATTGGCGGTAATGAGTACAGTAGCAATGTCAATCAATAATATCCCATATGTCCACAGCAATACGATCTTCAGCGTGATTCGCAAATCGAGGCATATAAAATATTGCTGACAATAACGGGTTTGCTATTCAAATTCCCACCTATGGTCGTAGATTAAAGGTGTTTAATATCTTGCAGCCATTTAAAACGCAGAGAAATAAAGAGTAGTCTTACCTGGCCGTCAGTAATATCATTGTCCGGTAGGGTCATACCAAAGTGGCCGACTCTCTCCTCAGGTATAGACAGCTGAAACAAACAAAAATTATATTAGTTATAACTCTACTACTACTACAGCCCTTTTTAACGTCCCACTGCTGGGCACGGGCCTCCCCTCATTGCGAGGGGGATTCAGGCCATATTCCACCACGCTGGCCCAGTGCGGGTTGGTGAACTTCACACGCTTTTCTATAGACGTGCAGGTTTCCTCACGATGTTTTCCTTCACCATTTCTTAGCAAGTGATAATCTCGGATGAAATGAGATTCGCACATGAAACCTAGAGGTGCGAGCCGGGGTTAGAACCTTCGCACTTTGATTGCAAAGCGTGCGTTCGACCACTCGGCTACCACTGCACTAGTTATAACTCTATTAAGTACTATATTCAGTTATCGGGTTTTATGCTAAATTTAACGAAACTGCAACAAATAAATATCTCTAAACAACACACACACCAAATGTATAACGTAAATTAAACATCGCTAGGTATTATAAATTGGTTAACACTAAAATGACTAACCCGAGCCGAGCAACTGGGCCTCAACTTCCCCAAAACCACTAACACATCAGATCAGCATCGAAATCTTAATAGCGATATGTATAATGTTGATCAATCGACCATCACTTGGAGGTACAAGAAACCGAGCATCCATAATACCAGACGAAGCTATCATAACCATACTATTATCTAACTCGATATAAAGTCATTGACAAAGGTTTAGCACTAATGCTTGTCTGTGTTCGCTCGTTAGCTCGAGGGCGAGTGAAATGTCGCACATAAGGTCGGCTGCGCCGGCGCATCGTGCGCTCGCTATAATGCCCTGAACCCACCGGGGCGAAGGAGTCATCTATAGGTATCTATACAAATATTATAAAGAGGAACGATTTGTATTTTTGTATGTAACGAATTAACTTAAAAACTACTGGACCGATTTAAAAAAAAAATTGCCGTTTAAAAGGTATATTAACACGCAGTAACACAGGCTATATTGTAAACCCGTGCGAAGCTGGGACTGGCCGCTAGTATTTACTATTTTCAATATACATAACGACTTATTGCTTGTGGTAAAAGCTACACAACAAAATTCCCTCGCGTCAACAATGACATTTAGTTGCAAAATTACCTCTTTCTTTCTTGCAAAAAAATTGATCGCACGCATTTTAGACGCCCCTGTGTGCTCAAGGCTTGAATTGCCCGCGAGTCCCGCTACCAATTAACGGCGTGCTAACATTTTAAATAATTTGCATGCTCGCGAGTCTCGCAACTAAGTAATTATGAACTTGACTGACGTTCGATATACACGTAAACTATTTTACATTGGAAAATTGCTTAATAGGACAGTGTTGTACGAAACTCAAGTGCCTATTAATGAGGCGAGATGGCCTCGGTAATTGTAATTAAAAAGTGTAATCATTCATCACCGTTTTAATTGGATCCTTAAATCTCGTCTTATTTTTTCCTTGGTAAAGATTATGTCGCTTAATCAGGGTTACTATTATTACTATTAGTCTGTTAAATCCCACTGCTGGGCAAAGAGCTCACTTCCTGTCCCATCGTCACTATTTTAAGCTACACTCTTAGGGTACACTCTTTTTGGTAGGAGTCCATCTCTTCTTCTGGGCCTGCCACGTTGTTATCTTACATTATTAGGGATCCAGACTGTGGTAATTTTTACACTTTTAAGTTTTATTAATAACTAGCTGTGCCCGCGACTTCGCCCGCGTGGACTTTAGGGAGATTACCCGGAAATATGGGTATTATGTTTTTCCCGCGGAACCCTAATGCTTTTTTTAAAATTAAAGTAGCCTAAGTTACGCCTTGGAACGTCAGCTATCTGTCAGTGAAAGTCCCATTGAAATCGGTTCAGCCGTTTAGAAGTTTACCTCAAACAAACAGACAGACAGACAAAAAATTTTAAAATTGCGTTTTCGTTATAGGTATCGTATATACTTTCATTCGCATTTGGTAAAAAAAGTGTTATTTTGATATTATAAACAGACACTCCAATTTTATTTATTTGTATAGATTTATTATCAACACTACTTAGGGATATGTAATATATAACTTATAATTTTATAAATATCATCATTTAAAAACATACTTCCATAGTTGATTTTTTTTTTTAACAAATAAATTAGATGCTCTGATTAAAAGGAGAGCATAACAATGTGCTTGCTTATCCTTACACAAACTTAATGAGTCTGAGTATCTAAGAAAGTTTATAGCATCATTATGCAGCCGTAATTACCTATTCAAACATCATTGTTCACGACCTTTTAACGTCAACGTCAACACATCCCACCGTAATGCAAACTCAATTAAATACCATCGTGGCTCTACCATGTGAAGGTTGGTTTGTCGCTCTACTAGACTCTATTCTAAAGACGATCAGTGTCACGGCGAACGAGACGGTTTTTTCGACGACTCTACCGTCAGCAACAAATGAGGAGGTACATTAATTTCTAAAATGGCTGTACCTTGTTGTTACTTATGCATCTAAGTAAAAAAGAATAACATAAGCTGACGTAAGTGAATTGGACAAATATAACATAAATCATACATACAACGCAATCACTCAATTGTCCCCTTATCGTTGACATATACTAAAATATTCGCAAGGCTCTATAAATTAATTTATCGTCTTTTAAATGTAGAAGTCCCAAATAAAAGACGCATAGCATTAAAAATACTACTGACTTTGTTGCTAACCGTTCTCTACGCGTATAAGGCGATAGGGTTTGCCTTCTTCGTCTGGTTTAATTACGAGAAATTGTTGGGTGTTTGATCTTGTTTATTTCTTTTGCGCAGTTTATGCTATTGAGACTGGCTAGGTGAACTTTTTTATGTGCATATAAAGAACATACCTTGCCCATTCTCATGGCTCTCACCAGTCATTATTCAGTACAGTCTCTTCCACAAATTCACAATGTGGACTAAAGTAATTTGGCAGGTGTGTTACCTTGATGAAGGCAGCTCCGGCGATGGCTCCGAGGACCTGGACGACGATGTAGCACGCTGCCTTGACCAGCTTGATGTCTCCGGCGGCGAACAGGCCGGCCGTCACCGCGGGGTTTATGTGCCCGCCTGACACGTGACCGATACCCTGTCAGGACAAACAGAAGATTGATTGAATTTGATGGTTTTGTGAATGAAAATATGCCTCCAAATGTATAGAGAGTTTGAACTATGTATGGAGAACCTTTTAGTAGGTACTGAAATTTTAATATACTTTGTAGGCTTGAAGATGGGTTGATATTTCTATTAAATTAGTTGAACATGATGGTATTCGAATAATAATAGAGTTGCTGCAGAATATAAGTAAGAAAAACAAATTGAAACTTGCCATTTAAAAAAAAAAAGAAGAAATTTACAAAATAACTACTTAGGTATAGGATTCATCTGCCATCTTTATCACTGTCATAATCCATTTTTATTTATAATGTGTATTTATTGAATTTGTCCTTGCTATTAATTACTTGACATTGGCAAAATACCCGCGCTGGTCGCAGGTGAAGCCATTCCTCATCTTATTCCATTGAATTTCATTATTTCACTCATTTCGTAAAAAAGTAGTACTTAGGTATAATTTAAACAACGGAAATTACAGAAATACCTAACTATAGTTTCGGTATGGAAACAAAACTAAAACAAAAGTTGTATAATTTTTTAATCTGATAGAAGGTACTTGTAGATGCTTTGATATATTTGTTTTAACACTTCTTCTAATCATTGTTCTTAAATGTTAACAATTATTATTATTTCCAATTTAACAAGTCTGGTTATTTATCCCATCCCCCTTAGCATGACCGCATAGACATAAGTTTTATCTCTGTCAACTGTCAGATTTGTCGAGAAAATGACGTCACATCGAGCTTTTTGTATTGGACTTGACTTGGCTTGGTGGCCCTGTAGCATGACCTACATGGCCACCGGTAAAGCTGTAAAGGCCACCTCACGGCCAACAGCGTAAGTCCTTCAAAAAAAAGTCAGGTTCAACAGAGAATCTTGGATCCAGTGCACGTTTTGAGACACATTTAAACATAGCATTGCATGATAATGTACCACAAGCATGCGTGTAACCTACAATTAGATATGTGCAACGCATAATCTGACGCAGTCATAACTTGAAATCGCAAATGTTAAGCTAAGGGCAAAGCCATTAATGTGTCGATGGCTATCGACGCGACGCTATTCTCTTAATAAATTTCAATTAGACGGCGCGCCCGTGAGTTACGGTAAGTAATTGTATTAAACACCGGGCGGAGTGGGACGTCAACGTATGCGTGACATTTTCTTCGCCAATACCGTATAAACTATTGTTATTAACTCATGGATAAGTTTGCTTTTAGGGTTTCGTACTCAAAGGGTAAAACGGGACCCAATTATTAAGACTCTGCTTTCCGTCTATCAACAGGCTGTATCTCATGAACCGTGATAGTTAGACAGCTGAAATTTTCACAGATGATGTATTTCTATTGCCGCTTTAACAACAAATATTATAAAACAGAATAATATAAATATTTAAGGGGCCCCCTAAAGTCAAAGTCAAATTATTTATTCTGTATAGGCCTATGGGGGCACTTGCCGTTGTTATACATAATGGTAAGGACGGAACTTTTCGTGCGCGAGTCCGACACGCACTCGGCCGGTATTTCGTTTTTTTTTTACTCATAGAAGAAACCCATTTTGTCGACATGACACGAAATGACATCGACGACACTAGCGAGTTTAAGCATGCTGGGGCGTAAAAAAGTGCGCGTTAAAATTTTTGCTAATACCAAATCAAACTCTGTTTCAATATGCATAAAGATGTGTAAAAACTGTGGTAAAAGCTACGCCCCTACGCGTCAAAATTCACTCGCGCTGTCAGTGTCATTTAGTTGAAGAATTAACTTTTTCTGTGTGTCAATACAGTTTGTTTTATTATGGCAAAAAAAAATTACGCGCGGGTGCCGACGCCCCAGTGTGCGCGAGGCTTAAATCGTCTAAAAGCAACAGAGTTGATCTCACGATTCATGTGATTCACCGTAGCAGTATGTCACGGGTCAATTGAATAGGTATTAAGGTAATTAATGTTTTAAACACATAACATGCAGTTATTAGTTTTGCGATCATTTATTAACTGGGTCAGGGCGACGGATATAACATATGGTTCGATTAATTATATTTAATTAATTTAGTATTTTTTAATAGCTCATGTTACGTTCACAGAAGTTGCAAATGTATGTTTTTTTTTCGTTCTTGGCGCATTTTTTTTAAATTCAGTGTACACGTCGTAACAGAGGGGCTTCAGGTTCGACCCTGGGATTTTAAAAACATCAAGGGATGTGTGGAATGTCATAAATATTTAGTACCTAACAATAAAGCCCTTTATTCAGACCAACTTAGTGAATATTTAGTACGTAGTGTTTTTTATTTGCCGTCAAAATTCCGGTCCGGTCCTTTGCCTTTCGGCAGTTTAAAGAAAAAACATTTTTAAAATCGTTTTCTTTATAGGAAGTGTATATACTTACTTAAGCATTTAATAAAAAAGCTGTTATTTTGGCATCAAAAACGGGCACTTTAATTTTATTTATTTGTATAGAGTTATAGATATTTCTAATACGGCGGAAAATAATTTATGGAAACGATGAGTTGAAACGGTGGTTCATGTATATTTGTTCCGCAGATCAACCATGACATTGGTAAATAATTCATGTGTTTTAATTTATTTTTAATTAATGCTTTAATTATACAGTGTGTGAGTCATAAAATCTTGATGTAAAACCATTTAATTACTTCCATATAAGGTGAGGGAACCGATTAGTCTGTCGGACGACTTTTAATTGCAAATTTAAATTAAACTTAACTGCAGTGCTTAAAGCAGTGGTAGCCGAGTGGTCGAACGCACGTCTTGCAAATCAAAGTGTGCAGGTTCAAACCCCGGCTCGCACCTCTGGGTTTATGTGCGAATCTCATTTTCATCCGAGATTACCACTTGCTTTGAAACGGTGAAGGCAAACATCGTGAGGAAACCTGCACGTCTATAGAAAGGCGTGTGAAGTTCACCAACCCGCACTGGGCCAGCGTGGTGGACTATAGCCCAAAAATCTCCCTCGTAATGAGGGAGAATGTGCCCGGTATAATGGCAATAGGCTCGCCCCCTATTACATTGGGACCAAAAATACATCGGCGAAGTGTGGGCGCACTGCAGTGCACCTCTGCCTACCCCTTCGGGGAATACAGGCGTGATGATGTATGATGATGTATTTGTGTACTTAACTGGTTTTTATTAGTTTCGGTAAATAGAAAATACTTTCTTCCCTGCAATATTTTATTATTTAAATTATCTGGAATTATATGTATATTTTGACATCCACATTAATCAGCTGTTTAAGAGAAGAGAAGAGATGAGGACTAAAATATGAGTACCTATGAATGTTGATGGATACAGAGCGAGAGGAAGACCAAAGAGAAGATAGATGGAGTGTGTAAAAAGTGATATGTAAAAGTGGTAAATGAGATCGGAGTGGATGTCGGTATGACGGAAAAGGGAGATGAATGGAAGAAAAGGACATTATGCGCCAACCCCAAATAATGGGAAAAGATAAGGCAAATGATAAATTAAATAGCAGTTTAGTAATAATAATAATAAGTCATCGCACTATATTTATACAAAATATGGCAACACTTACATGCCGATTCTATGAATAGATTATATTTTTAATGACAAATTAATTCATAGATTAAAACAACTAGTTTAGCAGGCTTTTACGGATCAGTTAATTAGCTCTTGATTTGACTATCAAGTGAGCCTTCATTATTAAAGGTTGATTGTAATAATATAGATAAATGTGGACCTTAATGTCTCGTTGTTAGTGTATAATCTAAAAATATATTTGCTATGGTACCTACTTGATATTTCTTAAAAAAAAGTACCTATACCAAACTCCTTGTATTAAGGTTTATATTAAATTTCAGTTGGAAAAATGTATATCTACAGTGAATATTATAGATTAAAAACAACATATAGGTTCTGATGGGATGGTGTTATGCAAAGACGTTGTAATTTTGTTTAAGTATCCTTAATTTATTTTGTATGTTTGTCATAAGCAAATTATTATGCAAGGATTTTGTAATATTTTTTTGTACATATCATTTTTTGGTTACACTTTGACAGCTGATGTAACAAAAGATGATTGAAACAGTATTACGTAATCGCCCTGCTGATCACATATGTGCACTATTCAGATCGTCATATTGAATTCAATGAATAAATGTTTCATAACGTCGTGTGGGGGCAACGCAGCGTTAGACAATTACTTGTGCATACGCCCAGATATAAAGTTCAATGTTTTCAACAGCAGAGATGGGCGGGGGCTAAAACATTCTTAGGACGTTACATACAGGTATGATGCCATATTTGATTGCATTGGCCACCTAATATAAGATACGGACCATATGTAGGGTAACAATAAATACATAATTACGCCTGTATTCCCTGAAGGGGTAGGCAGATCTGCACTGCAGTGCGCCACACTTCGCCGATGTATTTTGGTCCTATTGTAATAGGGGGCGAGCCTATTGCCATTATACCGGGCACATTTTCCCGCAATACGATGGAGATTTTTGGGCCATAGTCCACCACGCTGGCCCAGTGCGGGTTGGTGAACTCACACGCCTTTCTATACACGTGCAGGTATCCTCGCGATGTTTTCCTTCACCGTTCAACAAGTGTTGAATGAGTTTTTAAATGGTCTGACCCATTAAAAAAAAAATTGTACATGAAATATTTCTTTTCACAATTTTCCTCATTTCATGATAGGTAATTATTGAACAACTTCAATAAAGTAGGTCTGTTTTAATTTTAATTACTTACTTATCTACCATTAAAAAGGGCAAAGCTTAATTAAAGTGTATTAATTATATATAAACAGTTCAGTGCAAACATTATCATTATAATTGCATAAAAGCACTGCCGAAAGCTTGATCCATCAATTAATCGAACGTAACCACGCAATAAGGTGTCAACCAGTTTAATTGTGACGTTATACTTTAAACTTTAATTATAAAATGTTAAAAAATAATTTGCAACAGAAAAGCTTTTAGCGTTTGACCTGCTAATTAAAGATCACACGAGTTGACACTGGTTCGGACATTGCAATCAAAGATAAATAGTCGCCATATTTGGCGTATATCGAATAAAAATAAATAATTTTGATCGAAAGGCAGTTTCGGCCCGGATACCACGCCCAGGACTGGCGGGAAAATGCACCTAATAAATACCAGTGTAGGTGATATCCTTGAGCATAAAAGTGTGTTACATAGCATGTTTTTAGGGTTCCGTACCTATAAAGGAAAAATCTATAGGACCACTTTGTAGTCTGTCTGTCTATCTATCAAGACGCTTTTTCTCAGAAACTCGTGAAGGTATCAAGTTTAAATGTGTAACAGAGACTTATGTTTGCAATCCCTTAGTGCCCTAAAAAAGTCATCTAGGTTAACACAATCAAAAGATACGGCAGTTTATGTTGCATTTTCAGTACATTTGCACGGGAATCAATAACCTATAGGGTACTTCATAGTACAAGCTTTGCTCAGTTTGGGATCATACGATAAGTGTGTTGTATGGCTATGTATATTTTATTTATACCTAATAATTAACTAGAAAGGCTTGATAGAGAATAGGTACCTGCCTGCCTATTATTATTTGAATATTGCGTCAGATATTATAGCAAACAGCTAGTAATTTGAGCCTGACCCAATCTGTATACCTACCCTTAGCCCTATGACACTACATTCGGTGGCCGAAACGGTATGTGAGGTTACATGACATGACATACACGACGCGAGTTGCGCGGGCGCACGCGGTGCATTGACCATGCGTCGCCATGCGTGTGCGCACCGCGGTCACCGAACGACCAAGGGCGTCTACAATCCCTAATGCAACGCCGGCCCAAGCCACGAACGACATGGTGGACTTATTCAAATATTTCATTTGTGACTGTTTTTCTGTTATTTTCTTTTTTAATATTTGTACCATAGCTCAGGTATTTTCTCTAAAAACGGGCCAAGTGCGAGTCGGACTCGCGCACGAAGGGTTCCGTACCATTATCTATAAAAACGGCAAAAAAATCATGTTTGTTGTATGGGAGCCCCCTTAAATATTTATTTTATTCTGTATTTTTTATTCTGTCTGTATTTGTTGTTATAGCGGCAACAGAAATACACCATCTGTGAAAATTTCAACTCTCTAACTATCACGGTTCATGAGATATAGCCTGGTGACATACGGACGGACGGACGGACGGACGGACAGCGAAGTCTCAGTAATAGGGTTTCCGTTTTACTCTTTGTGTACGGAACCCTAATAAATGTATAGTGCAGGGGTCACCAAATGGCGAACCGCCGACCTATTTAGTGCGGCCCGCGAACTTGCACTACAGAGTACGAAATTAAATAAAAATGTCTCCCCCGCATTATCTTTGTTGACGTCAATTCGAAAACAGTCGGAATGTAACAAGCTAACAAGCGAGAAAGAGTTAGCAGATTGCAAAAGCCGCAAAAATACCTTTGTTATTTCTGTAATTAGATTGGTTTAGTAAAAAAACTTTTCTATAAAATTTTGTGCGGACCGCGATGGTTAGTTCATTTCTTAAAACGGACCCCGAGCGAAACTAATTGGTGACCCCTGGTATAGTGTATCCAATGTGACGCAACCATCCATTTTGGAGTGAGATTGTAAAATACCCGCTAATCGCAGGTGGATTCCTCGTGTTATCCCATTATATTTCATAATGTCATTGATTAGGGGTTTTATAATCTATGCGCTTGTACCTTGTATGGTTTTATAACGGTTACCGAGTGCTTAGTGCACACATTCATTTTCCAATGAGTCCGACATAGATCGGACATTTTTTTGTGTTTCCTCAACACATTTAGAATCGGTATTCGATCAATTTATTAAATCCAGTTTTATAAAATAAAAATTAAAGATATTTAAAAAATAATTAATGAAGTCTATTTATTTAAAAATGTTATGATCCTTCACCGCTTCCGTTTACTAAAGTTGTGTATGTAGGTGATGGCAAAAATTAATTAAATTATTTGTTTCTTGATCATAAACTAATTTAATTTGTGTTATTACCAGCATAGATCAAGGAGAATTAGTAGAAATTAATTATAATTAATGATTATTTCATAACATTTATGTATTAGATACGATGACGAAGGCTTGGTATGGTGGTGTGACCGCTGGCCGCTCGGCTCCCTGTACCGAGGGGTTGCTGGTTTGATTCCCATCACCGTTCCGAATGCAACGAGGGCAATTTCCGAAAAGACAACACATACTCTATATTTGATCCCAAACTATAGCAAAGCTTGTACTTATACAAACCATAGTATGGGTATCGTATTTTTTCGAAAATATATGTATATGTATATCTGTAGTCACGCACTACGCACTATCTGTTTTATTATTCTATTTTACTTATTATAAATGTATATCGATCTGTTGTCCGTGAGGTAGGGGAGGGCTCGGCTGAAAATCAGCTCTCTATTTTACTGCAGCTTTATGCTGAGGTGAGACCTATTAGGCACGCAAAATTTGTGTAGCATGTAGTTACCTTCTATTATTATTTTTTTTGTGTTGCCTAATAAACATTGTTCTTTCTTTTCTTTTCTTTTCTTTTCTTTTATTTCTTTATTTCTTTACTATGGGAACCATACAATTGACTGGCGGTGATTCACACACACACAGGAGGGCAATTTCCGAAAAGACAACACATGCTCATTTTATGATCCCATACTTAGCAATGCTTGTACTATGGGTTGCATACAATGGACTGGGGGCGATCCCAGTTACTCCAGAGCGTTTTCCCAAGAGGCCATTTCCTAAATTTGTGGCTGACCGGAATCGAACACGCAACCACACAGTAGAGCAGCCACCACTCAGACCACCAGAGCAACCCGTCGATAGCTCGGTATTGTCGATATCGTAAGCTGCAATGGGAATGCGGCCAGTGCCGGTCATAAAGCCAAACCCTACGCATAGATCCTGCATGTCGATTGTGACTGCCTGGTGATTTATACGATCCAGGTCACATGTGTTTAATAACGCCTGCGCTTGCGCACCGCTTAAATATATCAACAATTTATAGAGCTACACGTTAAGAATGGCAGGTCCCAGTATCGGGCATGAACTTTCAAAATCTTGAACAGATATTTAAATGAATTATCAAGATCTCAAACAAGTACCTAATGAGGAAACCGTCAAACAATTTGAGGAAAACAAAAAAGTTTAAAATGTTAATTGGAACTACTGCATCAAGACACGCGTTTCGAAATCTCATAAATAAGGGAATGTGTCCGGAATTATGGCAGTAGGCTTTCCCCCTATTACATTGGGACCCAAATACATCGGCGAAGAGTGTTTGCAGTGCAGTGCACCGACCCCTTCGGGCAGTACAGGCATGATTATGTAATATTATTATCGAACCAAAATATAATTACGGAAGAAACCGTAGCTGTCTTTGAATGCAGGCCCTCACGTCCAAAGCTCGCTTCATTGAAGACGATACCGAATTTTGTTAACCGCTCGTAAAAACCCCAGGCACAATATCGTTTAAAAAGTAGTTTAATACGTAAATTAATGTATTTTATGCAGTGACCTGCATAACGTCTCACGTGATAAGGAACCCGAACCCGTTATGATTCGTTTACGAGTTTGTTTAACTGTATACGTAAGGAGCTCAATGAAGCTTAGCATCGGTGTCACTGGGTAAATATTTGCCGGTGAATCTGGCATGTAGCTAGTAGCCAGCGACGACACTGTTTAAACAAATTAGTAGAGGAAAAAACTTGTTATGTTTTGAACATGGCGCCCACATTTCAATTGTTTTATTAGCCAACGCTGTTTCAAAACGAACCGAGGTACCTTTTTTATCACGCCTATATTCCCCGAAGGGGTAGGCAGAGGCGCACTACAGTGCACCCACACATCGCCGATGTATTTTTGGTCCCAATATAATAGGGGGCGAGCCTATTGCCATTACACCGGCACAATACGAGGGAGATTTGGGCCATAGTCCACCACGCTGGCCTAGTGCGGGTTAGTGAAATTCACACGCCTTCTATAGACAGGTTCCCTCACGATGTTTCCGCACATAATCCAAAACCAATTCAAAGAAATATAAGTCTCTTAATCGGCTTAAATGAACCTTGATAAGGTTTCATTTAATATTTGAACAACGAAAGGCAATCCATTGCAAGCCTTCATCATGACCAATTCTAGACCTCAGATGACTGTGATTGATGTATCTCAGTCATCTAAACTAAACGTTCTCAAGGAGTGCTCTGCTCAGTATGGGTCATTTGTATCTAACGAGATCACTTGGATTATACCGACATGTCAGGTTATTGACGGCTTGTTAATTGCCAACTATAATAGATGGGTATAGATTAGCATTGAATATATAGTAACATCGTAAGTCATTTTCTATGATGATTACCACTCGCTAAACGGTGAAGGAAAACATCATGAAGAAACATGCACGGTTAAAGAAAGACGTGTGAGGTTCACCAACCCGCACTGGGCCAGCGTGGTGGAATATAACCCAAAATCTCCCTCGTAATGCGGGAGAATGTACCCGGTATAATGGCAGCTAGGCAATGGGATCAAAAAACATCGCCGAAGCGTGGGCGCACTGCAGTGCACTGCCTAACCCTTCGGGGAATACAGGCGTGATGATGTATATTTATTTATAGTGAGTGAACCTGGAGGTCCAAGTGAAGTTAACCAGTTTTCAAAAGATTTGTGAAGTTTGCCGACCAGCACTGAGCAAGCTTGATGTATGGGCCGGATCCCTCTCTCCAGATTTGTGTCATAGTACTTCTCATAAATAAGAGGGGTAAGGCTCGTATAATGGCAATAGTCTTTGCCCTATTATATTTGACCCCATAAGTCCATCGGAGAAATGTGGGTGCTCTAAGTCCTAACGGGTAATACAGGCTTGATTATATAGACCTACTAGAAAATGGAGTTCTCATGATTTTGGAGTGAATAAGAACATTTATGTATGCAAGCAGTTGTAAATAACATTTTAATTAGAATGTTAAGTGTAACATACTTTAAGAGAACAGTATTTCCACCTGTTGCCGCAATTCAAACAGGTCTATCTCTTCCACGCATCGGGTATATACAGAGTGTATAAGAAGTCCGAAATAATATTTTAGGTACACACGGTAGCTTATATGTAGATGCATATTGGAGGCAGACTATACCTAACTACTTTAGTTTCTGAGTTATAAACCTCTGAATATTTATTACAGATATCGTGTTGTTGTTGTTGTTGTTGATATCGTGTACCTTAGTGCACATCTACATCCCTACTTATCACTGCAAACTACATCAACTAGAGGCGACTACTAATATTCTGAAAACATAACTTGAAAATTCCGCTTAGGACTAGAGTTTAAGTTTTTAAAGTTCACGGTGAAGAAAACATTGAAATTGATCATATTACGATCAATTTTTATACCATTCGCTTGTATACCCGATACTCATGCGAACGGCCAAGTATTATTTCGGGCTTCTGAAAGACACTGTACTGTCCAATCACGTATTCATAAGGTCATTAGATACCCATACAAAACGGAGTTTACGAGCAGTCACCCACAGGTGCATTTCTTCTTAGCTATACTGCATTCCAACACGTTAACTATCCACGAAATGTTAATTTTATGTTGTTATTGGAAGATTTGACTGAGGTTTGAATAATAGAGTGTTATATAACAGATAACTTTTTAATAGCTTACAGGAATTATTTCAGAATCAGAATCAGAATATTTTTTATTCATATAAACCAATACAGGCACTTATGAATCGTCAATAAATAATAATAGTAGTATCTCTACCACCCATTCGGAATGCATTTCCTATGGAGAAGAATGGGCAAGAAAATTTATTTATTTGTCGTTAGTTTAGTATTTAAATACTCGTACTAGAGCGGCGAGATTTGAAGAAGGCAGTATTACTAACACAAAATAAGATAATTTTGACAGAGTAAAAAAAAAATGTTTATAGATTAAAAATAGAGTTCTTTCTTGTTAAATAAGGACTGTAAGGGAAATTTGAATCCACATGGGATGCAGAGGGGTATTGTCAACATCATTAGATCTTTTTATTAAATTAATTTTAATAGTAGGTATAATTTTCCCAGAATGTTCAGAAAATTGCAATAATTTCCATTTTGGTAAGGACCATTTAAAAAAAACCTAATGCCTCCTAAGCAAATTTATTTGTATGTGTAAAGTATTTATAATTTAATATCAGTTTTACAAAACACCCTGTATGTTGATGTGATCGTGCGCAACAGGTTTAATGGAGATTTCATGTGTTTAGGGAATCCGAGATTTTATTGCCTACAATGAAAGTTGATGTTGTAAGTGCATTTTATTTTTATTAATTCGACAGTTACACAGGAAAGCTTTACCTACGAAATTCTTCCTTCTAGATACTAATCCCAAGTTTCTTTGGTTACATTTATTAGATTCTACATCCTCGTCAGCATGATAAGGTAAATCATTTACATTAATTGACAAAAGGGTTCTGTACCCAAAGGGTAAAACGGGAACCCTATTACTGAGACTTCGCTGTCCGTCCGTCCGTCTGTCACCAGACTGTATCTCATGAACCGTGATAGTTAGAGAGTTGAAATTTTCGCAGATTATATATTTCTGTTGCCGCTATAACAACAAATACTAAAAAACAGAATAAAATAATTATTTAAGGGGGCTCCCATACAACAAACGTGATTTTTTATAGATAATGGTAGGAACCCTTCGTGCGCGAGTCCGACTCGCACTCGGCCGGTTTTTTGGAATTGTATTAGCTTTTTAACCTAAACTTTGGTATTGGTCTAGTCCATCATGGATGCCAGTCTGCCACGGGGGAAGCAGACTGGCGATGTGAGACTCCTACTCACTAAATCCCTTGGTATACACCGCTCCACTAGTCGGTGGGTCGCGGGAACGCTGCTGCATACTTCCGCAACCCATCGGCAGCTATCCACTTATGCTGAACCCTAACTGCGTGGGTTGCCCCACCCACGTACTCCTCTGGGATAGGGCGCACTGGGTGCGCCTGTCTTAGTTGAGGACGTTTTACGCTCGAAATACTAGCCCAAACCGTCGTCGTTGCTACTAGGACAATTCTTCGTATTATTTACGAAATTAGTGAAATGATGATATTTAATGGAATAAGATGAGGAATGGCTCCACCTGCGTTTAGCGGGTATTTCAGCCAGTGTCAAGTAATTAATAGCAAGGGCAAATTCAATAAATAAACATTATAAATAAAAATGGATGATGAAAGTGATAAAAATGGCGGACGAATCTCAGGACAATTAATATCATTGCGAAATCCAAAAGATTACCGCTGTCAACGGTAATTTTAATATTAGGTACATTTTAAATGTTAATAGATCAAGTAAAAACGACTTCATAAAGTAGGTGCATATTGACAGGTTTCGTTATAAAACTGATTTATTGAGTGCCATTGATATGTTTATAAGTATCATATTAAAATGCAATTGAAGGTAGCTTTATAAATGTTTAAAGTTCAAATTTGTCGTAAAAAATCGAACCAATGTTTTAAAGTAAGCTAAAAAGTTTTAAAGTGTAATCAAGGCGTAACCGGCCTTCTCCCAAGAGTGTAGCCTGTATTTTTGCTCGCCCTATTATGTAGGTACTCTGTAGTCAGCGCCTGGCAGCCAACAATGACGTCTTGAAGAGTATACGTCATTCAGTGACGTTTTTACTATGAACACTACCTTCTATGATTCATCCGCTATCTTTATCACTGCCATTATCTATTTTTATTTAAATTTATTAAATTTGTATGTATTATTAACTACTCAACATTGCCACAAATACCGCTAATCGCAGGTGCAGGCATTCCTCATCTTTTTCCATTAAAATTTCAATAATTCATTCATTTCGTAAAAAAGAAGAAGTACTTCCATCTAGATACGAGTCTCCAATATATTTTGTTGCATTTATTTCATTTTAAAACATCATCAGCACGATAAAATAAATGACATTAACTACATTTTTATTGAATTGTATTAGCTTTCTAACCTAAACCAGTTAGGTAAGTATTTTGCGCTGTTTAAATTCTATTGAGAGCATACAAGATAACAGTTCAGTGGTCATGTCAAATAAATACATCAGTGGCAGGATACGCGGACGCAGCGAAGCTCTACATCGGGTATGCGCAAGCGCGCGGCGCCGGTAAATTACCGATGTAGGTGGCGCGGGCTTTGTTCGCGGAGTAAGTCACGACAATAAAGCGATTATTAAGAGAAATTAGCTTATAAAGAAATGTTCACGAAGTAACAAAAAAAAAATACATATTATGAGAATCAGAATGATAATTTTTTATTCATGTAAACCAATACAGGCACTTATGAATCGTCAGTAAAAAATAAATAGTATTAATAGTATCTCTACCACCCATTCGGAATGCAATTCCTATGGAGAAGAATGGGCAACTCCATGGTTGCTTTTTTCCAATAAGGATTTACATGTTATTTGCATTACAATGTGTTTTTCTTAATTAATTATATTCTTAGTTAATCTTAATTATCATGTGTGTAGTGTCTGCAGTAGTAGCAATGCAAGAAGTCGAACGCTTGGCTTGCATCTCAAGTGAGCAGGTTCAAATCCTGACAAGGACCTCTGGAGTTGACGAATTTTAATCGCAATTTTTGTTAGACTTTCACTACAAATCATAGTGCGGAAACTTGCATGAAATCCGTCAATTTGCAAATTGTCCCTATTCAGTAGACGTATATAAAGAGTATGTTACATATTTTGTATGATCGTACGGGACACCAAAATATAAAATTTTAATAAGATGATGCTTCATATGGGCTTACTTCGGGGAGTTTGAGGTATTACCTGAGTTCAGCAATTTTACTGGGTTAGGGGTCGACTACCTATACCCAGTTTAAGCTTACTTCGAACAACTCTACATGCCTTTTGGTTCAATTAATCAGGACTACTCATGCGCGCTATCGTCTCTACCTTACATATCCAATTTAATTTCGAACTAGTGATCTACAAAGCGAGCTCTATAATAACGGTAGAGACTACACTATACACACTGAATACGAATCATCGTGAAAACCAGTCCACACGTAGGTACGTGTCTACCTATTAGTATTTTTAAACAACTATTAAACGAAGAAGGAAAACATCGTAAGGAAAACTGCACGTCTTTAGAAAGGCGTGTAAAGTTCACCAACCCGCACTGGGCCAGCGTGGTGGACTATGGCCCAAAATATCCCTCGTATTGCGGGAGAATGTGCCCGGTATAATAATGTACATATAATAATGTACAATAATAGATCTGATTATGAACAATTTTCGTTTCTTAGACGTAGATTCCAAATTGAATGCAAAAGAAACTATACAACCTATGTCACTGCAACAGAAGAAAATCTAAAAAAAAATGTGAAATATCTGTGGAGCTATATGTCCAACCGTAAAGCCAATACAGGGATACCAGATGCAGTGTACTACAAAAACCAAAGATCTGATGATCCTAGCACCATATGTAACTTGTTCTCAACTTTTTTTAAATCGGTTTATGAACCATCGACATTTTGCTACAGGAGTTGGTTGCCCCCAGAGACGTATGAAGATAACTGTGTTGTGATCAACGGCATTAATTTCACTTTAGAACAAATAAAAAAAACACTGTACAATTTAAATGCATCAAAGGGACCTGGACCAGACGGACTGCCTGCGTATTTTCTCAAAAAAACTTATAATAGTATATCTACCCCTCTACATATCATCTATAATAAATGTATTACGGAAGGCACATTCCCTGAAATATGGAAAAGAGCAAACATAACACCAGTGCATAAAGCAGGATCAAAACATGATGTCGAAAACTATCGCCCTATATCTATTCTCTCCACCCTATCAAAGGTCTTCGAAAGACTAGTGCATACGGCGATATATCCCATTCTGCATAACGTTATAATAAATCAACAACATGGATTCGTTCAAAGAAGATCTACCGTCACTAACCTACTGAGCTTTACGAATTACTTGTTTGATAATATGGATAGGCGAGTGCAAGTGGATGCCGTCTACACGGACTTTCGTAAGGCCTTTGATAAAGTGGATCATGAACTCCTGCTAAACAAACTTGCATACAACGGTATTCGCGGTGACCTACTTCGATGGTTTGCATCATATGTCACGAATAGATCTCAAAGAGTGGTAATTAAAGGTTTTGAATCTTATCCAGTAAATGTAACCTCCGGTGTGCCCCAGGGCTCTATTTTAGGTCCTCTACTTTTCATAATATTTATTAATAATATTTCAATATGTTTTGAAAATTCTAAATTCTTGCTTTATGCAGATGATCTAAAAATTTATAGGTCAATTCGCACAAATAATGACTGTATTTTATTGCAAAAAGACCTAAGTCGCTTTTCTGACTACTGTAGCGAGAATAAATTACAGTTAAGTATACCTAAATGTGTTACAATCTCATTTACCAAAAAAAAGAATATTATTTCATACCATTATTCACTGAATAATGCTTCTCTGTGTAAAGTCTCGACAGTTAGAGATCTTGGGGTGTTATTAGATGCTAAGCTACACTTTGATGAGCATATTCACAAAATTGTCAATAACGCCTATCGTATGTATGGTTATGTCATGAGATCTACTCTAGATTTTAAGCGTACTGACACATACATCCACTTATATAAGGCTTTAGTTAGATCTCAATTAGAATACGCAGTATTGATATGGAACCCACTCTACCAAAAATACAAAGATAATCTAGAAAGAGTTCAACGCAAATTTCTTAAAGCAACACAGTATCGATGCCGCCATAATATAAATGGCTCCTCTGACTTTCTTACCTTTAACCTACCAGCTTTAGAATCTAGGCGTCTATTTCTTGAAACAATGTTCTTGTATGACCTGTGCAATAACAGATTCGATTGCCCTGATTTAACAAATCAACTATGTTATATTGTCCCAAGGACTGTTATCAGACGTGAGGTGCGCGCACGACCACTATTTGCTGTGTCTTCTTGTCACACTAATGCAGGTGTTCGTGCACCCCTACGTCGTATTGTTAATAATTATAACACATTTTTCATAGACTTAGATATGTTTACACTATCACATGGTAAATTTCGAAAGTTGCTCTTACAAAACATAAAATAGATTAAGTATTAAAACAAAACATGATTAAATATTTTTGTAAACGCTGATTATAAGTAGAATATCCGATTTGTAATAATAGGTTTTGCCTAAATTTACTTTAAACTTGAATTAACTCACTCCAATTTACAGTTCAAGTGTAAAAATGTTTTTACTTAAAATGTGGATAACGTTGTGAATTATGCAATGATAAAGCTATTTGTTAAGACTTTAGAATAAGAAAATTGTATAATTGTTTGTTTTCCCTAATAAAATAAAATAAAAATAAAATAAAATAAAAATAATGGCAATAGGCTCGCCCCCTATTACATTGGGATCAAAATACATCGGCGAAGTGAGGGCGCACTGCAGTTTCCTTCACCGTTCAGCAAGTGGTAATAATTGTTGAAAATTACATTCGCACATTAAAATTATCTCAGAGGTACGGGCCCGGGATTTGAACTTGGACCCCTAACCTACCAAAATATATAGGTAGGTAGTATTTTCGTAACTACTTGAGTAGGTACATCACTGAGACAAACCTGTTACGTTATTGACAGGTTATTTATTACAGAGTGATTCGATTCTAGGTAACTCAAGGTTTCATTAAACTCTACCATTCATAGCGATATCATTGACATCAAATTAACCACATCGGCCTCTAACAAGTGCGGGTCATATAAATCATTCTAAATTCTAATTTTAATGAGAGTTCTATCGTTTTCGTTACGTAAGTCGGAATCGTGACTAGTCTCAACCAATGTCAAGTCGTCTACAAGCGACTTCAAACCCCAGACACACTGAGGCACCAAGACTCGCTCGTCAAACTGTTTGCCAACACCAAAACGAACTCTGTTTCAATATTAATAAAGATTGAATTTGTATGGCAAAAGTCACGCAAATTTCGCTAGTGCCATCAATGGCATTTCGTTAAAGAGTGAGCTTTTTCTATGTGTCAATACAGTTCATTTTAGTGTTGGCGAAATTTGTACGCGCGCGTCCTGATACCCCAGAGTGCCTGAGGCTTAATTCGCTCGCGTCATCGATGACATTTCGTTGAAATGTGTGCTTTATGACTGAGTAAATACAGTTAGTTTTGGTATTGTCACGAAAATTGTCGCGCGCATATCGATTGATTGAGAAAGGCTTAAACTTAAATGAATGTTAAGCCTTTCTACAGTCATACTAACGAGTTATTATGAATGAGGCATTTAAGTTCATTTAATGATGTAGACATTTGCAGCGTTCACTTTTATGTGCCCAAGATAATAAAACGGGGAAACCTTTTAAATTAAAATAAATATACACATCCTATCGAACGGGCTATGGATAACAAACTTCAATATATGGTTTTATTTTACGACAAGTCGGTCTAGTGGTCTGGGCATAGACCTGCATATGCCAAAACATCAAAATATCAGAACGGCATAGTACCTACCTAATATATTTTTGAATTTCTTCGAATATCGACCTTCACGCACAACCAGATATTTGACACAAAACAAAATAGATAAATAATGAACGCAATCAGTCAATGTGAAAAAAACAAGAGAAACCCAACACCTCGCACAATAGTATCGATAAATACTAATTTACACCTTAATCGTTCGTTACAGATCACTGAGGCCACCTCTACTACTCGACCATTAATCGATTACGGACTGTTAGGTATTACGAAATTAATGTAATGATTTACTATTATTATATCAATAGTGTTGTGATATTTGCAAATTGTTTGACTGTAACAACAATAGTCGTGCGATAGTCGATTAATGATCGATTGTCTCGTCTCACATGCGTCAGTGCGCCATATTATGGGATGAATTATTCGTGACTGAATTGACACTGAGCTGAATTTTAACAAGGCGATTAAGGGGCTAGTCATTATAGTTTTAGTCGATTAAGAAATTCATGCTAACTAGACTGCGCGCTGTGATGTTAGATACAAACTAATCATGACCTAACCTCATGGCTGTGTTACGTTACAGCTAACGAATCGTAAATGACATCTTCAAATAGTACATTTAAAAATAAATAAAATAGCTAGATGCGTTTTTCTTTATTTAAGTCAAACATGCCAAGTAAAAAAATACAAAGATTTATTTACAGAACCCTATTGATAAAAAAATAATTGGTATCACTTTTTCTCAACTAAAATGCTACAATTAGAATTTTTCTGCCAGGCATATCGCTTTCCATTATTCGCTCAGTTGCATTTGAACAAAAATAAAATTTAAACATGTTTAGCAAATCTATCGATCTAATCTTGCAACTCTTAGGTACATAGTGAAAGTGTCACAGTTCTTCTCGTGGATATTACTTTCACTGTCTTCATAAAAATGTAGTTTTTTTTTAACACAAGAAACTTTCATCCATCGAGCAAGAGCTAGTTTGTTGACCGATTGTAATTATTCGTCTCGCATCTTTCGCTCGAGCGATTATCGAGTTGTATGTGAAAGTGGTTTGAACCACCCTATGTTGCAGTTCTATTTTTTAAATCAAATATTGAATCACGACATTTGTTTGTTCCTTTCCTCGGTTAATGATCTCCTTTCTTCAAAATACCCTAGCAAATTAACGTCATATTATATAAATTGTATTTTCAAGTCATCTAGACTAGCTCATTCTTTTCAGGTAGAGTCCAGCCTGAAATTGTATTCTACACTGAGTATAAGTTAAATAGAACTAGAAAATAAACACTTGCCAAAAGCCTACCAAGGGTCAAAGTGTCTGATTGAAGGTAGGAAGAGTTTCACCGCGACCGGTTCGCATGTGTGTCAAGTGCACGCACTACGGGCACCACTAGTTACGTCATGAGCACTCACCTTATAGCGGCAACTTTTAAAAATAGAATAAATTAATTCATAGAACCTTCTATGAACGCACTTTTATAGAACACACTACGATATTTAAAAAAAAACCATTATGTTAGGTAAAAATCTAGTAACAATATAAATGTTCCTAGATTTTTATCAAATGACGTTACGAATGTTTAGCGAGCGAATCCGAACAGCTTACTCGCTTGTTGGATATTTTTATTATGTACCTAACAATCTTTATTAATTTAAATAATGACTACCAACAAATATCATAGCCACTACCATAGACTTTTGATTGGAAATTTAAAGTCTTTGGTCACTTCTGATCGCATATATGCAGTATATTTACGTTTTGTGAGTGACCCAATATATTTGCGGGTTAAATCAAGAAGTAAAATAAACTTTAATAATTTTAATACTCAATTTAAGCATACGATAAGCCTGCAGTCGAAGGCTGATTCGTAAAAGCATGACATCGTAGAATGTAACTCGCTCGTTTGAACACGTGTGCCTTTTGTATGGAACATTATCAGTCAATAAGGTGTATTTACATATTGAGTTACGTACCCGCGTACGTAATAATATATTTAAGTAATTATACCAAGTAGGAATTACTTGGTATAATTACTTAAATATATTATTATACATGGCATTGCGTGGTCACCAAAATAAAAGTACTCGTATGAATATATCGTTGATAAATATTCTTGAATCTGCACTAAAAATATTGAAAGCAAGCAAAGCTAAAATCGAACGATAAACTGTAATTACTACTTAACTTATAAATCTGTTCTCATGTAAGTGGCTATTTCTCTTCTATGAGAATAAAAAGAGTAAAATATTTATTGAGTTTGCTTTTGCTACTAATTATTTGACACTGGCTGGAATACCCGCTATTCCATTAAATTGCATAATTTAATTCATTTCGTAATAAAATATGTAGAAGTTTGAATTTAAAAAATCAAGGGTTCAGAGCGTTCAGACTCTTTGCGAGCGAGTTCCGCTAAACATAGATCAACAATCTTTCCACCGGTCAACTAGCCTAAGCTAGTAATTAACTAAGCTTAAATAAAGTGATCTTAAAATATGAATACTACACTAACAAGGTTGTCAAAAGCGACAGTTTAAAATCACTTCTAATTAAAACTGACTGCGAGCTAGAAATAATGAAATATTTATGTTTTGATAACCGCAAAATGATATTGAGTTAAATGGATGGTTGATTTTTTGAACAAAATCATTTCACCTTCACCTGTTTCTCGAGATGATTAAAAGTGCTTAGAGTATTGAATGCTAGTTACAATTAGTTGTAACCGAATTGTAATGGAACTGTATTATATTATCGCCAGACAAATAATGCAACATTAAAACTTGTTTTTCTCGATTCTCGCTTCTGTCTATCAGAGAGCTTATTTCCAACAAGATGGGATGTGGAGAAATCATAATTATTACTTATCGTACACATTAGACGATAAATTTAAGTCTCCCGTACACTGGGGCGTCAAGACGCGCGCGTCGGATTTAATGCCAATACCAAAACTGTGTTAATCCATAGAAAAACTTAATTCATAAACGAAATATTATTGACAGCGCGAGCGAATGTTGATGCTTGTTGCGAGGTTTTTAGGGTTCCGTACCCAAAGGGTAAAACGGGAACCCTATTACTAAGACTTCGCTGTCCGTCCGTCCGTCCGTCCGTCCGTCTGTCTGTCACCAGGCTGTATCTCATGAACCGTGATAGTTAGAGAGTTGAAATTTTCACAGATGATGTATTTCTGTTGCCGCTATAACAACAAATACTAAAAAAACAGAATAAAATAAATATTTAAGGGGGCTCCCATACAACAAACGTGATTTATTTGCCGTTTTTATAGATAATGGTACAGAACCCTTCGTGCGCGAGTCCGACTCGCACTTGGCCGGTTTTTATTACCACAGATATTCAATCTTTATTTATTTTAATACGGAGTTCATTTTGGTATTGGCAAAACAAAATTAGCGCACGTCTTGACGCCCCCAATGGGCCCAGGGTTTAAAAACATCGTTAATTTAGCTTGAACACCACAAAGGTTAGCATGTCTTCTCTCAATGGTATGGTTGAAAGTCAGGGCTGGAACAACAATACTGGATAATAAACGGTCATAATTCGCTTTGTAGAGTCGCCGGAGCGTTTAATGCTGATTGATGTACTGTGAGATTTGAGGTTCAATGATCTAGAGTTAATATACCCTATACATAATATAAATTGTTGAAATTAATCTGAACCCCTACGCCAATAGGCGCGTTATACTGCGTGCGACTATATTTTTGACAATACCTTGACGGACTGTACTTATTAACTTTTTTTTTAGTAATTTAAGTAGATTTTCTGTTAAAATATTTACTAGACTTTGAAAATTGACTCTACGAAATTATACATATAGATCGAATATCTGTGGCAAAAACCGCGAAACCACGCGATTAAATTGATATAATAATTTCTTTGAAAATTTTACTTTTTCTGTTAGTTTATAAAGTTTATTTTGGTATTTGCAAAATATTGGTTGCGCGCGTTTTAAATCGAGCTCTAAGGTAACTGGGTTGTCAAGTATACCTTTTGCGACTTAATGAATGAATATTTCATATGAATGAGCGCAATAAATTAACGTTCCAAAGGACACACCGATACGAGAAATTCAGAGCGCAATGGCGTACAGAGGTAAAGTACAGTCATTATGAAAAGTGACGAAATCGGAGCGCCGCCGGAATGATAATAATTCGCGTTTTTGATATTTACAAGTTTTGGTGTGAGCCTTGTGTAATTCAAAGTGAAATGTCACGGCCAGTGAACTGATACGAAAGGGCGTTTCCATTAATCCATGCCCAATTAACGAGAAGTATCGAAGTAATATCCATCTTATTATGACGAAATAAACATAAAATGGCGTGCTTAAACAGGTGTAACAGAAATCCTAAATAATATTTCGGGTACATATACGGTAGCTTATATGTGGATGCTTAGTGAAGACAGTTTATACCTAACTATCATAGTTTCTGAGTTATAGACCTTTGAACATTTGTCACAGGTATCGTGTTCTGGCTATGGGGTACATGCATAATCCTATTCAGCAGTGTAAATTGCACTTATGAGTGGCGACTACCAACATTCACAAAACCTGCAAATTTTACATGGGTCTCGAGATATTACGAGGTATAGAAATTGACGACGAAAAAAAAGTTGGATTTTCGATCAATTTTTTATACTTCAGTTGTATACCCGATACTGAAAGGTAAAAGTAATTTTTCAAACTTCTGTTACACCCTACGCAGGATGTTTCGTGTTTTTTTTAGTTTCTTTTTTCGCCTATTTGTAAAACTAACCTAACTATTTATCTTAGTATTTCGAGTCCTATGTCAAATTTTCATGTTTTGATTTCTAAATAATGGTAGCTGCACCTCGTAAATGTAGCTTACACTGTTAAATTATGACTGTACCCTAAGGCCACAGCACGATACTAGCGACAAATATTCAAAGATCTATAAATCAAAAGACAGTAAGGTATAATCTTTCTTCAGTAAGCATTTACATATAAGCTGCCGTATATATATAATATACTATAGCCCTTTTAACGTCCCACTAGTGGGCACGGGCCTCCCCTCAATGCGAGGGGGATTCAGGCCATAGTCCACCACGCTGGCCCAGTGCGGGTTGGCAGACTTCAGGTTTCCTCTCGACGTGCAGGTTTCCTCTCGATGTTTTCCTTCACCGTTTCATAGCAATTGATAGTCTCAGATGAAAATGAGATTCGCACATAAATCCCAGAGGTGCGAGCCGGGGTTTGAACTTGCACACTTTGATTTGCAAGGCGTGCGTTCGACCACTCGGCTACCACTGTTACTCTCCGTATATGAACCTCAAATATTATTTCACACTTCTGACGGACCCGGACCAAGATACATAGATAACATTAGATTGTACTAACATAACTTATTAGTACAAGCGGTAAGTATGCAGGTACATTATTAAAAACATACATTAACCATTTTATTAACATATGATTGATAGACGGATTAAAACATTTGAACAGAATGCAAATTACAAGTCGAACGTTAAGTTCGATTATAATGTTATGTTATTCGATACCGTTGCAGGGCAGCCCACTCTGCATATTGCTTAATACTCCGATAAATGGCTCCAAGCAGTCTGACACGAGCCTTTATAAGGAAAATTATATACCTATTCGATATAATATTTTAATCGATTCCAATTTTATCGATTTGTTCAGTTGTTTCGTTATTGTGTGCTCAAGTGTACATAACGTTCTAGAAACTTTTGAAGGTGACAGTACCATGACGAGTAAACGGTGCTAGAATTTTCATGCGATAAGCTAAGTAGGTATTCCTTTTTTAAAAACACTATTTGTTGCGATCATTTAATTAATTTTTTGAGTTGCTATGCGGCTTTGTACTCCGATGATAAAGAAATGAGACAACCATTTTCTTTTTGCTGCCGATTCCAAAGGATCGAGAAAGAAACTGAAACTTATTAACGTCAATCTGAAATACCTTTTAAGTTACATTGTATTAGGGACAAAAATTGTTTGTTTACCATCTAAATTAAGACGATCACGATATCAAGCCATTAAAAGCTCCAAATGTAGTCAAAGCTCATTTTTATCTTAATAATTTGACGTAAAACGGTCTCACGACCCGTGAGCGGTCACGATATTACCGGCAACAGCTTGGGACAGGTTCAAACCAATCAGAGTCAAGGTCGGCGTGATCTACGGGCGCATATCGATCAATGATCTACGATCGAGGGCCGCGCGCGCGATTAGCGTGCGACGGTGAAACGGTTTTTTTTTGGAGATAGTAGTAGCAAGCTACGCGCACCGAGGCGTCAATGCTCGCGTGTATTTTGTTTTGACAATACCAAACACTCTGTGGAAATATACATAAAGCTTGAATTACTGTGGTAAAAGCAACGCGACGCGTCAAAATTCGCTCGCACTGTCAATTCCATTTCGTTAATGAGCCTTTTCTATGAGTCACAGTTTGTTCTAGTATTGGCTAAGATTTTGACTCGTGCGTTTTATCGCTCTCAGTATAATCGGGGCTTTACGATTAGGTGACTGCATTTTTTCTAACACAGCAAAAACTTTTTTGTTATTTTTTTAAACGTAACTGGATTGGGAAATTAATATTGGACTAACTTACATTTCATGTTGAACCTTAACTTGTTTTGTAATCATTGCTTACACAGATACTAGAGGCAACAGTAATGGTGTCATTTGTGAAACTAGACACTTTCAAAATGTTGAAACAATAGGAGCTTCCATTATTACAAAGTGTTCATAGGCGTCTTTCACGCAACTTGGGCAATAGATAAGTGCAGGAGTTGCGTTTTGCAAATTATAATTTTACTTGTTTTAGTAACTTGGAGATAAAAAAGTAACTTTGATAATATAAATAAAATACTTACTTGAGTATTTTATTTAGCTAGCCCAGCTATGTAGGTACTTACCTACGTAGCTGGTATTAGATAGCTCCTAAGATTTTATGGTTATCCTACTTTTTTTAAAAATTTCCAGTGGGTAATACCAATCCACCGTATTATAATATCCTTATAAATTTTTATAGCTGTGTTTAATTATCGCGATCGCACATATTGCAGGGCGCACCCGAACGATGCGTGCGCGCCGTAGCATTGAACTCTGATTTTAATTTCAATCCGGCCGGATATTTCGCAAGATATCCGAGAGACCAACTGTCGTACGCTACACTTCCAATGAGAATAGGGTAAGGTGACTCGTTATGGATACTGCACGTAGATACGTTATCATTGTATCGGAATATCCACGTTCTATTCCGTCGAATCAGATAAATCTACTTTCACAAAATTCGATGAGACAAGACAATATAATTCAAGCGAGTAACTGAAAAATATTTTCAGAATTCTTATTCTATAAACTATACCATGTGATTCAGAATAGGATTAACAATGCATGTTTATCAATGCGTGTTTAGCATGAAACGCGGTATATGAAATCATTTTATGAAGGCAAAATATTATCCAAGTTAATTTTTTTCCTACACAAAAAGTAATCTTACTTCATCCCTTTAAAATAAACTAAAAACTTAAATATTAGTACACCTATTTTGATTAAAAGTGTATAGTGTAAAAGTTATTAGGGAAAGACAACAACAAACAAAGACACTTAAGTAATTTTTTTATCTCCTAACAAGGCTGAAAACTGGTGCTTATACCTTACGGCGATTGTAGGAGGTATACGTACTCGTAAGTGAAATATATTTTATCCACAGACTACAGACTGTAGGGTAGGGTGGTATAAGATTGCGCGGGCGATAAAATTGCGCACTCGTCACAACAGGTCGACGGAGTGACGTACGCGCCTAACTTAAGTCGTGTTTTGTTTGCTATCGGAACTGGTTTACGCTACTAAGAAAGAAAAATAATGCAGTGGAAAACACAAGAAATATGTGAGTACAAAGTTTTTTTTGACTTTTTATCTTATTTTTTGAGAAAGTTAATGTGTTATTGTAACAAAAAGATAAATAATCCCAACGGTTTTTTAAAGCTTTTGTATTGTACTACTACACAAGTTTCGGTACCGAAGGAAGATGTTCGAATATTTCCTAAGTGATGGCAGTGGTTTTGCGATCTTTAGATAGCATCCAAGTGTGCAAAATTGCGCACCTAGGACGTGTGTAAGTTTGCGCGCGCAATTTTACCCGCTTGCAATTTCTATAGTCTTATAGTTAATTAATAACGAGGTACATATTTTTAAATTATTAAGATAATCTGCTATGTCTGCTTTCTATTTCAAATACGAGTATGTTCTATAATGATTTGTATTATTCCAGAATGTCAAGACAAGAAAGCAAAACATATCGCTAGGTCTGTTCCGAAGAGACTATGAAAGAGGCTCGGAAGCGAATTGATAAAGGCGAAAGCAAGAGATCAGTAGCCTCATCTTTAGGAATGGCAGAGAGAGTCTATTTTACGATTTCGTTTATAAAAAACAAAATGTGCAACGAAATTAGGTAGATGTGATACTACATTTTTGCCTGAAGTCGAAAAAGACTTCTGCAATCACCTACACACTTTAGATTTTTTTTATGGATTAACGGCAAAAGGGTTGAGGAGTGCAGCATATCAGTATGCGGAGAGAAACAACATTCCTCATACATTCAATACAGAAAGTTGCGCAATCTTATCGACCACAATGCGCAATTTTACACACTGGGGTGTATAAAATTGCGCAAATTCCATTTCGTGATTTTAATTTAATTACTAAGAAGATTAACTATGTTCTGTTAAAATAAGTATGCCAATTTGTTACCATGATAATAAGGATGAATAAATAAATAAATGATCTCAGGTAACATTTGTATTTTGCAATTTATGAGCCTTTGATTGCAAACTGCGCAATCTTATACCACCCTACCCTAAGGTCATTTGATGTACCATAAATTAGCTTACGTCGTGATATGTGCATTAAAAAGTTTAATACGTTGTTTATGGTAATACGCAAATGTGTTGATATTGAAGAAAACAAAATCAGTATGTACCTACATACTTATAATTTCGTGAGCAAATTTAATTACGACGAAACAATGTCTCAAATCAAAACGTATTAAAAAGTCTTCTATAGATTATTTATAGAAAGTTACAATTCATTACAAATAAAATTTGGACTACATAGTGCGACTGTTACTGGTTTTAGAAGGAATAAAACTCCTTCAAATTTAGAAATTAAAGTCTGGAGCCTGTCTACATTGATTTAAAAAACCGCTAAACGTGACATCCTTTTTTATAGCAACCATGGACTCGTTGACCATAGATTAGTGATCTTTTGTGTAAATATCATAGAGTATCTAGAGTACCCATAACGACTCCACTCGTATAACTCGTATAACTATGTGGATAAAATAAAAAGACTGGGAATAAATCATTGCACACACATTAGGCTTACGCTAATTTAAGGACTCTGACCCTCACATTAGAGGTTCGGACGCGGGCCGGGCCGAAATGGCCCGGATTAAAAAAAACTATATGGGAAAACAACAATGGCGGAGTCAGATAAACCAGAAAAAATTACCGCAGCGCGGGCTCGAAATGCCATTTCCGTTATAATCTTTCCATGGTACCTATATATATATATATGAGCGGTCTGGTGAAGTGACCCTGGCTAAGGATATTCATCAGTCATCATCATTATAACCCGTGGGAATTATTTTTTTTCGCATCCAAAATTGTCAACAAATAATTTGCATATCGTAAAGAAATGATTAAGACAACAACATGGCATGTACTCATAAGGCTAAATATTCCACGGTATTCTCTAAAGGCGGGACACACCGGAGAAAAATAAAGAATACTTGTTGCTTGAATAAAAAAAAAACATTATTTAAAAAAAGAACCCTAGTGATGTTTAAAAAACGATTATTAAACTTTATAATAACATGACAGTAAACGTTTAATCTTGAAATATATCAGTGAGATAGTGTCTATACACTAGTATAGTATGATAAATTAAATAGGAACTTACATACAAGTATAACACCTGCATTTTATACAATTATAATTAGTACATATTGATTTACATTCTGAGGGCACCCAATTAAACTACACTAAACTAAGCGTATTGCTGTCCTTCTAACGGCCATAATGTATGAGCTAGATAACAGTATTTTTCACAATCTTCCGTTCGCATTGTAATATGCGTGTAAGTTATTGTTTTATTTAAATAATGTTTGTCCTATAATAAAAAAAAATACATAAACATTCCATATTTCGTTTATAGAATAAAAGTAATGAAATATTCTCAAATATCGTTATATATTTGGGATAAACGAGGCCTCTGTCATATGTGCTTTTCACGCGATTTGTTTCAATTTTCGTATTGTCGACATACAACCATAAACAGCCAACTTAAGTATGCACCTGTATAAATATACTTCTTGTCTAATTCTAATAATTAGGTACTCTGAATTAAAACTTGTCAGAAAAACCAGTAAGTCACGATACTGCCAGCACACCAGTTAACATTCCAAATTCAAGATTTAAATCTTTTGAAACTCTTCTTATATGATCAGAGCAAACAAAAAAATAGATTATTTATACCTTTGTTTTTTTTTATATTGGTATTCAGTTAAATTGTATAGGCAAAGGTTAAAGTTGATTTTATAACATAAATGTTAAACGTGTTTTATTTACAGTGTAAATAACGTTTCCTGTTAATGTAGTTCAAAATTTATCGTTCTATTGTCTCTGTAGAATTGGTTGATAACTATGTAGGTAATTATTTACCCGAATGATACTTTCAGATTAACCCTGTATTTAATCTTTAGTTTACCTTATCATATCCTTGTCATTAATTAGTAAATTCTTTTTTCGTTATTATTATTTAACCGTACCTACATAATAATACTTTACGTAAACAGTAACGTGAAGCGAGCGTATCATGGTAGAGCAACTGAGAAGTTTAACTTATTTAAAAAATATATTGGGCAATAGTTTGGCAGATCCATTATCAGACGCCCCGTTATGTATCACACAGTACGGGTTCACCAAAGTAGGTACATACATACGAACAGTGAATCGTTTTTTTGTCGCATTCCCCTCATTTGGCGATGTTCCGAGTTTCCAAGTACCGTTGCTCTAGAGGTCGATGTGAGTGTTTATTATTACACGGGGCACTTGCGGAGATTAGTGCTTTTGAATTCGATTCGATCATTTGAATTTGGAACGATGTAAAAAGTTCTTACAGTAGTGTTGTTACGTCAGTTAAATTATTTAACTGTCTTTTTTTCGGTATATAGTATCCATAGACACGTAACCGCAGTAAATAACTATATACTTACATATTTTGAATATTGTGATAGTTTGTCATGATAAAGGTTATTATACTAGAGTCTGGTAGCTATACAAGGGACAAGGGGTACAAAAAAACCTTCCTATTTGACTCATTGGAATGTCTACTATGTTAGGTACTACAACAACTCTCAAGAGCTGCCATCGCTAATTTACAAACTAATACTCAAACGTTTGATCAAAATGTAAACACACGTTTTGTAGATACGATGTTTGTGACTATTATACAAATATTATGCATATCTCGCTCGATCAAACATAGCAATACCTATCAAATCTATCATTATCTTTGGCTTGTTTCGATTTGAAGTCTCGAGACACTCACAAATGAAATCTTCATGACTCTCTTAGATTGTTTCTTACTCAATCAGTTACCTAAAAAAAGTAGAAATAAAATAACGTAACAAAAAACAGTTTAAAATTGTAACTGTTTTTTATAGTAAGATCGACTTTATATTCTATTATGTTATCAATATTAACGGTATATTATTCCTCGAAAACTAAAAGCACTCTTTATATTATCCGCTATATTTATAAAAAAATACAGCAGAGTATATCGCGCATAAGGCGTAGCTAAATGTTCAGTGTTTAGATCCTTACGCACAAGATTTGATTTATTTTACACGGGTTGGTGCTTTCTGTTCTATATTTTATACAGTCCACACGTTCTAAACACACCACTAGTAAATTTGTCTTTGGTTCATTTTATGCAGTTAGTTATAAAATAAATCAAATATTGCGCGTAAGGCGCAATTCACTCTGAACATTAAGCTTATTGTCATTGGCATAGAGTCACACATTTCTTGTTAAAAACTCAATGTTAAATAACTGTAGGTATGTATAAATATATTTCTTTATATCTATAATAAGCAGGTATTTTTATTTTCATAAATAAGTATGGCAGTGGTAGCCGAGTGGTAGAACGCACGCCTTTCAAATCAAAGTGTGCAGGTTCAAACCCCGGCGGTGCGAACCTCTGGGATTTATGTGCGAATCTCATTTTCATCCGAGATTATCACTTGCTATGAACGGTGAAGGAAAACATCGTGAGGAAACCTGGACGTCTGAGGAAACCTGGACGTCTGAGGAAACCTGCACGTCTGAGGAAACTTGACTAGTTCTCGATAGATGTGTGAAGTCTGCCAACCCGCACTGGGCTAGCGTGGTGGACTATGTCCTGAATCCCCCACGCATTGAGGGGAGGCCCGTGCCCAGCAGTGGGACGTTAAAAGGGCTGTAGTAGTAGTAGTAGTAAATATTAGCGGAGGCTATCTGTAGGTTTTTAATTTTAATTTTAATTTAAAAGCAAACAAAAATAGACAAACCACCCGTACAACCTCCAATCATTAACGTCATCTCCAAGAACCTCAATAAAATGTTTTACAACATCTATAATCAATTATCGCCTCGTAAAATTTGTCATTTATATGTAAACAATGGATTTTTATATTCCAATGTCGGATTAAGTTTATTAACATAAAACAAATTTATGCATTGTCAGGTGCTGGAAGCATATATAATACATATAAAATGAATAATAGCATAAATAAGATTCTTAATATCAAAACACTAACTAAATTTAAAAATGTTAAAGACTTAAAGAAGCAGCGGTAGCCAAGTGGTCGAACGCACGCCTTGCAAATCAAAGTGTGCAGGTTCAAACCCCGGCTCGCACCTCTGGGTTTCATGTGCGAATCTCATTTACATCCGAGATTACCACTTGCTATGAAACGGTGAAGGAAAACATCGTGAGAAAACCTGCACGTTTGAGGCAACTTGACTAGTTCTCGATTGATGTGTGAAGTCTGCCAACCCGCACTGGGCCAGCGTGGTAGACTATGGCCTGTATCCCCCTCGCATTGAGGGGAGGCCCGTGCCCAGCAGTGGGACGTATAAGGGCTGTAGTTAGTTTTTAGTTTTAAAGTCTTAAGCCCCCGGCACACTGGGGCGTCAATGCTCGCGCGTCAAAATATTTGCCAACACGAAACGAACCCTGTGTCAATATGCATTAAGATTAAATTTCTGTCGTATAAGCCACGCCCCCACGCGTCCAAATTCGCTCGCACTGTGTGTCATTTCGTTGTAGAATGAACTTTTTCTATTATGTCAATACCGAGCGCCGCGCGCGAGACTAATTATTTATCTATGGTCAATAAATTTCGTTTTGCTATACCAAAAAATTTACCGCGCGAGGGTTGTCGCCGCAGTGTGCGGGAGGACTTACTTAAAAATATCATTTGTATGTAACTAAGACTAATTTCTATAAAATTTTGGGCTTAGTTTAGTTTCGTAGCGAGAAAACAACATTTTTAATGCTGTCAAATATAGTTTAAATTTAATTTGTGTACAACAGAATTGTCACTATCAATAATGGTAACCACTTGCTGAACGGTGAAGGAAAATATCGTGAGGAACCTGCGCGTCTATAGAAAGGCGTGTGAAGTTCACCAACCCGCACTGGGCAAGTGAGGTGGACTATGGCCCAAAATCTCCCTCGTATTGAAGAAGAATGTGCCCGGTATAATGGCATCAGCGAGGTGTGGGCGCACTGCATTGCACCTCTGCCTACCTACATTGCATTCTTTATCAGCATGTAACACTAATATTTTGGAACTTAGCGTAACTTAAACGCTATATGAATGAACATAGATGTCAAAATAGAATGACGACTTAACCGCAGCTTAACGAGCCTTTCAAAGCTGAGATACAGTTTAAACACAAAAGAGGTTACTTTAAGACTTAGTAATTATTCTTAAACTATTCCAGTAATGTTATGAGCAATCCTCTTCACGCGCGTCTAACAGTGCATGCAATTAATCATTGTTCTGTATCAACATATCAAAGCTATAACAAGCCATTGAATACACGCTGGCGACGAGCTGTTCAAGCTGATACAATAAACTCGTCGGGCGAGCGCGACATTGCCGGCCGACAAAGCGACAAGCCCTCGACACGACGATGATGTAGGGCTGTCGAATATCTTGACAATTAATCTATCTAACAGTTGATATAACAAGTTGATACAGAGAATATTTCACATTGGTCGGTGTACATTGCCTTATATTTTTATGATTTTTTTATTATACATAATTTGTGATGTATAATAAGTACGTACATAAATTTAAGTGGTACGTACAATAAATAAATAGGTAGTTAATTTGTAGATTCATGTTTTTTAAAGCTGGTATTGAATCGTGAATAGTTTTGATATTTGCAGAATGCAGACGTTCTAGTGTATAAGTCTAAACGGCCGTGTCATCAATGGGTCCATTTTTGGTCCACATTTCTTTGACGTTTTTCGGGTACAACTAAGTTTAAAAAATTACTAGGTACTAGAATATAATTGCATAGATAATTTCATCGATTTATTCAAGGGGAATTATTTTATCGATTTATTAAACCGTAGGGGTTGCAAGTAGCATTAAGTTCTCTGTAATCAACTTCATTTCATTAATAGAGAAGAGGTTATTTGAAATTATATTGTAAACTCTTTATACCTACGCACTGAGCATGCCAACCCTATCCTATTATACCATTGTGATGCTAATCCGATGCGAGGGATTGACAGATGATGTGTGGTTGCGCAAGAGTCGCGGATTGCACCACCGGCTGAATGAACCAGTTCGTGTACTTTTATTACTGGGCCCGCCTGCAAAGGTCATGTGTGAACTTGCGAATGATACGGTGCGAAGGCGGCCGGCTGCAGGGAACGAGGTTATCACCTAAACGATACCGATCGACTCACTATCAAATGCAATGAAAAAACGCAGATAACTATAAGCTAGAAAAGAACAGAAAAATAGTTTCACACTTATTATACAGGGTAAATTAGGTATAATAAAATCGGTTTACAATGTGAAATATTCTAGGTATCAACTAATATACTTAAAGACTTTAGCTGCAGCAATCATGCCTCCGAATTTAACCTTTCCTACAAATCGCTGAAATATAACTACGTACGTACGTTATGTTTCTATCGAACACGCATCAGGTGAATACACAATAGTTTTTCTATTATAATGATATCATAGACGAAAATATTCAATTATACATATATCCAATTGTGACAAGGTGCTAAAAAGAATGACACGGAATCATAGTTGGTCACAATTTATAAACTCCTGCAACACAATCCAAAGCGTTCAAAAGATTCAAACAAAAAGTTGTTTTCATTCATGAATTGGTTCACGTTAACTAGTTTCTTGTCCAGATGCACCGTAACTTGTTCCAAATTACAGTAACATAACCTTGAATTGAACCAATTACTTATATCGTTAATATTTGTCACAATAATGACATATCAACGTTTACAATATGTACTGAACCGTGTTCCAATTAATCATTAACGAATTGAATGTTATCAACATCTGCTGGAGCCGCCTGACATATCTTAATATATCATTTTTGTTCGATTGATTGGAATAATTTAATGCTCCTTTATAATGCTTGACCTCGCGCGATTAGCAATCTATAAAACAAAAAAAAGCTTGGAAAGTACACCACTACAACTGTGTACCCCTATAGTTCGTGGGACACAGTAGTTGCTCTCGGGTGCAAATTAAACAGCCTTTAATCACTTTTCACTTATATTTTATATTAAAATAGCACAGTACAACAATTTCACGACCACCTATCGGTGAGCGTGGTGAGTGAGAGAGAGAGATAGCCTATTACAAGTGTTGTTACATTAAAATCAAATTACCATTGGTGGCGATGTTGCCAACAACAACGTTAAAACAAAATGTATAATAATTTATTTTATGTATAATAATCATGAACCCACCATCGCGTAAGGGACTCTTGAATGGAAAGGCAAAGCCCACGCAAGCCCGGCAGATTGAGAGACATAACATTCATAGTCATCATAAAATTTAACACTCATTCACTCCTTGACCTAACTGCCGAGACCCTAAACACATGAGACGCCCATATTTCGAAACTGTTATTAGAGAAAACAAAATAACTATGGAGTACAAACACGTACCAAAATCAATTTGCATATTATCTACTCATGTTACTATTATACGGTACTTAGTTCACGGTCGATGGTATAATATATTCAATTATGATAGATATTCAATTTAGAAATGATATAAAACACGAATGTAACTAATAAAGCAATCGAATGTAAGTACATGACGTAATCATCATCACGCCTGTATTCCCCGAAGGGGTAGGCAGAGGTGCACTGTAGTGCACCCACACTTCGCCGATGTATTTTAGTCCCAATGTAATAGCGGACGAGCCTATTGCCATTATACCCGGCACATTCCCCCTTAATACGTGGGAGATTTGGGCCATAGTCCACCACGCTGGCACAGTGCGGGTTGGTGAACTTCACACGCCTTTTTACAGACGTGCAGGTTTCCTCACGATGTTTTCCTTCACCGTTTAGCAAGTGGTAATCATTGTTAAAAATGACATTCGCACATGAAAATTATCTCAGAGGTGCGGGCCTGGGATTTGAACTTGCACCCCTTATATTCAAGGCGGGCGTTCTTGCCCGCGAGGCTACCACTGCTAGTACATGTCCACGTCTACTCACAAAATCAACAAAGATACGAGTACGTCTGTCGAAAGCACACGATCATACTTCATGCATTTTACTTTACTCTAACGGATTTTTGGATACCTTGACGTTTATCGTATTCACACACTAGAATATACGGTTTTCTCAATGAACCTCTATAACACATTATCTATGTATAAGTCACTTGACTTTTTAAAATTCTATGGCTCGAGTAACAAAAAGTCAAAAGTAACCTTAGTGCGTTATCAAATTCAAATATTCGTTACTGATACTTAAAACTAAAAATAATTTCTTAATTTCGGAAAAAAGGACTAAAAATAAGGTGACGATTGATATTGCCAAATATTATATCGTTCGCACTGTCTATCCTTACGACAGTAAAAACGAAGCAAAACACGACTTATATCCATTTTGCGAGTAGACTACACAATTATGTCCGTTCATTGTAATAATATGTATATGTAATGTTACCGTTACATTGAGTATTCGACCAGTTTTCAAAACGCCCGGGGGAGTAACGCGTGACGCTCATATATGCCACATTCGTGACCACTCAGCGATCTCGATTGCACTTCAATATAATTGAAATTTAAAAAATAACACTTTCAAAATGGTGTCATGGAATTATGAATAGGACAATATTATTATCTGTATTGTGTTCAAAAACATTATACGCAATGTTTACAGTATTATACACTGTTTCTTTTTAACATAATTTATTATACATGATAATATAAATAACAAATATAATATGAATATAAACATAAGTGCACATAGACCAAAACTAATTTAGACTGGCACTAGGAATTCATAATTAAAAGTAATTTATTTTATGCTAATTTATATTTGCACTCAAAAAATCAACTAAGTCCAAATTATATACTTGCTATGCTATAAGTAAATAATTATTATGAAAACATGTACTATCCACAGGCCTGTATATGTATACATTTTTTAATTTTATATATTATAAATATTATGTTTACCTACCTAATCCGAAACTACTTTTCACATAATGCATATAAAAAAAACAGTATCTAAGTGTCAAATGTAACTAGAAATGTATGTATTTTCTGAAATTAAGATTATGAAAACCAAAAAGGAATTAATTTAAGGAACGTCTGCTCGTTTGCCTCCCTATCTCATAAAAAAAAAAAAAAACATGAACTCTTTTTTTTTTTTCTAAACTGACTTTTGTTTTACCGTATAATAAAAAGTGATTTTAGAAAACCAGTTCGTATGTCAAGGTTAACATTCTATTTTACATACTGGGCCTTACGTTATCGAATGTTAGACATTAAACGATCGAATATAACTATTTAACGATGGCTTGGTCTGGTGGTCAGGGCGTAGGCCCCTCGGCTCTCGGCTGTTCGAAGTTTGCCCTGGTCTGGAAGTAACAAGGACCGCCCCAGTCTATTGTATCGTACCTATAGTATAGCTTAGTTTGGGATGCTACGATGAGTATATGTAATCTGGCGATACACTTATATAAACTGCTACTTCACTATTCATAGGTCGCTGATGGTATTATTTCTAAATTATTATTTAACTAGCTGATGCCCAAATTAAATGTAAAGATGAAAGTAATCATGAATTTTTTTCCCGTTCCCGCAACCTATTCCAGGCATAAAAAGTAGTTCAGAAAGAAAACACAGTCGTCAGTCATCACCTCCATTCGCTCCAAGTCAGTTTATTAAAGGATCACGCGCACGTTATCGTTCGCCTTATTAGCTAAACAGTAGCTGATTTAAAAACATACATTTTTAGAGGCTAATCTAAGATGACGTTTTATTGACTTATAAAAGCATAGACACAATGGTACAAGAAGCTTATATGTACCACTTATATTTATAAAACTACGATCTCGTGTGATCGGGCGTTATGAGAAATGTCCGATTTCATGTTATTGTAACAGCATCCCTCGGCGGTTTGTTATCATAAATTGAGATCGTATGAGATTGTTATCTTTTCGGTAAGATGTTTGTACGACGAGATTAAACGGATGATAGCTGTGTTTGGTTTAGATAGCTTGTTACACTTATGTCTTTATTATGTGTAAATACAGTAGCTGTTTTGGAGGTTAGGGAAAATCTCGGGCGTTATTTAAATTAAAACGCCAACCAAGACCTTTATATCCACTCTTTAACGTATTGTTTTGATATAACTTTGATTTTTGACAGGGTTTGTTAACTACATACTGGCTAAGAAATCGAAGATAAGGCAAGGTAGCATGGCTCCCAAATGCCTGCGACGTTAAACTGCTTTGACTGATGTGTTTTTACTTTGCTATAATACTAGATAAATGTTCATCATGGACTATTATATTATTCTTCGTTGATAGTTGACTGTATTCACGGTAAAAAAACACACAGTTCGTTTTCGTATTGGGCAAAATTTTAACGCGCGCGTTCTAACGCCTCAGTGTGCTCAGGGCTTTATCAATCGGGAGCTTAATCGTGCCATTGGAAGACCACTTAACAGTCCTAGTTATTTTCAAATAATTAACTCAATTAAACAACACTTATCCAATAAAGATGCCAGCGTTTGTTAAGTGTTATTATCTCGTTACTCCTGTCAATGTAACCTTCCAAACGATGATAGCCTATTTTATTGTTCCTTTTTTTTCACACGCTGTACATAGACGCATATTAAATATAATACTAGACTCATTATGTCTACTTACTATTCATGATACACCGATAAGACCGTATAGCTATGCAAGGTTATTATTATACTTAAGCCTATCCCAAGCTCCAAATCATACAAGACAACCTACGAAAGTGTGAAATTTTCGTTCTAAGTGACTATAAAGTTTCTTTACCTTTTTCGCTAAAGAAATGGCTTTTCAAATGCGTAGTCTTTAATTAAATATTATGTTACGTAATTGGTAAACATAAGTTTAGATTTTATTTATTACTAGCTGTGCCCGCGACTTCGCCCGCGTGGACTTTAGGGACATTACCCGGAAATATGGGTATTATGTTTTTCCCGCGGAACCCTAATGCTTTTTCTAAAATTAAAGTAGCCTAAGTTACGCCTTGGAACGTCAGCTATCTGCCAGCGAAAGTCCCATTGAAATCGGTTCAGCCGTTTAGAAGTTTACCTCAAACAAACAGACAGACAGACAGACAAAAATTTTTAAAATTGCGTTTTCGTTATAGGTATCGTATATACTTTCATACGCATTTGGTAAAAAAGTGTTATTTTGATATTACAAACAGACACTTCAATTTTATTTATTTGTATGTATGTATAGATTTATTTATTTGTATAGATACATTCCGTATAATATTTTGTTTGTGAACCATGTCACTTTTTTATATATATAAATATACGATAAAAATGCAATTTTTATTTTGTTTTGTTGGCTTCAATGCAGGGGTGGCATAAATTAAAAAAAACTGTAGCTGATACGAAGTATTCCGGGTCATCTAGTGACGTATAAGTGTGCATTTTAATTATACAAAAATGCACTCAATACCCGTTTTCACTAAATTAGACTTGGCCAATAAAGTATCACTAACCTGTACAATAGACGCGACGAGTAGACCGAAGCATAGCGCGATGCTCGTGGTCTGAGGAGCGTTACTGGCTGCGATGGTGATGCACGACGCTACACCGATGGAGGTGAGCAGGAAGGTGCCAATCAGCTCAGCGATCAGCTGCCGCCAGAGCAGCTTGTTGTCAGTCACGTCGGAGAGACCGATTATGGAACTCGTTCCTGAGAAGAGAAGAAATTAGGAGTTCAGTAAAATTTCATTGGTTTTAGAACGCTTACTTGACTGTATTGGCAAATTAGATTGTTAATTTAATATTTAGTCAATTTAGCTCCTGTAGAAGGTATTATTAACTCCTGAAAACGTTTCCACACAATTGTTCCTTTAAAATTTGTAAAAATGACATTAGTCACGTGACTTCAGTAGTTTAACCTAAGCTTACGTTGACTTATTTAAGTTATAATCTACGTCTATCTACTCTGTCTACGTCTATCTACGTAATCTATAATCTCAATATTACATGGCATACTATTTTTTTATTTCAGTATTTTCTTTTTATCCATATCTATTCTGTTACAGGCATAAAATTATTCCATTTTTATGTCTAGTATAGAAAAAACGTTTCGCTCGACAATTTTCCGCAAGAAAAATATTAAAATAACTCTGGTACATTATCAAAATCCTTTACAGACCAACGACCATTTACTCATGTCAGTTTTAATAGCCTCTAACCAATCAATCAGCCCCTATCGATTAAGAGTTCGTTGTAATTCTGCGGTTTAATCGAAGACTGTGGGCGTAGTAGTCTGCAGGAAATAGGTATCGTTGCGGTTTTTAGTTGATTGCGAATATTATTAATACCTAGGTAAAGGTCAAAATAGGGGCATTGGGTCCAAAAGCATTTTTATACCAATCAGAGTTGAGACACTGGTCAAAATTGGGTAAACGTAAAATTAGGCAAAAAAACCTTTTCTGGTGATGTATTTTGATAAGATATCTTTTAAGATTTTGTACCACTGCAAAATCTGTTAAAAATCGAACTAATAATAAATTGAGGACGCCTTGGGCTAGGGGTTTGAGCATAGGGCACTCGGCTCAATGCACCGGATGGTTGCGGGTTCGAATCCCGCCTGCAGTAAATTTCGGAAATATTACCAGTAAGTTTGGGTGTAACTGGGATTGCCTCCATTGTATGGTACCCATAGTACAAGCTTTGATTAGTTTGGGACCACACCATGAGGTATTGTAAAAAAAACTGATAAAGAGGACATGTTTTTGGATGATAAAAAAGTTTCCACGATTTTTAGTTACCTTCCCAAGATGGTGTTTGTATGTCTCTACCTAATAACCTAAATATCTCTTATTGTTCATGTTTGTATGATATGAATAGCTTTTGATGAAGCATTGAAAAAAATACCGTACACACATTCAGCCTACTTGCTTAAACACTTCATCAGTGTTTAATAAATGATTAAACACCGTCTGAATAACTGCTCGTAACTGTGAATCAGAACAATGTCAAGTATATAAAGTTGATAACTCTGCTGTAATATATTTCTTTTAAAACAAAGTTACGAATAATAACAATTGTAAAAAAAAATCGAACAATAATTTTGAACTACAAAAGAATTTACTCTTTGACATTATACAAGAGTATAATGTCAAAGAGTAAATTCTTTTTGACGTGTATAATATTATAAAACAATAAGTAAAAACTCAATACAGATATTGGCTTCGAAATTTTTGTTTTAGACATAATAAACCTTAAAAGAGCCATCTGAGAAAATTCCAATGTTTATTTTCAACATCTATATTGGCCCTTCAATGATATTTATATAAATGAAGTTGATAAAAAAATGCACAACTACTACTACTACAGCCCCTTTAACGTCCCACTGCTGGGCACGGGCCTCCCCTCAATGCGAGGGGGGGGGGGGGGGGAATGCACTTCTAATCATGAAATTAAGAACTACTCAATGGAAAGAGGCCATAAAAATAGTTCCTATTTTTTACTCTTTTTTTAAGCACTCGTAATCATTAGGTATTTTGCCAGTATTAAGTAATTAATAGAATTAACAAAGTCTATAAATATACATACACATTATAAATATGTAAAAGGACACTTATTTGGAGCTGAAAGTTTACGATGTTGGCACTCATGCGAAGTTGTTTAGGACCCGAAGATGACGTACCTATCATAATTTAAGCAATATGTAAATTAAAGATAAACGGGTTTATTTAATATGTGTCTAAAAATATTATTCATTAAGATTATTTTTACAAGTCATGATTTTTTTGTTTATCTAGACTACAGCAAGTAAAACCCGTTCGTATTGAGGAAATAGTTAGTAAAACACACATATTTTCGGAGATTACAAAACCTGAATGAAACAGGTGTTTTATTAGAACAAACCGCAAGAGATGGGGTTATTTTAATTTTATATTATACATTCATCGTGACTATTCGTGACATACGTATATGTATAATAAAATCTGCGATGATTTGGTATTGTTGTCACAGTACAGTGGATCCCAGGAATATAAGCAAAAGGTGTTTAATAAAAATGTAGTATAAGTATAATAATTTATATATCAAATAAACTTAATTGTAAAATATCCAGTAAATTTTCAATACGTTATTTATTTGCGCGAGTACTTTGCGGTAAGTATTAAAAATATTTAAGTGCTTACAATTTTATAGTCAATAAACTATCTTTTAAATTTATTACACATAACATAAACTTCATTGTTATTATATCATTATTCATTCAACATTATTTGTAAACATTATCTACGATTAATAGTTTGTTTACTGATGCGGCATTAGCATTTAACTTATCAACATCTTTTCGTCATCTAACGTAATCAATTATTTTACTAATAACTCTTATAATGTTAATTAAAAACTGTAAATAATTAGCAACTTACTCTTCTGCATCTCATCCATAGCGTAATCCGTTTTCATTTTGGCTAAGCGTTAATAAAAACTTTTCCCAACACAATCAGTCCCCGCTTATAAACGCACGCGACCACAGAATTTCGAAATTGGAATTATAAGTAACACGACGATAGTGCAATTTGATTCGTAACTGAAATTCCGAAGAGGCTCGGTGATTGGTAGACTGTAGACTACCTCTCGTTGTCGCTACATACACTGGAGTGAAGCGAGATCTCGCGGATGTCAGCGGCGGCCGGCGCGCGAGTGCACCTGACTTTTTATTATGTGTGTGTATCAAGTTTGCGAACTGCAAATTGGAGGTATCGTATGCATCCGACGTCACGGATGCGGAATTAAAAAGATGCGGCGTTGGGTCTTCGGTTCGTGACCGTCGGGTCGCTTATTCATCGTGTTTTAAAAATCCGCTGCGCATTGATATTTTGCGAGCGGAATATTTTCGATCAATCTCATTTCTTCCTCGTGTAATTTCTCGTAAGACATTTTATTTATACGGTATATCGGGACGCCTTTGGGGTTTTCTTTCTCGCAGGACAAGCGATTATATTTTATTTATAGAATAAAAAGTCGTGCGGCACACTCGACTTGCATAACACCAATAACGTTTCAATATTTATGATTTAGTTTTATTACTCTAACAAGATCCGTCTGGCTTTCTATTGATTGGATAACAAAGTGTATTATACTCTATGGTATTGGTACACTTTTGCGTATAATAGGTGGAATTTTATTATACACCGTAAATTTGAAACGCCCATGTTGGTTTCATTTATTGAGAAAGTTTTACCTACCGTGACCAATTAAATCATTGTATTTTTTTTTTGCGATTTAGCACTTCAAGTATAAAACCTATTTAAACCATAAGTTGTAGACCCCCTGGCATAAAAAGCGATGATCTTCATCAAATCCCTTCCGCCCTATCTAATAATGATGTGGTGAATTCTTTACTTTTTTTTTTCATATTATTTATTACCGGTAAAATTTGCCGGTAATCTTATAGGAAATGCATGAGTCATGCTCTACTTAATTTATAATCAATATATATAATTTATTTCTTTGAATCTAGTTTTTTATGTAAATAAATGTTTTTCTCGAAAAAAAATTAGAAAACGATTGTATAGAGGTATTGTAAAACGATTTGGTATTATTGTGTATGTATCTGCGGAGAAATGACATCATCCCATCGAGATAGTAAGATAGAGTACCCATAAAGACTCCACTATTCGTAATGCTCTGTAGCGATTTTTTTGAAGGTTGGTAGAATCTGACTATTTGTAAGTCCTTTTTGGCCTACACGAATAAATAAAAAATGATTTTGATTTTGTTGGTAATAATGGTTTATATGAGATCCGCCATCTTAGTCTTAAGATCAAGTAATAACGTAAGTGTCAAACAATATAAACAATCAAATTCTAATATGGCGGATAATTTACCGCACCGCGGGCTCTTTATTATTGTACTACCTCCATGCATCATCCCTATTCGAGATATGTCGAAACAAAACGTCAAACTGGTCGTATTTTTCCGTTATATCTCGAATAGAGATTATGTCGATCATGCGAGAATTGGGTCCCTGTACTTTTTTAAAAATAACCTAGCTATTATTCGAAACACGCTTTAAGATTTTTCCGAACGTATCTAATGTAATGTGTATGAAGGCGTTATCAGGCGCTATAAAAACTAGCTGCAATACGTACTGATAAGTGGCTAGCCTGCGCCCGAGCACTGAGAAACTGGTGCTGTTTACTCGCCACCATTTTTATAGATAGCCCTGTAATATTTTAGGCCGCATACACACTCGTGGTAAACGTGTTTAGTTACTGTATTTATTATCTGCGGTTGTGGGTTTACGGACTTTACTTATCTCAGCAATAAAATAAGTTATATTAATTCATATAAAACCTTACAGGGAAAGGAAATTATTTACATATTTTGATTTATGTAAGTATATGATATCAAGTTTAAATTGTACGCCATACCAATGATTACTCACGTCACCTTATATGTATACAAAATTTTAAATAATATCTTCCTTAAATAATTTAAAAATTGCGGAAAGGAGACTCGGCTGAATTCGAACTTTTTTCAACTTCCTTTATACTTCTTCGGTATAGCCATATTTCCCATAGACATAAGTAAGTATTAGTGGTGTCCTATCTCGATAGTGGTGTCAGTATTACATTCAAATATAGAACATATTCCGATTCGAAAAATAATCAAATTATTTATTGAATCGAAGGAAATACCAGTGTGCAACTGCCACTGCGAGAAAATCTCTAAATCTTGTACTATGGGTACCATACAATGGACTGGAGGCGATTCCAGTTACACCAAGGGCAGACTCCGAAAATGTCATTTCCGAAATTTGCCACTAATGGGAATCGAAAACACAACCACACGGTTCAATGAATCGAGAAGCCTGTGGTCAAACCAATGGACCAAGCTGTCGTCGTCATATCTCGATACCCTCGGGGTGAAAGGCTATTTTGACTTAAGCGACATATTTTAACTATACTCATTCGACGCAGAAAATATTGCTGAATCCATATTATTATTATTACAAGCTTTATATTAACTTGCAATGTATGTCCGGGTGGAATCTTTTACAAGCTTTATATTAACTTGCAATGTATGTCCGGGTGGAATCTTTTACAAGCTTTATATTAACTTGCAACGTATGTCCGGGTGGAATCTTTTACCAGCTTTATATTAACTTGCAATGTATGTCCGGGTGGAATCTTTTACAAGCTTTATATTTACTTGCAATTTATGCCCGGGTGGAATCTTTTACAAGCTTTATATTAACTTGCAATGTATGTCCGGGTGGAATCTTTTACCAGCTTTATATTAACTTGCAATGTATGTCCGGGTGGAATCTTTTACCAGCTTTATATTAACTTGCAATGTATGTCCGGGTGGAATCTTTTACAAGTTTTATATTAACTTGCAATGTATGTCCTGGTGGAATCTTTTACAAGCTTTATATTAATTTGCAATGTATGTCCGGGTGGAATCTTTTACAAGCTTTATATTTACTTGCAATGTATGCCCGGGTGGAATCTTTTACAAGCTTTATAACTTGCAATGTATGTCCGGGTGGAATCTTTTACAAGCTTTATATTAACTTGCAATGTATGTCCGGGTGGAATCTTTTACAAGCTTTATATTAACTTGCAATGTATGTCCGGGTGGAATCTTTTACAAGCTTTATATTTACTTGCAATGTATGCCCGGGTGGAATCTTTTACAAGCTTTATATTTACTTGCAATGTATGCCCGGGTGGAATCTTTTACAAGCTTTATAACTTGCAATGTATGTCCGGGTGGAATCTTTTACAAGCTTTATATTTACTTGCAATGTATGTCCGGGTGGAATCTTTTACAAGCTTTATATTAACTTGCAATGTATGTCCGGGTTGAATCTTTTACCAGCTTTATATTAACTTGCAATGTATGTCCGGGTGGAATCTTTTACAAGCTTTATATTTACTTGCAATGTATGCCCGGGTGGAATCTTTTACTAGCTTTATAACTTGCAATGTATGTCCGGGTGGAATCTTTTACAAGCTTTATATTAACTTGCAATGTATGTCCGGGTGGAATCTTTTACAAGCTTTATATTAACTTGCAATGTATGTCCGGGTGGAATCTTTTACCAGCTTTGTATTAACTTGCAACGTATGTCCGGGTGGAATCTTGCAACTGAATTTTAAATCAGTTATCTTTAACCGATTGAGCTGAAATTTTGTACACACGCTTATTTTGGATGACAATACATGCTTAGCTATGTGTCTTCATTCTAATTTCAATATGGCGGATTATCCAAGATGCCGGAATAGTTCTTTTTTCTGCACAACCACAGTATGGGTATCAAATGAAAGAGCTTGCTGAGGAGAACACGAAAACTAAGTACAATTAAATAAAAGTTTTTTTTTATATATAAGTCAATGTCCCCCAAAGTGTCGTTTAAGTCAAATAGCCTTTCACCCCTCGATATGGTTATGCCAGTCAAGTTGTTTCCATCCAGGATATGTCAACGTAATCATTTCCACAGTCCGTTAAGTGCGTAAAATTCCCGACATTCTATTAATCCGTATCTGTTACGCGGTTAGTGAAAGGTGGGATTTTCGATGTGGGAAAATTTGTGCAAGGTTAAGAGTTATAAATAAGATTATTTCAATTAATATAGTGACTAACTAGCTGTTGTCCGTGCGACTGCGTAAGCGCAAAAAAAAAAACTGTTTGGAACAGCGTAAAGAGGCCGCAAGGACTGTGCCCTGATTCTCGTAATAAAAATCGTAGCGATATCGTAGCGAATTAGTCGTTCAAGCCATTTTGGTATTCTCATCCGTCTATCGAGCTTGAACGGCACCGATTTTTTAGTACTTTCGTCGAAGTGTCGTTGAATTTGTTCGCAAAAACGTTGATCGTCTTCTAATCGTTCCACCACGTTGACATGTTGGTATTCTCATAGCTCAACAAAATTACTTTCTAGCGGGAATCTGTCAAATTTCGCAATCAAAATGCCGTTGAACACTCGTAGGTTATTTGCGACGATTACATGTATTGTTCTCGTGAAAAATATAAATAATGTGCTCCAACTTAAGCTGTTTTTACGATTTCGAAGACTCGGAGCCTAAAAAGAACTCCGAGTCCTAAAATACGTTAGAAAATTTTTAAAACTTACATTAAAATATGTTACGAACTATACCGCCATCTATTATTATTTTATGCAAACAGACTCTTAAAGGCCATCTATTGTTGTAGAGGGGACAAAAAAAGAAAAAATAAAAAGAATGTTTTTTTAAGGAAAATTATAAAAAAATACAAAATAAAGAAATAAAAATAAAATAAGTGTGGGCCCGGGGTTTGAACTTGCAACTATACGTTCAAGGCGGGCGTTTTACCAACTAGGCTACCACCGCTTACGCTTAAGTCTAATATAAACATTATACGAGAATCAATTTAGCATCCATTTAGCATCTTTCTGCTTAATCATGACAAATAGTGCTTTTTGAATTTCAATTTATATTTTATATTTATTTTAATGATTTTAAGTGTAATTTATTTATTTTTTTTCGACCAAAATCACGATATTTATTGCAAAAGAAATTGTTTTGATATTACGAGAATACCAATTTTGGATAGATCTACGATAGAGCGGGGTCGGAACTGCGGCGACGCTTGGACCATTTGTAAATACGAGAATTAGCCTACTGCCAAAATTAAAAGTTTCAGAGATGACGTAATAATTAAATAAGTAGTTTTTGTTGTATACATTAGTAGATAAGTAAATTTTGTGTGCGGTTATACAAACATATTGCCAAATTAAAAGAAAAAAAATTGTAATCACTGCGAATTTTTGTTACGTTAGTTAGATAATCATTTATTTATTATCATTATTGTGTTGATTTTTTTTTTCTATATTTTTTTGAGTTGCCTTAATAAACGGAACACAAATTATAGTAAAACTGTTTATGAATTAGATAATAGTGGTTTAAAAAACATAGACTGTTGAAGCAAACCGTATTTTTTGTATCAATTTAAAACCTGCGTAAAATTTAAAAAATAAAATAAAGCACGGGTCGAATGAGAACCCCTCCCTTTTTGAGGTCGGTTAATAATGTTTTTGTGAGGCCATTAACTCCGTTTATCTCGCATAGATCTTGAGATAAATAGGAATGGATTAATGTTTCACGATGTTTTTTATTTCATTACTTTAAATTATATCATCTGTCAAAAATATTTATAATATTTTTTTCCGTACCTACTTAAGTAGTTGAGTTGTGATGTCATATTACTGTGGGAATTATATTTCAAATGTTACTGCGTATTATTGTTTCATTTACTTAAAACAATGATTAATCTATAATTTATTTATGAAACGATTATTCCACTATACAAATTGTATGGTCGCCTACGAAAATTAATATAATCTATGTGAAATAATGTCGACAGCCTGTTTCACTTATATATTTTTGATTATTCATGCGAGACAATAAAAAGAGTATTCAGAAAAAAAATCACAGATACATTGCTGGCCTAAAATAATATTCAATTATTAAAAAAACAGGATATATGTCTATGATTCAGATAATCTATATTTTGTTTTTAACCGACTTCCAAAACTGGCCAAGTGCGAGTCGGACTTGCACACAAAGGGTTCCGTACCATTATCTATAAAAAACGGCAAAAAAAATCACGTTTGTTGTATGAGAGCCCCCACAAATATTTATCTTATTCTGTTTTTTAGTATTTGTTGTTATAGCGGCAACAGAAATACATCATCTGTGAAAATTTCAACTCTCTAACTATCATGGTTCATGAGATACAGCCTGGTGACAGACGGACGGACGGACGGACAGCGAAATCTCAGTAATAGGGTTCCCGTTTTACCCTTTGGGTACGGAACCCTAAAAAGGTGGAGGTTCTCAATTCGGCCGGTATGTTTTTTTTTTAGAACACAAACTTGACACGGTTGTCGAGTGGTCCAATCGGTGACGAGACTCGCTAATGATTATGGTAGCAAATTGGGCTGAACGTTATCACACTTTTTATGGACAGTTTGATAATGTACACCTACACAATAGTATCAGTAGTGTACTTACGCCTCATTGTCCATAGCAAGAATAAAACAAGTTTTTAGTGTAGCTAAAAAAAAAACAAAAAAACTATGGAGTATCGTTTATGCTAAGTACTTTTACTTTACGCATGAGTCGGTCATGAAAGTGGTTTATAAATTTTGACAACAACTTCTAGTGAGAATTTCAATAACTCAAACATTTTTATTACCGCATTGACCATGTAAACGAAAACCAACCTTGATATCCTCTGATATACAAATGATATTTGCTCTTATTACAATTTGGTACAATAGAATTTTGGATGCACATGATTGAAACAATTGATTTTCGATTGTAATGACACGAATGTCTCGATCAGAGCCTAGCTTATTAAAATTTTAATATCAAACGCATAGCAATCCTTTTTTTAACATGGGAAAATCCTTTATGGATACCCCTTCATCTTGGGGGAGATGAAGGGATTATGCGGAAGTCCTAGCGAAGCCGTATGCCCACTAAAAACCTATGGTGATCCAATCACCCGCCATATCGGCGGGCGGGGTCACGGGAAACGCATGGCAATCCTGCAAAATATCAACTGCGCATGGATAACTTGAGCATAATCGAAATGCAATTTCGATATTAATATTAAAGGTAATGAAGAATTAGGAAAACTATCAACAATACGTAAACATCCAGTTCAGTAAAGATTCCTACATAATTCACCTAACTTTGTGCGTGGGAATATAAAAAAACAATGGACATAGCACTTCCTGAGAATCGTACAATATTATGGAAAGAAAATGCGCAGTTCCTTGTTCCCTGAGAATTAAAAAATAGTAAAGCCTCCCACACACCGGGGCGTCGATGTTCGCGCGTCAAAATGTTAGCCAACACCTAAACAAACTCTTGTGATTGGATTTCTTTAGTAGAATCCACGCCCCTACGCGTTCAAATTCGCTCGCGTGTCGCGTTCCCAATTTCATTTCGTTGAAGAATGAACTTTTGCAAACAAGAATAGGAATGTCAATAAGCTCTATCTGTCAAATGTCACATGGAAAGTATGGTTTGCAAAAAACTTATTTGCATTACAATAATAATAGTACCTACATCAAATATAAATAAAAAGGTTAAATTAGTAGTAAATTGTCTTAATAGAATATTTAATTATTTAAAGTCATAATTCGTTTGTTCACGACACAATATGGCGCAGTCGATTCTATTCTCATTTGAATCGCATAGTACAGTTCGTTATAGAAACAAAATTGGACGCAGTTTTAAAAAAATAAAAACATTAAATGATGGTATCATCAGTTAAAAAACTTTTTTACGACTAAATGGTTCAACGGTTTGTAACTCTAAATAATTGACCAATAATACAAGTCGTATTAAAAGCGAAGCTATGAACAATGGAACTAAGCATTATTAAAATGGACAAACCAGTTTATTTACGTATCAAGATACTCACCTAGTAAGTACTTGTACATGCACTGCTGGTTATAAAATTTTATGTTTACATTTTATAAATAACTAGCTGTGCCCGCGACTTCGCCCGCGTGGACTTTAGGGAGATTACCCGGAAATATGGGTATTATGTTTTTCCCGCGGAACCCTAATGCTTTTTCTTAAATTAAAGTAGCCTAAGTTACGCATTGGAACGTCAGCTATCTGTCAGTGAAAGTCCCATTGAAATCGGTTCAGCCGTTTAGAAGTTTACCTCAAACAAACAGACAGACAGACAGACAGACAAAAAAAATTAAAATTGCGTTTTCGTTATAGGTATCGTATATACTGGCATACGCATTTGGTAAAAAAGTGTTATTTTGATATTACAAACAGACACTCCAATTTTATTTATTTGTATGTATGTATGTATGTATGTATGTATGTATATAGATGTATAGATGTATAGCTAATAATACGATGCCATCATCCTTATGTTAGTTTCTAGGTAGATACTCATAAAAAGAACGCATTATCTAAGTCATAAAATGTGGTAAAAAACACGGCGGTTATGAAAAAATAATATTTTTTTTATAAATTTTGGCTTTATCTGTTTATTCATGGACATAGACGAAATAATAGTGATGCCCATACTATCCAAACGAAATCGATACATTAGTTCGTACGATGTTGTAGATAGAGAAAAGCTTCAACTTTATAATATAATAATAATAATAATATGAACAACCATGGCAACCGCTGTCAAGAACATCAATAAAATTTGTGAAAATTTTTATTTTACTAAAATTATACTAATTACATCCGAAAACTGTGAATATACAATGAAATATACCGCAAAACATGCAATTAATACAAAAATGCCATAGTTTTCAAATATTTTCAAAAAGTGCTGACCAAATAAGATGACGGACGCTCCTCGGAGAAATCCGAGGAGACAATGTCGACAGCGGAGTGCCGTGCGACATTACGCACAATCAACACCCCCGGACCAGTCACCTCGCTCCGCCTCGCCATCGCCGGCATCCATCATCAGGACGTCGGTGACTGCAGTAGCGTCGAGCGAGAGCGACGAGTATTTTTCTCCGCCGACGTCGCCACCACCTGTACGTCGGCAGAGAGGCCGGCCACCGGGACACTTGGGGTTTTTGGGGCAACCGGCTCCGAACAGGGTCCTCGTTCCCAGTGGTGTAGTGCGGCGCATGCGATGGACGTCTTCCATGAATGAAAACGTCATGCGCGCCTACTATGAGGCTACAGAGGGGGGAACTAACCTCACTGCGTACCGTGACCGAATGCTGCCTCTGTTTCAGTCCCTGGAACCAGCAGTCAACGTGTCGGCGCAACGACTATCGGATCAGGTGCGGGTCATCCAGCGTGGAAACATGCTGGCTGATACCGTACTAGATCGGCTACGCTCGGAGGTGCAGAGTAGGCGGGTTGTTCCTGTCGCATCGTCGCAGCCGGCAGCCCAGCCTGTGGCAAGGGCCACGGTTACTTCACGGCTTGCCGCCGATAGCGACGTTGATAGGGATAACGCGCCTATTGATGTAAGTACCCAATACAATAACTTATTGAGGAGTACTTTGGAGGATGTAGTTCGGGAGTATCGATCCATGCCGAACCATCTAAGACCTCGTATACCTCGCCTACCCATGCATAAAGGGAATAGAGCGCTAGTGGGTGCCTTAGACTCACTACTGTCAATTTACTTTGACAGTAGTGATGACCTTGTGGATACACACTCTATCCTGTATTGTGCTGCCATTACGGTATGTCGTGTAGCTCGTGTCAAGGTTTTTAACACTGACACAACTACACGTCCAAAACCCGCCGTCCCGGCATGGCAATGCAGGATAGAGCGTCGTATTAGCGAGGCTAGGGCACTCATTGGCAAGCTCAGCTGCTTCAGGGAGGGTAATACACGCCCTAGAGTTATGCGCTTTGTGAAGCGGGCATTCGCAGGGACTGATGTCAGTCCCCGCGAATATTTTTCCCGCGTCACAGAGCGCATTGACTTCCTGAAGCAGAAAATTTATGCATGGGCAAACCGTATACGTAGGTATAAGGCTCGCGTAGATCGATATTCCCAGAGCTCCATGTTCCAAAGGGATCAAAGATGGGTTTATAGATCCTGGGAGCGACCCAATGAACCAGTGAGTGAATTGCAGCGACCAGATGATAACGCCATGACAACATTCTGGCGTGATATCTGGTCGGTGCCAGTCACTCACTACGAAGGCAATTGGATCGGTGATGTCGAGCGAATGTGCGAACCAATAAAAGAAATGGAAGCCATCTCCATCGGGCCCCTAGACGTAGCCAATGCAGTCCGTTCTCTACCTAATTGGAAGGCCCCAGGCCCGGACGGACTGCATAATTTTTGGCTCAAATGGTTACGTAGCTCGCACGTTCGCTTGGCATCCCAATTCCAATCCGCCTTACAATCTGGGTCGTTACCGGAATTTATAACTACAGGCGTAACCCATCTGCTCCATAAAACCGGAAGTACCACGGACCCTAAAAATTATAGACCGATCACCTGTCTACCTACAATTTACAAAACTCTTACATCCATCCTGAGAGCGAAAATCGCCAGACATGTTGAAAATAATTCAATAATGTCTGCCTCTCAGAATGGATGTAGGAGTGGGTCCCGTGGTACTAAGGAGCTACTCCTCATCGATATGACCATTTGTCAACAGGCTCGCCGAAACCGAAAGGATCTGTCGACATGCTGGATAGATTATAAGAAGGCCTATGATTCTGTGCCGCATACGTGGCTTGTGAGAGTGCTTGAGTTGTATAAAATAGATACAACTCTACGCACTTTCTTGGAGTCATGTATGAGGCAATGGAAAACGGTCCTTCTCTGTCCAGGCTCTCGACAGATCCTTGGGAATGGCGAGCCTATAAGGATAGAGCGAGGTATCTTCCAGGGTGATAGTCTGAGTCCATTATGGTTTTGCCTGGCCCTGAACCCTCTGAGCACACTTTTGGAGGAGTCAGGGTTTGGCTTTCGGTTGCGACGAGGAGGTCAGGTAATATCTCACCTGCTTTACATGGATGACCTTAAACTGTTTGCCCCCACTGCACTCCAACTGTCGGGCTTACTGAAGGTTACAGAAGCCTTTAGTAATTCTATCAGGATGGAGTTTGGTGTGGATAAATGTGCGGTCATGCATGCAAAGCAGGGGAGGATGGTGGAGTCTGAAGGCATCCAACTTTCAGATTCCATCCAACTGAGATCACTCGCCGCAACCGAGACCTACAAATACTTGGGTATGTCACAGGGGTTAGGCATTAGTGAGACTGACATGAAACAGCTGTTGCGGGATCGCTTCTTGGGGCGCCTGAAAAAAGTACTGAAAAGTCTTTTATCAGGCGGAAACAAGGTGCGAGCCTACAACGGCTGGGTCATGCCAGTCTTGATGTACTCCTTTGGCATACTCAAGTGGACTCAGACCGAATTGGACGCCCTGGATAGAACAGTCCGTACTACGCTCACTGCATACCGCATGCATCACCCACGTTCATCGGTAATGAGACTATATATCCCTCGGAAATGTGGAGGTCGTGGCTTTTTAAACGTCAAGACTTTGCATAACCGAGAGATATGTAGTCTCAGAGAATATTTTCTCCGTGCCGATGGGGAAATGCATGTGGATGTAGTGGCAGTAGATAATGGACTCACCCCTCTATCGTTGGCAAAAGAGAACTGGCGCAAACCTGTGGTACTGACAACGGATGATCGTAGGGTGGTATGGCAGGGTAAGGAGCTACACGGAAGGTACTATCGGGCCCTTCATGGGCCCGATGTAGATCTTGCGGCCTCCGTGGCCTGGCTACGATTCGGCGACCTCTTTGGGGAAACCGAAGGTTTTGTCTGTGCAATTATGGACGAAGTTGTGATGACGAACAACTACCGGAGATATATTCTTAGGGATGGCACCATTGACATATGTCGGGCATGTCATCGCCCTGGTGAATCCCTGAGGCATATCATCTCCGGTTGTTCGCGTCTCGCAAATGGTCAATATTTACACAGACACAACCAAGTAGCCAGGATTGTCCACCAGCAACTTGCCCTTAAATATCGCCTTGTGACATCCGAGGTACCGTACTACAGGTATGAGCCACAACCAGTTCTCGAAGAGGGTCATATCACATTGTATTGGGACCGGTCTATCATCACAGACAGGACTATTGTAGCCAATAAGCCTGATATTGTGCTGATAGATCGCCAAGAGCGCCGTGCAATGATTATCGATATCACTGTCCCCCATGACGAGAATCTCGTGAAAGCAGAGAAAGATAAAGAAAGCAAGTATCTTGATCTGGCTCACGAGGTTGTCGACATGTGGGACATTGATGCGGCAATCATTGTACCGATAGTCGTTTCCGCCCATGGCTTATTAGCCAAGAGCCTCGACAAACACCTAAAGAGGCTCGCGTTAGGCAGCTGGATCAAGGGACAGATTCAGAAGGCGGTACTTCTGGAGACGGCGCGCATTGTGAGGAAGTTCCTCTCTCTGGAGCCCTAACCACTGGTAACTAGGACCCTGTTCCAGATGCCGGTGGGGAACTGTTTTTTATATTTTTAAATGTATTTTTTATATTTATATTTAAAAATGTAGTAAATAAGAAAAATGAGAAATAAAGGAATAATAATATAATATCGCCAGACAACACATACTCATCGTATGATCCCAAACTAAGCATAGCTTGTACTTTGGGTACCATACAATGGACTGGGGGCGATCCCAGTTACACCCAGACCAGGGCAAATTTCGAAAAGGCCATTTCCGAAATTTGACGCTGGCGGGAATCGAACCCGCAACCACTCGGTTCAGTGAGTCAAGCGGCCTACTCTTAAACCACTGGACCAAGCCGTCGTCATATCTATACAATACAACTACTACAGCCCTTTTAACGTCCCACTGCTGGGCACGGACCTCCCCTCAATGCGAGGGTGATTCAGGCCACAGTCCACCACGCTGGCCCAGTGCGGGTTGGCAGACTTCACACATCTATCGAGAACTAGTCAAGTTCCCTCAGACGTGCAGGTTTCCTCATGATGTATTCCTTCACCGTTTCATAGCAAGTGATAATCTCGGATGAAAATGAGATTCGCACATAAATCCCAGAGGTGCGAGCTGGGGTTTGAACCTGTACACTTTGATTACAAAGCGTGCGTTCGACCACTCGGCTACCACTGCTTCATCTATACAACAAGTTAATTAAAAATATATATTTATTTATAGAAATCTGTCAATATAGAAACTCTCCTATATAGGTTTGAACAGTATTGTCACAATTCAAGGGTATTGTTCTTAACTTGTCACACGCCATATAAAATTATAACCTGCCGGTTGACCATGGCAATGGATAGTGAGGGACAATGGAGGTATTACCTATAATGCTAGTGATGTGAATCGCTCGAATTCTACACAAACCAAGTAAGTTAATAATGTATCAATACTCGAATATTAGGCTAACGATATCGTCCTACTTACTTCAGGAGCATTTAGGTCAGTACTAAATGCTTTGATCACTATGTTTTTACTGAAATATATACATCATCATCATCATCACGCCTGTATTCCCCGAAGGGGTAGGCAAAGGTGCACTGCAGTGCGCCCACACTTCGCCGATGTATTTTGGTCCCAATGTAATAGGGGGCGAGCCTATTGCCATTATACCGGGCACACAGGTTTCCTCACGATGTTTTCCGTCACCGTTTCTTAGCAAGTGATAATCTCAGATGAAAATGAGAAAGAGATTCGCACATGGAACCCAGAGGTGCGAGCCGGGGATAGAACCTGCGCACTTTGATTGCAAAGCGTGCGTTCGACCACTCGGCTACCACTGCTTTTTTTGAAATATATAGTTTAATTTAATCAAAATTGTCGTGAACAAAATCGAACAACTAGTGAACGCATACGTAAAATTGTGATATTTAATTGATTATTTTTACATGAGACACGGTTTTTATTTCTAGTATTAAAGATGAATATTTTTTTGTAAAACCATACTTACGAAAAATCAAATTTATATTTGCGGTATTCTTTTTTCCATTATTGTATTAAAAATAAAGTATAGACTTTTTAAAATTGTCACTACTGTAAGTTATTTATGTATACGAGTAAAATCAGCACATCACCATACCCACAACATGTCATTGTTAATTTTATTAGCTCATTAATTACCGGCGGCTTATTGTAACCACATAATTACTGAGATATATCCCTCGTAAACCACAAATATTTATCTATACGAACAAATAAAATTGCAGTCTCTGTATTTAATCGCAAAATATCAGCCAGTTACTAAATACATATAGGTACAACAAAACAACAATTTTCAAAACTTTTGTCCGTCTGTCTGTTTGTTCCGAGTAATCTCCGAAACGGCTAGACCGATATTGTTGACAGAGAGGTAGCTGATGTAATAAGGAGTAACGTAGGCCACTTTTTTTTATTTATTCCTAAAATCCACGCAGACGATGTCACAAGCGACGGCTAGTCGTTTAAAAAAGACCTTTTAACGTCCCACTGCTCGGCACGGGCCTCCCCTTAATGCGAGGGGGATTCGGGCCATTGAAATATATATGTATAATATATATGGCCTACTGACACCCGTGGAATAATAAAAAATAATGATGTAAAAAATACAAAAATGGTAACAGATAACTATCTCAAATACAAAAAAAAATATTAAAACAATGCACAGATGTCATCTAATCAGATTAACGTTATGTTATTCCGCGTATTCGCAAATTGTCCGCTCTCAAAGTTAAATGTTATAAAGAGTTGTGTAAATAAAGCTTCGGAAAAATATGGCCGCGGCCGTGACAATGACAGCGGCGGTGCTAACATTGCTAACTCGGTGAGTTCGAATTCACGATTGTTGACATAACTATTTCATGATCTATATTCGGGCAGGGAATACCTAACCAAATCTCGCATAATCGACATAAGCTCTAATTCGTCATATGTCGAAACAAATTGGTCGTTTTTTGTTCGTTTTGTTTTGACATATGTCGAATTACAGATGATGTCCATCTTGCGAGAAAGCACTAGCAGAACAGCCCGTTGCGACAAGACAAAATGAGAGATATGTCCATGTTGCCTTTTTTTCTCGTATGATTGACCAAAGTGAGAGAGAGACTGCGACTCTGTGATAAAGGCCTTGTTTCGGCGCACGTGATGGCAGTGCTGAATCCACATATGCCATGTAGGAATGTATGTATGGTATTGTACTAGTATTCCTCGCTCAACGAGTGGCTCTAGCCATTTAGCGAGGGAATGCAGCCAGCGTCTTGAGTACGCTTTTGCTTGTGCCAATTTTTAAAATACTTCCAAAAGGAGGAGGTTCTCCATACGATTGTTTTTTTTACATATTTTTCTTATTAGTTTTAACTTATTTTATTTTGAAAAATATTTTGTAATTAGTTGTTGGAGTAAATAAATAGTCAGTGATGCCAAAAAATATTCTTTAGATGCTATTATTTTAAAAACAGCACCTTTTTTGAATAGGTAAAAGATGGATGCAATGTAGTCTCAATTGCGACAGTTCTTTAGGTGTGAATTTATAGCGAATAAAAAACTCTGCGAAACTAAATTTCTATGAAAACATTCGTCCGAGGAGCCACGAGCGGCCGTGACAATGAACGGCGCGTGCGCACCTCGACCGACGCTAACGAGCTAACTCAGCGTCCGAGACGGACACACATACAGAAGCCAATATTATGTAAGCCTTTACAAATAATAAGCTGTATTATATTGGGTTATGAATCTAATTATAATTTTTCTACAACATTTTTTTTGTATGTACAATGTTGATAAGATTAGAAAGCTCTTTGGCAATCATTTTCTTTAAAAGCGCCTTCGATCGCCTACAGTCCATTGTATGGTAACCATAGCACAAGCTTTGCTTAGTTTGGGATCATACAATGAGTATGTTGTCTGGAGGTATTTATTTATTTTATGAGGCACGGTAATATCCATCTAAAATATACTTAGACCTAGTGTCTGTTTTGTTTATTGAGTGTCGTAAGTACTTATTGATTTTGGTAGCTTTCAGGGACATGTTAAGAGCAGACTCTACTACACTAGGTTACAGATTAACCTAAACCTTCACGGTAGGCTGCGGTTGGCGTGCGACGCGTGTCGAACCAAACGTAATTCTGAAGCCTTGAGGTTAGGATGTGGTCCATGTTATGAGAGGTAGGAGCATTGTTTTATAAAACACTAGTTGCGCCCGCGATTCCGTTCGCTTGAAATAATATGAAAACAACAACGCTACTGGGTCTAACTACCTACTTATTATAACTAAGAATCATTAGGATAACCCAATAAGTAGAAAATGAAACATTAAAATGGGCGGAACAGTTTTTAAGAACAATTACAAACACACGCACACCACATTTTATATAATCTTCTTCTTGTACGAAATGATGAAATTTAATGGAATAAGATGAGAAATGGCCACAGAAAGTGGGTATTTAGTTAATGACAAGTAATGGTAGACAAATTCAATAATTACACATTATTATTATAAATTAGAATGTGTAATGAAGGTGACGAAGATGGCGGATGACTCCGTATTGTATATAATAGATAGGTAAAGATGACTAAAGAATAGGTAAATAAATCTTTATTACATATAAAATGTCAGTTGACAATTCGTAGTTCAAAAAATCAATAATAAACTCCTGATACCTCTTGGATCACCTCTAAGGTATCTACGGTAAGGTTTTACGTTAGAAGTCACAAATAAGTTTAGCTAACAATATTTAGTTTGTCAAATGCATTTTAATCACGCTACATCTACCGCGCCCGCACACGCCCGTGCCTACGCCTTGCGCCAACGATCAATAATAATGAAACATTCACCATCCGTTCATCTGTTCGTACATGAATACACGCGCGCGGAATAACAACGCGACATTTCCTAGCGTGCCGTGCAGAAAATTGAGCTATTATCATGTCAATCGCGAGCGGTAATGGGCGTTATAAATAGTTTATTATTAATCATAAGATGTATCTATGTTTTAGTTCAAGAATAGCAGATCAATTTGCAGTAAGATGACGTATTTAAAGAATAAGTAATCAACTCAAGAAGGTTTGTTTATGTTTAAAAAAAAACAATTCAAAAACAGAACACTCCTTTTAAAACATTCAAACTTTTTTTACTGTAACTTTTTAGCCAAGCACTATAAAAATACCGCGCCAGAGTGACAAATAAAATCTACATTTGCCAATGCTTAACTATTAACCGGGTTTACATAATTATTACTTTCTCATCGTCTTCCTAGTGGGTGGATGGACCTATGATTAGCTAAGCACGAACTAAATTAGAAAGAGCGGCACAAGGTATCCGAATAAGCAATAAAGGATCGAGATAATGTTTTATATAACAATGAAGCATCTTAGACGCAAATAACAGCCATTGACCCGCTCATTACCATGCCATTACGATGCCACGCTGCGCTGATACCATCGTCCAAACAAAGGAACATCTCCTAACAAAAAAAAACTAAAACAATGACAAATTAGCCGTAGCATCCTCTGTAAACGCACCAAACGTTTAATTATTTATGGATGTATTACTTTTTTTTAATATACGCAATTGTGTATTGTAATCATTACATAAATTCTAAATAAAAACCGGCCAAGTGCGAGTCGGACTCGCGCACGAAGGGTTCCGCATCTATAAAAACGGCAAAAAATCATGTCTGTTGTATGGGAGCCCCCCTTAAATATTTATTATATTTTCTTTTATTTTAAAAGTGAATACAAAACCAAATAGGTATTCTGTGAATATTTCAAGCGTCTACCTGTTGCCGTAATCAATATCGAGAAAAAAAAACAAAAAAAAACAGGTTTGTTGTATGGGAATTTTATTCTGTTTTTTAGTGTTATAACGGCAACAGAAATACATCATCTGTGAAAATTTCAACTGTTTAACATTCACGGTTCATTAGATACAGCCTGGGTCCCGTCTTACCTTTTGTGTACGGAACCCTAAAAAATAAAACATATTGTCACTTATCTTTAATTTTATCCTAAGGTAAACAAATTATATTTTTTCAATGTAAACTCAAACGTTCGTGTAGGTATTCCGGTCATTGAACGCATTAAGAAAAATAAAAACAAAATACGTTTTCCTTATTACGTAGTTAGGTAGGTATTCAAATTATGAGAACATCAAAAAAAAACAAGTTCTAGAAACACGAAGAGTCATGGCAGAAAATAAAATTGCACACATTATATTTTGTTCTTGTAATGAAATAATTAACTCTCTACCATTGTATTAGAGTGTAATTTCGTAAATAATACATACTTAGTATTATTTTGTTTAACATTTCATAGTGCATCAGAAATCCGTGGATTTGGCATAATCCGTGAGCTTTCCAAGACACTGACTCAACGAAGTTACCAAATTAAACGAATGGTATTCCTACTAAACGATGACAAAAGTGACATTTATAATTTGGACAAGGAAAAGATTGAAGAAATCAAAGCTTCCCGTTTGTTTTTTTTATGTAAGAATATTATTGTATCTACTATTTTTTATTTATTTATCATACGATCAGAGATATTCGTCAAATACATCATCACGCTTGTATTCCCCGAAGGGGCAGGCAGAGGCCCACAGTTCGCCGATGTATATTGGTCCCAATGTAATAGGGGGCGAGCCTATTGTTATTATACCGGGCACATTCCCATTCAATACGAGGGAGATTTGGGTCATAGTCCACCACGCTGGCCCAGTGCGGGTTGGTGAACTTCACACGACTGGCTATAAACGTGCAGGTTTCCTCTCGATGTTTTCCTTCACCGTTTCATAGCAAGTGGTAATCTCGGATGAAAATGAGATTCGCACATGAAACCCAGAGATTTTTATTTATTGTTAATTCAGTGTTAATTCTCACTTTCACTGCAAGGCGTGCGTTCGACCAATGGGCTACCACGGGTAATTAGAGTTAATTTTTAATATCATATTCTGAGTAGATACTTCCTACTATCCAATGATATTTGAGAGTATAGATGTCTTCAAATTGAGCTGATATTGGTGTCATTGATGCCATCCTCCCAGGCCGTCTAGTTATAGACGAATTGCCAATCTGACGTACGTAGGCATCAGTCACGTACAAAAATGGACGTGTGGAACTAATTTTTTTTAGGAAAAGCTCCCTTTTTAGGGATCCGTACCTAAAAAAGGAAAAAACGGAACCGGTAGGTATAGTAGGATCACTGTTGTCCGTCTGTCTGTCTAGAAACTTTTTCTCAGAAACGCGTGTAGGTATCAAATATAACAGAGATTTATGTTTGCGGTCCCTTGGTGCTCTAAAAATACAAACTTCTAAGTTAACGCAATCAAAAGATTGTTTATTTTGCATTTTCAGTACATTTGCAACGGGAAGTACTTCCCGTTGACCTAGAATCATAAAATTTGGCAAGAAGCAAAGTCTTATAGCACAAGTAAAGGAAAAAATCCGAAAACTGTAAATTTTTGGTTAAAAAATGTTTATTGCGATTACAAACTTATTTTGTAGTTACTTCGTATCGGGACACCTGTACACCAACTGCAAAGTTAAGTTTGTCTCTCTATCCAATTTATCTTTATGTTAGAGTAATGCTCGGTGCTTTAACAGTTTAGGTACGGAAGCCTCGGTGCGCGAGTCCAGGTCGCACTTGGCCGGAATTTTTATAAAATAATTTACTAGTTGCTATAATGCATTTTACAATGTCAACATTCTGGGAGTCATACCTACTATAATCTAAAATGGCGGGAACATTTTAACATAGATTTTTGTTTTTTTTTTGCAAAAAAAATAATATATATCTCTGAATCGTGACAGTAGCGCGCCATCTTTGTAGATAGTTAGTTCCTTCCTACTGGTAAGTAGCTATATGAGTTAGATATGCAAACAATATAAACCTCGTTTCAATAGGTGAAATAAAAATAGATAAGATACGACTTACTATAAAAAACATTAAAAAAGAAATACTTATCTATAACTGTAAATCCTAATTTGGTCAAGTGCATTATTTATCAACTTCAATATCGTATTGTGTAGGTGCGCAAATAAAAAAAAAACGATTAAACTCCTACGCAGTTCGCAGGCAGGCCAATGGCTTCGTTTTTGCTAACATTTATCAGAACACGCGTAGTACCTATTATAGGTATTCTATTATGATGGGGTTCTGTACTAAGAATTACAGACTTCTTCTTTTCCTTGTGTCAGTGCTGGATTAAGGTAACTTGATGCCTTAAGCAATCTTTCCCTGTGGGCCCTATCCTTAATTGAACTAAAAATAATTAATTGAAAAAAAAATGTGAATACGTAGGTAGAATATTGAATTTGCTTTAACTTTCGTGTGCTCGTTTTTTTTTCTCGGTCGTCTCTGGTGCCCCCCTAGACGGGATACCCTAAGCAATAGCGTATAGGCTAATCCAGGACTGCCTTGTGTGAATGAGGGCTAAGTGTAATTTCTTATACGTCCGTCTCAAACGTACTTACAGTATTATTGTTCCGAGTTACATTTGAATGACAGTCTTTATCTCCGACCTACTTACAGCGAAATTACAGGACTAAACATCTTTAGGAATCGGAAAATGGGCACAGTATATGTAGACGGTTAAAAGGCGAATAGACTCAAACGCCATTTGGGTAACTTTGCACGAAACCCAGCTCAAAAGATGGAGAAAAATTCGCTAATTCCAACTATATTATATAACTCAATATCGCCCAACATGGCGCTTTTTTTTTAAGGACTTACGCTGTTGACGGTGAGTTGGCCTTTACACCTTTACCGGCGGAGTGGCGAGCGCAGAGTGCACTCCAACCAAGGCCTTAAGGACAGGAAAGGGTGGTAACTAGCTCAAGGACGCCACAGAGGGCACGACCGGTGTCTGGTTGAGGCTGGTCTGGACCTCTCGACGCCCGGGTCGAGGAGGGCGGAGATCGTGTCGGGAGGATCAATCAACACGTGCCGCGGACGGCGGCGATGAGTTGATGATGTGTGCGCGGGGTCTGTCTCATAATTGCCGGCGGCGACAATTAGGCGCTTGAGTCACTTCGCCTTAGACCAGGCGATATTTTTTAAATGAACAATAATAAAGTACGGAACCCTTGTTTTTTACTTTTTTAACCGTCATACGAGTTACGAGTCGATCTTGTAATCTTGAGCAGTGACATGAATGGCGCCAGTAATTATATTGTCAAAAAAAAATCCGTTACTCCGTCAATCACAACCAATTCAATTTATTATACTGTATGTAACTGATTAAAAAATAATTAGGATCAGATTCGACAAGGGGCTTATTAATTCTAATCGTAACATCTGACAATAAGTTTCCAATTAAGGTTTATTCTACAAATTGTATTTAATTTGACGTGTTAAATGTACCTACCTACTTACGACTTGTTCTAAAACATAGCTTATCCCCTTAACCATCTCCGCGTTAGCAGTATTATTCGAATATTATTAAGATTTTCAACAGCAATCACAAGCAATATAACATTTAAATCAATTGCCGTTCGTTAGTCTCGCTAAAACTCAAAAATGGCTTAGCCATTTTTTTGCTCTACTAAAGGGATGGTTTAAAATTTTGGTGATACAAAGTTTGCCGAGTCATCTAGCATTATATTATAATATGAAGGGAAGTAGTTCGCAGATAAATTAAATAATTTTATTTCAGTGTATTCAACTATTTTAGTTTTTTTTTTTATCACCAAAAGTAATATTATATTTTTTAAAACGTTCAGCTATTTTTAACCGTATGAAGTGTACCAGTAACCTTTACGAGACGGTTGTCACCAGGCGGTGCGCGCCAGACCGCTCCGTGTCGAAACGCGTGCTTCACGGCTCGCTGCCGACATTCTGACAATTAAAACACAGTAGTAGTACCTACGTACCTAGTAGGTACTATTCATTGTTCTCGGAATACGTTACACTATAACAGCCGAAGATAATTAAATACCGACAACAACAAATCACAAGTCCTTCGGCTACTGACGATACTAATCTTTGTAACATTGATATCAGGGAATACTATACATTGAAATAAAGCTATTTTTACGGATTTTATCGCGTTTTTTACTATTTTGTTTTCCCGACGTTTCGGCTAACGTCGTTTCGGCTAACGGAAACGTCGGGAAAATAAAATAGTAAATAAACGCGATAAAATCCGTAAAATAGCTTTATTTCAATTGATATCAGGGGTCTAAAATGCCCACTAAGCAATTTCAAATAATTGAGTTTTTTTAAAATATTACTTAAATTTTGTACTAAGTAGGGTAAAACCCCCAGCTATTGGCATCTTAAGCGCCTACTCGGAGAAAATCAGTCACCAAAACGCTCTATGACCCGTTATTTCGCTAAAAAGGTAAATCTGATATAGATTATAGAATATCCACTCGTTTTTAAATTTTTCGAGATTTTTGTAAAAACATAATACTAGAAACATAAGTTTTTTACATTTGTTCCAAAATTTTCCGATTACCCGGTTACTGGCACAAGTACCGGTCCTTAAGAAAATGCGTAAAAAGGGATTTTTTTTAGTGAATGTCCCAAACAAACTCAAAGTTTGTACTAATTAAGTCTGAGTTTGAGGTTAAAGTTTAAGGTTTTAATTGTACAATTAAAAAATGTACAATCTTTTCATTTTCGACATAAAATCATGGGCGCCAATAAGTGGGGGAATGCCAACAGTGGGTATGGTTATCTTAGTTCGTTAATATTACTTTAAATTTGTCGAAAGTGTTAATTTTCAATAATGATTACCACTTGCTGAACGTTGAAGGCAAACATCGAGAGGAAACGTGCTCGTCTATAGAAAGGCTTGTGAAGTTCACCAAACCGCACTGGGCTAGCGTAGTGGAATACGGCCCAATTCTCCCTCATATTGAGGGGGAATGTGCTCGATGTAATGGTAATAGGCTCGCCCCCTATTACATTGGGACCAAAATACATCGGCCAAGTGTGGGTGCACCTCTGCTTACCGCTTACGAGAATTCAAGCGTGATGATGAATACTGTCATTTACTTAAAAAATAATCGAAGGTATATTAAAATAATACTGATAAAGAGGTAGTAAACAAATTTATTGTTCCAAATAAGGATGTTAGCTTAATTTAGTAGAGTAACATTAGTGTTAAAAGATTGGGCGCTCCTAAATAGAGTGGGTGACCCTATCTCCGTTTCCTTTGTCTATTTATAACGGGTGAGCAGTGGATTAATAGTCCTTTGGTATGGGACACGGATATAAATCCTTGGGATATTAAATCCAATTGAGGATCACGATGAATCCAAGTCAGGGTCGATTTATTGTGCTTGCTAGAGATGACGTGTTATTATTTCTGTCGTTGCTGATTTTATGAATGACACGTCGGTCTAGTCTGAGCGTAGGCGGCTTGCCTCACTGCACTGGATGGTAGTGGGTTCGATACACGCCATTGGAAAATTTAGGAAATGGCTTTTGTAAAATTTTCTTAAGCCTGGGTGTAACCGGCCGAGGCCTCCGGCAAGTATTTTGTATAACATCTGGCCCCAACGAAGCATCGCGATCCAAAACAAACAACGTAGAATAGATTGTGTTTTTAGAATGTCTCTGATAAATCACCGCTCCATTCGTTGGATGCATTAGCGAAAATAATATTAGTTTTTAACTTCGTAACATACCGATACTGGGGATTATTGTTAAGGTGCTGCCATCTTTCATATAACGGAATATTTGAGATGGTTTAGTTTATAGCAAGATTTTGAAGTTTTTCTGCAAAAGATTATGTGGAGTTATAAAAAACCTATCTTACTGAAAGGTCGGATATGTTTTTTTATACAATACATCAATACATCATCACACCTGTATTCCCCGAAGGGGTAGGCAGAGGTGCACGCACTACAGTGATACCCACACTTCGCCGATGTATTTTGGTCCCAATGTAATAGGGGGCGAGCCTATTGCCATTATACCGGGCACATTCCCCCGCAATACGAGGGAGATTTGGGCCATAGTCCACCACGCTGGCCCAGTGCGGGTTGGTGAACTTCACACGCCTTTTTACAGACGTGCAGGTTTCCTCACGATGTTTTCCTTCACCGTTCAGCAAGTGGTAATCATTGTTGAAAATGACATTCGCACATGAAAATTATCTCAGAGGTGCGGGCCTGGGATTTGAACTTGCACCCCTTACGTTCAAGGCGGACGTTCTTGCCCGCGAGGCTACCATTTTTTAATGAAAAATAAATCCGTCTGAAAACTTTCAAAAACTAGATAAACTCGTATTATATCAAATTATATATCACCAGACAACACATACTCACCGTATGATCCCAAACTAAGAAAAGCTTATACTATGGGCACCATACAATGGACTGGGGGCGATCCCAGTTACTCCCAATTTAAAATATATAACAAAGTAACTATTATTTTATGTGTCGGTAATTTGTATTTTAGGCGGGGCAATATTACCGACACTATATTTGCGGCAGTCTGTGGCTTGTTCTATACTACTCCTTTCACTGTTAATGCGACTAAAAGAAAGCTAAGGTAGTTCGTTAATCATTATTATTACGGACAGACGATAAACGATGAACTAGTTTTGCCTTCTGTTGGTACTTATCAGCTGCTGTCACAAAGAAACTGAAGACAAGTTATGTACTTATAACATTTTTGAAGCCATTCAACTGACTAATCAATCTTCATCGTGTCTTTGCTACCGCGTTGACAATGGCGGAATCACATTCAATGAAAAGAGGTCAATAATTTTTTTTAAGAGAAATTGAAGTAAAATTGTGACATTAATATAAGGTGTTTTCATCGTAAAATAACAGAGTAGGCGGATTTATTCGCCATCTGTATTATAATTCTTCGCCCATTTTTATTTATAATGTGTACCTAATTATTGAATTTGCTCTTGCTATTGATTAATCTCTCCGGTGAAGCTGTAAAGGCCAACAGCGTAGTCCATTCAAACTAAAAAAAGCTATTGATTACTAGCTGAAATACCCGCCATACGCTGGTGGAGCTATTCCTCATCTTATTTCATTAGCACGGTAGCTTCTACGCTAAGTTTAAAAAGCCCTGAGAGTATCTTTCTGCCTTTACGGACGTCGAAATCGTGCTAGTTGCAACTGGGCCTAATCAACCAGGCCTAATCAAAGTATATGGAAACTGGCCTAGCCAACGTGTTAAATTTCATCTTTTCATTGAAGTCGTAAAAAAAGATTAGAGAAGACACTAAAAGTTACTGATTCTACACTCGTCCCCTTAATACAACATGTAGGTACCCATTGAACGATATCTTCCGAGTGAAGTAACTATTACGCAACATCGCGTTTGATATAATAAAGTACCGAGCGAAAGGGAGACAGATGCTTTCACGCGAGTGCTTTCACATGCTCATAAATATTTTTAGAATTCAATGAAAAAAAAACTTTAAAATCTAAGACGTGAGGTCCACTGTCGATTGTCGTGTTACACGGATTAAATTCGCCATAAATATCTATTGAAAAAAAGAACAAAACGTTTGATTGACGCTTCCGTGAGCTTGAATCGTATTTTTTAATTGGCTATAGAAAGCTAATGGTTTGTTATATTATTTTCCTGGTTATAACGACTATCTGAGTACAATAACAAGTGGCTGGAAGGACGGCTATCGGTATAATGCACAATTCGAATGAACTTTACTTTTAAAATTAATTCGATACAGATTTGAAATTAGAACTGAGCATAGATTTAAAAATAAAATGGTCTTTGGAACTGCGAGACGTCAATTTTCATTTTAAATTCTTCCAAACATTGAGAATGATGGTACCTACTTCACTAATTTGCAGTTATTGAATATTAGATATTCAAGTAGGTAATTAAAACAATTGAATTTCTAATTTTACTTTAGCCTAATCGGGGACATCAGTGTTCAATTAGATAATACATTACTACGATTACTAATCAAGCTTAGCGAAACATTTCAGAATTACATGAAATTCTTTGTTCCTACGGATAAACCAATCTTTAGGGATGTGACCATTGGGCTAACTTTTTGTTTGAAAGTTACGTTACCAGATAGTTAAAATTAAAAAAAAAAACTTAAATGATTCTAGAAACTTCTATAACTGTACTGTTCTATAAGATTTATCGCAAGCAGCCCGTGTTCAATAATTCCAACCAATGCATGTCAACTCCAGTTTTCCCACTGTGATTAACATCGTATTAAAATGCGTACCTACCCACTCACATGCGATCTCGAACGCCGTTTAGCATCGATCACTCTTGTAGGTAGGCACTTTGCATTCGGAATTTTAATAATGTAAACAAGTTTCGCAGTAGGTAGAGCCGCTTTGAAAAATGGGCATTGTTAAACTATGCCACATTTATGTCCAATTCCTTTATTCAAGAAACGCTCCGTTTCGCGAAGTGGTTGGTTAAAAAAACGGTTAAAAAAAGCAGCTGAACGATTTCGCTAATTATTTTTTTAGAATATTAAGTATGAGGATGGTTCTTACGGAGAGAAAAAATTAAAAAATTGCCTAAAACAGTCTAAATATAAAACTGAAGATTTTTTATGTTTTGGTTGAACGCATTAAGGTACCAGTCCGATTTCAAAAAATATTTTTGCACTGTATAGCCTGTTTATTGAGGAAGGTTATAGACTTTATAACATCACGCTACGACACAGTAATAATAAGCGCGGGTGAAACTGTTATAGATAAAAAAAAAACAAAAAAAAGTAGATAAAACACCCTAATAAAACTCCTTGATGCGTCTCCACTCTGCCGAGATGCGAATGTTGAGATGGATGTGTGGAGTGACGCGAATGGATAAGGTGAGAAATGTGTATATCAGAGGTAGTATAAAGTGGCGCCCATAACAGAAAAAGTAAGAAGTAGGAGATTAGAATGGTTTGGACATGTGATGAGAAGAGATGAGAATCATGTGACTAAAAGAGTGATGAGTATAAATGTGGACGGATATAGATAGAGAGGAAGACCCAAGAAAAGATGGATGGACTGTATAAAGGGCGATATGAATGAGATCGGAGTGGATGTCAGTATGACGGAAAAGCGAGATGAATGGAAGAAAAAGACAAACTGCGCCGACCCCAAATAATGGGACAAGGTAAGGCAAATGATGATGAAAACTCCTTGATGCGATAGGTGTTTACTGTTAACCGTAGATAACAGTTGTATAGGCACGTATTGCAAAAATAAGCTGAAAAACGATACTGTTCATAATTATATTAACCGTAAACCCTTTCGTACCGTAATTACCCGTAAACCGTAAACACATTGTGTAGGTTCAATCGACAATTACAAAATAATAAAATGTACGTGTATGCAACAAACATGACGTGGAAAGCTTAAATATATTTTTATTGTGTTGGTAGCAAAATTATCAATATGATAATAGTGAATTATGGACCTGGGGCCCGATTTTCGTTTGATAGACATCAATCTCTATTAGAGTTAAGTCGAAAACTATTACAGATATGTCGAAAAAATACATACGACCAATTTGACGTTCTGTTTCGACATATCTCTTATAGAGATAGATGTCTATCAAACGAACTATTGTTGTTGCCATAATAACTGTCAATTTTTGACATATTTTGTACTAAGATATCTGTCACAAACTGAAGGTAGTATTAGCTACAAATATTGGTGATGGTAAGGGGACTTTATTCTTCCAAGGAATTTGCAAATTACGAGTACAAGAGCTGTCAGGAGCTGTCAGAATACAGGGTCTCCAAACCTACGAGCATAATAGTTGTAGTATAACTATTACATATTTTGTTAACGCATGAAAACAATATCTTTTATCAATGGTGGCTAGAATATGATTAGTGTAATGGCTTTAAGGTGACAATGTCTAATGTCTACACTGGGGCCTGATTTTCGTTTAAAAGACATCAATCGTCGAAACAAAACATCAAATTGGTCGTATTTTCTTCTTTTGTTTCGACATATCTCTAATAGAGATTGATAGACATCAATTCAAACGAAAATCGGGTCATATTCTAGCTATTAATGATAAAAAAATATTAAAACACAAAGTCAAGCCATTGTCATGCTACAACGATTGTCTTAGTATGGAGACTCAGGGTTCCCGTAAACTGACAGTGGGGTTAGCACGCATTCAGTCGCTCCCTCTCCGTCTTCTTTCATACGAGAGAAAGAGACAAAATCAACATGTTCCGTGAAACAAGTCTAGTCTTGGCGCACATGATAGAACTGCAGCTCAAGTAAAAGCTTCCATGGAGAATATTGGGCCACTACACACCCGTTCCCGTTAAGCCCATAATCATGATACAACCGCCTTTATCGTGTGAATACTCTAATATGGATGAGATGATTGTTGTGATACCCGTGCTAATGCTACCCCACATGCCCCATTAAATAATAAAATTTAAAAGTTAAAAATAAAGATATAATCAATTCCATTGTACACAAAGTAATAAATAAACGCGACTCATTTGTCACATTTTGTACATACTACAAAATCTTTGAAAATTTAAAAATAATGTTGAAATAATATGGCCGTTACAGAGCCCCAAATTTTTTAAAATAGTTTTTTCTGGATGTAGATTTGGGGCCCTGATAGGTCGGTCAAAGTTATCTTGTACTTAGTTATAACACTTATGTAAAACCATGGCAAGTAATTACATTCCTTGTTCGACTTTTAACATCAGTAATTATTTGCCGATAGTTTGGGGTACAATGGAGTTGATTAATATTCCACCAATAGCAGTAGTCTATTGTGCTTTTGGTTCGTATAGATAAGACGTCACAGTTTGTGCTGCCGTAAAGCCCCTCATGCCATGCGTGGCGCTTACCGGGCTTAGGGCGCGCGAGGGGCGCAGGCGCGGGAGCTTCGCCCTCCGGCGCCAGCGCAGTGTTACCGCTCTCTACATCTGTAACCACACTTATTGATAAATGAAAGATGCAAATACGAAAATACCTTAAACTTAAAAAAACCATTTCAGCAAGTTTTTATTTATTACTGGCAATATAACGAAGATAACGTTATTAGTGGTCCCATAAACTACTCCAACTATGCTAAGTGCTCGTGCTAGGGGTGGGTTCACGTCAATAGTTTAATAGTGAGGCTTTACCCTACTAACTTTAACTCTAGCCCTTTTAACGTCCCACTGCTGGGCACGGGCCTCAGGCGAGGGGCATTCAGGCCATAGTCCACCACTCTGGCCCGGTGTGGGTTGGCAGACTTCACACATCTATCGAGAACTAGTCAAGTTCCCTCAGACGTGCAGGTGTCCTGACGATGTTTCCCATCACCGTTTCATAACAAGTGATAATCTCGGATGAAAATGAGATTCGCACTTGAAACCCAGACGTGCGAGCCGGGGTTTGAACTTGCACACTTTGATTGCAAGGCGTGGGTTCTACCACTAGAGTTACCAAATAAGGTATAATACGATGTTCCTTTCTTCTCTAGTAATGAGGAAACATGGCAAAAAAAACCCTGCCATTTCCCTGACCAACAAAAATCCTACTCTAGGAAATTTAAACGATTTAAAAAAATATCGACTCTTCCCCGACTTCTCGACTGATCTGACGTTTTCCCCTGACAAACCCTGGCCACCTTTTGCTAATCTGACTTTCCAGAAAGCGGACACTATCAAATTACCGGTGTACTTACTCATAAACACACTCATAATGATTTATTATTATGACATTATAATTACACTCTTCATTCACGTACATAGTACAAGTCTCTACTTTCTATAATACTTTTCTCTACACAGTAAAAGTAACTACTTATTCTATGTGACCACCGAAAAGTGGGGCGTCAACGCTCGCGTGTCAAAATGTTTGTTAATAGCAAAACGAACTCTGTGTTAATATGCATAGTGTTTAAATTTCTATCGTCAAAGCCGCGCCCCTATGCGTCTCAATTCACTCGCGCTGACAGTGTAATTTCGTTACGGAATGATCTTTTTCGGTAAGTCAATACAGTACATTTCGCTATGGCAAAAACAATTGACTCGCGAGTGTCGTTCGGTGCCCAGGGGGCATGATAATGACTCATACCTATAACCGCGTGCAAAACGCACTCAAAATGAAATATATTTGTCGGTTTTGCATTTCCAAAAGTGTTTACAGTAACATTTCCTCTCGGGATATTTGATAGTAAATGCTATTTGTACAAACAAGCAAATGCGGGAGTTACTGCCGCCCGCTCTTTGTAGTTATATCTATTATATCATTGCGTGTTGCATTCAATTCTGTTTTTTTTCTGATTATTTTTACTATACATATTTTGTTGTGTTTTATTGGTAATTAAATATTTTAAAAGTAACCATTATTGTTTATGCATCATTATCACGCTGGTATTCACCGAAGGGGTAGACAGAGGTACACCGCAGTGCACCCATGCTCTCGCGTAATTCCAAGGAGTGAATATTGCAGAAACTATTTACAGTACATGATACAATAAAAATAATAACAGTAAATTATTTATTTAAATTAGAGACTTTAGCAGGTTTAATTTATCCCGTTGTATTTCTTGACATCTAATCCGGAAATAAAGATTGTAAATTTTAATAAAACTATTGAAACGTCGCGATTGGGAATGCAAAAAAAGATGAATTTACATTTGCGAGTCGTCTATATTTAGATAATCTAATCTCAATTTAAGATCGTGGATCTCGCCGCAAACGTCTGACGTAACGTGCAATTATCTTCACGATCCGAAAATAACTACAGATCAGTTGATACCGGCCACACACAGTACCTCGGGATTCCCAAACAATTATTAATTATCAAAATTACTAGCAAACAAAGCAATAATTCTGTTTCGTTTTGACTAGTTTAATGAACGGTCCAAAATGTTGTTAATGTATTATGATTTCACCAATCGGACGTTCAACTAGCTAAATACAAACAGTTAACGGTTAACTTAAATTAAAATAATTAATCAATGTCAAACCCTATAAGGAAATAAGATATTGAGCAATAATATATTTTCAAAAATGGAATCAGTAAAGAATTGGTGTGATATTCATAGGTACATTTGTGATACATTAATAGCTACATTTCTTTAAATTAAAACCTAATGATATTAAAAAGGAATACAAGGATACCGGTATCTGTACTAGATAACTTAAGGTTTAATTTTTTTTTAATGATGCCCTGGGCATTGCCATAGATTATCTGAATTCTGACGTACGTGCGTCAATGTCAAAGTCAAACACAAAATTGGACGTATGAAATTGTCAAATGTTAGGAAAAGCTGCCTCTTTGTTATTATAAATCGTTGGTAAAACCCAATAACAATTAGGTAAAAAACCGAACTTAAAAAATATACGTTACCACGAAATCATGACAAAAAAATGGCAAATAAACAATTTTCGTGGCGTGTACGTTAATTACATTTCAGTAATTAGGTAGCCATTGTTCGCGGGTTTTTATTTGATATCAGATAACATGGAATCGGACAGCGAAGGTGAAACAGGTTACGACCGCAAAATTAATTGGGTTCCGATTTAAGAAGCACCTGAGAACAACTCTATACGTATTATAAAATCTGAGGAAATTCAACAATGGAGTTTTAAGGGCTAGTTTTCATAGTTCCGTACCCAAAGGGTAAAACGGGAACTCTATTACTAAGACTCCATCTCTTGAACCGGGATAGTTAGACAGTTGAAATTTTCACAAATAATGTATAGGTATTTCTGTTGCCGCTATAACAACAAATACTAAATAACAGAATAAAATAAATATTTAAGGGGGCTCCCATACAACACACGATTTTTGCCGTTTTTAGTGATAATGGTATGGAACCCATCGTGTGCGAGTCCGACTCGCACTTGGCCGGTTTTTAAAATAATTTATTCTGCTCATTATTTAGGGGCGCGAAAACCATACCAAACATTATGAGAAAATACGTATCTTTATACTCATAGCATTGACTTTGAAAAAAAACATTGTAAACTCTAATTAATAGTTAATACCTAGATAGGTGCTTAATAAAAACAAGTCACGTCTATAACTCTTACTATAAATAGCGCCAATGTCTTATAGCCTTGTCAGCTAAACAAGGAAGATGGTGACATTATTCTATTCATTAAGAAACCCCATTCGGGCAATTGGGAGCGAACATTCGTAAGTACTTTGAGACCACAAAAATGAAAATAAATCAATAGCACTTGTTTTCAATTGTTGGATATCACCTCACAGTTTTAGGTAATTGTGTTATTCTTATATTATTTGCGAATGCTGACATAGAAATGATTTTCAAAAATCTAATTTCTATCCTTGATTAAATTAGAAAGTATAATCTAAAGGTGTCAAAAAGCTCCCAAGAAGAACTGGTCCAAAATTGATCATAGATTATTATATTAGATAATTAATGCATAGATGGCAGTCTTTGACGTCTTGACATAGACAATCTGACGTACGAAGATGTTAAAGTCAAAAACAAAATTGGAAAATTGAATTGGTCATATGTCACGAAAAACTCCCTCTTTGATATAATAACTCGTTGGATTTTTTATTCAACTTATTTGTTAGTCCTACATCTCATTGAACTTCAAATTTATTAACTTCAATATCGACTTTGTCTATCATACATACTGTTTTCAAAATATGCAGTTGTCTAAAGGTATGTTACTATGTTTCATGTAAAGGTCGTATTAAACTGTAATATAGGTAATTTTGTAACAAAATAATAGCCAATTTCAGCTGCCAAACGAGGTTAATATCAATCTAATATTTGCACAAAGTATCGCGGGGCCTCCAACGCTAGATTTCACTGTTTAATTAAACCTCTTTTAATTCGTACAGCAAACTCACGATATGCCTGTGTATATAATACTTGATTACTATGTTTACGAATCTTAATTTTAGTAAGTACAATGTATTTTTATTTGAATAATAGCAAAAGGCTCCCTCTAAGCTATTGGAACCAAAATATGTTAGCGAGAGTGGGTGGACTACTGAATGCAGTGTCATACTCATCACTAGTGTAACAACACTACCGGAACCTCCCTTCGGTCGGCCATTGTCGATTGTCATCATGTCGTAATGTGGTGTATATCAGTCCTGAATATACTATTTGCTATTACCTTTATAAAGTGTTTCAATTACAAAGCCGATACATGCAGAAGTTATATTTTAATTTCCACAGAACGAAAGATTAATCGAAGCTCCAATATCCTAGTGGTTAGATAGGCAAGCCCGATTCCCGAGCTCCTAGTCTCTGATCATAAAGATTCGCGCACCCTGAGGCTATTATTTCGGTCGCGCTGTCAATGCCATTACGTTGAAAAATTAACCTTTTCTCTGAGTCAATACAGTTCATTTTGGTATTGGCAAACATTAATTTCGACGGCCCGGTGTGTATGGAGCTTCAAGCTATTGTCGTGAGTCCACTCAGTACAAGCATTTAACGAAGTGGAGAGACTGGCAGGACTAAACCTCAAATCGCTAGTAGGTAATTCTATAAATAAAATAAATGGCAAAACAACTTTTTAAATACAAGCTTTTATTTAATTGCCCTTAGTTTTCATGTTCTCCTCAGCAAGCCCTTTAATTTGATACCCGTACTTTGGTAGTGCCGAAAAAATAACTATTCCGCCATCTTGGATGATTCGCCATATTGGAATTAGAATGACGTCACATAGCTAAGCATGCATTGTCATCCAAAATAAGCGTGTATACCCAATTTCAACTCAATCGATTAAAGATAACTGATTTAAAATGCAGTTGCAAGATTCCACCCGGACATACCTTCATACATTGCAATTTAATATAAAGCTTGTAAAAATAGCTCATACTAACTCAGCCTTGTAGAAGTACCTTGCGATGTACGTCTTTATTACATGAATACTCCTATGATGATATAACAGACCTGTTTCTCGTTCACGATATTGGATAACACCGATTAGCTACAGCCCATCACTCACCATCCAGTCATTGTGGCCAGCGGTGGCGGCGCGTATCAAACACGTATTGTTTGAACTCATTCTCTTATCAAGATAAAGGACATTTATAAACATGTCTACTTGTTTATATGTGCCAGTAGACAGTGGCAGGTTATATAATAAAGATAAGGGTTGCTAATGTAAAGGAAATTCTTAGTGACGGTCACTTTCGTATGTTAAGTCTTGTTGTGGAAGTCCCGGATTCGTGAATTTGATTATTATCCTAAATAGTTGTCGTGTTGGAGACAAGTGACAGAGCTTTATAAATTATATTCACCAGCAGGCTTACCATGACCGCGTGGACGCAAGTTTTATCTCTTTCAACTGTCAATTTGTCGAGAAAATGGCGTCACACCGAGCCATGTCCATTACAAAAAGCTCAAAGTGACGTCTACATGGTCATAAAGCCTACAAGATCTAGTTGATGGCTGTGCTAAAAGATTTATTTGTTACTTAAACTCATACATGATCTAAATCTAGACTATTCTAGACAAATATGAGTACTCCACTCCACTACAGCCCTTTTAATGTCCCACTCTTGGGCACGGGCCTCCCCTCAATGCGAGGGGGATTCAGGCCATAGTCCACCACGCTGGCCCAGTGCGGGTGTGCCCTCTGACATGCAGGTTTCCTCACGATGTTTTCCTTCACCGTTTCATAGCAAGTGATAATCTCGGATGAAAATGAGATTCGCACTTAAATCCCAGAGGTGCGAGCCGGGGTTTGAACTTGCGCACTTTGATTAATATGAGTACAAGCTCCCTTAATATTGGTGACATTTGTGTATTTTTAACACCTTTTTTAGAACCTGGGTGCTTGGGTAAATGGTACATAACGCTTTTTAAATTACGCGTATTAAGAACAGAATAGGGATAAAAGAACTGTCTCACTGGCCTTAATAAAAAAGGTAGCAATAAAAATACTTGATATTAAAATTTGTGGTAAAATTCGAACTCATATGTTTTTTGCCTGAGTAGGTACCAACATCTAAGTGTCAAGGCACCAACTCCATCAGAATAGATTAGATAGGAATGTATGGTTACTATGCCATAATAAATAAATATAATGTCCAAACAATAAAGTATTATTAAGATAACCTACTGGCTCCTGATAATTAGGATTAACACTTACGAAAAATATCGATGTGTAAATTACCTATCTACTTCTAGTAACATATAAATTATATATCATACAACCATTTACACGCTGATAACTGATTATATGATTAGTACCTAATGAGAATCGGAGCTAGTAGCTCTTCCATGGACTTACGCCCTGCGCACACTGGGGCGTCTAAACTCATGTTTGCCATTACGTTTTTAACTGTATTGACTCAGAGAAAAAGTTCATTCTTGAAGGAAATTACATTGACAACGAGTTAATTTTATCCTTTGAGGTCCAATTGGGTTTTAATGTAATGCGGGCTGCCTGTTAATGTACCTAAAAAAATATTTTGTAGTTTAGTTTACTGTGGCTTACTAACTACAGCCCTTTTAACGTCTCACTGCTGGGCACGGGCCTCCCCTCAATGCGAGGGGGATTCAGGCCATAGTCCACCACGCTGGCCCAGTGCGGGTTGGCAGACTTCACACATCTATCGAGAACTAGTCAAGTTCCCTCAGACTCGCAGGTTTCCTCACGATGTTTTCCTTCACCGTTTAAATGCAAGTGATAATCTCGGATGAAAATGAGATTCGCACATAAACTCAGAGGTGCGAGCCGGGGTTTGAACTTGCACACTTTGATTGCAAGGCGTGCGTTCGACCACTCGGCTACCACTGCTAGTTAGGTGCTAGCAAAATTGGCATCAATGCGACTGCCGACGACATAATCAATTTGGACTAGCAGATAATGTTGATGCTAAATGCGTGAAAAAGCTCAGCGCGTGAGCACGCGACCTGAATGTGTGCACTGGTCCGAATGCTCCGTTTATTATCGCGACATTTATTTGTGTTATTTATGTAAACAAACGCTGTGTTAATGTTTTCAAAGAAATAACTGAATACATAACATTTATATACTTGGCCATTGATCAATCTATACAAATCTATTGCATTGCTTTATACCGGGAGTTTCAGAAGTCTGAAACTTTGACGTTTGCATCAGTATCGGGTATATAACTGAATGGTGATATAAAAATTTGATCGAAATTCGACCTTGTTTTCCAACTATTTTTTGTCGTCAATTTGTATAACTCGTAATTTCTCGAGTCCTATGTAAAGTTTCTGTGGTGTTAGCACGCATATCAAGACAAGACCTCTGTCACGGATTGGCTCGGTCGCTCTCTGTCTTATTTCATACGAGAGAAAGAGATATAATCAACATATTCTGTGACATAAGTCTAGTCTTGGCGCTCATGCTACAACTACTGTTCCATTAATATTGGTAATCGCCCCTCATAAGTGTATTTTACACTGCTGAATAGGGTTATGATTGTACCCAAAGGCCAGAACACGATACCTGTGACAAGTTTTCAAAGGTCTATACTGAAAGAAACTGTGTTAATTAGGTATTAACTGTCTTCACTAAGCATCCACATATGAGCTACTGTATATATACCCAAAGTATTATTTCGGACTTCTGATACACCCTGTATAGTATTGATTTACATAATCTTTGCTAACGGTTTGTAAAGCGTTTTCAATTCGTATGAAAATATCGCATAGTATCAAATTAATGCTTTATCGTATACCTAATATGCCATATAATATTAATGCATTAAAGATATCAAAACATGGTACCAAACACTTTATTTCTTTATTTGATATTTTAAATTACTCTGATAGATGGTAATTATTATCTTTTAAGCGAAATAAAATGTACTTATCATATAATTGTAACGTATTGAGGAAAGATTTTTATTTTTTATGTAACACATAAACTTAAAAACCGGCCAAGTGCGAGTCGGACTCGCGCACAACCATTATCTATAAAAACGGCAAAAAAAATCACGTTTGTTGTATGGGAGCCCCCATAAATATTTTTTTTAGTATTTGTCTTTATAGCGGCAACAGAAATACATCATCTGTGAAAATTTCAACTCTCTAGCTATCACGGTTCATGAGATACAGCCTGGTGACAGACAGACGGACGGACGGACGGACAGCGAAGTCTCAGTGTGTGCAGGTTTTAACCTGTAGTAGTTTAATTGAAATTCTCAACGCTCGCTTGTTTTAAAACCGGTGCATCGCGTTAGTTATATCATAAACACGTTTTATTTTAATTCCACAACACACAATTTGTCGGTTTCATTACCTACTGTAAATACAGGGTCTGTATCGCTTCTTTCAGCATATATTTTATTTTATTTTATACACAATTCTATCCGCATTCTGAGCGAATATATTTTTCAATATCCTATACAAATAAGCTTGTGTTGTAACGTCCAAATAATACCTTTATAACGTCCCACTGCTGGGCACAGGCCTCCCCTCAATGCAAGGGGGATTCAGGCCATAGTACTTATAACATTTTTTTTTATTTTGTCCGTTAGTCTGTTTGTTTGGTCCGGTTAATCTCCGGAACGGCTGGGGCTACACGGGCAGAAAGCTGATGTTATAAGGTGTAACTTAGGTACCGTTTTTTTTTCTCAATTTCAAAGTCTCTACGCGCGAGTGTCAATGCCCCAATGTGCAGAAGGCTTTTATTTATTAGTCTGTCAATTCGAGGATTCATGATTTCGCTTTTCACAGTTACGTGGATACTACTCATCTTATAATAAGCTTCTTGCACGAACATATAAAATCGATTTCCTATGTTCGTAGCATTATTCGTAAAGTTATCCAAAAGAAATAAAATTATGTAACTCTAGTACCGAAACAATTTCCTCGTAGTAAAGTTCGTATTGTTAAAGGACTTGAAAAAAAGGATGAGATTCTTAATTCAAATGCGTATGTATTTTTTTAAATGTAATTTCCCAAATTTTATGGTAAGTACAGTTTTTATAAATAGTATAATAGAAAATTTTCCGTTGTAAAGATATAGCAATTAATTGGTCTTAGCTATTATTTGCAAGTAATTCTTATTGTATCCATAGAGGTAACAATTTTTTTTTGTCTTTAAATGAATCGCCTGATTATTTTATAGACTCACCACAAAATTATAGTAATTTCAATCAATTTACAAACTCCCAATAGTGATATTTACAAAAGAATTCTATAATACCACTGTAGGTAGTATGTCGATGAAATGAAGACTATATAAATTTGTAGTTAAAAGAAAATGCTGGAATGAATAAAATTTGTACTCACTGTGCATATTCTTAGTGGCCATTATTCTTTAAGAACAATTTCGTTATCGTCACAATATCGAGCGGAACAGTCGTATGTCGGGTTCGCGCACTCAATGTCTCGTCGTAGCCGCTACGATGCTACGCCACTCGCACGCACCCAATCAAACCGATTTATAGCTCAAACTGAAATTGCTATTCGTTTTTACAATGGCGCGTGCGTACGTCGCGAGGTACGGACTGTGAGTGATACTGTCTGGATCGGTTTTCGCATGCAGGGTTCGTGATAAGTGTTTAAGAATAAACAAAGTCGAGACGCGGGGACGGACCGGGGTGACGGTTAGGTCATTGTCAAGAATAGGTTCTGCGAGGCGGTAATGTAAAAAGGTGACTATTTCCTTACCGTCGTCGATCCCGGTATTTTTTCTGTTTCCAGGGATTCGTTGAGGGTAAAACTTCAACTTCTTTGTTAGACAACGCTATGTAGATGCTGACTTCCAAGAGTAATCTTATCATCATCGTTAAAAATAATATATCGTGAAGGCAGACGGACGCGTCGAGACGAACACGAGCATACGCTCTAAGCTTAGCGAGTTTAAAATCTTTGCGTATCGAATTTGAGGTCTTTGACAAAAACGAACTTTATCAACTTACATTGAAATTAAACTATTTTACGGATTTTATCGCGTTTATTTACTATTTTATTTTACTATTTTTTTTTATCAACTTATTGAAAAGGCACGTTTTTCAACGTACTGTCATCGAAGACGAGAGCGAATTTATTTGCGTGGTCGCGTATCTTTAGCCACATAGATTCAACCTTTATTAATATGGATATAGAGTGCGTTTTGGTAACAACTTTACGCGCGCGTCGCCCCCCGTGGGCCCAGGGCTTTTACCTACTATTTCTACCTATAATTAGTACAGTCTAATCCTAACTAGGAATAATTAATACAAGTTTATCCACGGGGCGGCTTAACTATTCCGGTCCCCTAGGTACATTTTTGAACATTTATACTATACCACCAATCGTCGAGTTTTGTTAGACAACGGAATGTTAGGTACATACATAAACTAAATTGTGGATAGTTTTTTTGATAGTTTGTACCAAAAAAACTATCCACAATTTAGTTTATGTATGAACGCACGCTTTGCAATCAAAGTGCGCAGGTTCAAACCCCGGCTCGCACCTCTGGGGTTCATGTGCGAATCTCATTTTCATCCGAGATTGTCATTTGCTAAGAAACGGTGAAGGAAAACATCGTGAGGAAACCTGCACGTCTATAGAAAGGCGTGTGAAGTTCACCAACCCGCACTGGGCCAGCGTGGTGGACTATGGCCTGAATCCCCCTCGCATTGAAGGGAGGCCCGTGCCCAGCAGTGGGACGTTAAAAAGGGCTGTAGTAGTAGTATGAAAATTTTATGAAACCATTCCATTAAAGTTACGAAAACTTGTAAATTGTATTGAATTTTCCAATTTATTTTCTGGTGCTATTATTATCGTGTGCAATTTTTTATGGAGCCATGACGCGATATACAATACTAAACATTGATGGCGGGCGGATGCGGGGAGATTATAATAATGCAGTTTTGTAATATATTAACCTTATTATAAAGTCGATATTGCCTTAGCTACATTGCTTGATCAGCTTGATCAGCGTTTTTAGGGTTCCGTACCCAAACGGTTAAAACGGGAACCCTATTACTAAGACTTCGCTGTCCGTCCGTCCATCCGTCCGTCCGTCCGTCCGTCTGTCACCAGGCTGTATCTCATGAACCGTGATAGTTAGAGAGTTGAAATTTTCACAGATGGTGTATTTCTGTTGCCGCTATAACAACAAATACTAAAAACCAGAATAAAATAAATATTTAAAGGGCTCCCATACAACAAACGTGTTTTTTTGCCGTTTTTATAGATAATGGTACGGAACCCTTCGTGCGCGAGTCTGACTCGCACTTGGTCGGTTTTAAAACATCCATCAAATTGAAAGTGCAGCTGAATAAAATTCGTAGACGAGCAATGTGTTGAGCTTTCAGTACCTGTAATAGATGTACCTTCACTACTGAACACCAAAAAATCTTTTGGAGGAGATGGAACGGAGGTGATAACGCGATTAATCATATTCATCACCCATTTTTATTTACAATGCGTATTTATTGAATTTCCTCTTGCTATTCATTACTTGATACTGGCTGAAATAGCCACTAACCACAGGTGGAGCCATGCCTTATCTTACTCCATGCAATTTCACCATTTCGTTCATCATTTTCGTAAATACATACCTATACAGGGTGTTTCAGAAGTCCGAAATAATACTGTGACGTTTACATCAGTATCGTGTATACAACTGAATGGTATAAAAAATTGATTGAAATTCGGCCATGTTTTTCCAACTTTATTTCGTCGTCAATTTCTTTAATTCGTAATATTTCGAGTTCTATGTAAAATTTGCATGTTCTGTTTTGTGAATATTAATAGTCGCCCCTCATAAGTGTAGTTTACACTGCTGAATAGGGTTATGGATGTACCCAAATGCCAGAACACGATACCTGTGACAAATATTCAAAGGTCTATAACTCAGAATGTATGATAGTTAGGTATAAACTGTCTTCACTAAACATCCACATATGAGCTACCGTATATGTACCCAAAGTATTATTTCGGACTTTTGATACACCCTGTATATAGCAAAAATCTTGTTACTATGCAAAATACAGAAATTGCTTTTAGCGATAAGACCGTCCAATTGTACATAGCTATTTATTCCTAATTTAGACCTGAAAAAAGTAATATTTTTGTTTTTTTTTTTATTTTTTATATATATAATATTTTTTTTTTCTCTGTACCTCTATTTGGTTTGCAATAAAAAGTTTCGCTATTTTATTTTTCTATCTTCAGCAAACATGCAACGAAAACCGCAAATAACTAAGTTAATTCTGATGACAGTCACAGATAACATTAAAAAATGCGCTTAGTTATCGATATTGTGCTAGTAATATTATGTTTAGTGAATATTTTATCATTAAAATTTCGATCGTTTCGAACTAAGACAACAGTAATTAATAATTATGTGGTGACAACGTAGATAAGGATAATCAAACACCGTTAGAGATTATTTACAATAAGTAATTTCAGTTCAACTCATAAGTGTAGTAACAACGTCACAAGCTGTAAAGAAAATATAATAAGGAGTTGATTTATCAATCCCTTAATAGCCTGAATGGGATGATAAATAACTACCTAACAAATCAAGTTATTTGGCTGTTTATCTGTCAATTTAATACATCTCAGACAATTCGTCAAATAAAACTTATCTGACGATTAATAAAAACTGTATTTTGTAATAAAACTATTTTACGGATTTTATCGCGTTTATTTAATACCTCAGTCCCCCCCGTGACCATGGTTGCTGTAAAGCAGCCGAAACGTCGGGAAAATAAAATAGTAAATAAACGCGATAAAATCCGTAAAATAGTTTTATTTCAATGTATAGTATTGTAGAATAAACATGTTTGTTATTTGTAGAATAAACACTGGATGCTAATCTGACAATAAGTGATTAAATTTGAGGGTGCACCGGCTTGACTTTTCTGCAAAAGACCGTTGATCAGGTCGTTTAAGGTTGGACTGAGATGTTTGGAAAACATTGGGCGACATTTATGATCAGCAGACGTAGGAATGTATGCTTGGTTTCATATCAATTACTTAAATAATAATACTTTATTTATTTTTGTCCATCCGCTTAGATTATAATCTTTCGATAGCTCATGTTGAAAAGTATATATTGGCGCACTAATTATTAATTATCTGGTGATTAGTATTGCACGGTCTAACATATCTCACTCTCTGATATCCTGATTGCCAAACCCAATATGATCAACCATTTAGTAGACGATAAGATGATTACCGCTAGTCGCCATTGGGGCAGACTAACGACCAGACCTTGAAGAAGTAATGTAGGACGGTCCTCAACAATGAAAAACCATCCTATATTATGTCTCCATCCAGATGGACGGATACATTGTACAGGGGTTTAAGTCCGCTAACACTTATTATTGTGGAGTTGCTACGACCTACGACCTTATTTTTACAGCATAAAAACAACATCTATAGCAAGGGTAGCTATAATATAACCAGGGTGGACATTAGACAGTGTCATCTTGAAGCTATTGGACTAGTCATGTGCCAGCTATTAATGATAAATATTGGAACGTAGTTCCTTATCGCGCGTTGCGAAAGGGGGCTAGACGGAAAAAAATAAGACTAACGAGACTTTTACATATGTGTGTGTGATTTTTATTGTATACATTTATGTAACGATTTCGATGTGTGTGTGTGTGTGTGTGTGTGTATGTATATGTACATTTTTTTTTGCTTTTTTTATTTCAAAAGGAACTTCGTTCCATCCGGGTGTCCCTTTTGTTTTTTGTTGTTTGACTATTCATAAATACCTACATGAATTGATTTACATGAATAAAAAATCTGATTGTGACGTAGCGTAGCTATTTCAGCTGATAAATATATGCGTAAGATAATAAGATTGATTGACTAACATTTGTTGCAGGCCTCCATTGTTATCGTCCCGTGAATTTCATGAATAACAGATCGGAGCGCACACGAAGTCGAAGTCTAGTTGAAGTTGTTCCCGAATGTGCTCTAGAAAATAAAATAAAAGTTCTTTTTAACAATATTTTGCCCGTCTTAATATTAAATCACACGTCGTTATTATATTCTGTTAATTACGTAATGATAGCAGTATAAATACCTACCTACCTACTTCTTCTATTACGAAAAGAAATGAAATATAACGGAATAAGAAGGTCCCGGATCCGAAATTAGCAGATCTTATGTCAAGAAATTAATAAAAAAAAACAAATGCAGTAAATTAACTCTGTAAAGAAAAGGAAAAAGATGGCGATTCGCATCTTATTTAGTTTGATAAAACCATTTTGATTTTACGAATACTAAATATTGGTATGATTTTGGCTTACCTATCAACAAATGTCACTTATAAAGATATTCTCTCTGATTGTAATCTTGGTGGCGGTTACTTGAAAAAGTCGGAACACAATCAAAATATTGCTTATCATTAAAACGGGTGTGCTCCTACCTATAACGCTTTCATATCAATAAATTGAAGTATTTTGATAAGTAAATAGTGTGTATTCATTTAAATAAATTGCAGGTAAATAGGGCATAGATTACTTTCAATTTTTTCTGCACTATACCCACATTTGCTCGCTATCTGGTACCCTCAAGTTCCTCAAATGTGAACGCGGTGAACGATTAATGAATAGGAACGTAGCACAACACTGAGAGGACCTCAAAGTATCGGAGATTTAAAGTATATTTATAAGACGACCTTCAGATATACAGAAAATACACTGCTATGAGATTATTTTAACCTGGCTCCATGGGATTGCGCGAGAGATGACAAATCGAATCGCGTTTCTTTTTCAGTTTACTTACAACCAAAGAGAAACTCAGGTTGGGGTGTATCCTTGGGGGCTCTATGGAGTTAGGTTAGGTTAGGTTAGGTTAGCGCCCCCAAGGGTACACACTGACCGAAACTCATTAAAATTGCTAAGTTATCCAAATTTAAATCAGTTGATTTTCTATTATGGGATGGCCACTAGCCCATCAAGAAAGTAGGTAGGTATGAGGAGGCAGGTAAACGGATTTTGTTCGAGTCAGCAACATATGGATATCACTTTGAGTCTTACGGCGTTTTTGCAGGATTTATAGCTTATCAAGGTACCCACCTAAAGGATGAAGGTAAGCCAGCTGGCGCCTTCTGTTCCAACCATATTCCATGGCCCCGCACGCGCTCCGGCAAGAACACGTCACACGCAGACACTACGCTAGCAATTAATGAAATTTCGATTGGTTTGGTATTCGTAATCTAACTCGCTCTTTGTAGTACCGACAGAGATTTGTAAGAAAATTAATCGCTTTGGAGCGATTGATATGACTTTCAATGAATGACGATTTAGATACGCTTCCGTATAAATAAATATTATTATATTAAAACGCCTCTGTAATAAACACTGCATGATTTTGTTATGAAAATTTATTGTGCCAATAATTTTCCAGAAATTTGTAGTATTTATCAATTTAAATGGTTTAACCGAGCGGTTTTTAGATCTAAGGTTGTTCTATGATGCTGTGCTATTACGCCTATTTCTTGAAAAATGTATTTTTTTATTTAGATAATAACGTTCGTTTTAGTATTGGCACGAAATTGGCGCACTATTTTATTTACGAATAGTCAGATTCTACCACCGGGTGGTGCTTTTGGTGAAAAGAGCCGGCAAGAGATTCAATTATTACACTTTTCAAATAATTTCCGACGTATTCTTTCTCAGAAACGGTAAATGACTTAAGATCGGGACCGATGGCGGGAGAGAGGGGATACCTTTGCCCAGGAGAGGGACGCAAAATGGGCTAAAAAAGTAGGCGCAGCGTTTTATAGAGCCTTTACAGATATCGTCAACATAAAAACGGATGAATCTAGCGTACTTTCTAATAAAAACCGAAAATCATCCGAGTGATAGAAACATTCACATAATACAATAACAAAGATTACCTTTCGAATTATTTTAAGACATACACGTAATGTCCTCATTCAAGAACATTGACTCATAACATCCGTGGGACCTTGAAATAATGTCGCATATTTTTTGTGTATCGTAAAAAACTAATGGAACGTCAAAATAAAGGGCGGAAACGATCATTAAGCCACAAAGGCGTCAATCGCACGCGTAAATTTGTATGCCAATACCCAAACAAACTCTGTTTCAATGAACATAAAGATTAAATTTCAATGGCAATAAAATATTTTTTTAACAAAAAACAAAAACCGACTTCAAAAACATAGGTGTGCACAAAAAGCTTAAAATAACCTTATAATCTATTAAATTTGGAGTAGATGCCATAGTGTACCTAGGTTTTTGAAGTCGGTTTTGTTTTTTGTTTAAAAATATTTTTTTTCACTCTTTTTAGTGTCAATAATCGTTGAAAATATGCAATTATTATCACCTCATAACAACCCTAAAAAAGTAAATATTTATAGCAAAAAAAATAATCGCAGCGTAATCGCTGTACATACATAAAAAAAACATACCAATCGAATTGACAACCTCCTCCTTTTTGAATTCGGTTAAAAAGCCACGGGACCACGCGTTAAAAATTTTCTCGCGGGGTCGATGACATTTAGTTGAAGAATGGGTTGTTTCTATTAGTTAATACAGTTCAAATACGCCCGTTTTGGGGTTGGGAACATTCTACTCTAACTAGCTGAAAGCATTTTTGTAATGTCTTAGATAAAGACTGCTCTGTTACAGTTTTACGATAGCATAAATAACTATTCAAGCCAATTCCTTTGAGTGTAGAATTTAACACGCAAACGACGCAAGGCCCAATTTTCTGCCAGCGTGCCACTAACCGTTATTAGTTAGTTAAACGTAGTGCCTTTTAAGTAAAGTGTGTTTGTTTAATTCTTCCCTAAATTCATAGAAATTTATGATACTTTACTGTGGCTCGATATGAAAAAATACATGTTGAATTAAAAGTGGAACGACTTTACATTCTTTTTCTAGATTGGATTTCTTTCAAACGCTTCAAGACGCGCGCTATAAAATGTTTGTCAATACCAAAACGAATTACATCTACTACAGCCCTTTTAACGTCCCACTGCTGGGCACGGGCCTCCCCTCAATGCTAGGGGGATTCAGGCCATAGTCCACCACGCTGGCCCAGTGCTGGTTGGCAGACTTCACACATCTATCGAGAACTAGTCAAGTTCCCTCAGACGTGCAAGTTTCCTCACGATGTGTTCCTTCACCGTTTCATAGCAATATGCCGATGTATATATATAAATATATATATACATCATACATCATCATCACGCCTGTATTCCCCGAAGGGGTAGGCAGAGGTGCACTGTAGTGCGCCCACACTTCGCCGATGTATTTTTGGTCCCAATGTAATAGGGGGCGAGCCTATTGCCATTATACCGGGCACATTCCCCCTCAATACGAGGGAGATTTGGGCCATAGTTCACCACGCTGGCCCAGTGCGGGTTGGTGAACTTCACACGCTATAGAAAGCTATAGACGTGCAGGTTTCCTCACGATGTTTACCTTCACCGTTCAGCAAGTGGTAATCATTGTTGAATATGACATTCGCACATGAAAATTATCTCAGAGGTGCGGGCCGGGGTTTGAACTTGCACACTTTGATTGCAAGGCGTGCGTTCGACCACTCGGATACCACTACTTAGCTGACTTAGCAGACTTGGGGCCCAGTTCGTTTAAGTACCTATTGGCCTAAAGTTTGACGCGCGTGTCTTGACGCCCCAGTGTGTTCAGGGCAATAAGAGTGGATACTACATTAATGCTACTTTAAAGTTAACTACAGAAGCAGTTCACCAGATCGATTCTCTTCAGGAATGTTATCAAACACAATGGTCCGTCCACGGTCGACGGCTCAGCCCTCGCTATCATAACTTAATTAATAGCTCATTGTTACTCTTATCAATTTCCTATTTTAAAACCGTCTGCATAAATACTAGAGCGTTACAATTAATTATAACAAATTAATGTCTATCTATGCGGTATGTGAAAATTTTCTTTCCGTGTGAAATGTGAAGGAAAACATCGTGAGGAAACCTGCACGTCTGAGGGAACTTGACTAGTTTTCGATAGATGTGTGAATTCTGCCAACCCGCACCGAGCCAGCGTGGTGGACATGGCCTGAATCCCCCTCGCATTGAGTGGAGGCCCATGCCCAGCAGGGGGACGTTAAAAAAAGGGCTGTAATTTGTTTTTTGTTTTGTGATATTGCAGACAAAAATTGTGAACACATTCTTCTGTTTACGTGGGGTATATTTATTTCGATGTCCGCGGGGGTTTATGATATTTTTAATACCTATGTCACTTATTATAACGATTATTGGTTTAAATTCGTTTCCTTAGTCATTTTTTGTTATAGCGGACCCATGTCAAAAACCCAAGACCCCTTGCCAACTGACGTCATGATCCCCATAAAAATATGGCGGCCGGTGGCGGTTCATATTCTTATTTTAACAACATTATCTCACAGCTAAATATATTTCAAATATATAACATGTTAATTCTGTACCGTACGTAAATTATACAAGCTATATAGAGAATGAGTTATCAAATTGACTCCAAAATAAGGTCTTTGTGATATTACAATATTTTTATACAAAAGGAATACATTATCATCATCATGATGCTTGTATTCCCTGAAGAGGTAGCAGGATGCATACGCACTTGTATTTTGGTCCCAATGAAATAGGAGGCGAGGCTGGTGCCATTATACCGGGCACATTCTCCCTCAATAACACCACTCTGGCGGGTTGGTGAACTTCAAACGCCTTTCTATAGACGTGTGGTTTGCTCACGATGTTTGCACCCCTTACGTTGAAGGCGGGGTTCAACCAAGTAGTTTACCACTGCTTGAACCTGAAGATATATGTTTCATCTCATTAGCAACGGTGTTTAAATATTACTTTGAGTATTTCGACAGGTATTTTATTAAAATATCTCTCGAAAAAAAAATTGAAACTATTTTTAATAAACCTAGGACCCGATTTTCGTTTAATAGACGTCAATCTCTATTAGAGATATGTTGAAACAAAAGAAGAAATACGACCAATTTGATGTTTTCATTCGACATATCTCGAATAGAGATTGATGTCTATCAAACGTAAATCGGGCCCCAAAACCGAATCACATGGTGCATCTATTCTAGTGTAATAAAATATTGAATGTGATCATAGATTAAGAGCAACTTGTTTTTACATAATAAGGAACTAAGAGCATTTAAGAGTGTATTATATGTATGTATACTAAGCATCAAGATCCGAGTACCTAATTATTTTAGGAATAGCATATTTTAACTTTCAACATCGCAATTGGTTAATGTATAAGACGGAATTACTTTTTGTACATTAACAGGCAGCCCGAGTTAGATTCATGCGTCACGATGATCTATGAAACAATGCCTATATTTGGGGAAATACGGTGATGGGTACAGATTTTTTGCTGTATATGTAAGTAGGTACATAATTACCCCTGTAGTCATAAAAAAAGTTAGAAGAAGTATAATGTTGTTACTGCACACAAATTCTACTGCCCACTTACCACCACGTGTCTTGATAGTTTTTGACAGTTATCTAAGTACAAAATATGTAAAAAATCCAAATCAAAAATGTTAATATTCGTGTAGGCCAAAAAGCACTTACAAATAGTCAGATTCTACCACCGGTTCGGAATGCTGCTTTCACTGAGAAGAGCCGGTAAGAAACTCAATGGTTACTCTTTTCAAAATGATAATTGCGAGTAATACATTCTCAGGAGCAGCAATGCCATGAGAGCAGGCAGCACCTTTGCCACAATACCAGAGAAGAATTATACTCACGGCAGTTTAATATTAAATACAAATATAGTCTTTACGCTTAGGAAGCTAGTACAGTAAGGTGCGTCTACTCCCATTTACAATGAAGGGATTATTCTAAACCACAGATGGTTATATAAACAATTGCTTTGGTATGATGCCTTCAACGCAGTATTAGTAATCTACAGTTACTATTGAAACAGTATTGTTACTTATTTAACTAGAACACACAATTACACCAGTTAAGTATATAACTATGAATCATTCATGCGTCTTGCTCGCAAAATCACACACACACATACTGACAAAATCTTCACCCACTTATCCGCAAACAAATCCAACCCTGGGTGAGAAGTATGAAGGTATGCAGTCTCGCTGTTAATGTTATAAGGGACTAGCCGTTTCTAGAGATTTTCTTATCGTCTCGTCGCGCGCAGAGTTAAAGCCATTCTTTGCGGGCGCCAAGAGACCTAAAATTTCAATCTACAATGACTTTTCAATACAAAAGTATTTTCTACAATGCCATGGATAAGCTTACTATAAATTGGATTTAAGCGTACTATAAATTGGATTTAAGGTTACTATAAATTGGATTTAAGGTTACTATAAATTGGCTTTAAGCTTACTATAAATTGGATTAAAGCTTACTATAAATTGGATTTAAGCTTACTATAAATTGGATTTAAGGTTACTATAAATTGGATTTAAGGTTACTATAAATTAGCTTTAAGCTTACAATAAATTGGATTAAAGCTTACTATAAATTGTAAGCGAGTCTAAAGGCTTCATGGTTTTAGAGAATTTATAAAAAAATCGTCAGTTTTTTAATTTTTTTAAAGCCAATTTTGTAGGGTGTATCAGAATTCCGAAATAATTATTTGGGTATTTACGGTAGCTTATATGTGGATGCTTGGTGAAGACAGTTTATACCTATCATAGTTTCTGAGTTATAGACCTTTGAATACCTATTTGTCACAGGTCTCGTGTCCTGGCCTTTGGGTAGGTACATCCATAACCCTATTCAGCAGTGTAAACTACACTTTTGAGATGCGACTACCAATATTCACAAAACGGAACATACACATTTTACATAAGACGCGAGATATTACCAGTTATAGAAGACGACGAAAAAAAAATTCGAAATACATGGTCGAATTTCGATCAAATTTTTATAGCATTCAGTTGTAGGTATACCCGATACTGATGCAAAGGTCAAAGTATTATTTCGGACTTCTGATACATCTTGCATAGGTACAAATACGATCCGGTAAATAAGTCACGTAAACTACTTACAAGATTTCCTATAAACATATTAATGAAGCATTATAATATGCAAAACTATTGTGAACGTTACATGAATAAGACGAGTCATTGCCAGTCTCATTGTACAACAATTTAGTGCCATTATTATGCTACTGCTCGACTCGGATCACGACAATCTGCGTAATTCCATGCCCAAGTCCATTATAATAGATTTACGAATCAATTGCGTCATTTTCGCGCAAAAAGCGCATTTTGTGACGATACGGGGCTTCTACAGGCCCATATTTTATCAACAACCAACATGTTGGATCAATAGTAGCTAAAATATGACCAGTGCGAACCGTGAAGCTGTTAGACTAGTTATATTAGCTACCATTAATAAAATATGTATTTTTACGCGTTTAATATAATATATACATTCACATATTATATATACTTTAATTGCATGTTTGGGAGGGTTTGCCCTAATCGCCACACTGGGCAGGCGGTTTGGCGATCGCAGGACGTAGCTTCTTGCACCGGTGAAACTGCTGCCCGTCACCGGCCTGTGGTTATCCCGCCATTTGTCGGTCGCCAGAGCCAAAGAAGAGCCGAAGATCGGGCTCAGTGGCATATCTTGGGAGAGGCCTACGTCCAGCAGTGGACTGACACCGGCTGATGATGATGATATACTTTAATGTTTTTTAACTCCATAACGATGGTGTTAGGTTAGGGGACTTAGAGCCCTGGTCTGAGTGTAATTGGGAGCGCCCTAGTTCATTGTATTACACCTATAGTAGTAGTTGCTTAATTTGCGACAGACGGATGGATAAAATTTAAATAAATAAGACCCAATGATTACAGCAACTTGATCTCAGCAGGAGGCCCTTCTACAAATCCTCTCAAGGAATGTGGTTTTGCAAAAGCGACATAACTGTAACCACAAAATGTGACAATTTCACCGTGAGACCTCGGTGAATGGAAACACGGCATCCAAACTATAATAGAACAGCACGATCGCGCCATTGTACAAGTTTCCCGGGAGGTGCGTAAGCGCGGTCGGTCGCAATTATAATGCAATCTGCACAGCGGAAATGTTCCCTCGCAAATTGTTGTCGTCTTCATTAGGATACTGAGTTGTTTCTTGTACACAATAATGTATATATATATCTACTTGTAAGAGCAGTTTGAGTTGCTTGTAGAACCTTTGTGATTATCTAGATCAGTGGTGGGCGAAGTACGGCCCGCGGGCCAGCTTCAGCCCGCGAAATCATTTCAACATGAATAGTATAAACATATACTATATAATAATAAAAATATAATTATATTTTGACGGTCCAGAAGTATAAAGTAGATTCTAATTAGTACAGTTCAACACAAAATGCATTTTTGCTATAATTCTGGCCCTCTGAAAATTCTTAAACTTTCTGGTCCCCCATTAAGAAAGTTTGCCCACTACTGATCTAGATCATAAGTGAGGTAGGACCATATGTGGAAGTCTATAATGGAGTGCAAATAGGAGTGCATCAAAACACGCACTATCACCTTATGTCAATACCAAAAAGGAACTGTATTAACTGATGTATGAACTGAACCACACCAGGGAGAAAACACAATCAGGTCAAAGGTCTGCTCGTTTGCCTCCCTATCTCATAAAAAAAAAGAAAAACCGGCCAAGTGCGAGTCGGACTCGCACACGAAGGGTTCCGTACCATTATTTTTAAAATCGGCAAAAAAATCACGTTTTTTGTATGGGAGCCCCCTTAAATATTTATTTTATTCTAATTTTTAGTATTTGTTGTTATAGCGGCCACAGAAATACATAATCTGTGAAAATTTCAACTCTCTAACTATCACGGTTCATGAGATACAGCCTGGTGACAGACGGACGGACGGACAGAGAAGTCTTACTAATAGGGTTCCCGTTTTACCCTTTGGGTACGGAACCCTAAAAAGGAACTGTATTAACTGATGTATGATGAACTGACCGGCAAGAAGTACATTTTTCAACGCAATATAATCGAAGACGCGGTCGAATTTAATCTCGTAGTTGCGTGACTTTGCCACAGGTATTCAATCTTTATGTAATCTCTATAAGGATCCTGCAGCGTAATTAAGTAAAACCTAGCGATGTTGTTTAGTTTCCATCGGAAGTTGATAGCAATAAATAAGTGTTAAATAATCGTTTAAACCTTTAATTCGATTCAAAATCAAAATATTATCACAATCCAATATTATCATTTATCATGTTTGAAATCACACATGGCGCGGGGGTGAAAGTGATAATTTGATTGGAAACCGGCAAAGATAAGCGTGCCCCGACGTAATATATGCACAGTGATAACACTTAGCTGCGGCGGCATTGTTATCATAAAGTGTTTGGTCCGTAAACATTTTCTTAAGCCAAGGTCGGGTGAGGAATTCGCACGGACCGGCGATAATTACGAAGGTAAATGTGGGAACAAAAGATTTGAATTTTTAAACCGACTTCAACCTCAGTCCCCCCGTGACCATGGTTGCTGTAAAGCAGATGAAACGTCGGGAAAGTAAAAAAGTAAATAAACGCGATTGAATCCGTAAAATAGTTTTATTTCAATGTATAGTACTCGCGTAAATATAAGAAAACAATAGCCTTACACCCCTCGAAATGTTCCCAAACAAGCTACTTACCATACAATTGACTGAGGGTGATCTCAACGTGTAAAATGTCTATTTTGTCACTTTGCAGCCAAAGTCTAAAACAAATGCTAGTTTATCTGGAATGCGTAATGATTGAAATTGGCATGAAAATAGTTTGGGTTAACCTTTGGAGCGTGAAATCCGCTTATCGCCTAAAATATTATTGTTAAAATTTTGTATATTCCTATGTACAGTTTCTGAATATTAATTATAAGCGATAATGCATTTAGTATCGTATACTTTATTACCTTATTCTATTATGTGAACGTAAAATTTAACAAATACAATAAAAAACTACAAACAGTTACGTATCTGTAAGAGAGGATTTGATCTGTACAAAATCAATTGAAGTACTTCTAATTACACATAAATATATAGGTAGGTATGTGTGTTAAATATTCAACATTATCTACTAGAACGCAATCGCGATATTTACTTATAGGCTATTCGGTTAACACGAGATTTAGTTATGGTCTTGAAATTTAAGAAAATTTGGAAACACATAGGCCAAAGGCAACTCAAATGGAAAGTAATTTATACAAATAAATAAAATTGGAGTGTCTGTTTGTAATATCAAAATAACACTTTTTTACCAAATGCGTATGAAAGTATATACGATACCTATAACGAAAACGCAATTTTGATTTTTTTTGTCTGTCTGTCTGTTTGTTTGAGGTAATCTTCTAAACGGCTGAACCGATTTCAATGGGACTTTCACTGACAGATAGCTGACGTTCCAGGGCGTAACTTAGGCTACTTTAATTTTAGAAAAAGCATTAGGGTTCCGCGGGAAAAACATAATACCCATATTTCCGGGTAATCTCCCTAAAGTCCACGCGGGCGAAGTCGCGGGCACAGCTAGTATTTAATAATTGCATAATATTCAAGTTCAACATAATCTAGTAACTGGGAACCTATAACTAAGACAATAAACCAAGACCCCAATTATCGCTTGATAGACATTATCTCTATCGAGATATTTCGAAAAAATACGACCTATTTGTATGTTTTGTTTCGACATATCTCGAATAGTGATGATGTCGATTTCATAAAAATCGCTGGGGGGCAATTGATCGATCTTGCAAGGATTGCCCCCTGCGCCCACAGACGCGTCATAGCGCACACGACATATATTTTGCCAATACCAAAACGAACTCTGTATCAATATATCATAATCCTTACCTTATCTCATTATTTGGGGTCCCATTATTTCCATTCATCTCGCTTTTCCGTCATACTGACATCCACTCCGATCTCATTCATATTACTTTTTACACACTCCATCCATATTTTCTTTGGTCTTCTGTATCAATATATGTATCAGAATCCGAATCAGCATATTTTTTATTCATGTAAACCAATACAGGCACTTATGAATTTTCAATAAATAATAATAATAGTATCACCTTCTCCGGTAAAGCTGTAAAGGCCAGCTCACGGCCAACAGTGTAAGTCCTTAAAAAAAAAAATTATAATAGTATCTCTACCAAAGTTGTAAAGATTTAATGAATGTAATGTAAAAGCCACGCAAAATTTGCTATACACGCTTACTTTGGATGACAATGCATGTGACGTCATTCTAATTCCAATGTGGCGGATCATCCAAGATGGCGGAATAGTTATTTTTTTGTAGTTGTATCAAATGAAAGGGCTTGCGGAGGAGATCACGAAAACTAAGGGCAATTAAAAAAAGCTTGTTTTTAAAAAGTTGCTTTTAGCATTAATTTATTCTGAGTCAGGTCGTTTCAGTATTGGAAAAAAAAATGGCATGCGCGTCTCGACGCCACAGTTGTGCCCAGGCTTTATGCGGAGCTCGACAGGTTAAGCCAGAATCCAGCGGGCAATATACAAAGATGAGGCATTGTAAATATTTTCTCTTATCGTTGTTGTAACAATATAATCACCTTGATCGCATTATAAACATTGCTGTTTGACTTTTTATATTACGGAAAGTTACTTTTTATTCTTACTGCACCTATTAAAAAAATATTTCAGTTATTTTCCATCTTTTTATAATCACAAAAACCGGCCAAGTGCGTGTCTGATTCGCGCACGAAGTGTTCCGTACCATTTTCTATAAAAACGGCAAAAAAATCATGTCTGTTGTATGGGAGTCCCCCTTAATTTTTATTTTTTTATTTTTTTTTAAAGCGAACTTAATATTCTGAAGTGAAAATTTCAAAAGTCCTGTACCTGTTGCCGTTATCAATATCGAGCAAAAACGAGCAAAAGAAATCACGATATTATAATATTTATTTGATTCTGTTTTTTAGTCATTGTTGTTATAGCTGCAACAAAAATACATCATCTGTTAAAAAATTTCAACTGTCTAACTATCACGGTTCATGAGTGCCACTATCACAGCCTGGTGACAGACGGGCAGACAGACATACGGACGGACAGCAGTCTTAGTAATAGAGTTTCCTTTTACCCTTTGGGTGAGGAATCCTAGAAACAAAATTTTAACAATATCATTAACTGTCATCTTTTTTACAAATTGTGTATGCAGTTTGCAAAAACTGAACGTACCTAGTATTAAAACTTGGAGACATGAGGTGGTGGTAAGGCTGCTGGACTTTTTTAAAGTTTCTAGTTTACATTCATCCGCCATCTTTCTCATCTTCATTACCCATATTTTATAAAGTGTATTTATCCTTACTATTAGACTTGACATTTGCAGAAATACCCGCCAATCACAGGTGCAGCCACTCCCCTTCGTATTCCATTAAAATGTCATTAGTTTCCTAAAATTAAGTAGAAGAAGAAAATTTATTTTTCAAAGAATCACCTTTAAATATAAATTTTAATGGTTTTCCATTGATAACTCGTGTTATTTATAAGTCAGTCAATGTACTGACGCTATGGAGACGAACAGGGATAATTGGGGTAATAAAGAATAAGATTTAAAAGGTAGTAAACTATTATAGCATGCATAAACCGATGTTGTGAATAGAGGAGAAACGAAAGTCGATATTTTACGAGGACATTGCTAAGTCATATTGCCTGTTTTCTAATGGAACCCCAAGTTAAATCATGTTATGCTACTGTTAGGACTAAAGACTTAGGATTTTTGCGCTTCTATGGTTAAGACCATAGATTTAAGAGATAGGGAGCGTATTATAGGTCTATGGTTAAGATTTAAGGCACTCTTTTCTTCTTTTACGAAATATATGAAATTTAAAGGGGAATAGGATAAGAAATGGATTCACCGGTGATTAGCGGGTATTTCGTGTCGCGGCGCCTGTGGTTCTATAATCAGCATAATAATATAACGTCACCAATTCATCACCATGGAAACTGTGCGACTGACTCTCTTTACTGATTTTACTTGTTCAATCTCGTGTACCATTAAAAGGAGCCCAAGTTAATGGGTACAGATCCCAACCCTACGGTCGTTCACTGTTTTGCTACTCCACTCATATGTTAAGGAGCCCAAGTTAATGGGTACAGTTTCCAACCCTCTGGTCTTCCACTGTTTTGGCCCTCCATAACATGACCTGAACACCACTGCGGCCCATCCGGACCCGCAGCTGAGCCTCTACACACTCCCCTACAGCTCTACCCTGCCACCAGGTACTACTTGGGTGTTCATGCCCATAGGTACTGTGCCCCGTTCGTATACTAGCTACGAAGGCGGCTGCCCCTTGCGCATACTCGCTACGCAAGGCGGCCTACTGAAATCTCTAACCATAGCCCCTCTAGAAAAGACTATAGCTCGAGTACAAACTCAATCGCACATTTACCGTAATGACGAGTCCGTGCTCGTATTACTAATTAATAATCTCGAATAATCTTTGTCGTAATAATAGTAATGGGACTCACCCCGATACTCTAGGTAGCATTGCCTCGTGCATCGTGACTCCACGCCTTGCACGCAATTACTTATTTTGTACTTATATGCCCTCTGTACTTACTGCATTACTACCTCCATCGTAGCAATGCATAACTTACAACCATTTGTCGGTCTTCACTCCATGAAGACTACACTCGGTTTTCTTGTTAACCACTGTAGGTAGATGTGGAACCATTTTACCACGCTTTGCTCATAATACAACCACCCACATGTCGTACCGTCCCCACGCCTACGCCCTTTTTTTATATAAACGCGCTCGCGCACTGTCAAAAACTAATGACATTGACACTCACCTTGACACATGACAATAACAGATAATAAATCGCGATGAAATCCGCGACATTTCACCAATGTTAACTAATTAATAACAAGCAAGTTTAATCAATTGTGCAATCTATACTGGCCGTATTGAAGTCGTTTTAAAAAAAGAAACATTCGAAATTTCCAAAAAGCATTGGCGCTATCAACTGTCATATTTCTAGGTTATGGCCATTCATCAGGTGGAAGCAGGAAGTCTGCGAGCCGTGGCTTTGACACCGCCGTTTGCGCATGCGGGCTGCGTGCGCGCATCCTCGCTCACTTAAGGCTCCAGTTTATCCACAATACATCATAACGCCTGTATTTTTCAAAGGGGTATGCAGAGGTTCGAAATGTTTTCTTAATAGTGTATATTACATAAAACCAATGTATCCAGGTAACACGTAGACTGATAGTTTATTAACTCCAATCCCCTTACATTGTCCTGCAGGTACCTACGTAAGTAGATGAGTGGCGAGGGTCCTAGGGTAAGTGATGTGCATTGCATAGTACAGTGATGCGCCAATCGATAAAGGGTCAAATTTTAATAAAACAAAAAACGGAAAATCAAGTTTTACCAATGAGTAATGTTGGTGTGGCATGACTTGATATTTCATTACGTATTTACAAAAGTGTCACTGTAAAGCTATATAATCGTTTTAGAAAAGAGTAACTGTAGGGTGCTAGCAACGTACACCACATAGCGCCGTGTCAGCGTTTACGCCAGCACGCGCTAATGCAACCAAATGTATAACCAGTACACGTTCAGCCACCAAACGCGGTCTAGCCAAACCATAACCATTAAACCATTAGGCCATAAGTTGAGATAAAATAAACCATTTTTGACTTAACTTGGCTTTTACGTAATAACCAAACCATACGTAAATTACTGTACGTCTACCACCCCGTACAGTAACCATAGACTTTCTTGCAATTTTTTTTCCAGAAGTGCTTCCAATGCTTGTCGAATAGGTGGCAGAGTTCTCTATTATTTAAGTTATTATTTTAAATTTAATTAAAAAAAAACTGATTCTGATTTCTGTATCTCAGGGTCGTAGTACCCTTTTATAACCCTAGAGGCTCTGACTGACAGTCCGTATGCTTTGTTTATATAAATAAATTTTTATTTTATCTTTTCATCACTATGTTTTTATTATCATGTTGCAAAGTTAATTAAAGGTGATTCACCGCAAGACCACCACGTGGGAACTGGATAGACAAGATCGCTCTTTTATAAGCGTTATCATAAATAAATGCACATTTATAGAATAATTGCTACTTGGGTGATTCATTTAATAACATGGCTTAAGTTATTAACTTGACGTCAATGGAAATCTTGATAATTCATTCTTCTCAGTGTCGGTATATTGAATATATCAGAAGTCCGAGGTTTTTTTTATGACACGTTATCTATACTAATAGTATAAAGAGAAAATATTTGTATTTTTGTATGTAACGAATAAACTCAAAAACTACTCGGCCGATTCAAAAAAAGATATCTAATGCAATGTATGGGTAGATACTTGTTCAGTGAAGATAAACGTTTCTAAGTTAATTAATTGAATGTTTTTTTTTTTTTTTGAATTGCAGCCTTATAACATTACTGGAGTTATTTAAAAATAAAGACGAAACCACTTTGTAAAAAAGGCGAGTTTTTATATTTTTACTGCAATGTATTGTTCCGGATTTCTGAAAGACCCGTTATAATCACTAATCTCATGATGATCTTCCGAGAATCGCGGAAATATTGAGACCGACTGGATTCTTTTAGCGGCCATTAAAATTAATAAGCCGCCGCACACTGAGGCGTCTTGGCGCGCGTACTGACAGCATTAGCCAATTTTGCCGCGTCTCCCAGGCGTCAAAATTCGATCACGTTATACGCATCTTTTACTACAGAAATTCAATCTTTATGTATGTGGACACAGAGTTCGTTCTGCCTGCTCACGTGGTGTTGCTGCTCCTAAGAATGTACATTACTCATAAACTTGTCATTTTTATTCTTGAAAACAGTAACCATTGAGTTTCTTACCGGCTCTTCTCAGTGGAAGCAGCATTTCTAATCTGTGGTAAAATAGGCCTCAGAGTAGATAGAGTTGACATTTATTTATTTATTTAACAGGACATCCAAAAACTGTAGCATTAATAATACATTAATATAAAATACAAATAAGGGAAAACTAAATGCACAGTTAACAAAGGTGCCACAACATGCATAAGTAAGAGGAATAACATAACATAACAGGAACATTGATAATAAATGAAAAATAAGAATGTGACAATAAAAATTAAATTAAATTAAATGTGATGAGTGACTAGAAGGCTATCATTGACGCACCAACGATGACAAGATCAGTTTGCGAAATTTGTAGAGTGTATCATTAAACAAATCCACTTCATGACCGATTGAGTTGAAGGTAGTTGACAGTCTAGATAATAGGAAGTACTGTTTTAGGTTCGTTTTGGCGGGTTATTTATGTAAAAGGCTAATTGCACGAAAACGTTTCACGTTTGACATAAGAACTTCACTCTCCATAATGCTCTGCGGCGATTTTTTTGAAGGTTGGCAATAATGGTTTATATGATATCCCCCATCTTAGAATTAAGATCAAGTAAGTACGTGTTAGATTTAAGTTTTTTGTAATTACTAGATTATATATTTTGTGTTTAGTTATCCAGCTTAATAAAAAGTACGTAAGTGTCAAACAATATAAACAATCAAATTCAAGATGGGGGAAATTTTCCGCAGTTCGGGCTCCTTAGGGCCGCTCCTTGGTATATACTAGCTCGATGTTTTTGGCCAACACAATTACACAAAAAAAATGTTTTATTGGCAAAAAATTTGATGAGCGTCTTTTGACGCCCCTGTGTGCGCGGGCTTTTATTGTTATGTTGGCACACAATGCATATGGCTTATAAGGTTATGTCAAGGAGAACTCATATTATTTTTCTTTAGGGATGCGTTATCTGTTTTACAAATCGTTTCCTTATATAAAATACACACAGCGCATTTGATTACAATTATTTGTTGACTTTTTAATTTCAGTATGTCAGTATACAGGATGTTGTTTGATTATTTATATACAAAACAGAACACCGATATACCTACTACTACATTTTTTTATTGAAATAAAAACGGAAATCCGAATGAAAACAATAAATATCGTCACATTTTCTGATCATATCTTACTCTTTTACGAAATTAATGACGTGATTAATTTTAATAGAATAAGATGAGAGACGGTTGTACTTGTTTAAGGTAGCTGATTTTTCAATATCCGAATACAATGTCAAATAACTAGGTACCTAACGGATAAAGTTTAGCTGTTTATCTATCTGTCAACAAGACACCAGCACGCTTAGCATGACCAAATAGATATAGGTAAGTTTTATCGCTTTGAACTGTCAGATTTGTCGAGAAAATGACGTCACTTGTACCGAGCTTCTTGTACCTTCTTCTTGTACGAGAAGTTGCTCAATAATGACGTCACACCGAGCTATGCCCAGCTATGCTATAGCTCGGCGTGACTTTCACTATTTATAATTATTCTAGATTTATTAAAACTATTTACCACAACACTCAAGGCATATAGTTTACCATTTTAAGATACATATAAGGATAAATAATACCTAAGTTATATCAACATTGCAATTATATAATAACTAGAACTTGTAGTCTACGTATGTTCACTTACGGGCAAAACCACGTAATATTTTAAAGAGCTTTGATCTAATTCTATGAAAAGATGAGGGGTATATAGTAAACATGGTACTTTTCATGGTCAGTCTACCTCTGGCATGGAAATACCGAGAAATCTGCCTACTTAGTACGGTCTTATGCATTTTGTTTTTGTAGGTAGCTACCTAAACCCATGGTTCGGTAGGTAGCACTAGTGTTTACAAATGTATGGACCATTTAACAATAATTCGGTTTTAAATTTACCTTGTCATATTAAATACTGTGCACTGCATACTCGCCTGCTACTGTTAACTACCTACAGTAAGCTGAGTAATGCCCAAATAAACGCAACAGGTACCTATAATAAAGTTTCATTTATAGTCAAGAGTACCGAATTTATTTTTCGCTGCGTAATGGATGTCCATAAAAAACGCGTAACTAATGCTTCACAGGATTGTCTGGGTTGATCGGACGGTCACATTTTTTCCCGATATCAATTAGTTTTCCATTCAAACTTGCTACATTTGAGAGCTTTCGATGAGGAAAATTGTTGTCAGTAAATGCTTGATCTGAAATATAATGCTGTACGTATCGTGAATTGTTTCTAAGATGTACAGTAACAAATGCATCAAGAACACACATACAATTTTAGAATCTGTGTGAAGTGAAGTACGGGCCGTCGTCCCAATTATAAAAATAGAAATACGGAACAGTCCACCGCGCGCCGGCTTTCATCGCTTAACCTAAACGCTACATGTGCAAAATCATAACTGAAAAATGTCTCAAGATAACGAGGGTTTCTTCAAAAAGTACCATGAAACAATCAACTTGTCCTTAGACGACGTAACAAGGAATAACTTCGCGAACCTAGAGTCCAATGACAAGCGTGTGTCTTATATGTGCAGTCTACCAGCCGTGAAGAGTTACAATGTGATTGGCGATCTGTTGAAATGCCCGGCGGGCGGCGAGTTTCCCGTTAAAAAGAGTCTGGATAGAGCTCGGCGGCTGAAGGATGAGGGGAACAAGGCGGTGCAGAAGGGGGAATGGGGGAGAGCGATGCAATTCTACAGCCAGAGTATGATGCATATGCCAGAGAAGGAAAGTAAGTTCGATACGATCAAATGTCAAACCGATTGTAAACACGCGTTAACGATGACGTAAATACTTGAGGAAATTTAATAGTAGGTAGATCCATTTACAATGGCATTGCAGAACACTTTCGGGGTAGAAAGGCCGTTGTAGATACTTTGTAGATGTAGATAAATTTCTATAGATTATAACATGCCCGATGTAACCATTATTTTATTACCTAACATTTAAAAGCAATTGGTGATTGCAGATCCCTACCATTAACTACCAATGCCATTTTCACGAAATTGGAAATGTATTCGCTGTCATTACGAAGCGATTATGTTGGTAGACTTGGTCAGGCACTACGTAAAACCTTTACCTAGTATTATCCGATTGTAATAGATACAAATTATGTTAGCAAGACTATTAATTAAGCTATTAAGGTTCGAGTTGTTGAAGCAAATCAGCGGTTGTAATAACAGATGTTGTAAAGGTGCTAATTGCCAATCACTTCAATCATGACTAATTATTTTCATTGTAGGCAATCATTTCCTGAAAGCTACATTGATTATCCGTCAGTACAAACATGAAGAGCCTCTAATACATTATGACGCTTGTATCCCCCGAAGAGGGGGTGCACTGCAGTGTGCCCATACTTCGCCGATGTGTTTTGTTCCCAATGTAATAAGGGGCGAGTCTATTGCCATTACAATGAGCACGTTCCCCCTCTTTACGATGAAGATTTGTGCTGTAGTCCACGCCATTCCCTAGACGAGCAGGTTTCTTCACGATATTTTCCTTCACCGTTCAGCAACTGGTAATCATTATTGAAAATGACATTTGCATATGAGATCGGGTAATCCCAGAGATACGAGCCTGAGGTTTGAACCTGCACTTCTTGCGATCAAGGTGGTCATTTTACCGACTACGCTATCACTTCTTAAGAACTGCCTCGGAAGTGCCTCTACATGGCCGTAACTGGGGGGGCAGTGTGGGGCAATGCCCTACCTTGAAATCACAATTCCCTACCTTAACAATACCAAAAACTAAGATAAATTATTATAATTAAATTGTTTGTTCATAATTTGAGATAAAAAAAAAAAAAAATTTACTTTCGCTCTACCTGTAACCAATCCCTACCTCAAATTCGACTCTAGCTACAGCCATGTGCCTCTACAGTTTTATAATGTAACTATATTAATAAAATATTTTTAAATGACCACAATGACCACAATACAAGCTGTATCAGAAGTCCGAAATAATACTTTACCGTTTGCATTAGTGTCGGGTATACAACTGAATGGTATGCATTTTTTATCGAAATTCGAACACGATTTTTCAATTTTGTTGTTGCCACCAATTTTGTAATCTAGCTATATCTCGAGTCTTATGCGAAATTTCAGTTCTGTTTTCTGAATATTAATAGCCGTCCCTTGTAGCTCTGTTTACATTGTTATTTAGGGTTACAGATGTGCCCTAAGGCCAAAAACACCATACTTGTGGCAAATATTCAAAGGTCTGTAACTCGGAAACTGTGACAGTTAGGTATAGTGTGCATCCACAAGGCATCTACATATCATCTACCGAATATGTACCTAAAATATTGTTTCGGACTTCTGATACACCCTGTATAATATTTACCGCATAAATATTAACATAGTTTTCCTGTTAGTGTCTGTAAGATGCTGTTCCCGGAAATGGCAAGTTTCAAAATTGTATCTCAAGCTTTGGCTATTTAGTGCTAACCGTTTTCCTACATCTGGTTCCTAGTATTACACAAGTATTTATAGGTAGGGACTTTTGTTTATTTCAATATAACTGTATGACCTAATGACAGTGTACAATAATTTATACATTAAATAATAAATAGGTACTTACTTCTTATGATACCTAAGTAATTAATTAATAATATTAATATTAATATCTCAGAGTTTTAATTATCCTATTGATTATAGTCAATAATTATTTATACTAATATTATAAAGAGGAACGATATGTATTTTGTATGTAACGAATTAACTCAAAAACTAATGGACCGATTTCAAAAATTATTTTTCTGTTAGAAAGCTATACCTATTATCACTGAGTAACATAGGCTAGTAGAAACCCGTGCCAAACGGGACGGGCCGCTGCTATTTTATTAAAGAAATATTTGTATTGTTGTATATAATGAATAAACATAAAAACTACTGGACCGTTTAAAAAAAATGCCGTTAGAAAGCTACATTATCACTGAGTAACACAGGCTATATTTATTTATCGCAAAATGTTTAAAAAAAATGTGGAAAGCCGGGAAAAGTAAAGTTGAAAAAGTAAAAGGGTTGTAAAAGTTTGTGAGGATGGATGTTTGTTACTCTTTCACGCAAAAACTACTGAACGGATTTTGATGAAACTTGACAGAATTATTGTATATACATCAGAATAACATATAGGCTATAATTTATAACGATATTCAACAATTAAAGTCTGCGCGGCCAAACTCGCGGGTAGAAGCTTGTTCTTAATGTGTCATCAAATTTCGACAGAGGAGGAGTTATCAATCGTATTAGCGAACCGATCAGCAGCCTTGAACCATCTGGAACAGCATGAGGATACGCTGGCTGACATCCGACGATGTCTCGCCTTAGGCTATCCGATACACCTAAGATATAAAGTCCACGAGAGGAAAGCAAGATGTCTGCTAGTTCTGAAGAGGAACAAAGAAGCTGTGGCTGCATTTCAGTAAGTTGAGACCTTTTAAGTTCTGATAAACATTTTTCGAAACAAAACTATTAACTTCGAAGACTGCTTGGTCTGGGGATTTGAACGTATGCCGGTCGGCTCACTGTACCCTGTGGATGCGGGTTCAATTCCCATCAGCGGAAAATTTAGGAAATCGCCTTTGCGAAATTTGCACTGGTCTGGGTGTCGCTTCGATCGCAAACAGTTCTTTACCCATACGTATACCCTAAGTACAAGCTTTGCTTAGTTTGAGATAAATATGTTTTGCCTGGCGAATTTTTTTTTTAGGTATAGGAATAAAATAGATTCATTCTACAGTCCTGAAACTATGACTTAACTAGCATTGACACACCTTAAAATATTACTGTCTTGTGTATTTGTTAGGACAATGAAAAGGACAGCAGCACTTCACTAGTAGAGGAGTTTATTTATTTAATAGTACATCCAAAAATTGTTGCATTAATAACACATAAATATAACATACAAATAAGGAAAAACTAATGCACAATTAACTAAGGTGCCACAACATGCATAATAGTAAGATAATAATAACATAATAAAGTTTGTATATCTTTTGTTTTTGGCATAACAAACAGTTTTCGTCTGAAAATACCATTACAATGGGTTTGTAGATTAAATTTTTTATAAGAATACATAAATTAATGTCTAAATATGTTCTCTTCATTTCTAGGGACACAATAAGGGCACTCGACGATGCAAATAAACTTGACAAAGAGAAAAGGCACAAGATGCATACGGACGCTAAACTAATGTTGGAGATCCTAAACAAGGGTCTAGTCTTAGCTGGAAACCCAAAAGACCCTGAACCAATAAAAAAGACTCCACCAAAACCCAAACTACCAGGGAAACATAACCCACAGTATCCCGCTGCTTCGGAAGCGATACAGATTGAATATGATGATGTAAAAGGGAGATTCGCAACTGCTACTAGGAATGTAGAAGCGGGTGAAGTTCTGTTGGTGGAGAGAGCGTACAGTGGCGTTCTTCTAGCGGAGTTTTCGAAGACACATTGTCAAAACTGTTTTCTAAGGTAAGTACACCCACAGGCCAAGTGTCTCTAGCCGTTTGTAACAAGATATACTTAGTTAGAGTTCATTTACTTTTGTCTCATTCCTTTCTACAAGTTAAGTCAGTGTGAAAGCAATCAATACAACATAAAGTGTTATCTTAGAGGGCATGCCTATTGATTTCTTCATAGCAATTTCGTCTGCATTATCATTGCAGGTGTCCAATACCATTAGCTTGCCCGAGATGTCCAAACGTGGTATTCTGCAGCGACAAATGTCTGGAGACAGCACAGAAATCGTATCACGGCTACGAATGCCCAATACTTCCGCTCTTGTGGAAGTCTGGATGTTCAATCACATGCCATATAGCCTTGAGAATGATCACACAGAACAAGAAAGATTACTTTCTGAACGTCAGTAAAGAATTAGAAACGAAACCGACAGGTGCCTATAAAACTGGGGATTACAGAAACATCTATCATCTAGTATCTCACGAAGACAAGAGAACCAAACAAGACTTTTTGCAGAGAACTCAGATGACAGCTTTCTTAGTGAAATTATTGGAAATCAGTGGTTATTTCGATGGTCAACAAAGAACTAAGCCTTTGGAAGTCGATGAACTTAAATCTTTGGCTGTAGAAGACAAATATAAGGAAGATGTCGCTTTAATCGGTGGATTGATATTAAAGAATTTGCAAGTGCTCCAATTTAATGCACATGAAGTATTTGAACTGCAGTGTCCGAAGCCTAAAGTCGGGCAGAACGTCATCAAGCACACTGGGAAGTCAGTTTTTCTGGCGGGAGCCGTATTTCCCACTTTAGCTCTTTTCAATCACTCTTGTGATCCAACTGTTGTAAGGTAAGGTTTTGACGTATCCACGGAAATCACTACCAAAGCCTCTTTTGGATACCTTTAGGCACTCGAACCCACAATAATGACTCATATTGGGGTAACCATAGGGTGAATCTTACTTCGTTCAGACATTTGTTACTACCAATAGAAATATTTATTGCATTGTTGTTGTACAGCCACGAGCAGTTTGTTCAAATGATCAGAACAACAAGAGGATTAAACCATATCTCGATGGCACAATGGGTATTTCAGAATACGCACACGTACACGACAGCTGTCATTCACAGAATTGTCTTGTCCCACTGTGATAAAGTTCAATTTTCGTTTTGTTGTGATCATTTAGATCAATCTACTTGGGTATATATTTCGGGTACCAGGTCAGCAAACTAAAATAAACTGTAACACTAGATAACCAAGAACTATTTTGATATCCTCTCAGATACTTCAGCGGCCCCAACATAGTTGTACGAGTAGTCAAGAACATAAAGAAAGGTGATGAAGTATCGGAAAACTATGGACCCATCTTCACGACGGTACCTAAGGAGAGGAGGCGGGAGCAACTGAAGGACCAATACTGGTTTGACTGCAAGTGTACAGCTTGTGAACATAAATGGCCTTCTTACGAAGAGATGAATGAGAACTATATGAGGTTCAAGTAAGTACTCAGTGACCTTACCACCAGCGCCTAAAGTGACAGTTAACTGTCAAGAACTGAAAGTAACGTTAAAAACATTGTCGCAAGCCAGGTAGTGGTAGGGGAGCAGTGATTAAAATCTCCTAAAAGAAGGCACCAGAAGACCGAAATAATATGTTAGGTGCTTGCGGTAGCTAATATGTAGATGCATAGTGTAGTCAGACTGTACGTAACTAACATAGATTCTGGATTACAGACCTTGGAGTATTTTTCACATGTAGTTTACGCTGCTAAATAAATAGAGTTATGTAGATGTCTACATGGAGGGGGTACTAATATTCGTTCATAATAGGAACATAGGTTCCTTTACAAGTTTTTAAAAACTATAGGCGAAAAAACATCAAAAAATCATGTTTGAAAAAAAATTATAGAATCAGAATCAGAATATTTTTTATTCATATAAACCAATACAGGCACTTATGAATCGTCAATAAATAATAATAGTAGTATCTCTACCACCCATTCGGAATGCATTTCCTATGGAGAAAAATGGGCAAGAAACTCCATGGTTGCTTTTTTCAAAATTGCTTTTATATGGTTGCTTTAAATGGTTGCTTTTATATCATTCAATTGCTAACCTTATACCCATGCAAACGTTAAAATATTATTTCGGATTTCTGACACACCATGTATATGGATTAGAGGCTATAACCACAGACCTAAAATTCGCTCGCTACGCTGTAACAGTTTTTAACCGACTTCAAAAACCAATTCGAACCGCTTGGTTTTTTTTTGTATTTTTTTAATATCCCGTTACGTTTCTATGCATATGTAGGTATAGTGGCGGTTCCGCTCTATAACGACACACGAAATATTGAATTAGACTATTTGATAGTGTGGTTCCATCTATAGACTGTTTTTTGATAAAATACATTTTGATTTTACAGATGCGACTCCGACCAGCCGTGTCCTAACGTGGTGGCTGTCCCTTACGATTCCCAGGAGTTCATGATGCAATGCGGCCTCTGCCAACAGTACACTAACATACTCAAAGGACTGAAAGCACTGCAGGTGAATAGAATTCTTTTTTTTATTATTTAATATTTTTAAAGACAGCAGTGGTAGCCGAGTGGTCGAACGCACGCCTTGCAATCAAAGTGTGCAGGTACAACCTCTGGGATTTATGTGCGAATCTCATTTTCATCCGAGATTATCACTTGCTATTAAACGGTGAAGGAAAACATCGTGAGGAAACCTGCACGTCTGAGTAAACTTGACTAGTTTTCGATAGATGTGTGAAGTCTGCCAACCCGCACAGGGCCAGCGTGGTGGACTATGGCCTGAATCCCCTTCGCATTGAGAGGGGATCGCACCCAGTCTATTGTACAGTGCAGCTAGCGCTGGCTTTGCTTGGTTTGGGATCATACGATGAGTATGTGTTGTTTGGCAATATTTTTATCAATCTATCTATATACAAATAAATAAAATTGGAGTGTCTGTTTGTAATATCAAAATAACACTTTTTTACCACATGCGTATGAAAGTATATACGATACCTATAACGAAAACGCAATTTTCAAATTTTTTGTCTGTCTGTCTGTTTGTTTGAGGTAAACTTCTAAACGGCTGAACCGATTTCAATGGGACTTTCACTGACAGATAGCTGACGTTCCAAGGCGTAACTTAGGCTACTTTAATTTTAGAAAAAGCATTAGGGTTCCGCGGGAAAAACATAATACCCATATTTCCGGGTAATCTCCCTAAAGTCCACGCGGGCAAACTCCTCCTAAACGGCTGGACCGATTTGAATGTTTTTTTTTGTATGCGTTTGGGTGGCACCCTGGATGGTTTAGATTCACAATTGGACTCGTTAGGTGGCGCTGCTATCGTATGTCACTCATTCTAAGGCTGTACGAAGATCGCCCGGGCAGCTTGTTTTGTATAAAATAAAATATAGTCGTAAAATAACCAACTAAAATAAATGCTCTAGAATTAGCACGCTAGGAGGCATCCGCGTGTGAAAACATAATTATTACGAGCATGATAATCATTCAACAAACAGATCTGATAACACTCAGTCACAATATACACAGTAAATAGCGACCGGACGAGTAAATTGAACGTGAATTATCCGTACAAATAAGTTAAAAGCCTTATGAAAATTCCGTGACGATGTTATGATCATGAAATAATAAATATTATCCAATGAAGTTGACGTCGGGACTGGTACAAGTCATAACATCATCAAATACCAATAGAGGGATCGAATAATTACCCTGAAACATTCTAATTTGAGATCCGCCGTGTTACATACAATTCCACCTTAATTACAATATAGTATAAACTATTTACTGTTAATATCCATTATAGTACTTCCCCGCCTTAATCAATTCCCTAGATCCACTCCATCCTAAGGTTGCCTGGTAGAGTTCGCTTTTAGTGATAAGGCCGCCCATTGTGACACTCTGTGTAAACTGTGTGTATTATTAATACTTTTTGCGGTGGAACAATAAAAAGTTATCTATCTATCTTATTCAGTTTTAGGGTTCCGTACCCAAAGGGTAAAACGGGAACCCTATTACTGAGACTTCGCTGTCCATCCGTCCGTCCATCTGTCACCAGGCTGTATCTCATGAACCGTGATAGCTAGAGAGTTGAAATTTTCACAGATGATGTATTTCTGTTGCCGCTACAACAACAAATACTAAAAAACAGAATAAAATAAATATTCAAGGGGGCTCCTATACAACAAACGTGATTTTTTTGCCGTTTTTATAGATAATGGTACGGAACCCTTTGTGCGCGAGTCCGACTCGCACTTGACCGGTTTTTATTTATAATGTTAGATAGAGTACTCTCTATTGTACACACCAAACAAATAAAATAATACAACATTCTTCATTCTAAATACAGTAGCTATGTACAATTGGGCGGTCTTATCGCTTAAAGCAATTTCTTCCAGACAATCAGTTTGGACGACAAAACTATTCTTAATACTACGCAGCTGTTGGTGGTGTACTCAAATAATAAAACAATATATAAAATAGAAATGAATAGATAGAATATAAAATGTTATAATGTTGAAATAAAACTATTTTACGGATTTTATCGCGTTTATTTACTATTTCATTTTCCCGACGTTTAAATAGTAAAATAGTAAATAAACGCGATAGAATCCGTAAAATAGTTTTATTTCAATGTATAGTATTCGCGTAAATATAAGAAAACAATATGTTATAACGTATTTGATTGATCTATTTTTTGAAACATTTGATTACTCGTTCAGTATTTGAATACTTTCAAAACTCATACTAAAAGGGCTCAGTTCCCGTAAAGTGTATGGAGTTCTCAAATTTAGCGTGACCAGTGGGGTCAGCACGCAGGTCGCGACAAGACCTTTGTCACAGATTCAATCGGTCGCTCTCTGTCTAATTTCATACGAGAGAAAGAGACACCATCAAGATATTCCGTGATATACGTCTAGTCTTGGCGCACATGCTACAACTACAGTTTGGGAACTATGCCCCGGTGGTGTAATGACAATAGGCTATCCTATGAAATTTGGTACAAAAACGCATCGGAGAAGAGTGGGCTCTGTGCCTACACCTTCGAGGAATAACGTGACGATGAAGACGTATTTACGTGTCAAACATACCTATGCAGTTTTTATGGGGTGACCCATTGTGTCAAAATAAAATTCGATTCAGTCACAAAATAATTATTTACCTACTACTACCAAATTAACAAAAACACAAAATATTTGTACAATTTATTACATAATTAACTAGAATAACTAATACAGTTAATTATTGAAATTAAACTATTTTACGGATTTTATCGCGTTTATTTACTATTTTATTTTTGACATCATTGACATCAGGACGTCTAACACCTCAGTCCCTCCGTGACCATGGTTGCTGTAAAGCAGCCGAAACGTCGGTTAAAATAGTTTAATTTCAATGTATAGTATTCGCGTAAATATAAGAAAACAGTTAATTATTAAAATCATAACTTTACCCATCAAAGTTGCAACTAGTGATGTGCTGCAATTGGGATTATTGGATTGGGAATTTAGGAACGACAGGCATGGGCATATTCCTAATATTTCAATTGACAACATTACAGAGAACAGCACTTCACTTATTTCAAACCCGTTGACCCGAAGCATAACAATTGCCCCTTAATTTATAGAAAGTATCCATTTCAGTACCTTTAGCAATTTTTTTTTTTTTTAATGGACCATTTCTTTCTATAAATTTATGGGAATAATCTACTACTGCATGCGCGTACTTTATTCTACAAACAGTCACTATATACTAGTTATTACATACTACTACAATTATACTAGCATGGCCTCTTGCAACTTCTGTGGCTTGCCCACTATTGCGGGTTGTTCTACTGAATGAAGCCCCAAAGACTAAAAACTTGCTATAAATCGTCACATCCCTCGCGGTTTAATTTGCTAGTATTTCGGCTCAACTTACGCACCCAACCTTAAAAGGCCATCACGGCTTCATCAACCAGCGACTTCAATGTCGCTCCAACCAACATAAACACGTAGGGGCCGTTCAAGTATTACGTAAGCTACATTGGGGGGGGGGGGGGGGGTCTTTGTTTTGCTTATTTTGGATGACTTGGGGGGTAGGGGAGTCTAGATGATGATTACGACATCGGTAGTTATTTACTTTTTTACACTATTAGCAACCCTCACATTGTCTATTTGTCTATGCTTGAAAACGAAACGCATTTTCTGGGATACAATTATAATTAAAACATTATAATCATAATATAAAAAAAATACATTTTTAATTGTAAAATGTTTACGTAAGCATGGGGGGAGGGGGTAGAGCTTTGCTTTTGCTGACAAGGGGGATGGGGGGGTAAACTATTGTAATAAATCTGCTTACATAATATTTAAACGGCCCCCTACTGTAATGTACAAATAAAATTAATGCATAATTCGTGCAATTTAAAACCTTATCTCAGTACATATAAACGCCATATACTACAGTATAACAGAATATCGTGTCGTTCTTGTACAAGTCGTCTACGTAGTCGTCAGTCTCTGGGTCCCATATGCAACGCTGGCCGCATTTCACACCGGCACCCTTCATTTCTAGTAGTATAGTTTGAACAAGGATTTTGTACCTGGCAAAATATATTCAGAAAATTATATTTAGAACCGCGTACTTGTATATACAAAGTTCTATGACTGGACACATAATGGTTCTAAACTAATGGTTATATAACTATAATGTTTCTACTATGAAACTTTTGTTTTATGGGTTCTGTTATGTTATAAAAAATTGTTTGAATAGTGATGTACAGGTTTCTGGGAATATTGGGAACTTTCACAATGACAGGAATGGGAATATTCCCAATGTTCCCAGGAACGGCATTGGCACATCACTAGTTAGGTACCTTTTCATGTCAAGCTCTTGGACGCGCTGTCTGACCCCGTTAGCGATGACTTTGGCCCAGCGCGACGCCTGGTCGGAACGGTACTGCCTGCCCATGAGTTGCTCTTGCATCGTCGATAGAATGATGTACTTAACATTTTGAGCTTGAAATCTAGAACATTATTAATATTAAGAGGAATGGTAAGGTGATAATTGCCTACAGCACAGATGGTTTGCAAGTGGATTTAAACTTTCATAGTAAAATGGTGTAGGGGTGATGTTTGAAATGAAATCCAATGGAATATTTTACTTACTTTTCCCCAAGTCCTGGTCGCACTTCATACTTGGGTGGCGCAAGTGGCTTTTCAGCCTCAACGGGGCTTAATCCTGTATCATCTTCACCTTCATCCACTACTACAGCCTCTTCTTCTACAACTGTAAATTATACAAGAAAGAAAATATAAGACTTTACATATTCAACTCATAAAATAATATTTATTCAGGGAGAACAGTAAAATGATCTATTGTCTTGTAGAGAAAAGGACGGTATTATACAACTATAGCTCTGTTTCTTTCTATAAGGCATTTGACCTTTGGCAATGTTCATCAAAGCAATAACAATAGACCAAAGTCAAATAGAAATTTTCTTTACCTTCTTCATCATCCGCCATTATGAGTTGATGGTAAGCATAAAACTAATGTACCTGTAAAAGAAATACAACTTCAAAATTGGATAACAAAGTCACATAGGTAATAGGAGTAATTTCTATTTACATAGTGAATAGTGATGTTCTCTTTTGGGCATATTGGGAAAATTCCCATTCATGTTTCAGTAACATTTCAATATTTCCCAGGAACACGATACACAAGCACATCACTAAATATAATGTGTGGCCAGACATATACTGGCATTATAATAAAATTGTTCCCAACTCCTAAACAACTAAGATTAACTAATCTCTGGCTTCTATTCTCTCAGGACACTGAAATGATGTACCGCCTAGGACGCGCGGCCATGGAGAGCGGTCAGTATGGAGAAGCAATGAAAAAATTTGTGGAAGTCTTGAAACTGTACGATGACACACTGTGCCCACCATACCGGTCTTACTATGACTGCGTGCAGGACCTGAGACGATGCATGTTAGCTTTGGGAAATTACAGTATTCAGTCAATGTAATAATCTTAACTTTACAATCTACAGACAAGTCTACTGATGTGTCATTCCTGGGAAATCATCTTATATATACATTAATCAATTTAGGTTTGTTAGTCTTGCTTAAACTTAAAAATGGCATTTTTCAAATTTAAATATTTTTCTTTTTCTGTTATGTTCTATATGTATTGTTGTGTCAGTAGTTGTAGCATGAGCGCCAAGACTAGACTTATGTTACAGAATATGTTGATTATATCTCCTTCTCTTGTATGAAATAATACAGAGAGTGACCGAGCCATACCGTGACAGAGGTCTTGTCTTGACATGCATGCTAGCGCCACAGGTGTATAGTTTGTAGGTGATATGAAGTTTTCCGGGTTATTGATCCTAAATCAATATTTTTGGGACTATATAATACTTGACGAATGACAATATAATTTGATAAATATTATGTTTTCCTAGGCTACACTCACTTACTTTTATGTGTAGGTAGATGACATCTAAATATACAATTTTATTTTAACCACAGATAAAGTAACCAATATTATTTATTAAACAATCTTTTATATTCTTATAAGAATTGGAATGAATTGTGTACCCAATAAATTTGAACTAACCGACAATCGTTACAGTGCTTACATATTCATTTCCCTAGACTTTTCAACATATTATTTTTCTATGAACTACTATGAAGGTAGGAAGGTTAGGCTCAAGTGAATGCTGAAAATACTCTAGTTCAATGGAATGGGTGCAAATCGTCCACTTTTCAAGCAATATTCATGGAGCGTAGGGTTTAATAATAACACTATAGTCTAATAGTGTGAATGTGAAGGAGTATTCGATCAGTCGATAAGTCCAAACATAACCTCAAAACACAAGTGATACGATCGCTCGATCGCAATTGAGATTTAAAAATATTATCATTAATATGAATTAGCACTTACTAAATTATAGAAATCCAATTAACAGTAACTCGGTAAATTATCACAGAAGTCGAAAATCGAAACTTCGAAACAAATTTTGCCAAAATCCACCGTCCGGCGTCCGATACTCGTAGCGTTGGTAACCTTGGTAACGTTGGTAACTATGACAACCAATGATAAACATTGATAAGCACAGATCATAAATATAATTAGAGAATACAACATTAATTATTATGAATATAAATATATAAGAGGCTATTAAACAAAAAAAATCGCACATCGCAATCGCAGTCAGTTAAGAAATATCGCAGTTGACTTTTCTTATTTATTACAAAATAATAGGATAATCGATAAGGATAAATGTTTTCGTTGACATTTACAACAACAACAGACAACTCTTTACTCTATGGACAACTTTCACATTGACAGAATATTTTTGCTCTATGGCAGTACGTCTCCAAGGTAGGGCTGTACACGTACTAGTACTTCAAATACTTCGTCGCTACAAACAAAATAAAACAGGTTTACAATCACAGTATAAACGAGAACGAGTAATTCAATAACTCATTGCGGATACCGTTCGACTTTGCTTATAAATGGCTAATTTTTGTAAAGTACCTAACTGATTTCGTTTCAATTTGATGACTTGATTTAAAAGCAGTAAACAACTCGATAAACTGATACTCAGTAACAAATATCGCATATTTTTTTACAACTCTATCTATTATTATATCTTTGGCTTGCGTTTTGGCATGTGTGCGATTTCAATTTTGGGTAGTTTGAGGATCGAGAATAACAAATTGGATTATATTATAAAACCATTGGACTCATTAATTAATCATGGCTACTTACGATAACAAAATTTGGTTACTTAAAAACATACGGGACGCTTTTATTGCTACCGACGACACCGGTTTGTGTGAGATCGTTATGGCAGGAGAGGACTTTTCCAAAATATTCCAAAACAAAGCTATTGAAGAAAAGAAACGAATAAGGGAAGCAAGGTTGACTCAGCCGGGCACGAGTAAAGGTAAGGATGGTATGGGGAATATATCTGAAGATGAAATCGAGAGAGAAATAGTGACCCAGTTTGAGCCATATCCTGATATGGATGATAGTGAAGATGACGACCCATGCGGCAGCTACGTGCGCTACGAGGAGTTCGGAGGACACAGGTAGGCATTCACGAACTTCCTTAGTGTTGAAATAATAGTTAGTGGTCATTTTGTTGAAACCAAATTATACCGAACTAAACCCGGTATAGAAATTCCATTCCCTTTACAAACAAAGTCATAACAGCATTTTATGTGATAAAAAATTTAATACAATATGTTGAACACAAATATGAAACACAAAGTACAATTAATCTATAAAAAATAAATATAATAATTAGACAGCACTCAAAGTATGCTGTCTTACTCACACATTACGGTCATAGACATGCAGGTTTCGTCACAAAGTTGGCCTTTGCCGCACAGCAAGTGGTTATCATTATTGAACATTTCTTCATGAAATCCGAAAATCCCAGAGAGAGCCCAGAATTTAAACTTGCACCCCCTTGCATTCAATATGTGTTGTACCAACTATAGTACCACTGATAAAAAATATTTTTCCATAGACAAAGGTCCAACACATCCCAGTGGCTAGACAAAAAGGAGCAAGCATTAAAAAAGGCAGCTAAAATAAAAGTTATAAAATGGGAGGACCCTTTGCAGCTCACAACTGAACAGGTGGCCGAAATGTTCTCCAAAGTAGAAGTAGAAAAGGCAGAGAAGAAGAAATCGTTACTCACAGACCAGTTGAAGAACTGCCCGAGCCTGCCTCACCGTCAGTATCTAGAGTATGCAAAGTTCGATGGGACTGCACAGTTAGGCCTACCCACCAAGTCATTCAGGATCTTCATGACAATGCTCCCTGCGAAATTTCAGAACTATCCCCTAGTCGTCTGCGTCATCGCCAGTGCTAAGATTAAGGATTTAATTGGATTTACATGCTATAAATACAGGTAGGTTGGTGTTTATTGCAAAGAATCTTCATAAACAATGTGTTTCAAATCTGCCAAGATAATACTGCAGACTTTCAATTCAATCCATTGATGTAAAAACAGGAGTACTCTCTGCCCCACAATTTCAAAGTGAAGCAACATGCATGCATGAATTAACACATACTAACCAATGTGTGTGGTGTAACACCAGTAAACATCATATGATGTAGTTAAATATATGTTAGATGGATGTACTTTATACAAGCACCCAAAGTACAAGCTTTGCTAGGTTTGACATCATAAAATGAGTATATTGTGTAAAAAAAAGTTTCCATTATCTTCTGTTTTCAGCATAGACCATCCAGAAATAAAACTTGGTTCGGTACATGACTATGGACTTTGCATAGCCGAGGATGACGGTGAGGTAGACTATGCTTTCCCCTGCCTCGATGCCAACGAACCCTGCTCCAAGTTTGGCTTCACGTGTCTCGGCCTCATAGAATTAAAAAACAAAATCGTATTAACTCCAGCCCCAATTCCGATGCCTGATGAAATGATTAGCGGGGCGTTTCATATGTTTCCAAAAACCTCGGACTCTGGTCAGAGTCATCAAAACCCATCCAGACACTACACAGGTGAAAGCACCACATCGGAAACTGTCATGATCGCGCTAAGAGCTATTGAAGGTAAAAAAAACATTTATGTATATAGTATTTCTGTTTAGCAGTGGTAGCCTCTTGGGCAAGAACGCCCGCCTTGAACGTAAGGGATGCAAGTTCAAATCCCAGGCCCGCACCTCTGAGATAATTTTCATGTGCGAATGTAATTTTCAACAATGATTACCATTTGCTGAATGCTGAAGGAAAACATCGTGAGGAAACCTGCATGTCTGTAGAAAGGCGTGTGAAGTTCACCAACCCGCACTGGGCCAGCGTGGTGAACTATGGCCCAAATCTTCGTATTGAGGGGGAATGGTATAATGGCTATAGACTCGCCCCCTATTACATTGGGACCAAAAATACATCGGCGAAGTGTGGGCGCACTGCAGTGCACCTCTGCCTACCCCTTCGGGGAATACAGGCGTGATGATGTATATATATTAATATATATATGTATATATTCTATTTCTGTTTCGATCTGATGTATTTTTCACCCTGACTTGGTCTATTTTGCAGCATTTACAACCCTCCAAAAGAAGTTATTCTATAAAATACTCAATGTGTTCATTTTTTACTTTTTTTTTTATTTTTTTATTATTTATTTGACCTGCGATCAGTCTGAAAACTATAATCAGGTTGGTTGGAGTAGTAGGGGTAATTTTTACTTATATGATGTACATTTTTACATCATCTGTAGTACTGCTAACCTCCAGTAGAACCTTATTACTCTAAATGCTTAGTAGTTGGGTTATGGTAATGCTGGGAATAAAATATTTTGTCTCCAACAGGAGGTGGAGGTGGTGATGCGGACCAAGGCAAGATGCAGTCTCACATCTTGGCGACTGAAGCACCACAGTACAAAGCGTACAAGGTGCAGTTGCTACGCAAAGTGCGCGCGAACACATCGGTGCAGCTCGTCATCTCCATAGATAGAATAGAAGTGGAACCGCTAGTCACACACAAACATGCCTTCTGGGTATGTTTACCTTTTTATTTTTTACTAGCTGCGTCATCGTTCGACAGGCAGACAGATAAAAAATGTGTTCTTCTCGTTCGTTTTACGATATTATTAAATTTTAATGGAATAACATGAGGAATGGACTGCACCCGCGATTAGCGCCTATTCTGTCAATGTATGTAATTAATACTACTACTACTACAACCCTTTTAACTTCCCACTGTTGGGCACGGACCTCCCCTCAATGCGAGGGGGATTCGGGCCATAGTCCACGACGCTGGCCCAGTGCGGGTTGGCAGACTTCACACATCTATCGAGAACTAGGCAAGTTCCCTCAGACGTGCAGGTCTCCTCACGATGTTTTCCTTCACCGTTTCATAGCTAGTCATAAACTCGGATGAGAATGAGATTTGAACCTGCACACTTTGATTGCAAAGCGTGCGTTCGACCACTCGGCTACCACTGCTATTTATGTAATTAATAGCAAGGACAAATTCAATAAATATACCTTTTAAATTTAAATGGGTCATGAATGTGATAAAGATTACGGATGACCCTCAAATAATGTATTTGTTATAATTAATAATAAATACATAATAATACATCATCACGCCTGTATTCCCCGAAGGGGTAGGCAGAGGTGCACCGCAGTGCGCCCACACTTCGCCGATGTATTTTGGTCCCAATGTAATAGGGGGCGAGCCTATTGCCATTATACCGGGCACACAGGTTTCCTCACGATGTTTTCCGTCACCGTTTCTTAGCAAGTGATAATCTCAGATGAAAATGAGATTCGCACATGGAACCCAGAGGTGCGAGCCGGGGATAGAACCTGCGCACTTTGATTGCAAAGCGTGCGTTCGACCACTCGGCTACCACTGCTAATACAATTACTGTATATACTTTAATCTGAAAAATTATTGATGCAGTCTAAGCAATTGATATAGAATGGTACATACACAATTACGTACTTTTACCAATAACGAAATATTATAAAATAAAGTATCTTTCGTTTTTTTTTAGTTCAGTGAATTCTGGTATTTATATATATGCCAGTGGTAGCCTCGCGGGCAAGAACGCCCGCCTTGAACGTAAGGGGTGCAAGTTCAAACCCCAGGCTCGCACCTCTGAGATAATTCTCATGTGCGAATGTCATTTTCAACAATGATTACCACCTGCTGAACGGTGAAGGAAAACATCGTGAGGAAACCTGCACGTTTATAGAAAGGCGTGTGAAGATCACCAACCCGCACTGGGCCAGCGTGGTGGACTATGGCCCAAATCTCCCTCGTATTGAGGGGGAATGTGCCCGGTATAATGGCAATAGGCTCGCCCCCTATTACATTGGGACCAAAATACATCGGCGAAGTGTGGGCGCACTACAGTGCACCTCTGCCTACCCCTTCGGGGAATACACGCGTGATGATGTATATATATGCCATTTTTAAATTTAATGAAACAATGAAAAGGGGAAAATAAATATATCCTTGTTTAAAATTAAATTTACAATGACGCTATAAAAACAAATTGGGTTATTACGAGGTAAAGTGATAATACTTTTATACCTAATTAACAGTAGTGTATCTACACTTTCCTCTATCAAAGGCTACAGCCATGTGTGCAATGAATTAACGTATATGCTTTTCGTGTATGCAGTCTAGATCGAAGTACTTTCTGCACAGCATAGACTCGGTGGCGTGGTGCCAGGTGCTTGAGATGAGAGGCACCAGGACCGTCTTCAGGATAGTCTACTCTCCTAGTCACGGGGCTTCGTACGAGGGTAGCAGTTCAGGTAAAATGTATACATTGAATAACTCCATAAGGCTTAAAGCCCACTTATATTAATTTTGTAGAATGATTACCTTTACTTTATCATGCGTAAAAAACATGTTTTATCAATGATATCTAGAAAATGGACGACGACGGGTTGGTCTAGGGTACGGTAACCTTTTGAGTCGGAGGAGACAAAAATTACAATTTGCAAAATTTTAAAGTTTATAAAGTGCCATCATTTTTTTCTTGCCAACAATAAACAATAGGTACATAATTGCTTAAATAAAAAATAAAAAAACATAATAGAAATGGTGCCTAATCCTCGTTATTCGAATCAGAACGATTTTTTTTTTTATAAAGTAATTAATATTTGCGTATGGAACTAAAGAGCCGCAGGTTGCCGACCCCTGGTCTGTTGGTTTGAGCGTAGGCCGCTCAGCTCACTGAGCCTATAGGGCAATTCTAGCATGATCGCCATTATATTTAATTCGACATAAGTATGTATGTCGAAACAAATCGTCAAACTGGTCATATTTTTTCGTTTAGTTTCGACATATGTCGAATTAGAGATAATGTTGATCATGCAAGAATTGCCCCTCGTGGTCGTTGCGTATTGGCCTTTTAGAAAATAACCCTGGTCTGGGTGTAACTGGGAGCGGCCCCAGGCCATTGTATGGTACCCATAGTACAAGCTTTGCTTAGTTTGGGGTCATGCAAGGAGTATGTGTGCCTGAGTATATGTATTTTTTCCGAGTGCCCCCGTAGACCATAGATATTTTCAACTATATGTCTAGAACTTATGTGATGATTATTAACATACTAGCTTCTACCCGCGACTTTGTCCGCGTAGACTTAGTCTGTACTTTATAACGATATTGAATCATCTATGTGTTATTCTGATGTATAAACAATAATACTGTTAAGTTTCATCAAAATCCGTTCAGTAGTTTTTGCGTGAAAGAGTAACAAACATCCATCCATCCTCACAAACTTTCACATTTATAATATTATCTTAGTCATATGAATACCAATCTAGTTCACTTTCCACTTCACAGGCACCAAATTGTGACTTCGGAAGTCACTTCCCTAGCCTAAACATGATATCTAAGACTATAAATCCTATGTAAATAAATTATCATGAACACTTTACCTTAGTAGGATTTTCATAAGTGTAGACATATTAGTAGGATTTTCATGAGTGTAGACATATTAGTAGGATTTTCATGAGTGTAGACATATTAGTAGGATTTTCATGAGTGTAGACATATTAGTAGGATTTTCATGAGTGTAGACATATTAGTAGGATTTTCATGAGTGTAGACATATTAGTAGCATTTTCATGAGTGTAGACATATTAGTAGGATTTTCATGAGTGTAGACATATTAGTAGGATTTTCATGAGTGTAGACATATTAGTAGCATTTTCATGAGTGTAGACATATTAGTAGCATTTTCATGAGTGTAGACATATTAGTAGGATTTTCATGAGTGTAGACATATTAGTAGGATTTTCATGAGTGTAGACATATTAGTAGGATTTTCATGAGTGTAGACATATTAGTAGGATTTTCATGAGTGTAGACATATTAGTAGCATTTTCATGAGTGTAGACATATTAGTAGGATTTTCATGAGTGTAGACATATTAGTAGGATTTTCATGAGTGTAGACATATTAGTAGGATTTTCATGAGTGTAGACATATTAGTAGGATTTTCATGAGTGTAGACATATTAGTAGGATTTTCATGAGTGTAGACATATTAGTAGGATTTTCATGAGTGTAGACATATTAGTAGCATTTTCATGAGTGTAGACATATTAGTAGGATTTTCATGAGTGTAGACATATTAGTAGGATTTTCATGAGTGTAGACATATTAGTAGGATTTTCATGAGTGTAGACATATTAGTAGGATTTTCATGAGTGTAGACATATTAGTAGGATTTTCATGAGTGTAGACATATTAGTAGCATTTTCATGAGTGTAGACATATTAGTAGGAATTTCATGAGTGTAGACATATTAGTAGGATTTTCATGAGTATAGACATATTAGTAGCATTTTCATGAGTGTAGACATATTAGTAGGAATTTCATGAGTGTAGACATATTAGTAGGATTTTCATGAGTGTACACATATTAGTAGGATTTTCATGAGTGTAGACATATTAGTAGGAATTTCATGAGTGTAGACATATTAGTAGGATTTTCATGAGTGTACACATATTAGTAGGATTTTCATGAGTGTAGACATATTAGTAGGAATTTCATGAGTGTAGACATATTAGTAGGATTTTCATGAGTGTACACATATTAGTAGGATTTTCATGAGTGTAGACATATTAGTAGGAATTTCATGAGTGTAGACATATTAGTAGGAATTTCATGAGTGTAGACATATTAGTAGGATTTTCATGAGTGTACACATATTAGTAGCATTTTCATGAGTGTAGACATATTAGTAGGAATTTCATGAGTGTAGACATATTAGTAAGATTTTCATGAGTGTACACATATTAGTAGGATTTTCATGAGTGTAGACATATTAGTAGGATTTTCATGAGTGTACACATATTAGTAGGATTTTCATGAGTGTAGACATATTAGTAGGAATTTCATGAGTGTAGACATATTAGTAGGAATTTCATGAGTGTAGACATATTAGTAGGATTTTCATGAGTGTACACATATTAGTAGGATTTTCATGAGTGTAGACATATTAGTAGGATTTTCATGAGTGTACACATATTAGTAGCATTTTCATGAGTGTAGACATATTAGTAGGAATTTCATGAGTGTAGACATATTAGTAGGATTTTCATGAGTGTACACATATTAGTAGGATTTTCATGAGTGTAGACATACCCCCCTCGCATTGAAGGGAGGCCCGTGCCCAGCAGTGAGACGTTAAAAAGGCTGTAGTAGTAGTAGACATACTAATAGGTTATTGATATCTGTTGCATATCTGTTGTTGAGATGAATGGAAGAAAAAGACATACTGCGCCGACCCCAAATAATGGGATAAGGTAAGGCAAATGATGATGATTGATATCTGTTGCAGGTAACACGAACATCTTTCATCCGAACGCCACATACAAATTTCACGACTTCGAATGCGAACACGACGTCGCCAAAGAGATAGTGGACAAAGTGAACACGATATTGGATCTGCGAAACAGCCCGTGCCGCCGCGAGTACAAGACAGCCAAAGATAAGAAATTATATACAAGAAAGAGTTTTCACACGAAACATATGAGTTGAGTTCCGTAGATGATGATGTACAGTGTATTATACATAACTCACAATTTAATAAAGTTCCTGTACGTATAAGATAATGAAAAGTTAAAGGCTTGTGTGTATGTCACGTCCACTATTTGATATGATTGACAGGAGACGGCGAATTTAAACACGACCTGTGGTGTTAGCACGCGTGTCAAGACAAGACCTCTGTCAGGGATTGGCTCGGTCGCTCTCTGTCTTATTTCATACGAGAGAAAGAGATATAATCAACATATTCTGTGACATAAGTCTAGTCTTGGCGCTACTACAACTACTGGTCTGGGTATAACTGGGATCGCCCCCAGTCCATTGTATGGGACCCATAGTACAAGCGTTGCTTAGTTTGGGATCATACGTTGAGTATGTGTTGTTTGGTGATATTTATTTATTATTAATAATAAATGATAGTTAGAATATCATTCTGATTCTGTTTTAAACCAACTACAACTATACAGGGTGTATCAGAAGTCCGAAATAATACTTAGGGTACATATTTGGTAGGTTACATGTGGATGCTTAGTAAAGACAGTTGATAATTAACTATCATGGTTTCTGAGTTATAGTCCTTTGAATATTTGTCAAAGGTATCTTGTTTTGGCCTTTAGGTACATCCATAACTATTCCGCTGTGTTAACGACAGTTATGAGGGGCGACTACCCATATTCACAAAACAGAACATGCAAATTTTACATACGACTCGAGATATTGCGAGTTATAGAAATTGGAAATTGGAAATTGAAAACAAAGTAGAAAATACATGGTTGAATTTCGATTATTTTTTTATACCGTTCAGTTGCATTCCCGATACTGATGCAAACGTCAAAGTATTATTTCGGACTTCTGAAACATCCTGTATATGACAGCACGAAAAATATTGCCATCTTGCTCATACATTACGGTCGTGAGAAGGACAGCAATGCATTTAGCTTAGTCTATCATCGGATGACAGGAAAAACTCACTAAGTAACAAAAAATACAATGCATTTGAATTTTAATAGTTTTTTTATGTGATCCAGGGCCGGCGCCCACTGCCGGCTCGGCACGGCATGGCATGGCAAAGGATTTTATTACTAATCAAGTTATTTTGAATCTTATTTCAATGAGTTTAAAGTTCATGTTACTACTTTATTTCTATATCACGATTCCGCGGCATGACGCGAAATAAAGTAGGTAACATGAACTCTAAACTCATTGAAATAAGATTCAGAATAGTAACTTGATTAGTAATAAAATCCTTTGCCATGCCACGCCGTGCCGGCAGCGTGCGCCGGCCCTTAGTGATTTTTGCCTCATGGTATTCTGTAAAATAATGCACTTATGGATATGATGACTTTCCTGGGAAAGTTGTTGATATTTTAAGGTTGGTGTTAAAACATCTTTCCTATTTTATGTACTTAGTGAGTTTCTCCTGTCACCTGACTATATACTCATGCCTGTATCCCACAGGGGTAGGTAGAGACCACCATTTATCACATGCTACGATCCTGACATACCTCTTTCGCTTCATCCACATTCATACTTTTTTCTCGCACATCCGTTGGTTGCGGCGCTACGGACTTAACCTTTCTGGGAGGGACTGCTTAGTTTAGTACGGTGATAACAGAAGCAAAAATATCTATACTTGTCATATTCTAGCTATCATTGAAAAAAATAACACATTATAAAGTAAAGCCATTGTCATTAAGAGACTTGTCGCCCTGTACATTTGACAAAAAAATCAATAATTGCACTTGTTTTAGTTTTCTGAAAATATACGTTACAGATGTTCGTTTGCGTTATATGACGCGTTGGATAATAATTTAGTCCAGTGGTAGGCAAACTTTCTTAAGACGGTGAGAAAGTTTAAGAAATTTCAGAGGAGGGAATTATAGCAAAAATGCATTTTGTATAGAACTGTACTAAGTAGAATCTACTTTATACTTCTGGACCGTCAAAATATAAGTAACGCGGGCCATGTACTATTCATGTCGAAGGACCGTCGGTGGGCCGGATTAAATGCTTTCACGTCACTGATCTAATCCCTCACGATGAGGTGACAACTCCGTATTTACCAAATTAAACTGAACTAAAATAAGCGTATTGTCGTCTCACTCATAGCCGCAATGAGTGAGCGAGATGGCAATATTTTTAGTGCTGTCAAATATAGTTTACAACATCAATATTCAATGACTTTCTAAATGATATCCAACATTTGACGTTTGCATATCTGTGGTTGTAGCATGTGCGCCAAGACTAGACGTATGTCACGGAATATCATGATGTTGTCTCTTTCTCTCGTAAGAAGTAGAGAGAGCAAGCAAATACTGGACAAACGACTCGTCATGACATGCATGCTAACCACACTGGTATACAACTGAATGGTATGTATATAGATTGGATTGAAACTAGAACATGTTTTTGAAACTTTTCTTTCGCCGCCCATTTTAAAAACTTGTAGTATCTCAACTAATATACGCAATTAATATTCTGTTTTATTAATATAAGGAGCTACAGATGCAGTTTACACTGTTGTTAATAAGAGGCGAAGGTGGCCGCAACACGACACTTGTGACAAATACTCATAAGTCTAAAACTCAGAAACTATGACAGGTAATAATCTTTCTTCACGATTCATCTACATATTAGCTGATGTATGTGTACCTAAAATATTATTTCGGACCCTGTATAATATATAAACAAGAACTCAACAAGTGTATAATATATAAATAAGAACTCAGTGGTGTTAGCAAGCATGTCAAGACAAGACCTCTGTCACGGATTAGCTCGGTCGCTCTCTGCCTTATTTCATACGAGAGAAAGAGATATAATCAACAACTACAGCAAGTAATAACAATCGAAACTAATTAATTCCCAATTTAACAGTGCAGTACGGCCTAATTCCCCTCACATTGAGGGGATGCCCTCTCAGTAGGGAGACGTTAAAATGGGCTTATTAAACAAAATTAAATGGATATATCGACAACAGAAAGCGGAAATGTCTCGAAATATAAAATTTTACATCAGAGTGCAAAAATTTTTTCAAAAATTCATACCTCCTAGAAAAAACTAGAAATAATTCAACGCTGTATCATTTCTTTTTCGTCGTTGACAGACGAGACATATGAACCATTCGACGCGGCTTTTTCTACTGATCAATTGCTTAACAATAAGTCATTTAAGCAAATTTTCGAGATGAGACATTTAAGCTTTCTATCGTCGTTATGCACAGATTTGTTATACGGAGGCTTCCATTTCGTTATAATGAAGTTCTAAATGTAACATTTTGTATCTAGACGTAAGTTGTATTTCATACCAAGTTTGAAAGAGTATTGTTCTTTTTCTGTCTTTTCGTATCAACTAATTAAGTTGTAATAACTTATTTTCGTCCATATTTATTTGTTAATTTCGTTAAATATTGTTATTGTAATGTTAAAATGGATTACAATGGCGCTGATTCTGTTGGCATCAAACTGTGGCTTAACTAAATTTGACAGCACTAATTGTATTGTTGTCTCGCTCATACGCTACGGTCATGAAAGGGACGCCAATACACTTAATGTAGTGTAGAGTCTGGTGCCAATAGAATCGCTGCCTTTATTTTGAGCGAATTTGAACCGTGTGCGTGTGACTGAGGTGTTTTGAGTACGTGTACTAAACCGTACTCATTTGTGAGCAAGGCCCCAAATCTACTGAGACTATCGTTGTGGAGTTGCTATGACTAAATTGTTAAGACAACATATTTTATCAATGGTAGCGAGTATATGACTAGTTTGAAGCACACAGGGCGTCAACATTTGTCCGTCAAAATGCCAATGCCAAAAGGAACTCTCGAGTCAATATTGATAAAGATTGAATTTCTGACGTAATAACCATGCACCACGCCTAAAAAATTCTCTCGCGCTGTCAGTTGTAGAATGAACTTTTTCTATGGGTACACACAGTACGTTTTAGTATTGGCCAAACAATTTACGTGCGAGTATCGACGCCCCAGGGTGCCTTATGGCCTTATAGCATCAAGGTCTAATGTCTACATTGCGGGGCGATTTCCATGAGATCATCATTTATCTCTATTCGAGATATGTCGAAACAAAATGTCAAATTTGTCGTATTGTTTCGACATATCTCGAATAGATATGATGTCAATCAAACGAGAATTAGGGTCTTGCACGTTAGCATGACCGTGTAGACATAAGTTTTATCTCTTTCAACTGTCTGATTTGTCGAGAAAATGACGTCACTTCGAGCTTTTTGTACTGGAAATGGCTCAGTGTGAAGTCATTTTCTCGACAAAGTTGGAAGAGATAAAACTGGTCATATTATCTCTATAATTGCTATAAAATAACGCGTTATAATGTGCAGCCATTGTCGTTCTACGACGATATCGTTAGTCGACTTGAGGTCCTGTCAGAATGTAAATAATATGCGCTCTTGTGCAAATAATTATTATAAACAAAACAATATTCCAATGCAGTTTTATACTAATAATAATGTGTTCAATGCAGTTAACTATAGTATCACTAGCAAAAGCAATAGTTATTTGTATTTATAAAAAAAAAGTTAGTCACTCTAAGATAGGAAAAACTAACTAATTACAAAAAATAGGAAAGGTTTTTACACTAAGTACATTAAAATATCAACAACTTTCCCAGGAAAAGTCGTCATATCTATAAGTTGTTTCTTGGAATTCTGTAAAGTAGTGCACCTATGGATATGATGACTTTTCCTGGGATAGTTGCTGATATTTTAGGGTACTTAGTATAAAAATACATACACCTTTCCCATTTTGTGTACTCTGTGAGTTTTTCCTGTGTCCTGATTTGCTACAATGTGATAGGCCTGTTTTGGTATTTCAGAGTAAAAGTGTTTTGCAATGCCATAAGGGGTAAATTAGGCTCCTTTTTTTACAATTTCCATGCGGACGAAGCCGTAGGTAGCAGGCAACTAGTATTGTGTAAAATGGTTGCAATGCGAACATTATGTAATCACTATTTATTGACTGTCACATTCTGTTTTTTTTTCTTAACTGTCAAAACAGGCCAACACACAACATAGATTGTGAATTTTATAGAAATCGTATTTATAAGAGACGATTGTACTGGCGCGTGTTTCTATAAAATTCGACCGAAATAATATCGTCTGCTTACTGGTAAAAACAGATAAATGCATTTTTATGGTACATTTACTTAAAAATGCAGTTATGTACAATTTTTATCGTACTGCTAAAACCAAGTAGATGGTACGACCTGACGGCTGCATAGATAAGTTATAAGTACTCCCATTTTTGTCTCCTCCGGTAAGGCTGTAAAGGCCACCTCACGGCCAACAGCGTAGTCCATTAAAAAAAAAAATTGAATTAACTTTAAAATTCATTTATTTGTTTTGCCCGTAGGCAGAGGATATATCTACAGTGGCTTTATTTATCCTTTTCAATCTGTCTATAGATGTAATATCTACAAGTGATAGTGATATTATCGAATTCCTAGAGTGTAAGTACAGACAATGGTCTAACAAATCGTGTTTACCAATTTTCACTGCCAATATTAACTCTTAATCTAGAATAACATAAACTCCCCCCCCCCACCTCCCCCCCTCGCACACTGGGGTGTCAACACTAACGCTTCAAAATTATTGCCAATACCAAAAGGAACTCTGTGTCAGTATGCGTAAGGATTAGATTGCTGTTGTAAGAATCACGCACGACGCGTGGAAATTCGCTCGCGCTGTCAGTGTCATTTCAATGTAGAATGAACTTTTTGTACGCGTCAATACAGCTGGTTTTGCTATGGCAATAAATTTGACGCACGAGTGTGGACGCCCCAGTGTGCTTAAGAAAGAAGTTAACTACTATTTTTAATGTTTCTACACTTGCATGAGACTGAACGTGTTATCTTATTTGTTTTGAAATAAATCTTTGTTAGTATATAACGTAGGTACTATGGCCTGAATCCCCCTCGCGTTGAGGGGAGGCCCATGCCCAGCACTGGGACGTTAAAAGGGCTGTAGTTAGTCCAATGGATAGACAGGCCGGTCCGTTAACGAGAGATTCCGTGTTCGATACTCACCTTGGCAATTTGACTGTCGACGTTAACCAATATCTAGCATTTAGCTTACTTAGAGGGGCTAACGGGATTAATAGTAAAGTGATATTCTAACATTGCTAGTGATCATATAATACAGGGTGTTTTAGAAGTCCGAAATAATACTTTAAAGTTTGCATCAGTACTGGATACACAAAATATTTCTAAATTCGAGCATGTATTTTTGCTGCCAATTTCTCGAGTCGTATGCATTGTTGTTAAGTTCTGTTACGTAAATATTAGTATTCGCCACATGTTACTGTAGTTGGCACTGTTTAATGTGGTTACGGTTTTGACCTAAAACCGTAAGACTACCTGTGGAAATTGCCAAAGGCAATTCAAAGGTATATAACTCAGAAACTATGATAGTTACCGTATATGTAACCTAAAATATTATTACGGACTTCTGATACACTCTGCATACAATAAATTTCGTCTGTGACGCAGTGATGTGAACAATTTGTGTGCTATCTACCTCGTTGTCTCAGTTCAGTCTCATTGTGAATTCGAGTTTCCACAATAGATCGCCTCCAGTAGGCTTAGTATGACCGTGTAGACATAAGTTTGGTGTCTTTCAACTGTTAGAATTGTCGAGAAAATTACGTCACACCGAGCCTGTACAAAAAGCTCGAAGTGACGTCATTTTCTCGATAAATCTGGCAGTTGAAAGAGATAAAATTTATGTTTACCCGGTCATGCTAAGCCTACTGTATAAATATACCGAGACGGTTAAAAGGCGAAATGACTCGAATGCCATTTTGGTAAGTTTGCACGAAACCCAGTTTAAAAGACGGAGAAGAAAATCGCTGATTCCAACGATATAATATCTCCCAACATGGCGCCGAGTCAATTCGCATTTTAACCGTCCTCATTATACTGTGGATTGCCCTATCTCATCAGTGGTATCAGCAAGACAAGACCTCTGTCACGGATTGGCTCGGTCGCTCTGTCTAACTTCATGCGAGTGAAAGAGACAACATCAAGATATTTCGTGACATACGTCTAATCTTGGCGCGCATGCTACAAGTGCAGAATAACATGTACAATGTGAATTATAATTGATTGATATTGTGATTTGAATGTTGATTATTTTATTTTGTGTGTATTGTGAATGAAATATGAGTTATGATGAAATATTGAAATAAATTGTTATTCATTACTAAAAAGATAATTTTGTTTTAATTATAAAAATAATTTTTCGTGTTTTAATTTTATTTTTGCAATGGTTCTTAAAAAAAAGTATGGTTTGTTAGTAAGTTATATTTATTTATTTATTTACAATGTTATATAGATATACAACATCACTCCCATCTTCCCTATAGGAAATGTGCAATGCAGTGCACCCACACATCCAATATCACTGATGTATTGTAATGTTATGTACTAAACTACTTTATTATATTCACATTTATATTAGCTACAACTTTAAGCATTTTGTTAATTTTCTATTTTCCTCATCAAATATCTGAATTTGATTTAGTATGAAGACATATTTAATAAAAACAAATGCCTATAAAAAAGATTATTATACATTCCAAAAAGAAATTTTTGATGTTATTTAAACAGTTTCAATAGTACTATTTTCTAATATATAATCTGTGATCTTTTTAACTGTATCTTCACTGTGGGATAATATAATATTGTCTAGTTCATTCACCCTGCTGTACAATGCTTTGGTTTCCATAACTGACTTGTGCAACTTTTGTTGACTCTCAACAAGTTTGGATATGTTTGGTTTTGCTTTTAGGAATTCAATATCTTCGTTTGACAGAGCAGCGTAGGACATCCTTGATCTGCCAGAAGCTTGGGCCGCTAATTGGCATTGCCTGCAAGGTCAAATTTCTTATAAAAAAAATCTGTATGCAGCAGATGACTAAATAATTTTGTTAGTAGGAATCAAACTCACAGAGAACTTGGGAAAAAGTCTCACACTTTCACAACACATCCAAGTCCAAAATTAGTAAAACCTTTCCTTCACCGTTTCATAGCAAGTGATAATCTCAGATGAAAATGAGATTCGCACATAATCCGAAAAGGAAAAAATAATTTCCAAATATTTTTCTCAATTTTCTGCTAGGCTTAGGATTACCATAGAGATAAGTTTTAATTCTTTCAATTTAGTCAGATTGGTGGAGAAATGATGTCACACCAATCCATGTCAGTTACAAAAAGGTTGAAGTGACATCATTTTCTCTACAAATCTGGCAGTTGAAAGAGATAAAACTTATGTCTATATGGTCATGGTTAGCCTACAGGGGTGGAAGTCTGTAAACACTATTGTTGTGGTTTTGCTATGACTTCATATTTTAAGGCACGAAAACAACATGTTTTATCAATGGTAGATAAAATACTACCGATGGAGACATTAGACATTGTCTCCTTGAAGCCATTGGACTAGTTATATTCTAGCTACCCTTGATAAAAGACGTTGTTTTCATGCCTTAAAATATGAAGTCATAGCAAAACCACAATGATAGTGTTTACAGACTTCACCCCCAGGACCTACGTAAGTAGTTGATTAAGTTTAAGCAAGTATACAAACTGCCTGAGGTCATGATATTTATTCCGTCGCTCATTAACTTCCTTCTTCCATGACTCTTTCTCCGTCAATAGTCTCTGATAATAACTGAAACATAACAGTTTAATTTCTCATTACCAACCAACCTTATAACTTATCAGATCATGTACATATTATAATTTTTAGCAAGTATTACCTGGCCATATCTTCAGTATGCCTTTTGTTTCCATCTAATTCTGGCTTACATGATTCAACATTTACTATGAGCGCTTGTGGTACTAAAATAACAAAAAAAAACATGTTAGTTATTTATTGAAAAATAATACTATTAACTATATCTCTAGCTTTAGAAGAAAATATGCTGTGAAGTTACCAATGTAATGAACCAACCAATTATTATGCGATTTTTGATGCAGTGGTGAAGTAAACACGGAATACACAATTACATTTTCCAGGCGGCCGAGGATGATGCCTATTAGAGGCCAGTCCACTCGTTTATTTGTCTAAGTCTATTTATGTCTTAAACTCATTACAAAATCTTCAAAACTACGAGATTAGGCGACTTGAAATTTGTGTTGCATGTTCCTCTCGTCTAGTTCTCTAATAGGACTTTAATATGCGCGTACGCGGTCACAGGGTACTAGGTAAAATTATTTGTAAATACACACCCATTGAATCTCGTCGTTCAAAGAACGTTGATCGTCTCCGTCTCGGTGGTGATCGGAAAGTTTTTTGTGCTTCAACTTCGCTAACAGAATTCTCCATAGTTATCACGAATAGACACAAGTTTACAAGTTTATTGTAAATATTTTCAAATTACAAAGCATGACATGACGTTTCAAACAGACGCCGCCGTTACTAGTTTTGCTCTATGGTTACTAGTGTTAACGTTACCATAGATTATGCATCACCCGAGTCATAGAGAAATACTATTATAGATACTATATAGCTGTACTGTTACCACCCTATAAATCAATGAAATAAAATACGAATAGTTGCCTGCTATACTGAAGTTTAAAAAAAATCGTGGACGGCTTTCGTTGGCCAAAGCCCAAACTCTACTTTGGCTTAGATCTTGCTATTATTTCAATCTCCATGATGCTAAGTAACGTTTAATTATCTGGCCTCTATGTTACTCCAAAAAAAATATGTAAACTTGACAGTTTGTAAGTGCCCCCATAGGCCTATACAGAATATATAATTTGACATCACAGGTTTAGGAGAATGCGTATAATGCGTTATAACCGTCAATGTAGCCGCGTCGCGTATATTTATTTCTCGTATCCTTATTCTACGTATAGATAGAACTTCAGCGACTGGCACTACCACAGAGAAAATAACAACTTCATTTGGCACTACCGCAGAGAAAATAACAACTTCATTTGGCACTACAACCTTCATGTGTAGACCTGACATTTATATGACATTTTGTTTGCTTGAATCAAATTTTCCAAATCAATTCCTTTCGTGTATCGGCAAACCTATCGCAGTTTTTTTTTGAGTTTGTTAAAGACAACAAAAAAACATAGTTGATTGTTAAAAATGGTTTGTTCTCGTCAGAGAACCTAATGATCAATGGGTAAGATTGAATAGTTATTGTCAAATGACACAAGAATAACGTGGTGTTTTGTACCGGGATCGTTTCGCATAATACAGTAGTGTTTGTGTAATAAACGTTATTGTGTTGTTTCCCAACAGCGTGCAGTGATGGAGTTCAATGAATATCACACAAAGGAGGTATTGGGTCCAGTGGATATAGGTTTTTACTCGGAACAATCCCGAACACCGAGTCCGTCTCCCGTTTTTACTACGAATGAATGTTGCGATTTGGAAGACATTTTGAACGACGTAAGTAAACGATTTTTCACTATTATTCATTACATTTCAAAATCTGAGTACAATTTCATGAATGCTTATATAAAAAATCGTGTTACTAAGTATATACCTACTAGCTAACTATATTGTAATTTACTGTGGAAGTAAATACCAACTTATAATTTATTATTTACTTGGATCATAGTACAACACCAGAACAAGTTTTGTTTACACTGTACAAATACTGGTAGGTCTTAGTGGTCAATTACTTATGCTTGTGAAATCATTGGCGCTGTGTTTTAATTGTAAGGCTCTAATCAAGAGTAGGTACATGGACAGCTCATAACAATAGAAAAAATATATATAAACAATAGAAATAGCAATATAAAATTGTCTCTGGTTTTATTTATTATCTACATAAGTATTTAATAAAATAAAAATAACAAAAATAAAACTTAAATACCCAAATTTATATTTTTTTATTTTTCAGTATTATAATGATTTGTTATGCTAATGTGATGCCAATTGGAATATGAATAAAGTGATATACATTTTGGTATAAGTACCTATACGTGTAGCTCATTGATATAAAATACTAGACTCAAAGGCAGTTACTCAAACAAAACCTCAATTTTACTTCGGTATGTCTTTTGTGGTAGAATCTGACTATTTGTGGCTTTCTGGCCGACAGGAATAAAAAATATTTTTTATTTTTTTATCTTGCAATTGGTTTGGGCATCCTTCAGAAGGTTGTAAATAAAGACATAACTACTGAAGTCTTTCCTTTGCCCTTGAAAATTTGCCTCTTATTTATGTAGGTACATACTTGTTCATATTTGGTAGCATTTATGGATTCTGATTGTTTTTGATTCAATGAGGCTTAATTGTTTAAAAAAACGAATAACAAATCAATATTAATCAAAACTAAACCAAAATAACAACAACACAAGTTATATTTTCAAGGGCAATAATTTGTTACTAGGCTTTATCAGAAACACTCCAAGGCTCTCTCAGAGTGAGCAGAAGTCAGTTGATCAACCAGGAGCTGACGATACGACCGGAGGCGAACATTGAAGCAAACGTACCAGAAGGTCTCGATCTTTACAAAGTTATATTCGAAGTGGAAAGCGACACAGAGTCAAGAATGGGTGACATTGATGGTGCTAGTGGACAAAATAATGCTGGAAATGATCAGGTTAGTTTTAAATATTATGCAGATAATATTTAGGGTTCCATACCCAAAGGGTAAAACGGTAACCCTTTTACTAAGACTTTGCTGTCCATCCGTCCGTCTGTCACCAGACTGTATCTCATGAACCGTGATATTAAGACAGTTGTAATTTTCACAGATTATGTATTTCTGTTGCCGCTATAACAACAAATACCAAAAAAATAGAATAAATTAAATATTTAAGGGGGCTCCCATACAACAATTATTTTTTTTCTCGTTTTTATAGATAATGGTACGGGACCCTTCGTGCGCGTGTCCGACTCGCACTTGGCCGGTTTTTTTACCAGCCTGTGTCATCCCACAGCTTAGCAAAGGTCTCCCTTCCCTTCCTCCACTCTTCTCAGTTCCTTCCCACTATGAGCCGATATCTTATATGGGAGTCCAACACATCTCGTCATCTTGCTTCGGGCCTCCCCCAATGCCGCTTGGCTAAACCATTTAGGTGCAACTTCGAAATGCATTCCGAATGGGTGGTAGAGCTACTATTTTTTTTATTATTTATTGACGATTCATAAGTGCCTGTATTGGTTTATATGAACAAAAAATATTCTGATTCTGCACAATGTTGGTATGGCATGCGGCGAATGTGGGCAGCCCAGTCCCACTTCAGCTCATTAGCTTTGTGGTATACATCTGCTATTTGTGTCATGGAGAACAGCACAGTGTATGATTTAAAATACTATCAATATATTTATATTGAGCGATTGCTATCTACTTTTCAAGATCCAATTAGTAGGATTAACAATAATTTGAGAGGAAGTTATTTTATAATTTTTTTTTGGCTTTCACTACCACAGCTGTTGTAACTCTCCTCAGGTACATTTAGAAAGTTTTTTAATATAGAAGGGGATATCAATTAGTCACGCACTGTCTTCAGTGGTGTTAGCATGCATGCCAAGACTAGACCTCTGTCATGAATTCGCTCGCTCGCTCTCTGTCTTATATCATACGATTGAAAGAGACAATCAACACATTACGTGACAAGTCTAGTCTTGGCGCACATTGTACAAACTCAGATTGTTTTTTTAGTTATTACTAGACCACACAATCTTTGTACAGGTCTAAACTGAGCGAACAAAATTTGTTCACCATCTATACATTGTATGGTACCAATACAATGTACAGGAATGTACACTGGACATGCAGGCTAACCCCACTGAAGACAGTGCGTGACTAATTGATTAATAGACCCACACCAGGGAGAAAACACCATCAGGTGAAACGTCTGCTCGCATGCCTCCCTATCTCATAAAAAAAAGAAAAAAAAAGCAATTACCAAATATTCGCCGACGGGAATCGAACGCGTAACCACTAGTTGCATTGAGCCCCGACCGGCATCCATTCCAGCCAGTGGACTGAGCCGTCGTAAAATTTGAAGGAAGAAGTAGAGATACTTGTTTTTCCAACATATTGGAATGCTGTTATGTCATTCAAAACACAGCATTGTGTAAATCGATTAATGCAACTGTGTACAATAGTATCTCTGTCCTCCATTGTATTAAGTAGGGTGATAGATGTTGACAAGTACAGCTCTGGTGCATTATGGACCTTGAGGGTTGGGGAGAGAGTCGATATTGTTTTCCCACACGGAACGTCTTCCCGCGAGCCTTAGGCTGACGGAAAGATTTCCGTCAAAACTAGGTCTTGTCGGCACTTTCTGTATCTGTCAAACGTGTATACCCCCATTGTCCCTACTTTAATTGATGTGTTGCATGATACAGGGTGTTTGAGAATTCGATAATACTTAAAATATTTTAATAGAATGCGAATTTTTATCCGAATTCCATCATGGTCTTTTCGAAACCAATTTTGAGAATCTTGAGTCATATGCTAAATTTGCATGTTCCGTTTTGTCACCGCCCCTAATGGAGGGTAGGGTTTGTCCATGATTGCTGTTTTGCTGCTCTGCCAATGAACTTCATAAGGTAGTTTCATTGTCAGTGTAGTTTAAAATGTAATATATAAAAGAATTCTCAATAAAAACGTTTTCTCAATAATAGTTGCTTGCCGTCGATACGTCTCTAGATTTTAAAAGATTCTGGAATTGTCTCCATCAACTAATATCGAATTCTTGTCACAAAAAATATTACAAAAAGTATGTACCTAGGTACGTGAATGGCATGACAAAATGTTTCATCATTTGTGCTCTGAGTCAATTGACGAAAGATATTATGATAGATACACTTTTTATCGATTAGTTTATTTTATTTTTTATTATACATATAGTAACACTAGCTGTGCAATGGAATTGAGGAAAAAATACAGCTCCAAGGGACCGCAGACTAGAGACTTTGTTTTTAATTTCAACTTGATACCTCCACGTGTTCCAGAGAAAAAGGGTTTTGTCAGACAGACAGACGGGTAACAAATTGATCCTATACCTAAGGGTTTCCTTTTAGGTACGGAACCCTAAAAAAAATGAGTAGATTAACTTACTTTAACAACCTGTGAGAGTCCCCTCAATATCGGTTGAGTCGTTTGCGAGTTTACCTAAAACAGACAGACGAAACATTTTAAAATTTTGTTTTCGATATAGGTATTGTCGCGCCGTAGGACGAAGTCGCGGGCTCGGCTAGTGCATTATTAATTGGTTTACAATCAGCGATACAGAGATCGCGAGTGAGCACGCGCCGTTTGTGTTTGTTTAAACTTAAACCGAGCAAGTGGGACACCAATTGCCGCAGTAAATTGGTTTAACGCGGCGACAGATCAAGTTCGTTGTTCGCGATCCCGGCTCCCCACCTGTGTATACTTATGCACCTATATGGTTGTATCAGATTGGTACAATTGTTATGAATATAGCTGCCTTAACTGTAAGTATGCCTACGCAGGGGCACTTACAAATTGTCAAGTGCAGGGGCACTTACAAATTGTCAAATTTTATTTTTTTCTTATATGCTACTCATGAATCTAAAAGCGTTCTCGACTGAGAAGATCCGGCTAGAAGCTATATTTTTTTTAAATCGCCAAAACTTACTTTAAACACATAGGTAGATATAGCTCCAGTGTGTTGTCTTAAGAGCTACTGTTAAAAACTACGTCGGTAAGGCCCAAATTTGTGCAAAATTATTCCTTCAGACATGAAATTTGGCATAGGTACATGTCCCTCCTTCTTTTAATTCATCCCACCACTGATTTGGATTTAATTCGCGCGGTTTTCAAGACTTCAGCTTTTCCTTGGGGACTCGCCGAGTGTCAAATCACGGCGACATCATTAGATACCTCTGTAGATACTGGGTTACATGAGTAATAGTGTTGAGAAGGTGTGGCAGGCTTAGTCCCAAAAAAAGACAGCTCCTTCTTGCCTTTAAGGCACCATTTGTCAGATTTGTCGAGCACATGACGACACAGCGACCTATCTAGAGCTCAATGTGACGTCCGCGTCATTTTCTTGACAAGTCTGAGATAAAACTTATGTCTATGCGATCATGTTCAGCCTTTAGGCAGCACCTTTGTCACAATACTGGAAAAATAATTATATTTACTGCAATGGCTAGGAAAACAATGAAAAAGACTGGTAACAATAGATAATGTCACTCATGGGCCCATGGAGGAAATACGGCAAAAGCAGATTATTTTTTTATTTTTTTACTTTCCTAAAAGATGTTGATATGTGTGTTGTAACATAATTTTCTCAATGATATTATCTGTACAACCTTACATATAAAATAGCAAGATGAAGTAAATCAACGATATCCTTCCGCATTCGATCGTCAAGTTCTCATTTAACACTTTATTTAATAAAATATCCCGATAAACTTCGAATATTGCACAGAAAAATATGTTTAACTACTTCCTCTGTTTAAAGCCCCCTGCACACTGCGGCGTCATAAGCCGTGCGTCGAAATTATTGCCAATACCAAAACTAACTCTGTCAACATACACAGTGATTGAATTTTTGTGGTAAAAGCCACGCTCCCACGCGTCAAAGTTTTGTCATAATTTCGTCGCATTTAAATCCTCTAATTGTCGCCGCCGGCAATTACGAGCCAGACCCCGCGCACACATCATCAACTCGTCGCCACCGTCCGCGACACGTGTTGATTGATCCTCCCGACACGATCACCCGGGCGTCGAGAGGGCCACCAACACACCTACACCAGCCTTAAACAGACACCGATCTCGCCGGCGAGGTCGAGGAACCCCCTCTTCCGCTCGTAGGTGCATCTTTGCACCTAGGAGCATAGTCACTACCTCTCCCCTCACGGTAACTGCCCAAGCCGAGGTCGTACCCTCTGTGGCGCCCTTGAGCTAGTTGCCACCCTTTTCCGCCCTTAAGGCCTTGGTTGGAGTGCACTCTGCGCTCGCCACTCCTCCGGTAAAGCTGTAAAGGCCACCTCACGGCCAACAGCGTAGTCCATTAAAAAAAAAAGCGTCAAAGTTGGCTTGCGCTGTCAATTTCACGTCGTTGAAGAATGAACTTTTGATGTGAAACATCTATAGGTGGGTGGTAAACCTGATTTTTGGCATGGCGAGCGCTTCGGCACAACAAAATGAAATCAACCTTATTATTTGATGCATAAAGTATAGTTTTAAATGCGGCGACGCTTCGTTCTCCTCGGCTTTTTGTTCTTCCCGCCGCTTAGACTCCGCCCACCGGCTGATTCCGCTCATTCGCTCACTGGCCGCCTAGACTACTATGTTTTGTTTCACATCTGCCAGGCGTCCTGCGACGGCTCAACCACCGGCTGACCCCGCTCACTCGCTGCCTAGACTACTATGTTTTGTTTCACATCTGCCAGGCGTCCCGCGACGTCTCACCCACCGGCTGACTCCGCTCACTCGCCGCCTAAACTACTATGTTTTGTTTCACATCTGCCAGGCGTCCCGCGATGGCTCAGTTTTTGTAGGAGTCAAAACAATTCATTTTGGTGTTGGAAAAAAAATCGTCGCGCGAATTTTGACGCCCCCGTGTGCGGGAGGCTTTACAGTTTATCGCTGCGCTAGTGAACCGCGACGTAATTGGTTTTGACGGATCGTAAATAAAATAACATTTTACGAGTAGTAAAATGTACGGGTTCGAACTGGTGATTGGTCAGATGGAATACAGAGCGGGCGTCTGAACTTGAAATTAGGTAATGAGCGCATCAACAATATTTGACATGCCGTTGAATTTGGAAAACTTGAGATCTGAATTCTATTGGTACGGTTAAATAACTAATCGAGATGTGTCGGATATAATTCTAACGATTTTAAGCCCCGGACACAATGGGGCGTTAACACGCGCAAAATAAATGATTTGACTTTGAAGGTACCTCTTCACAAGTAGTAAGTACCTTTGCTGTCAGTTTTACTAACACTAAGATACGCTTTACGTGATGTCAAAATTTTAAGCAGTTGCCAGTTACAATTGAACCTACTAAGAATCAGAATATTTTTTATTCATATAAACCAAAACAGGCTCTTATGAATCGTCAATAAATCATAAAAATAGTAGCTCTACCACCCATTCGGAATGCATTTCCTATAGAGAAGAATGGACAAGAAACTCCATGGTTGCTTTTTTCCAATAAGGATTTACATTTTATTTGCATTACATTGTGTTTTTCTTAAGTAACAATTATACAATATAAAGTTAATGAGGCTAATATTTAGGCATCTCATTAAGGCGATTACATGTGTCTCCTTGGAACTAAGTAATATGTTTTTCCATTGGTTTTTAGCACAAAATTTGGTTTCTTAATTTTATACTCTCGGAATTGCCAAATCAATATACTTAAAGGAGACTCCGCACATAAAGAGCGGCTAAATTAGTGCGTTGCCCCGAATCCGTCGTAATTTCGTCCGTCGATGGTGACCCGATCGACGTTTAGCTAACACATACATTTGACTAATTAAGAAGTTATTTGTAGAATTTTGGCGGTTGTGTTTGTAAACAAGTTGCTTCTGAGGGAATCTTAGCAGTTCTCGAAAGACGTGTGGAGTTCACTAAACCACTTTGGGTCAGCGTTTTTGTGGGCTATAGCCCGAATCCCCCTTGCTCACTTTCGCTATTTTCTATATATAATAAGTATAGTCTATTCCCTTACTTAATATCCACGAGACAGGTCTAACCTAGTGTGGATACCACAGGCAACCATTTGTCACAAAACCTTCTTAATACCAAGTTGATTTAAGTATCCAAATGTAACTTACTTGATATGGATATGAATAAAATTATTATTACCTTACCTTATTTACTTTTCTACAAACCCCCAATATATTTTACAATTCAATTCAATATTATTAAATACGGGACACGGGAAACAAATGAAAGGCGGGAAGGCCGGTAACAAACTGACGTTTATTCGAGCAACTCATTCAGTTGTATATGTAACAGAATTTAAAGCCTAATTTGAGTTCTATAGACACTATAACTTTTACTGTAAATAAACTTCTCATCAAAAAAATCGAAACACTTTCGTTTTTATTGTTTTTGTCCTAATTTTTAAAATTACTCATCATACAAAATACGAAACCTATGAAGACTTAATTTGAATTTAGAACATTAACATTAGGATTTATAAACCTCATACTACTCACTATTAAATGACATTTTACATGTATTCCTAAATATACACATTTTTCTGATAATCCTTATCAAATCATAAACTGCGAGGTGTTTCGATTTTTTTGATGAGAAGTGTATTTTGGAGAATAAATCTTATTTTATTTTTATATTTTGCTGCTTAATAATACGTTTCTGAGAATTAGCTTTCTTAGTTAATGTACTTTTAAAAAATGTGTACGAAGAAAATTCAGTATTTAAACAACTCTTTATTTCAATTATCAATCAAACTTATGTACGTATATGGTACTTACCTATTTATTATTATTGGATTGCATACAAATATATAACATGTTTTATCCTTACTTACCTATCCACATATTACTTGTTTCAACTTAATCTTGACACTTGTACGACTAACGCACCCACCACAATTGGCGACGCTACCGACGATAAGGCCTCGGGCACCCAAAGACGTCAAATACTAAAACGAACTGTATTGACTCATGGAAAAGCTCATTTTTCACCGAAATGTCGTGGACGATGCTAGGTCGCGTGGCTTTTCAATCTTTATGTACATTCACATAGGGTTCCTTTCGGTGTTGATGATACAATTGACGTGTGCTTCTTGACGCACCAGTATGTCTTAATTGCCGCCAGATTGTTTTGGATTCCACCCATTGTGTAGACATTACGGACTCACTCGCCGCGGCGGTCAGGTCACCACTGCGCTCTATAATAATCCAATTACCTCATAATACGTATCAAAAGAGTTATACTGTTGTGTAATTTTAACGGATAGTGGCAGTGAAAAAAAAAGTTGTGTACATAATCTGTGCTCGCGTGCTAATGACCTTTTGACGATGTAATTTGGTGAAGAATGTCTAGATTCGATTACCAATAACGCGAAGGACATGGCGACGATCGTTATGAGTGGGAAGGTACAACAATGCATACAATTTTGTTTCTAATGGCGTCTATAATTAGGTGCATTATAGATTTTATTGTGCCGTTTTCCTTGTTTTGCGTGTAATACCCATACTGTCACGGTTGAGGTGGTTAAGAACAGGAATATTTCTAAATATAATTATATATTTACCTACTTATGGTAATTGATACGGCCGGTCTTAGTGTAACCACACCCAACAGGTGTTTCGCTCTGCTTAAAATATGTACCTATCTTATCGAGTTATACTTAACTTTTTAATTTTTTATATCATGCGTTAACTTCAAATGATTGACTTTGATTTGTACCTATATAGGTAACTCAAAGGGATTGCAGACTTGAGTTCCCGAATAAAAGGTTCTTGACAGACAGACGGACAAAGAAGTGATCCTATAAGGGTTCCTTTTGAGGTACCGTACCCTAAAAATGAACCTTATCAATGACACAATATATGTGACACATTTTTAACAATACATACATGTATTGTTATGTCATATAGGTCCCTATGTGTTGGTCAGGAGCTAGTCAGCTGCTGTGGGCGCTGTGTGATTCATATCAAGGAATATTATACCAGTTTAATATTCTAGACAGTGGTTGATGGACGTATTGAATTAATCAAATTCATCTGCTATTTAAATGTGAACGTTAAATGTTAATTGGGTCAATTCATTTTCGAACGACCAGTTTATGTCATTTTAGTTGTGTGACATATAAGTGTGACAATTATGACGCATGGAAGAAATTCGCAAATATTGGAAAAGGTACAAAATTATAGAAGTAGGTATCTACCTACTGTTGGTTATTCTTTTAGATTAGGGAAAATGTAAACACAATGTGTAAATCACATGTATTTGTTAATAATTAATTAAATTAATTATTAACACAATTCAGTGTTATTTCTGTTGTGACATAAGCAGTTTGTAATCTATACAAATAAAAACTTGAGGGGTGTCAAGGGACACCAGGGTGGAACGAAGTTCCTTTTGAAATAAAAAAAGCAAAAAATTGTACATATACATACACACACACACACACACACATCGAAATCGGAATCTGAATCGAAATCGTTACATAAATGTATACAATAAATCACACACACATATGTAAAAGTGTCGTTACAGTCTTAATTTTTTCCGTCTAGCCCCCTTTCGCAACGCGCGATAGGGAACTACGTTCCAATAAAATTAAAGTGTCTATTTTTAATGTCATAATTACAGCTTCTTACATAATTCATATGAATGTATATCAATAGTTATAACAAAACAAAATTAGAATAAAACTGTCTGTCCCGCGTATTATCCGAAACCGCTGATCCTATTTCGACAGGACGTTTACTAGCAGACAGCAGATGTTATTAGAAGCACCTTAGGCTTATTTGTACAATCTTGCCTTTGATAACGTGAACTTTAAAAACATGGTCGGTGATGCAGCAAACATAATCGTTAGTAAATGTCAACGACCGTCCTTTATATCTCGAACCCTATTCTGACATTCATGGAACAATTTCATATCGCTTTATCGCATTTTGTGTTCTATGAAAGTACTGCCTTCTTTTTTGTGTAGAGCTTTGAGCAACTATTATGGAATGGTCGTATAATAAGCTTGAATTTCCCTTCTAAAATTTGGCGACCTTTTAGTCTAGCTTTAACCTATTTTTTTTTTGTAAAAATTACATCATCATTCCTGTATTCCCCGAAGGGGTAGGCAGAGGTGCACTGTAGTGCACCCACACTTCGCCGATGTATTTTGGTCCCAATGTAATTTGGGGCGAGCCTATTGCCATTATACCGGGCACATTCCCCCTCAATACGAGGGAGATTTGGGCCATAGTCCACTACGCTGGCCCAGAGAGGGTTGGTGAACTTCACACGCCTTTCTACAGACGTGCAGGTTTACAAGCAAGTGGTAATCATTGTTGAAAATGACATTCGCACATGAAAATTATCTCAGAGGTGCGGGCCTGGGATTTGAACTTGCACCCCTTACGTTCAAGGCGGGCGTTCTTGCCCACGAGGCTACCACTGCAAAAAATTTTACTTACTTACTTTTTTTTTGTACTTACTACCAAATAAATGTCAAATATTACTTGGATTTCCAGGTAATATTTTAAAATAATACTGCCATTAAATGGTAGCAAATGGGGCTTATGGTAGGTACTTAGTGCTGTGAATTATTAGACTGAGATTGTACACTTACTTATGTCCGAATCGTATATTCCAGAAACACTTTATTTCAAACTGTAAAATTTCCAATGTTTTTTTTTTTTTTTTTGTATCCCATTGTATGTCCTACTGCTGGGCAAAGGCCTTCCCCTCTCGTCTCCACATGTCCCTATCCTGGGCTTGTTGTGGCCACGTTTCTCCCGCAAAAGTGACCAAATCGTCGCACCATCTTCTCCTTGGTCTGCCACGATGCCGGCAACCGCCTTCGGGCATCCAGGTGTTGACACGATTTGTCCACCTCTGCGGGTCCATTCGTGCTACGTGACCGGCCCACTCCCACTTCAGCCTTGCCGTCTTCCCACCCACGTCAGTAATACGAGTAATGGAGCGTAGGGTGGTGTTTCTGACGCGGTCCATCTACCTCAACCCTACGTTTCGTGCTGTTGGTCATGAGCTGTGTTTTTGTCCTGTTCATAGATAATCCAACCTCAAGGCTTGCCCTGCTCAGATCTTGGAGCATTTCCAATGTTATACAAAAGCTTTATAAATAACGTTTCCGATTCCTGTTTCGGCTCGTTACTTGCTCTTACTGATAACAATTTGTTTCTACAGGCATCGAGCATAGTACTTCTGTGCTCACTACTATATTAATTGTTGTCTTACATTGTAGATAACTTGACACCCTCAGCACACTTTGGCGAGCGAATTCACTAGACATGAAAATGTACTCTAAACATTGAATGTCCGTAACAAAAGTCACGCGAAAATAGGCTTCTTCTCTGAGATAATATAGTCCGTTTTGGTATTGGCAAAATGTTTGGTTGCGCGAATTTTGACGCGTCTATTTGAGCAGGGTTTGACCCTTTGCCGCTTCTGCTATTAATAGCGTCACCTCAATCAGTGACAAGATCTGTCTACTAACAAATTTATTGACCAGCACCCTTAGGAAGACCGTGTAGACATAAGTTTTATCTCTTTCGACCTGACTTCGTAACTTGGAGCTTCTTGTGCTGGACATGGCTCGGTGTGACGTCATTTTCTCGCTGAATCTGACAGCTGTACTTGTATCATGTGCGCCAAAACTAGACGCATGTCACGGAATATATTTATGTTGTCTCTTTCTCTCGTAAGAAATTAGACAGAGAGTGAGCGAGCAAATCCGTGACAAACATCTTATCTTGACATGCGTGCTAACCCCACTGAAAGGGATAAAACTTGTGCCTACGCGGTCATGCTACAGGGCCTGTTGGTTGTTCGTATTCACTATTATAATGTGTTGGAACAATAGAAAGATATCTCTACTTACCTACATTAAGTCCTTCGGTGGCTAAGGTTTTACATGCAATTTTCTTCTTATTTTGTCCTGTACTTTAAATAATTAATTATGTAGGTATGTACCTCCATGACATCATTGACGATGTGCATTATAAATAATAAGGATGCGTAATACATTAATGATAAGGCGGGGGTGAACACTAAACTGAACAAGATAATGAACTTTACTGCCAATTAAACTTTTCCGTCCTTTTGTAATATTTTTGTGCTATTTGACGGTGTCTTGGTCTCCCTCAGGGATTCCCAAAGTGGTCGATATCGCCCACTTTGCGGTTGGTCACATAAACAAAAGCTTTTTTTTTAATTCGTAAGTATTTTGTATTAATTAGGAAATTAACAAGATTTTTAAATTAATACGGCCATGGGGGTCTGAGAAATCTGTTCATTTTGGAAGAGGGGTCTCTTGCCCAAGATAGTATGGGAATCCCTGGTATAGCTAGTAGTAGGTGGCTCACTGCACCAGAGACCCAATTCCCGCATGACGGACATCTTCACTCTAATTCGAAATATGTCGAAACAAAATGTCAAATTGTTCGTGTTTTTTTCGTTTTGTTTTGACATATGTCGAATTAGAGATGATGTCGAGCCCCGCAGATAGTAGGTGGTAGAACGCCCGTCTGGAACGTTAGTGTGCAAGTTTAAATCCCGGGCTTGCACCTCTGAGTTTTTCAACATCGCGAGGAAACCTGCGCCTGTAAAGAAAGGCGCGTGAAGTTCACTTACACGCACTGGGCTAGCGTAGTCGATTATGGCCCAAATCTCTCCTCTCGTATTGAAGGTAAATATGTCCGGTATAATAGCAATAGACTCGCCTTCTATTACTACTGCAGCGCTCCTCTGCCTACCCCTTCCCAGAATACAAGCGTGATTAATAGCCTTTTATCAAGTTCTTAAGCTGTCTATGTACTATTTATTGTTTTCTGATGTAAAGATGTATATATGGATCTGGTGATATCCTCTTGCAGGAGTCGTGTCGCCTGGTCGGCGGCTCCAAGTTCTACGAGGTGATTGACAGCGCGACCACCGCTGACACGTCCACGCCCTCGCCCACAGAGAAACACGACCACATGAAGCCAATCGATAGTGATGACGAAGGTAAAAGAACCTTATGCTATTAAACATTAGACATCATTCGTCAAACTGTAAATGTCTACACCAGTCTATATTCCAGAAAAATTATGGAATTTGGATTATATTAGCGTGCAAATGTTGCTACTAATCTCTACAAGTTTGCATGTTTAGAAATGCTTTTGTTGTAATATTACAGCAAATTTCAACAGACTATGTTAGATCCGTCTTTCGATCGATGTTTTTAGTCATATTAATGCTACCTTCGGTCGGAGAAGTTTAGTCTGCAGTGAATAAAGTCACAATTTTGTTCCTGTTTAGTATCAGTTCGAAGTAAAAATCTCAACTTAAAATCAAGCTTAAATGTGTCTCTGCGAAATGTTCAGAAGGATGATATCCAAAGTGTATTTATGTAATTAAATTATGTCTCTATGTCGCTGACTAACATTGAGTCCTCTGAATATTATACGGTATTATTATTTAAAAAAAGTTATTGTGTAAATGCAACAAAGAAAAAAAATCATTTAGTAATTACACTTGTGTGCGTTGGTCTTTTGTGGCTGACTTTGTGTTTAGTATTCTAAGGATAATGGATCAATGTCACCTATTTATTTGAATATCAAGCCCTGGGCCCCGATTTTCGTGCGATCGAGATTCATCTCTATTCGAGATATCTCGAAACAAATGAAGAAAATACATACGATTTGACGTTTCGTTTCGAGATATCTCGAATAGAGATGAATCTCGATCGCACGAAAATCGGGGCCCTGGACTCACAGGGGCGTTAAGACGCGAGCTACATAGTTGTTGCCTGTACCAAAAAAAACTATCTGCCTATACACACAGAGATTGTTTTTTTAAGGTTGAATATAGTATATACTAACACTTGACATCTGTGAATCAATACATTTCGTTTTGGTACTAGCAGACATGTTGCATGACGCGTCCTGACGCCCCAGTCTGCCAAGGCCTTACGCAGGCAGTTAGATATCCGAGGGCTTTGATTTTTAGGGTTCCGTACCCAGAGGGTAAAACGGAACCCTATAACTAAGTCTCCGCTGTCCGTCTGCCTGTCTGTCCATCTGCCACCAGGTTGTATCTCATGAACCGTGATAGTGAGACAGTTGAAAAAAACAGAATAAAACTAAATATTTAAGGGGGCTCCCATACAACTAAGTGATTTATTTTGCTCGTTTTTGCTCGATATCGATAACGGCAACGCTTGAAATATTTACAGAATATTGAGTTATGTTATCCACTTTAAAAATAAATTAATTAATTAAAATAAAATTAATATTTAATAGGGGCTCCCATACAACAGACATGATTTTTTTGCAGTTTTTATAGATAATGGTACGCAACACTTCGTGCGCGAGTCCGACTCGCACTTGGCCGATTTTTCAAGTAAATATTCCAGTTTCAGATGTCGACCAAGAGTGCACAGTGTTCAGCGGTGTCAGTTACCTCGGCGCGCAGAATATATCGGACCCCAAATCCGAGGGTGACATCCAACGCATCATGAAGGAACTCAGCTCAATGCCGGAGAGTAGAGACGGTATCGCCGTCTCCATATCAATACCCGTGTGCTCTCAAGGGCTCGTTGTGTAAGTATGATGTGGTTATTTGCGATTACTGAAGCCTTTGACGGCATGTAAACTACGACACGAGTGTTGATTATCAGTCTAGTCTTCTTAACCGTTGGGGGACTACAGGCGTGATGATATACGTAAATGATTGAATGTGGTTTTCCCCACAATGATTACCATCCTCCTTGCTTTCGTGTGTTTGGAACTGGTGAGCGGAAACCTACTAGTATTATAAATGTGAATGTTTCTGAGGATAGATAGATAGATGGATGTTTGTTACTCTTTCACGCAAAAAGTACTGAACGGATTTTGGTGAAACCTTACAGTATTATTGTTTATACATCAGGATAACATATAGGCTTTAATTTATAACTATATTGAACAATCGAAGTCTGAGCGGGTTAAGTCGCGGGTAGAAGCTAGTCTATATATAAATACCCAAATAGGGAACTACATTGATAGCGATTTTGATGTGTACCAACTACAATTTAACTATGTTTGGTAGCACCAAGAATATTGCTATCTTAGTCATGCATTACGGTGGTAAGAAGGACGGTAATAACCTTAATTTATTTTGGTGCCGACATTATTTACACCATTGTTCACGAACATGCTTGTTAGTGGAACTACTAATAGCAGGTAGATTGATATATTTCTGTCTGATATTGATACTGATATTTCTGTCTGATATTGATACTGATAATTCTGTCTGATATTGATATATGTCTTTCACAGGCTCTATCAAGCCGACTCCAATAGTGTGATGACCCGTTACGCGGTCAATCGCATATCATTCTACGCCCGCGGTGCTGCCGGCTCGCCAGTGGCGTCGTGCTTCGCCTTCACCTGGTCCCATGGGGAGACCAAGGAGTCCGCCGTGTATCGTTGCCACGTCTTCAGGTGCCACATCGCTGAAGCTGTCAACCAAGTCTCAAGTAAGTCTTACTACTACAGCCCTTTTAACGTCCCACTGCTGGGCACGGGCCTCCCCTCAATGCGAGGGGGATTCAGGCCATAGTCCACCACGCTTGCCCAGTGCGGGTTGGCATACTTCACACATCTATCGAAAACTAGTCAAGTTCCCTCAGATGTGCAGGTTTCCTCACGATGTTTTCCTTCACCGTTTCATAGCAAGTGATAATCTCGGATGAAAATGAGATTCGCACATAAATCCCAGAGGTGCGAGCCGGGGTTTGAACCTGCACACTTCGATTGCAATGCGTGCGTTCGACCACTCGGTCTTGTTTAACAATAATTAGTGTAATTAAAAGAGGTTGTGATTTTTTAATGTCCGGGCGCTATACTGGCCCGGCCCGCGAGCTATATCCTCTGACATTATCAGAGACTTAACTAATAGGGTGTGTAACAATGTAACAATTTAAGTTTTGTTGAAATGAGGTTGTGTTACGCGCGTTATTCGACTCTTCTCAGTGAAAGCAGCATTCAATCGGTGGTAGAATCCGGCAATTCGTATACTATGCTGTTTGGCCAACACAAATAAAAAACTAATATCGAGGAGCGAAAGCCTATGCGACACTATTGGGCGATATTGACTTATATACATATTTAGAATCAGCAAATTTTTCTGCGTCGAATGAATATGGTCTCCTGTGGTGTTAGCACGCAAGTCAAGACAAGACATCTATGACGGATTGGCTCGGTCGCTCTCTGTCTTATTTCATACGAGAGAAAGAGATATAATCAACATATTCTGTGACATAAGTCTAGTCTTGGAAGTCATGCTACAAGTACTGTAGAGTTAATAAAATGTCGCTGAAGTCAAATAGCCTTTCACCCCTCGATATTGTTTTCATTATTATCAATTCATTGACAGATCGCTAAGAGATGTCTAGTTTTTCTACGAAATTTATGATATTTTATGGAATAAGATAACGAATGGCTGCACCTGCGATCAACGGGTATTCTGCCAGTAGTACCGGTGTCAAGTAATTAATAGCAAGCAAAAATTTAATAAATTCTCATTATAAATAAAAATGGCTAATGAAGGTGATAAAGACGGTCAGATGAAAGCCTATCAGAATCAGAATGCTGTGGTTTTGGGTCGTGTACACATATTAAAAAACTAGCTGTGCCCGCGGTTTCACCCGCGCTAATAGTTACTTTGGCGTAGAGTAATGTTATAAAGTCTATGATTATGAGTCTATAATACCCGATTCATGTTCGGGAATATTCCCGTTTTTGCCACATTATTCGTTGCTGCTCCGCTCCTATTGGTCGTAGCGTGATGATATATAGCTTATAACCTTCCTCGATAAATGAACTACTTAACACAAAAAGAATTATTCAATTCGGACCAGTAGTTCCTGAGATTAGCGCGTTCAACCAAACAAACAAACAAACTCTTCAGCTTTATAATATTAAATATATAGTATAGATTATACGTCATCATTTTCACAGCAGCGTACAAAAGAATCACGCCTGACATTTGCGTTTGGGTGGAACGGATCAGTATTTCAGAAAAAAAAAAGTTAATTTATATTCGTCCTTTGTGAAGAATTCTTCAAGGTTTCTCATTATTTTAAAAATCAACTCTACTTTATGCATGTAAAACGGATGGGCTGGTGATATTCGTACGCCTTCCATAAACAGCTTTCTTTACGCGGACTCTCAATTTCGCCGTTCAGAAAGTAATATTGTAAATAATTAAAGATAAAAAAACTACTAATTTTAATTTGCTCTGCTTACCCCGAAACTACACTAGCATCTTTAACACCATTGGCCTACAAACACAATCAAAATTGATTCAACAAATTCACGAGTGTCCTTCAATTTATTATGATTTGTTGTGACGGCTGCTGCATAGAATGAGTTGTCTAAATAATTGGGCACAGTACGCTTCCGCACGCGACGAGTCATACACGTTATGTAACGTTGTATATGCGTTAATAACCGTTATAAAACTGAGTTAATTAAACGCTTATTTTATTTTTTTTAAACATTATTAGTGATGTTATATTTATGGCCAGTATTTTAATGAATAGTTAGCACTTAGATGTGTCATTCAAAATATATTTTTAAATTTTATAAAAAGTTTTTATTATACTAAACTCAACTTTGCTTTGAGGTCTTTATAACCTATTAATTCTTCACAAAACGTTTCTATAACATGGTATACCACGGACTTGTATTCCCTTTTAAGAAATAAGTGGGTGAGCCAATAGTCGAAGCATTGACTACCTCAAGTGGCTCTTAACTTTAATGTGATAAGGTTCATTTTCAATATCACTCAATCACTCGAGCCGTTGATTATGATGAAAATAAACACGAGATAAAATTGTTTGCAGCGCGATTGCAGTTCAGTTGGTCACTGTAACCAGTGCAATACGGTTCAACTTTCGAATGTACATTTATTTTATTTATTTTTTGTCAGTGCAAAGATTTTAGGTAGTATCATTTTGTTTACAATGCCCCGGTGTGATTATATTGTGCCGAAGTGATGTAAAAAGGTTGAAAGTGTTATCAAGGACTGCTAAAAGAGACAGTTAACGAGTTGAAGGTAAATTGAAGCGTTCTAATTCTACATGATACCCAATTAACAGGTTAGATTAATGTTTCATGTATGCAGCGTATCCCTATAAAGGTTATTTTATAGTAACATGTCTCATCCTTTTATTACTTTTTTTTATTCTGTAAAGTTTCACCTTTTTTCGAGCCAAAGGAATATTATCTTATCAATCTAAGAAGACAACTCAAAGATTGATAATTCGAATAGTGCTTTCGTCCATAAATTGCCTTAATTTGAAAATATTTTAAACACTGCTGTCTCGTTCGAACATTACGACAATGATAAGGATGGCAATACACATGGTTTAGGTCAATACTGAGAATCTGTTTTAGAATATCAGTTGACTCAATGTGTTGTTAGGTACGCTCATTGCCATACTCTGTTTTGTTTCCGATAACGCTTGCGTATTGCGTTTCAGTAACCGTATTCTGGAATATAGAATTTTGGATATAACAAAAGAGTAACCAACTAATATCTCGCCAATTTTGCCTATTTGAACTGACATTCCAAATTGTGTGTGTAGTATGTTCCAAGTTACATTGATACTTTATTTGGTTTAGTTATAGTAGTATAGTTAAGCCCGTCAGGGGGCTTCAAAACGCTCACGTCGAATTATTGCTTATACCAAAATGATCTGTATTGTCTCATAGACACGGCACATTCTTTATTACGACGTGTGCTCGCGTGATTTTTGTCACAGATATTTAATCTTTATGTATACGGGACACACAGTCCGTTTTAGTATTGGCAAATGTTATGACGCGCGGCTTACTGTAATATCGATCTGTGGCATTACATCATCGAAGTCCGATGGACTTGAACGCTCGTTTGCGGCGTCAAGGCCGCTTGGTGACCCGGTTGGCGCAGCTGACTGTACCGAAAGCATTCGCGCCTACTTGATTTTTTTTTCATTACTTCAAAATTGAAATTAACGGTGTATTGTATATGGCCAGTGATTACTTTAATTTTTTTAATAGATAAATTATTTATTATTAATTTTGTTTTTACCAAATTATTAAATAAATAGGAAATGCATTTCGAATGGGTGGTAGAGATACTATTATTATTATTTATTGAAGATTCATAAGTGCCTGTATTGGTTTACACGAATAAAAAAATATTCTAATTCTGATTCTAATCTTCCATCAAAATTAGATTGACGAAATTTTTCTGTTTTGGTAATCGGTATAATTGTGTGAACCGGATAATACCTATCTACACAAACACGTAACGCTAAACACAAGTAACTTGGGCTACATTTTGTTGGATTTTTTCTGAATTCGCTAGTCGCTACTTATGATAGTAAATCCGCACTAAGACCTACACATAATACTTTAAAAAATATTCAATTTTGTTCATTCATTGCGTTGTGTAAATAGCGAGTATATTATAAATTATACGGTCACGGTCAGTTCTCGTTTGTTTACACACAGTTCACGAGACTAGAACGATGTCGACACTATCTCGTTTCGAACTAGTAGCAATACCACCACTGTTATTGAGTTGCGTCGCTATCTATGATTCAGTCGTTTGAATGTCAGTGTTTTTTTTTTCATTTACTCATTGGATTTATTCGCCTTTATACGTAAAGCCACTTCTATGTTGTTACAAATTAAATTTGTATTGTTAAGTGTAAGTGTTAAGTGATTAATTGGAAAAACACTTGTAGTTAGTGAATGCTGAGTGTTTTGTCATTGAACGGAAATAAAATAGAAGGTGCCTACTACTTGTTTACATAATTCAATAAATACATAGATATATTCGCGCCTGTTTTCCAGTGGAGTAGGCAGAGAGTACCATTTACCACATACTATACCTGAGATACCTCTTTCGCTTTGTTTACATTCATACATGTATACATTTTCTGAATCAATTAACGCTTTGATGTTATAAACGCTATTAATTATATATTTTTGAATACGTTTTGTTCAACGCCAACCGCAATGAGGTTATCTTCGGATTTACAACGGGTTCTACTCTATAAATAGATAATCGTTGTATCGTGATTAGTGATATATGTCGGATTCTACTATCAGTAACATGTTGGTAGTGAAGATGATAGAATTAATGATACTATGTTTGACAATATCGATGGAATATCCTTTTTACTCGACTCAAGTATAATACAGCTCACATTGTTAGGTCCAACTAGTGTTAAATAGCATCCGTGGTGCCTCCCTTATTTCTGTGGCAATTCAGCCAATCCAGTTATTTTTGTCTCCCGCTTTGCAATGGAGGGAAGTGGATACATTTTTCTTCCAACGCCGCCTACACCTTTTTCAATTAAATTCGTGCGGGTTCCAAGACAATTTAACTTTTCCCGAGGGTCCAACCTCGTTGTCTTCAATGGACACCGCTGTCGATCCTGGCTTACAGGAATAACAGTGGTCGGAATGTTTAATTAAGGCTTAATCACAATACAAAAATATCGATGGTTCTTCTACTTTTACGAAATGAAAGTAATGACGAAAGAAATGACGAAATTTTATTGTAAACGATGGCAAATGGTCGCTCTTGCAGTTAGCTGGTATTCTGATATTGTCAAGTAATTAATAGCAAGGACAAATTTAATAAATACACATTATAAATAAAAATAGGTACAATTACAGTAGTGAATTATTCTGACGCGCGGCTTTTGACGTATCAGTGTGCGGGGCTTTAAACACAAACTGTTTGCCAACACAAAAACGAACTCTGCGGCAATATGCATAAAGATTAATTTTCTGTCGTTAAAGCCACGCCCCCACGCGTCATAATTCGCTCGCGCTGCTAGTGTCATTTCGTTGTAGAATAAGCTTTATCCATGTGTCAATACAGTTCGTTTTCCTGTGTCCAATCTACCTGTGTATTTGAAGTATATTTTGGCGATTTAAAAAACCATGATTAGCCCACTGAGTTTCTTGCCGGATCTTCTAAGTTGAGGTCGCGTTTCGATCCGGTGGTAGCATTTTTTTTTTTAAATAGCCTATTGTATATCCCACTGCTGGGCCAAGGCCGCCCCGTCTCGTCTCCACTTGGCTTGTTGTGGTCACGTTTCTCCCGCAAAAGTGACCAAATCGACGCACCATCTTCTCCTTAGTCTGCCAAGTGGTGGTAGCATATAAGAAAAGAATACAGGGTGTTTCAGAAGTCCGAAATAATACTTTGACGTTTGCATCAGTATCGGGTATACAACCGAATGGTATAAAAATTTGATTGAAATTTGACCATGTTTTTCCCACTTTTCCAATTTCTAGAACTCGTAATATCTCAAGACCTATGTTAAATTTTCATTATCTGTTTTGTGAATATTGGTAGCTGCCCTGCGTAAATGTAGTTTACACTGCTTGATAGGTTCACAAATGTACCCAAAGGCCAGAACACGATACTTGTGAGAAATATTCAAAGGTCTTTAACTCAGAAACTATGATAGATAGGTATAAACTGTCTTGACTAAGCATCCACATATGAGCTACCGTATATGTACCCAAAGTATTATTTCGGACTTCTGATACACCCTGTATATCCTTGACAATTTGTAAGTGCACGCGTAGGCCTATACAAAATAAATCACTTACTTAGCTATTGGTGAAAAAGCAGCAATGCCATGAGAGCATACAGCACGCATGTGTGAAAAATGACTTATGTGTGCTTTTCTATCATTTTTCATATGTGATTTTTGTATATTATCGTGTATAAATAATTTGTGTGTGTGTAATAGTTAGCGTTCTAATTATATGTGAATAAATAAATTAATTGTCCTGCAAAATAGGTTGTTTCGCGAAGGCGTTCGAGCGTATACCGCGGTCTATGGCGTCGTCGGTGGTGGGCGAGCTGAGCGCGGCGCCGTCAATGACGGGCTCGCTGACGGAGGCGCTGGGGCCGGTCGCGCCGCCGATGCAGCTCATGCACGTGCTCGAGTGCACCGTCGACATCAAGGAGACCGACGCCAAGGTACGCGCCTATTGATTTTTTATTCATTTTCATTTATTTTGGTAAATATTAATTTACACTATACAATACTAAAATACAACATAAAAACAATAAATGTACATAAAACTATAATAAGAATAACCAAGAAATGCTGACATCATATTGTGACAATATGACTTGCCAACATTAACTAAAACAAGGACAATGAATGTAATAGGCTAAGAAAAATGTATGTAATAATATTAAATAACTAGAATGTAAATAGAAATATAAGATAAAAACAAAGTATACATTTAACATAAGTTACATAGAATTACCAAGACATGTAAAATAGTATAAAGATATTAAATAAACCTGTACCGTAGCACTAGTACAATAAAGAATAGCTTAGAATTAGTCGGTAAGAAATAAAGAGACACCCACTGAATAACTGATTATCCCACGTAATAATTAAGGTCTCCGATTATGTTGGAGGAGTTAGCTCGCGGGCCGGGCCATTAAAGCGCCCGGATAGGAATTAAAAAAAAAAAATAATTTACATGTTATTTTAAATAGGAATACAGTTAAAATTCAGTTTCTGGTTACATAATACGTACAAGAATATTAATGATGTCAAACTATAATATTAGAAGAATATTAACTCCAAGTCAAATAGTGTCAAAACGCAATCACATATCCATGTCAAATTAAAATTATATAATGTCAAGAATAAGTAGCCAGGTATAATACCATGTCAGTTACTCTTTAAAAGTCAAAAACTCTTTTAGGATTACTACCATGCTGTGAAGTTAAGTGAAGTGAAGTGTTTAAAGTGATTATTACACTTCACTGAATTTAGTCGTCTTAATTCAGTGAACTGTAATGAGCACAATAGTAATATACATATATTATGTCATTTCATTCGTAATTAAAATTAATTAATTATTTATAGAATTAATTACTTTCCTAACATTTAATCACTTAATTACCTTATTTACCTGTCATTTTTACAATCCGGCAATACATTTGGCAAAACAATATGTTACGGAACTCAAGATACAAGATAGGTCTAGAAGTTTGCGTTCCATAGGCACTATAACTTTCATTGTTCTAAGAAATAAATTTTATTTTATTTTACAACCCATTTTTGACTATGCTAGGCGAATCTAATTGTGATTAAAACTTACAAATGGTGCGTATTTTAACCTGACTTATAATAATGTTATAAAATGTTTTTATATACCAGGGTACATTTAGTCACGTGCCGAAGGAGCGTCTCGGCTTCAAGCTGCGCGGAGGCATCGACAAACAAGTGACAATAAATGTGAAGCAAGTCACCAGTAACATACAGACAGAATCTGAAGATCCACAGGTGAGTCAAAAGAGTTCTTTTTTCGTTTCGTTTTTGTACCGACACTTTCTATAGTTGCCAGTAGCAAGTTAAATAGTTTTCAGAGATATTCAATTAACGTGCATCACGTCAATGGGATCTTGAATATTATGACCTTATAAGTATTTTCCGTTTATTTCTTGTTCACAATCCTTTACCATAATTTTTCAACCATAGACAAAATCAAGCGTCGATCAATAAGGGTTCCCACTCCTACTATGCGATCCAAATAAGAATAGGAATGTCAATAACCTCTATCTGTCAAATGTCACTTCAAAAGTATGGTTTGCAAAAATATTATTTGCATATCAATAAATAACAGTCTTACATGAAATTTAAATAAAAAGGTTAAATTAGTAGTAAATTGTCTGATTATAATATTTAATTATTTAAAGTCATAATTCGTTTTTTAAAACCACAATATGGCGCAAAGTCGATCCTATTTTCATTTGAATCGCATATTATGACCTAATAAGTATTTTTTATTTATTTCTTGTTCACAATCCTTTACCATAATTTTTCAACCATAAACATTAAACCAAATCAAGCGTCGATCAATAAGGGTTCCCACTCCTACATAGAGGCAGCTATTCCCACACATATATAAAACTATTAATGTTTTAGAAATTAAAAACAAAATTTACCTACTTATACTAAAAAAAATCTTTTTTCTTTAAATTTCGTATGATATGAAGATTACCGTTTGTTTCAGTCGTCATACACTGGTGGGCTGTATATAGAACGATGTTTCGGCATCCTCCTCGCACCCGGCAGGAGTGTCAAACATTCGGACATGAGATTACTAGAAATGGTAAGAGTCAAATTTCACTGACAACATCATCAGTTAATTATAACACTTTTTTTTTCTGAGGACTTTTGTTTCCTTGAATATCGAATTTTAACCTAAACGTCGTGCAAGTATGTCTTAAGGTGATAGTTCGGGGTTTTCGTACTATTCACTAGTTGGCTGATGTACTGACTGACAGAGTGTTCTGGTAAGTCAGGGAAGTAAAAAGTGGTCAGGGATAGTCATATGGCTAGGTAATTTCTAAGAGTAGGCAGATTTTTTTATCATAATAGGCGCACATTATTATGTCAAATCAATAAATTTTATCCTTGCAAATATTTTCTTATGTTATTTCCATAAAATCTTTTTTTTCCCAGAAAATATTTTATTGGTCGCGGAAATTTAGTAAATTTTCGAGTAAATTTTGCTATTTAGAGTGGACACCCTGACTGAGAAGCATATTACATCATATATAATTATTTATTTAACTACCTGTCTGTGTAATATTTGATTGATGTTTCCTCTCATCTCGTGTCTCAGGTGAGTGGCTCGTCCGGTGGTTCGGGTTGCTCGGTGTGTGCTCTGTGGAACGCGGGCGAGTCCGCGCTGGCCGCGTTCAACGTGGCGAGCGGGGACGGCGCTCCGGCATACATGTCCCTAGCTCTCGACCTCGTCATCAGAGGCATACCTGACCCATTACGGTACGGCTTGCGGCGTGCTTCTGAAACCAATTTGTATAAATGTGTTGTACAAGGCCTCTGTAGATGGATGACAAGATTACATTATTTTTTGCCGTTTATTGATACGATCGAGTCACTGCGCTGGGTTCGAATCCAGTCAGAAATATGCAGTTATCTGAAATATGCTTCGTTAGTACACCTTAGAGGATTATAATATATTGTTACTTTATTTATTTAAAGACAGACAAACCGATACTCAGTATAAGGTGAATAGGCAAAGTTTATAAGTTCCATAAGGCTAATATTTTTTTTGTCTCATGCTCTGGTTTGGGTGTTATTGGGACCGTATTTTGGGGTATGGTGCTCACAGAAACATTTTTTTTTCACAGATTAGTGATTGAAACACCAGTGAAGATATTCCCGCCTACTGAGAGATTCTGGTACTATTCCAAGAGGCCGCTGGTGCAACAGTTTTACATTAATTTAAAAGAGGTAAGGGAATTAATAGATGAGAGTTACCTGTGGACACACTGTTATAAATTTTACATTTTCACCAAATATAAAATACTTTACCAGCTTTTGTAATCTGCATTATTTTGGAATAGGTGTGTTAGAAAGTCAACCAAACTACTTTCTTATTGCTGCAGATATGACACGAGAGTTTTTTTTTAATTTTTTTATTAATGTGTCGGGCGCTATGATGACCCGGCCCGCGAGCTAGACCTGTGACATAATCAGAGAACTTATTTACTATGAATAGGGAAGCGTGTCAGGGTTTTACATTTATTACTAATCTAGGATTTGGAGCGTTCCTAATTTCCTCTTCTTAATTTTTACTATTTTATTTTTGTTTACAGTTTTCTTTCTTATCATTAAATTGCGTTTGATAACTATCTTAATGTTTAGGAGTAGGAAGGGATATACATGTTTTATTAGGTCTATTTATACTATTTTACATTGTTTATTTAGTTTGTTGCTTATATTAGTTATTGAAACGAGAGATTCAAACTTGACACTCTCCTCATTTGTTCACTCTGTGGCACGCCATACGACCTGCTTGTACCTAATCGTTTAAATCCGTATATTACTGCTTTATCTATTTCATTAATAATCCAACAAGGTGTCTATCACTTATGTCCCGCCCAATATCAGCAAGAATATCAGCTTTTAAAAGATTGTTTTATTAAGATCAAATAAAATAAATGTTGTTTATACATATATTTATTTTATTGCTGTTCCTCCAGTCTGTAGACGCCCTCGGTCAGCTCCAATATGAAGTGGTCAGCATAGAGGCTTCAGACGAGCTGGACAGATCTAGGCTGAATTTACCACTGTCCCTGTCCAGTCTGCTGCCATCACCGCTGTCCAGCGCACCCGCGCCGCCGTCTCCTTCAGAGCCCGATTCAGGTATGTTGTCCTGATTAGCACCTATTAAATACACTTCTCATCAAAAAAATCGAAACACTTTAGTTTTTATTGTTTTTGTCCTAATTTTTAAAATTACTCATCATACAAAATACGAAACCTATGAAGACTTAATTTGAATTTAGAACATTAACATTAGCATTTATAAACCTCATACTACTCACTATTAAATGACATTTTACATTTATTCCTAAATATACACATTTTTCTGATAATCCTTATCAAATCATAAACTGCGAGGTGTTTCGATTTTTTTGATGAGAAGTGTATATAAATACAGATCATCAAGCCTACCTACCAAAACGAACTCTGTGTCAATATGCATGGAGGTTGAATTTCTCTGTTAAAAGCCACGCCCCCACGCGTCAATATTCGCTGGCGCTGTCTGTGCCTCAGTTGTAGAATGGACTTTGTCTATGAGTCAATACGGTTTGTTTTGGTATGGCAAAAATGTTCGCGCGAGTGTCGACGCCTCAGTGTGTGGGAGGCTTTACGACGCCTGTATTTCACGAAAGGACAGAGGTGCACTGCAGTGTATCCACACTTCGCTGATGTATTTGGGTACGATTCTAATAGTCGGCGAGCCCATTGCCATTATACCGGGCACATTACCCCTCAGTACGAGGGAGATTTGGGCCATAGTCCACCATGCTAGTCCAGTGCGGGCCCAGGATTTGAACTTGCACCCCTTGCGTTCAAGGTGGGCATTATACCAACTAGGCAACCACCGACTGAAACCATACCAATTGAAATTTTGGTTTTTGTGTGAAGTTTTGTGAAGTCCGCAAATCAGCACCAGACCAGCTTAGTAGACTATGGCCCGAATCCCCATCGTATTGAGAGTGTGATACCGGTTTAATGGCAATAGTATCGTCATGTATTGGGATCGAAATACATCGTTGAAATGTTGGTTGACCTGGCATTTCTGCGTACCTCTTCGGTGATTACAAGTACATATTTCCAGATGGCGATGAGCCTCTATTGAGTGGCACCGGCGAAGTGTCGAAAGACTGCGGTGAAGACGTGCTCGTTAATTGGGCACAAGTTTTGAGGAGGTATGTTTATATTGTAGATTATGTTATTCAAGGTCTATTTTTTAGGGTTCCGTACCCATAGGGTAAAACGGGAACCCTATTACTAAGACTTCGCTGTCCGTCCGTCCGTCTGTCACCAGGCTGTATCTCATGAACCGTGATGGTTAGACAGTTGAAATTATCACAGATGATGTATTTCTTTTGCCGCTAAAACAACAAATACTAAAAAAAAAACAGAAAAAAATTAATATTTAAGGGGGCTCCCATACAATAAACGTGATTTTTTTGCCGTTTTTATAGATAATAGTACGGAACCCTTCGTGCGCGAGTCCGACTCGCACTTGGCAGGTATTTTTTCTTATATAAATTTATGCATAGGCTACTACAGCGAAAAATTGAATGTATAGTCAGGGGAATAATTTCAAGGGAATAATTTCATATGCTAATTTATCCCAGAAATGAATGATGATTGTAGCACTTACTGAAAAACTTTAGTTTCTTTAAATATCGAGATAAGTTGATTTTAGTTATTCCCATATTCATAATTTCTATGTGAAACAGCAATAATGTTAGTGATGTAAAAGTTAGTTTAGACATACAGTAATATTTAAGGACGGCGATTTATCAAAGATCTTAGTTTTCTAACATTTGATAGTTCAACAAATCCAATTTTGTATGTGGCTTTGTCGTAGTCTAGACTGCAGTGGACCCATTAATGAGACCAATTTCGGTCTTTTTTTTGGAAACTTTTGACACATTTCGATATCTATAATTTCTGTTATAATTGCATTTGGGTATCTGTACCTTCCCATGTGATCGATGAAGGGTGTTTGTGTGCCGGCAGCTGGTCGGGCCCGCGGCCGCGCGCGCTGCCGCAGCTGGTGCGCGCCGGCGTGCCCGAGGCGCTGCGCGGGGAGGTGTGGCTGCGGCTGGCCGCCGTCGACCAGAACGACAAGCTCATGGAGACCTACAGAACGCTCATCAGTAAAGTGAGCACATTACCACTACTGCTACAGCCTTTTTAACGTCCCACTGCTGGCCACGAACCTCCCCACAATGCGAGGGGGATTCGGGCCATAGTCCACCACGCTGGCCCAGTGCGGGTTGCCAGACTTCACACATCTATCGAGTACTAGTCAAGTTCCCTCAGACGTGCAGGTTTCCTCACGATGTTTTCCTTCACTGTTTCATAGCAAGTGATAATCTCGGATGAAAATGAGATTCGCACATAAATACCAGAGGTGCGAGCCGGGGTTTGAACCTGCACACTTTGATTGCAAGGAGTGCGTTCGACCACTACGGCCCAGGCCCAAAAGCCATGCCAAAATTTATTAAGAAAAGAAAATAAGGACGCCAGTCGCCATTTGGTCGTTGTTAGTGTTCTTCGTCGTGTGTCGTCTGAGTGCATTTTTCACTCAACCTTTGCAAATAAATATCTTGTTTTGCTCACCCTACCTAATTGGTTAGAATTGACAGCTATGACGTCACAATACGGCGCAAAGTCGATCCTATTCTCATTTGAATCGCATAGTATTGTATTTTAACAGGATTGTCCGTTCGAGTCGGTGATCCAGCGTGACATCGCGCGCACGTTTCCCGCCCACGATTACTTCCGCGAGGCGGGTGGGCTCGGCCAGGACTCGCTGCTGCGCATGGCGCGCGCATACGCCGTCTACGACCACGAGGTCGGCTACTGCCAGGGACTCAGCTTCCTAGCGGCCACACTGTTATTACACGTGAGTACTTGCCATACCATATCTTCTTAATATATATAATTTTACTGTACGTTTCTATGTCACTGAACTCCTCCTAAACGGCTGGACCGATTTGAATATATTTTTTTGTATGCGTTTGGGTGGCACCCTGGATGGTTTAGATTCACAATTGGATCCGGTAGGTGGCGCTGCTTTCGTATGTAATTCTTAGGCGGTAGGAAGTTCGCCGGGTCAGCTAGTTTAATTATAATTCACTCGAAGTCCAAAGAGGAGTTGACCAGATGGCTTTCACTTGCCAAATTTTTCGCGGGATGATGGATGCTTGTGGACTATCTAATCTCTTTACCCTCACATGGATGGCTGGAAGAAGTTTTTATCCGCATGTGTGAGGTATTGTGAGAAATGACGTATGTGTGTTTTTCAATCATTTTTCATATGTGATTTTTTAGTATATTATGATTTATTGTGCATAAATAATTCATGTGTGTATAAATATAATAGTTAGTGTAATTGGTAATTAATTGACCTTTCTAATGATATAAATAAATACCAACTAAAATACAAAATTGAATTAAATATTTTCTTCAATGAGTTCGAACGAAGTAGATCTTTACTTCACTTGAATTTCACATAGGGCAGTAATGAGTTTGAATTTGGAACAATAGTTTTTTTTTTATCTTAAGCAAGAGTTTGAATTTGGAACAATAGATTAATTTTTATCTTAAGCAATATTAATTCTCAGTTAATCAATTGGTCATTATCATAACCTAATCAGTGGGATTTTCCGATTCCAGTGATATTATAATAAGACTAGATAATGACAATTTTGATAAGTTTAATCACTCTGTATTAGTGCGATTGTGACAGCTTATCGGATCAAAACAATGTATTTATGTGGAGATCTCGTGATTTTTAAATTGCTTTTTTTAAAAGGTTTTTTTTAAAATCAGTACATATAAATATTAATCCATATGTCCCTTAGTTAAGCCCGCCCATTACTGCAGTACGACTTTACCGATTTCATTCGTCTTTTAATATAAATACTGCACACTGACTGGGGCGTCAAAACTCGCACGCTCAAACATTTAGTCAATACCAAAACGAAATAGTCGATTATATTATAAGGGAGCAAAATAATATTTTTACGGCGAGGGCGCTTTTTGAATCCAGAGCGAAGTGAGGGATTCTAGAGTAGAATCCTGAACGTAGCGAGGGATTCAAAGTACGTCACCCGAGGCAAAACATATTTTGCGCCCGAGAGATACACTCTACTTTTCATCACCCACTATGAGAAAATAAAAAGTGCCTCATATTTTATTGTAATATTATTATTTAATAAGACATAGAGTAACAACTAAATTGAAATTAAATAGTATGTAATAATAAAGTAGCAGTGGTAGCCGAGCGGTCGAACGCACGTCTTGCAAATCAAAGTGTGCGGGTTCAAACCCCGGCTCGCACCTCTGGGATTTATGTGCGAATCTCATTTTCATCCGAGATTATCACTTGCTATGAAACGGTGAAGGAAAACATCGTGAGGAAACCTGCATGTATGTGGGAACTTGTCTAGTTCTTGATAGATGTGTGAAGTCTGCCAACCCGCACTGGGCCAGCGTGGTGGACTATGGCCTGAATCCCCCTCGCATTAAGGGGAAGCCCGTGCCCAGCAGTGGGACGTTAAAAGGGCTGTAGTAGTAGTAATAATAAAACAACTAAAAACTATATACATAGCGTGATACTTTCGTACTTGCTTCGGCAGTACATATACTAAAATTGTAACGATACAGAGAAGATTAGCATGGCCCCTGCGCAAGGATGACACACACAAATCGTGAAGCGTTCCACATTTTTTTTGAGGGGGATTGTGCCCGGTATAATGGCAATAGGCTCGCCCCCTATTACATTGGGACCAAAATACATCGGCGAAGTGTGGGCGCACTGTAGTGCACCTCTGCCTACCCCTTCGGGGAATACAGGCGTGATGATGATGATGATGATGTATGATACTTTCGAGTATGGGAGAAAAAATGGGCGTGACCAAAACAACGAAACTTGTCATTAACTGTTTATTTTTTTAACGGCCCGGCGTGCGTTCTACCTCTGATATGGGGGTCAGAGTCCTTATATTAACCTTAAATATTAAATGTGTAAAATTATTTTACCAGTCTTTATTTTTATTTCAATAAAAGTCAAAAATATTTATTATACATAATAAAAAAGGTCAAAATGTACTATAAAGCCTGTTAAGCGTTGTTTTGAATCCAAGCGGTGGCTGGGGAGACGCGAACGTTGACACTGGGGAAGAAGGGGTCCCCGCAGCCGATACCCCACGAGGTGACGCCAACGACGACGCCGTTGTGGTAGAGGGGGCCGCCGGAGTCGTCCTGGCACTGGTCGCGACCGCCCACGTCCAGCCAGCCCGAGCACAGCATGTTCTCGTTGATCACCGCCCCGCGGGTAGCGTAACGCTGGATGCACACGTTCTGGTTGACCGTCCACACTTGCACGTGACGCAACTGCTCGGAGTTAGGACCGTTCACCTGAGAACATACCAAAAACATTTATCACATAAGCTTACTGACCGAATCCGGAATACTGTACTACGCTCCGAGACACAAATTAGTGACGTAGTTCAAAAAGCTGCCAAGCTAAAATGGAACTGGGCTGGACACATCTGCCGTATGTCAGAACAACACCGGGCGAAAATAACCACAGAGTGGATCCCCGGTAATGCAAGAAGACATCGCGGCAGGCCCAGAAGGAGATGGCGGGACGAACTGGACTCCCATCGAAAAGAGTGGCCTATCTTAGCTCAAAATAGAGAAGAATGGAGAAAGGGGAGGGAGGTCTTTGCCCAGCAGTGGAACGTTATAGACTCATAATAATAATAACATAAGCATGCAGGCGTCGCCAAAACGAACTTTGTGTCAATATGGCATAAAGATGGAATATCTCTGGTACAATTCACGCTAACGTGCCTCGAAATTAGCTCGCGCTGTCTAATGTAATTTCGTTGAAGAATTAACTTTGAGTGTGTTAAAATACATTAATACATATTCGTTTGTATATTGGCAAAAAAGTGGCGCGTGGACCTCGACGTCCACTCTTGCACACTGGTGCAAGAGTCCTTAAAATGTGACGAAATACATCCACATTTTTTTACTTAAATGGGTGAATTGATGCCATGGCAATCTAGTCATTACATGTATTATCTGCCGTAAGGAAACGTCGAGTTATATACTATATTTTAAAAAATGCTCGGTCAAATTTAACTTGATATAATTAGTACTTGATATTGTCGATTGCCAGCGCAAACTAACGGAATTTTATCATAGTCTGTGCGGTTAGCACGCATGTCAAGACAAGACCTTAGTCACGGATTTGCTCGCTCGCTCTCTGTCTAATTTCACACGAGAGAAAGAGACAACATCAAGATATTCCGTGACATACGTCTAGTCTTGGCGCTCATGCTGCAACTACTGGGACACCCTGATCGCAGACTAAACGACGCTTGTATAATATGCACTATACGATGTACTAGGAGCGATCCTAGATACACATCTCGCCAAGGGTCGTTTAGTCTGGAATCAGACGATGAGTTGATATTTATTTATCTACTATGGATCCATGCTAATCGGGTACTAAAAGATTGTATGGAACACACTCTGCTTATGAAATTATAAGTTTGATGGTTCTATCATTGTGGAGATTACAATGATTATTCAAACTTCACAATACGTCGTAAAATAGAAAATAAATGGAGCTAGCTAACTAAGCGTAAAAACCAGTGTTACGTTCTGTAACTGATATTGCATTATTGAAGTGAAACATCTATAGGCGAGGGGTAAACCTGGTTTTTAGCGTGGCGAGATTTGTCAACGCTTCGACGCAGCAAAATGAAATCAACCTTATTACTTGATGCATAAAGTATAGTTTTAAATGCAGCCACGCTTCGTACTCCTTGGCTCCTCGGTTCTTTCCGCGGCTTAGACTCCGCCCACCGGCTGACTCCGCTCACTCGTCGCTTCGACGTTTATGTTTTATGTTTCACATCTGCCAGGCGTCCCGCGAAAAATCAGTTTTTTAATAAACGCTGAGGACGGCAGTCTCCAAAGCGAAGCCAAAAGTTAGGTCTGACACTAAAATCAGTCTTCCGAAACATACCTGAATGCGTCCCCAGCCGGCGGCCCAGACGACCTCGTTGTCCCCGAGGTTGTAGTTAGCACCAGCTATGGAGGCCGGACGGACATTGTCGTTGTATGCGATGGTGGAAGCAGACCGGAAGAGGGCGATGTCGAAGTTCATTGTGTTTTGGTCGTAATTCGGGTGGATGATGTAGGTGGAGAGAGTGTGCACCACGCCGCCGCTGTTGGCCCAGGTGGAGCCGACGCGGAAACGCCATCTGGCGACGGCATCGCGGCTACAAAGAAAATTATATATCATTGAGTTAACTGTAAATTGGACATTACGCTCAATTAATTTAGAGTTTATATTTCAAAGACACAACCACAAGTTTTGGCGGTGTCAAATTCAACTCAACTAATGTACGTGTCCAGTGCTGTCAACGTGTCGCTAAGGATTGTCTTTGAATTCTAAATCCTAAATTTATTGTACTTAATGTTCAATTTTCAGTGGTATTGTAAAACTAAAATATGCCTGTGTGTGCTTAAATTGACACGTGAAATGAACACATTTAGTTACTGACGAAACATTGCACTATTCAGCTTCAATAAGTTAGATAGAACGTAATCGAAAGTTTCCAGATTGGATCCTAGAATACATTAAACCACTGATGTCTGCGTTCTAGCAAGCAATTAGCATAGTTGAAGACTTGTGTGGTTACCAGTTATGTGATAACCGCGTATAACTTGAGAAGATCTACTAGGAAATCTTACTAGGGGCAGTGGGCAGCGGTAAGGACGGATCTGTTGTTAAGGATGGTGCCACCACAGCTCTGCCACCACTGGTTCCAGTTAGAGGTTGCCAGGAGAGCGGTCATAGTGGGGTAGCGGTCGATGGTGGTTACGGAACCCCCAAGGATCCTCTGAGGATTGGCGTGGACGGCTGAAAGGGAATAAAAAATTATTTGATGTTTTTTTCTAAAGCCTTCTAAAATCGTTGTAAATCTATTTATAAAAAAAACGCGTGGGTCGGTTCTTGATCGCACTCCTCAGAAACGGCTCGACTGAGTTTTATGATTGTTTTTATGTACATTTGGTAGGTATGCGAATAGGTCGTAAAGTATAATTCATACCTAGCAGTGACCCTATCGAGAACAAACAATTATTGATTTTTATACATTATTAAATTGTTATTTTATTAAATAAAATGTCTTACCAGCTACCGCCGCGAAGCACAGAGCAAGGGCCACGATGGCACGCATTTTCACTTCCGCGTTGCAAGTGTAACAATACGTAGAAATACATTGGTATTTATACCAAAGCGGGAATTAAATCTACTTTACCATATTAAAGTAATAAATATATTATCGTGATTGATCTTCATGTTTAATACATCATCACTACATAGTATAAAACAAAGTCGCTGTCTATCTGTCCCTATGTATCCTTAGATCTTTATAATAACGCAACGGATTTTGATGCGGTTTTTTTAAATAGATAGAGTGATAATTTGTCAAGTTTTTGTATACATTGGCTAAAATATGATGATATTTGTTGGAGGTGTCGGAAAAAAATGCTTTCAACGAAAACGCGGCGCTGCCTAAACCCTTTGAGATATATAATGATCTAATGTGAAATTGTGTTTCTTATATAGGTCTTCAGAAAAGTCCGCGATGGCATATGTCTATCTCTTAAGGATAACATACTATATCCATTTTAATACGTTAAAAAATGGGAAATTATAAAGCGGTCATTACAAAGATATTATAAAACTATCCCTGGAATAGGTTCCCATTGGTTGCGGGAACGGGATCAAAATTTCATGATTACTTTTGGTCGCGATAACTGACATCCACGCGCGTGAAGCCGCGAGCGTCAGCTAGTTACTTATAATAATTTATCTACCATGAATAAGTTCTTATTGTAATCATAACAAACGTTTTGGGTTTTTTGATTTATCTATTTGATTATTATCGGTTTGGCGAGTGGCAAGTCCATCCGTTTGTTGGTTACACCCATTTTGGGCAATTAAGGGTTCTGGGATAAACAATTAAAAAAAAAATTAGAAACAAAAATAACGTTTGAAATTTGCGATTGTTTTGAACTGTGTTGCAATATTGCTGTTAACCTCATACATTACCAATGTGAGCAAGATGGCAATACACTAGTTATTATTTATGAAGCCAACACCGATTACCAACATAACAATTTTCTATTAAAAATACGATTAAACTTTATTTGACTACACCAATAATAATGCCCTCTCGCTCATACATTACCACAGTGAGCAGGATGGTAATACACCAAACACAGATTTAAGTATTCATAGATTTAGGTATTTATGTAGCAGTCGCTTAGTTTCGTAGACAATCTGACGTGATCGTCACAGTCACGCACGTATCCATCTTTAAATTGGACGTGTGTATCTGTCGAATTCGTGTGAAAAGGACTACATGTGCTTACAAGTTCGTAGACACCAAGTTTGGTGAAGTTTAGTTACTTACCGCTTTACTTGAGCTAAGAGCATTTTTAAACTAGCGTTTTATCCGAGCGTATATAAGCTCGTGTTTGGAAGTGCGTGTAGGCGCGTATACGCATGTCTTTTGCCTTTTGCGCAACTCGTACAAGATGTTTCAATTGTTCCTTAGTTGGCATTCATATTACTACTGGCACTCGCCACTCGTGGCGAGTGGTGAGAGATGGCGAGAGGTGGCTGGCGTACGCTCATCTGCCGGAATATGAGCGGCATGTATGCCGGAATATGAGCGTACGTCGAAACGACCGTATACGCGCATTAAAAAAAACCGCTTATCTGAAAGCGCTTTAAGAAAGGGTGAGAAAGGGCTTTGTAATACGAGAGGACTGTAGTGCAGTAGTTGTAGCATGAGCGCCAAGGCTAGACTTATGCTACAGAATATCTTGATTATATCTCTTTTCTCGTATGAAATAAGGCAGAGAGCGACCGAACCAATCCGTGACAGAGGTCTTGTTTTGACACGCGTGCTAACATCACAGTATTGGTTTTTATTGCAGATGCCGGAGGAGCAAGCCTTCTGTCTCCTTGTCCGTCTCATGTATGGTTACGGGTTACGTGAGCTCTACAAAGACGGCTTTGAAGCCCTCTACATGAGGTTACACCAGCTGGACAGGCTCATGGAGGTAGGCCATCATACACTATCCATACGGTGCATTTATTATTACAAACTTGATGTCAATGATATTAGAATATATAGATACCTACATACGTCCAAAAATATTAGACTGAAATTGGTCTCATTGGTGCCACCGCTGTCTAATGTTATACGTCTTGATATAGACAACTTCAAAATATTTGCCAATACCAAAGAAACTCTGTGTCAATATGCATAAAGATTAAATTTCTGTCGTAAAAGCCACATCCCACGCGTCAATATTCGCTAGCGCTGTCAGTGTCATTTCGTTGTAAAATGAACTTTTTTTATATGTAAATACAGTTCGTTTTGCTGTGCCAAAAAAATTTAAGCCTGAGCGTTGACCCCGCATTGTGCGGGAGGCCTTAATGTCGATTATAAAGATATTGCTATCTTACGCAGATGTTAAAACCGTAAGAAGGATGACACTACGCTAAGTTTGGTCTCTCTTCTCTTTGGTTGCGATTCTCGGATGGGTTATGCAAGGTTGATTATGTAATTAAATTGCAAACAAATATCAATCACCTTCTGCCAAAACAGCTCTCAAAATATATTGAAAATCCCCCATGGTTTCTATTTCTAACGCAAATTGTTAGCAATAACATTATAACTACACAATAGCCTAGGTTACATAATAGCGTAGCTGTTTTAAAGCGATCAGTCAAACAAGGATGTCGCCCAATGGAAGTGTTGCGTCAATTGATGCAACGAAAATAAACCATTTCTGCATCCCTTCACTATCTCTGAAACCTACTCAGCTAAGCGCCTAAGCCTGTAATCTCAGTAACGCTATCGCATAATCCTTGTCGGCCTTGACAAGGACATTAGGCCTTGGCGTTGTACAACTTGATATTGTTATTATATCGTGTACTAGCGGATCAGCAGTGGTAGCCGAGTGGTCGAACGCACGTCTTGCAATCGAAGTGTGCAGGTTCAAACCCCAGCTCGCACCTCTGGGATTTATGTGCGAATCTCATTTTCATCCGAGATTACCAATTGCTATGAAACGGTGAAGGAAAACATCGCGAGGAAACCTGCACGTCTGAGGGAACTTGACTAGTTTCCGATAGATGTGTGAATTCTGCCAACTCGCACTGGGCCAGCGTGGTGGACTATGGCCCGAATCCCCCTCGCATTGAGAGGAGGCCCGTGCCCAGCAGTGGGACGTTAAAAAGGTAATAGTAGTAGTGGCGGATACCCGGCGTGTGCTATACGTTAAAAGAAAAGAAAATACATTTTGTTTATTTAGTGGATTAAAACCATCTTCCATTCCCTTTCTAATGAAACCCGTTTGGGGTACATCGGTCGGATGATTCAAAGTCTATACCGGCCATAGGTAGGAACATTTTTTGTGTTTAATATACATATATAGATTATGTTGGTAGGAGCAACTGGCGGATCTGCGCGCGCACTTCCAAGAGCTGGGCGTGGAGCCGCACATGTTCGCGTCTCAATGGTTCCTGACTGTGTTCACGGCGCGCTTCCCGCTACCACTGGTAACAACAATAAGAAAATAGTTTCCGTAACATCAACGAGGCAATACATACCAGATTGGTATACAGGGTGTATTTAAATATGAAAAAGAAACCAAGGTCTTTTGGGAAGTTGCGTCTGTGCGCGCTAGCCCTTACTAGGTTGAGCCCTGAACGGAACATTCAATGTGTTTCAAAATTGGTATATTAAAATTATAAAATATAGGTTATTTAGCTTTATCCAAACGAATATTTGAAAAGAAACAATATTTTATTATAGTTTTCATAAATGTTTTGCATGGTAAGTTTACCTTAAAAAGCGCAATACAGCTCTAAAATCAGCTGTTACTTTCGAACTCCCAAAACAGCAGAAAGTACAAGCGTGGTGGACTATGGTCGGAATCCCCCTTGCATTGAGGGGAGGCCCGTGCCCAGCAGTGGGACGTTAAAAGGGCTGTTGCAATTTGATGAACGAAATAACTTTCGTTCCAGGTGTATCATATACTGGACGTGTTCCTGCTGCAGGGCATAGACACTCTGTTCCAAATAGCGTTGGCACTGCTCTCTAGATCAAGAAAAGACTTACTGCAACACGATTTCGAAGGTGTTCTCAAATACTTCAGGTGATTACAATGAAACTTGAATGAAAACTTAAATACTATTACGGCTATCTGGCAAACAAACATAAGTTTTTTAATGTACTCTGTTGCAATTTTAATAAAGATTGAATTTCTGTGGCAAAATATCCGCGGTAACACGTCAAGTCTCGCGTTATCTCGTTAGAAAATGTGTCTTATTTGTGAGTTAGTACGGTTCTTTTTGGTATTGCTCGCGATTGTTTTGACGGGCCTGTGGGTGTAGGACTTTGATCAATGTTGCACATTCCGTTGGCTTCGAAATACGACTAAACTAAATTTGACAGTAGGTACTAAAAATATTGGCTTCTCCGGCCGTAAGCAATAAATAATACTTGAGTGTGTTTGAGTTTGATTGCCAACAAAATCAGCATCATTGTTTCACTATTTATTTTTTTGGACTTACCTCATAATTTATTTTTAACGGCAAGACTCTTACATTTTTTATCCTCATACGGATTGGCCTTCCTAATTAATTTCCATGCTTGCCCATGCTCTCAAATGTATAGAAAATTGGGATCCTAAAATACGTACATTTCTATATCAATGCCACTTTTCGTTGTAAGCTAACTCCTAAACGGCTAGACCGATTTGAATGATTTTTATTGTATGCGTGTGGGTGGCACCCTGGATGGTTTAGATTAACAATTGGACCCGGTAGGTGGCGCTGCTGTCGTATGTCACACATTCTAAGGCGGTACGAAGTTCAGCTAGTATATAATATATTAGTATATATGACTTTATTATGATCCACTTTGGGCGATATTATAGAATACTTCCTATACTTTTGACGTATTTTTTTTTACATTGTGTAGCGAAACTTGTCATATTTTTTTTTATTTTAATGTCTACATGACAACTTAGAGTCGTATGTTTTGTTTGTAGGGTGACATTACCAAAGAAATGCCGCGCCGAGGAATCGTCGCGTCAATTAGTGAAACTAGCCTGCAGCATCAAAGTGAAGCGGCTGCCCAAGTACCAGCTCGAGTACGAGAAATTCATCAAAGGTAAACACATAAAGCAGTTGTAGCTTAGTTAGTAGAACTCCTTGGAAGCAAACGGTGCAGGTTCAAACTCCAAGCTCGCTTCTTTAGCATTTTCGGATTTCATTTCTTAGACATCGGTCATTTTAGAAACCGGTTTCGGGTACTTCGGTTGAATCGTTTCAAAGTCTATAACAGACACAGGTAGAACAATGTTTGAGTTTTATATTTATAACAAGCTGAGCTCGCGACTTTGTACGTGTGAAATTTATGAACCCTAAAACTCCACCGACAATGGCCTAGCTTTTAAGAAAAAAATCAACACAATTTTATTTTATTTTTATAAAAATCTTAGATAAAGTATTAGAAAACATAAAAAAAGGATTAATGACCAAGGAAAATAGGGATTAATTTTTATTTTAATGCAATCGATGTCAGTATCTCGATAAAATATTCCATCAATGTGTTTTTGGCATTCTATTTTATCATCACTATATGCGTCCTGCGGCCTCAGTACGCCTGCCAAGATGTTTTCTCACAAGTCCCTAAAACATCTTGTCAACTTGCGTTCCCATATCTTATTTGCTAATATGGCTTCCAAGATGTTTAAAATTAGACAGCCTGCTAAAATTTTCTCACAGTTTACGATCTTTCGTTCATTCGTTCATTGAAATGACAAATAGAGCGAGACGGAGCTTTACAAAGAAAAAAGATGCTGCATACACATCATAGAATATATTAGATTATTTATGCACAGATTAAAAATATCTTTGGGCATAGCTTCTTTTTTATTATGCCGGAAGCTTTACGTATTATCATTTGGTCGGTGGTATTATGCTTAAAATTTATTTCTTGGGCACTATACTATTTTTATTTGCCAATTGGAATAACTTTACATTGTAAAACGGCAAAAAGCACGCAAAGTATGATGCCAAACAAAACCTAACCTTTATCATACGGATTTTTTGTATAATATGGATTTTAAATAATGTAGAAAAGGATTATGATGATTTTCGGAAGAAAATAAAACAGATAGAAATATCTTAACACTTTTTTGTTGTTGTTTGTCGAACACGAAAATAAATTTACGTGTTCGTTTTCGGAAGAATTTTGCATGTAGTCCGCTTGATATTGGCGAAGGATGGAGTAAAATAAGTATTATTTGTTATAAAAGTGTATAAAATGCTATATTTATGTACTTCTTACAGCCTAATTATTTTCTCATCACCGGCCTTTGACCGTGAGAAATTTCTTTACGTTGACCTGTCAAATTCTTGTCTCTATGGTACATTTTGGTAACCCATGCTAGCACTTAAGATATAACATCTTATCCATACGTCAAACACGTTGTATTTAACTGTCAAACCCATTTTATATTTACGCCATGCTAGCAAATAAGACGTAACGATTTTGCCACAAAAATGACGTCACGATCCGTGAGAAAATGTCTTATCTTGGCAGGCGTACTGAGGCCGCTGGTACCGGATTTAAAGTGAAAATGATACATTTCAGTAATAAGAAGGTAATAATTCAGTTATTTCAGAAACGGCTGAAAAAGAGAAGATTAATGTTGAATTGGAAAGGTTAAAGGTGATCAACACACAGCTTCAACAAGAGAAGGATCTGCTAGAGGCACAGCTGACAGAGGTGAGTTTTGTGAGTTTGGTCCAGTGTTTTCGGCGTAAGCTAGTCTAATTACTACTTGTTATGGTCTTAACCGTCTTAGTGGTAGCCGAGTGGTCGAACGCACGGTTTGCAACCAAAGTGCGCAGGTTCAAACCCCGCTCGCACCTTTGGGTTTCATGTGCGAATCTCGTTTTCATCCGAGGTTGTCATTTGCTAAGAAACGGTGAAGGAAAACATCGCAAGGAAACCGGCACGTTTATAAAATGGTGTGTGAAAATCACTAACCCGCACTGGTTCAGCGTGCTGGACTATGGCCCAAAAATCTCCCTCGTATTGAGGGAGAACGTGCCCGGTCTAATGGCAATAGGTTCGCCCCCAATTACATTGGGACCAAAATACATCGGTGAAGTGTGGGGGCGCACTGCAGTGCACTTGTGTGATGATGTATTTAATGATGATGTATTTATATGGTCTTAAATTTTTTTTTTTTCGGCGGTAGTCTCGTTCGACATCAGAGGAATATAAGAAAGAGACATCCCACTACGCGGCCGTGGCGCGGGATTATAGCGAAATATGCGCGCGGTTAGACAAACAACTGCACAACATACAGGTAACTAACTGTACCTACATAATGTATCAGGAGTTCCAATTAATATTTATTTATTTATAAGGACAACCAAAAATTTAAAGCATTTATAACATATAAATATAACATACAAATAAGGTAAAACTAAATGCACAATTAATAAAGGTGTCCCAACATGCATAATTAAAAAAAAAAACATGCATAATTAGTAAGAAATAGGAATAACTAATATTATTGATAACCTCTGAAAGTAAATTTTGTAGGGACACGGTACATCTTGTGAGACAATAAGTCCATCAGTAAGATTTTTACAAGCTTTAAATCACCTTGCAATGTATGTCGGGATGGAATCTTGCAACTTAATTTTAAATCAGTTATCTTTAACCGATTGAGCTGAAATTTGGTATACAGGCTTATTTTGGATGACACTACATGCTTAGCTATGTGAGGTCATTCTAATTCCAATACTGGGGATCATCATGATGGCGGAATAGTTATTTTTTCTGCACTACCACAGTACGGGTATCAAATGATAGGGCTTGCTAAGGAGAACACGAAAAATAAGTGCAATTAAATAAAGCTTGTTTTTAAAAAGTTTTTTTACCATTAATTTAAAATTCATTTTCAGGACTATGTAAAAGACTGCGTGAATTGCAGCGTCAAACTAGCGCAAAAAGACAACAAAGAAGGTTGGTATATTTTAAACGATATTACCGTTCTTGTGTTACGGTAACATCGACTGCAATACGATGGAATAAGATTGAGTTTGCGTTGTAGAAACGGAGCAGAAGGGCGGCGAGAAGGGGGAGGGTGCGAGCGAGATGGAGGCGCGGCTGCGGCAGCGCGTGCGCGACCTCGAGCTGGAGCTTGCGCAGGTGAAGTTGGCGCATGTGCAGGCGCAGTGCAGCAACCAGGTAAGGAACTTTATGAAGACTTCCCATCAGTTTACATGTCGATGTGATGCTGAAGGATAATGCTCCACATTTCTTGGACGCAGCGGCGCATCAATGTATCGATCTTAAACGAATTACAAAAAAAGAAAGACTGTCATCCTCAGTATAGTTCAGGATCCTCCGATACTTTGGCCATGTGTCACGGCGTCCAGCAGATACCATGAAGAGACTCGTTGTCCAGGGCAAGGTCCATGGTAACAGACCTAGAGGACGTAGCCCCATACGCTGGACTGACCAGATTAAAGCGCTGGCATCGGTGGAGGAGGACCATCAAATCTATCGTCGATTGCTCATGATCACGACTAATCTGCCAAGAGTACATCGACAAAAAGAAGAAGACATGTCAATACAGTTAATTTTGCTATAAGCAAGAAATTGGTCGCGGAATTTTGATTTTGATTGAGTGACACTGGGGGGCAATGGTCACAACATCTACTTTTAAATAAATAATTTAAAATATCAACTTACTTCAGTTAGGAGGCAATTATTGTCAAATTGTTCGTATCTTTATGCTTTGTTTTGACATATTATGTCGAATTGGAGATCTTGCAATGTTGCGAGAATTGGGTCTCTGTGGCTTTACTATTCTCTCCTTTCCTCCTCTCCTAACTGAAGTAAGTTGAACATTGAAATTATTTATTTAAAAGTATATACCCTAATCTTTTTGATTGTTTGAAAGAATTATGAGGTGTTCATTATGTTACATCTATACTAATAAATAAAATTGGAAGTGTATGTTTGTAATGTTAAAATAAAGGATTTTTACCCAATGCAGGATATGAATACAGTGTATACCTACCATATGTGTGTATATACTGTTCACAATACCTATATCGAATATGCAATTACATGTATAATTTTTTGTTCGTCTTTCTGTCTGTTTGTTCCGGATAAACTCGCCGAACGGCTTGACCGATTTTGACGAGACTTTCTCTGGCAGATAGGTGATTTTAAAAGGGGAGACTTAAGATACTTTTATTTTGGGTATATTAATTCCATTTGGAATTGATTAGCGGACTCAGCTAGCTATATTAATAATGTCGTTTGTTCCAGGAGTTGAGCCACCAATTAACGGTAGCTCTCAACGAGGTCCAGACCGCCGTCAATCAGAAGCAGACCGTCGCGCCCTGGCTCGTCCGCACGCTGGGTAAGCGACACACTCCACACACAACATGCTTGGCATACGGCATTGTATGACCCCAAACTAAGGAAAGCATGTACTATGGGTACTCGTTGTCTTTCGACAGTTTTTTTATTCCACTGATAAAAGGCATAGTTACTCAAGCGCTACAGTCTATTTTCTTAACTTCTCCTATTAAGTAAACAAATATGGCGTACTGGATAACCATAAACAATTAGCGTACGGACAATAGCGATGGGACATTGTCGAATGAACGAATGAATGAGTGAACAAAATATACTCACAAAGCTTGTAACTGATTGATTTAGCCTAGAGATTATATCGTTTGGTGTACCGAACCAGAAAATGCAGGTTTGAATCCTGCCCGCAAGTCGCATTTTTCTTTCACTAAAAAATAACCTTGTATTCTAAACATGAAAAATCCAAAAAGTACAAAAAGTTTAAATAAATCATTTGTAAAAACTATCCATGCCCTATACAAATAAAGAAAACAATAATTAATATTATTATTTTACGAAATATATTTTTGTTAAAGATTACAATTCACTGGTCAGAATCTCTCATTCATTTGTTTCCCATCTCTATGATTCAAAGACAAACTCAAAGACAATTCAAAGACAAAAAAGCATTTTGAAATATCAAATTAGGATCATCAATTTTAATCTGTTGAAATTGATTCCGATAATATTTAGATTTTATGATTGTTTTTGTGTTTAAATAGTTAATTTAAAGCAGTTCTCAGTGTAATTCATAATATATGTGTTTGTTCCAACTATCTAAGACGTTCATAACATAAAAGTTGTGTGTGATTGATGCCGAAACTCATGATTTTCGTATTCCGTACTGTTTGTTTACTAAATAGGACAAGTTAAGAAAAATAGACTGTTGTTACAGTCTATTGAGGGTGGAAGGCAATAGGCCTAATACTTACATTTGTTTTGTTTTTCATTACATGTAGTTTGGCCGACGCCATCACTACTATCTATGTGACGTTGACAGTGACAGATGCGCCGGCCAACATTGATTACTTTTGCGAGAGATGTAAAGGACTGATGAATAAGAAAAATATAAATAAAAGGAGACACCAAGAGTTATTGTTCATTATTTAAACGCATCAAAACCCAGTCTGTTACACTGTATATTGGGCAATATTGAGTTTTAAATATCTTTGAAATAAGCGAAATTTTCTCCGTCTTTTGAGCTGGGTGCAAAAGTGCAAAGTTACCAAAACGGCGCTCGAGTCAATTGGTATTTTAACCGTATTTTTTTGTTTCCAAATAGTAATACTGATCAAGTCTCCCTCCCTAAAAAGGTTCAATAATGGAGGCTGCGCAGAACCGGCCTTCGTTCCAGACGTACCTTCCCAACCAGGAGCCGCCGCCCTCCCCGCCGCCGCGCCACGGCTCGCTGCCCGCGCCCGCCGCGCCGCCAGCCTTCCACCGCCGCGTCTCCGAGCCCAGCAGCCCCGACGTGATCCGCAGGAAGAAGGACCTCAACGCTAAAAGGCATTCCATGCTCGTCGAGTCCAATCTCACCAAGGAGGTCAAGGAACTCAATAGACGGAGCCACGAGGTGACCATAGTTAAGAACCTATCGATGGGTTGACACGCCGTCGATCGCCATTGCACGGTTAGTACGTTTATTGTTGGCTACATCGGTGGGTCGGACTGCCTGCTCGCGTTTTAATTTTACATTACTCTTGTCACACCGATCGGGATTAATTTTGTCGCAATAGTCTTGATTTGAGAGTATTATTATGTTTTATCGTTTAAAACCAAATTAATCGTACTCCTATTACGTTTGAAACGTGTTTAAGAAGTAGACTTAGCCAATACCAAAACGGACTCTTATGTCAATATTCATAAGGATTGAATTTCTGTAGTAAAAGCCCTGCTGCTCCAAGAGTCAAAATTCGCTTGCGCTATCAATGTTGAAAAATAAACTTTATTTAGAGTCAATAAAGTCCGATTTAGTGTTGGCAAACATGGGTTTTGATGTCTCAGTTGTGCCTGGAGCTCGACGTCTTGGCGGCAAAATTCCAGAACCATAGACAATCGTTAAAGAAACTCAACGTGATAAAACACAATATGCCATATCCTCTAATCTATGTACTACATACATATAAGAACAATAGAGGATTTCCATAACGTCATTATTTCTCGCCAAAGTCTACCTGCTGGCGTTCAATACATAACTATTGTACATTCCTGCACGAAAATATGTAAGATGGAATCAAACTGTGAGTAGGCATTGCCACTTGAGCGTACGACGAACGGCGGTCACAATCGTCATATTCGTCACACAATTCGTCGAAGCTGAAGCGACTTGCCCCTTATTGTATATATATTATACGAATATTATTATGATCTTTATTCTTATGGTATTATAGATTATTTTTCGGTGTGAGATTTGTAAGGTGTATTGGGTTTAGCGTACCTCGCCACGAGCTATGATTAATTTTGAACTCTATCGAGACAGTAAAAGGGTCTCAAATCTGTTGTAAATATTCTAAGAAACCGTAAATATTTACTGGGAATTTCAGAAGTCTGTAATAATACTTTTCGTCTTTTCTAAAACTTGTAGAGCTATGAATGAATATTAATTTTGAACTCTACCGAGATAGTAAAAGGGTCTCAAATTTGTTTGTAAATATTCTAAAAAACCGTAAACATTTACAAGGAATTTCGGAAGTGTAATAACACTTTACGTATTTTCTAAAACTTGTAATATCTCGAGTTCTTTGTATGGTACTCATAGTACCAGCTTTGCTTAGTTTGGGATCATACGAAGAGTATGTGTTGTTTGGCGATATATTTATTTATATTTATGATTGTCTCGTGGTGGGGTGCGCGTGTGTGCACATAACCGTAACACTAGTCATAATATAATTATAACTGAGTACGTTCAGGCTTGTCTATAGTTCATACAAGATGTTATTGGTTCCATGATACCAGTGACCAAAGCCCTTGCCACCTCTTAATAGACGTGGGCGTTATTACACGTCACTAGTTACAATAACTAGCTATGTCGCATGTAACCGAATCACTCGTTGCAAGTCAAATTACAAGTAGTGGTTTTTGTAACTGTGTTATTTCTGTTAACAGTAACTGTGAGCGAAAGACGTCAGTCGGTCGGTGGAGTGCGTTACATTTCTTTCGCAGCGCGCCCACCGGCCGGCTGAGTAAGCGAGAACGGGTGACACGAATAAAACCGAAGTTTTCGTTTCGTGTGTAACTGTATAGTTGGTGGAGCTATTTATGCAAACAACCACAGTAGCTAAATAATATTAACTAGTTACAAAAATCACTAGTTTTGAAACAGGTGACGCCGACCAAGTAACTGGTTTCGTTACGTTTCTTGAAAATGACGTAACGTCTCACGTCTTACCTCTTAATGTATTGTTTTTTCAGTAGTAACTGTCAATTTTTGACAGATTTTGTACTGAGTGAACTGTCAAAAACTTAAAGTAATGTTAAGAACATGCTGCTAGATACACGAATCGTAATATTGTAACTGATTGCCATTCCAATTTATTACCATTGAGTCTCTTATGAACGGTAATCGAAAGGATAATATGTCCGCTTTATCGAATAACCAAAAACATACCTTACGTGGTAATCAATAAGACAGTAAGTCGAGTTCCTTAGTTCTTAATATACCGCCCTCTTGATAACCATGGTAGCATGTGTCCGTGGTAAGTCGGTAAAACGAATATTTCGATAACAATTGAAATTCAACATTAGTTACTTTGATATAAGTCTGATATTGGTATAACGACATGAGCGGCTTGACATTGGATTATCGTAACTACTATGATCTTACAAACAAGGCTAGGTTTCTACTTAAACATTTTACTTGTCACTCAATAAGCTAATTTTCCAATAGAGATAAATACCACGTTCCTACATTTTTGGGTTCCGTATGTTTCTTTTGTCTATATTTCTGATTGAATCTCATGCATGACTATTTGCCAAGCCGACTACATGCCAAGTGCCTTCTCGCTTGATCAGAATAAAGAATATTATGAAGTAAAATTAAGAGTTTTCAGTATTGAATATACATTCTCAAAAAAATATTAAACATATCAAATATGCAATATATGGCAATGGAAAAGTAATTCAAAATATGTTACCAAAGTGATAAAAAAAATTAGAAGCTATTTATATAGTCCACTAAAAGTGCTGAACCACAGTGCAATATGAATATAGTCAAACAATATTAAATGAAACAGAAAGGCCATAATTAAAAAGCTCCTACTCGTAATCTTGAGGTTACGAACCTATCATTATTATCTGATTATGGAGGGTATATGAAAGGAGGTCAATCTCCTATGGGAAAAATTTGAAAAAGTGTCCGTCGAAATGCATGTCATAATAGTTCAAAAAACTTCCACAATGTGATGTGAAATCAAAGTCAAAGTAGTTATAGGCCAACGGGGGCACTTATAAATTGTCAAGTTACAATTATTTTTTTCTTATATGCCATTCTGTTACTACCGGTTTGAAACAGAGACCTCGGCTGAGAAGATCCGGCAGGAAACTCAGTGGCATTTTTTATATGGTTATTTTTTCTGTACCTCACAGTACGTGAACTTCAAAGTCACGCAGACGTTGTCTATATAAAACTAAGCGGCCGTGGCATCAATGAGTCCATTTTTGGTCTAATTTGTTTTTGACGTTTATCGAGATTATTACGGTATCTGTGAAATACTTAATATATTTGACACTACGGCCGTAAGAAGGTCGGCAATAGGCACTTAGTTTAGTATACATTCGTTTGATGTGAACAGAACTAGCGCCGGATGTCGTTATACAACATTGAACTTTATTGCTATGTAGCGAAAACATGAAACCGGCTATTGTGCAGTTTAGGTAACGCACGAGGCACACATAGGAACAGGTAATTAGAAAAATTGGGACCTTAAGAAGTGTTTTAACATTTGATATTTCATTTCGACAATCCGATCTTATTATTTCTTATGAATGTTTGCCTCAAAAATGATATTTTCTTGTTCATAAAAACTGTACTGTTTAATAATACAATCCTAGAATGTAAACTGTGTATTAAAATTATATTCATAAATATATTATTATAATTATTTATAGCTATGTAACTCTGTTATGATAAGGTAATAATTACGAGTAGTTATAATATTACTATGTATAATATATAATATTTCAATGCCGTATAATTCGAAATGTTGCTATAATTTCTTTGCTCTTAGAGTAGTGGAATTGTTGAAAGAAATTCTACGTAAAACGGAATCTGTAAACTATTTGCGATTTAATATATTTGCGCGTATCATCAAACGTATGTTTTTTGCGAACTAATTATAGTAAATACTGTATTTAAACCAAAAGTTAAGTAACTGCCATACAATTAAGTATTATATGCAGTGTGTAAAATAGTATATTTATCATCACACAAGTATTCGTGGTAGGTATATATTAAAATAAAAACACAAAATTATAAGCGTCCATCACTCGAACATGACTTAAGCCCTCCCGCAGCCCGGGCGTGAATGGTCACGCGTCAATGTGTTTGCCAACACTAAAACCATGGAGATATTATAACGGAGATGGCATTTTGAGCCAGCGCTGCGGTAATTTTTTCTTGTTTATCTGACTCCACCATCTTTGTTTTCCCATATAGTTGCCGTATATACTACAGGTACATGAGATAGTAAAAATGGCGGAAAAATCGCCGCAGAACTATACGAAGAGTGGAGTTGTTATGGGTACTCTAGATACTCTATGACCAAAACGAACTCTGTGTCAATATGTCGAAAGATTCAATCTCTGTGGAAAAATCCACGCCCACACGCTCGCCCTGTCAGTGTAATTGCGTTGAAGAATGGACTTATTCTTTGTGTCATTACAGTTCGTTTTCCTATTGGCAAACAATTTGATGCGTGAGTCCTTAAGGCCAATTTAAACAGACTTAAAAAAGAGGAGGTTCTCAATTCGCTCCGAATGTTCTTTTCATGTATGTTAATTCATATTGAATGTTCTATAGTAGATGGTTTCTAGATCGAGTGAAATTACTTCAAAATTTAGTGGTGATTGTCTAGCTCCTTTTTTAAGACATTCCTGGTCATGTGAATTAGGTATATTAAACACTGTATTTAAACTAAAAGTTGGTAATAAACATTATAGATTGCAATTAAATTAAAAGAGAAATATACTGCTCATAAATTAAAATAAAGCACGTATAACAAATGTGTGATAGCGGTGGCATTTTGAAAAATATAATTTAGGACCGATTCTTGAATCTTGAGACAAACGCGAAAAAGCCTAGTACAGGGTGGCGCAATAGAACGTGCATATTTAAAATATTGATTAGAAAATAAATACAAAAGGTATAGTTAAAATAAAACTGAGGTATTATTAAGAAATAACTGAAGTTTATTTTTACTGAAGTTTAAGATCCAAGTTTAAAATTCGTTGCAAACTTCGTCGCGATAAGTGTAAGACAGACGATCTCTTGCGAGTAGACATTTGTGGATCTCCTCGTACAGACTGCATAACTCTCTCAATATTGTCGTCGGTCCTAGATGTTCTTGGACGACCTTTTGCTTGTGGTTTAAACGTTGAACCAGTCTCTTCAAAACGCTGTACCCATATTTTAATTAAATTAGCACTCGGAGCTTCACTAATTTGCCGTAGTCCATATTCAGAACAATATAAACGCCTAGTAACGATGTATGAACGAGAGTTCTCGTAAAATGCGCGACGCTTCCCGTCGAAGTGACTCATAGTGACTAAAACTCCATGAGCCCGCCTACCCAACGATGCAGGCTCCCCCCTCCCGCGCACTTTCTACCCCGCGAAAAAAGATGATGCAATATGCACGTTCTATTGCGCCACCCTGTATATTTAAATGAAAATGTTTGGTAAATCGTTGTTTTGCTTCTTTGAAGCTACACTGTAACAATAGCTGAGTGACTGTTTATTTTTCCATCTTATGAATATTTTAAAGTTTTCTGTAATAAAGGCTCTCTGTAAAATATATATATATATATAAGAAATATCGCAAAATATATATCATTTGTTCGACAATAATGTTTTAAATGTCTGCGTATTTATTTGTACTCTTATGATTGTCTTGTGACTTTTTAATTGTTAAAAAGTATGTTTTAAAAATTTGTGATTTCTATGGTCGTTTGTTTAGCCTTTAGTAGGAGACATTGGTTATTGAATTGTTTATGATATCATATTTAATTCCTATCATATTCCTATATCTGTAATGGTAAATATGAAACAACATGCACACTTTGTTTCAAAAGTTATCATAAGCATAAGAAATCGCAGGTAATCAATTATATTTGATTTATTCATTACATACAAGGAATATACTTACCCGTAACATACCTAATCCAAAAACACCCGGCTTTGTCGCGATTACTTATCATATATCTAAAAAAAATGCTCTAAGCAAAAAAAAACTATATTTGATCTACGGCAATTGTAAATACCTATTTATTATTTATTAAAATTATATTTATTAATAAAAAAAAAACAAAATTATTCTCCCATCTCGTAAGGCGAGACGGAGATTATATTTACGATGGTATTACAAAAGCAATAAGGATTAATTTCCCATATTCCAGAATATAATTTATCTCATAATGTATATCGGAGTTGGTTGTAGGCTTTATAATATAAGGGCGTGTGTAGACGGCTAATATTTTGCATTTGGGCTGAAAGCAGACAGGTGAAAACACAATATAAAAAGGCATTTATAATAGTAGATATATGCCATATAGAAGTGATTTATGGGATGTTAATAGAATTCCATTCTCATGACCATTTTTTCTAACACGAGGAAACGTCTTAAGGCGATGCCTAAATATCAGTGGGAACGATAAACTCCTAGTGTCGGTAAAAACGGGCATTAGTCGCCTATCTTATACTGCATGTTTAACAATTGCTTTATGCATATGTCGCAGGTTTTTCATAAAATTAGGTTTTTGATCATAAACCTGACACATGACACATTTTAAACTCAATTTCATCATAAACCTGAACTAGTTTGGGTTTATGATAAAGTTTGATGGTTAGGTTAGGTTATGATTTTTATCATAAACCCAAACTATATCAGGTATTTGATCAAAAATCTGGATTATTACAGGTTTATGATGAAATTGAGTTTAAAATGTGTAATCTTCCGGTTTTTCATCAAAAACGTAGGTTTTTGATGAAAAACCTAATTTTATGAAAAACCACATAGATAAAAGGTTATGTTCTAATAGTGATTAGTATTTCATAACACTAGCTTTATAAATAACGCCAATCATTAGTTACCCTAGTGATGCGATGAGTGAGTTGTAACCGCTGAGAAATGTTGATTTAGTCTGTCACTTATGGTAATAAACATTTTACAGAGGAGTCTTTGTTTTATTTAATCATTGTCCACAAATTTGTAGAAAGTTCAATCCATCTGCAAACTATTTATGATGGCATTTTTCAGTGCAAGTGTTTTACAATGACTTCAAGGTGTTGTTTTTAGGGTTCCGTATCTAAAAACGAAAAAAGGAACCCTTATAGGATCACTTTGTGGTCCGTCTGTCTGTCAAGACCCTGTTTCTCAGAAATGCTGAAGGTATCAAGTTGAAATGTATAACAACGACTAATGTCTCCAGTCATTCCATTGAAGCGATGACTGACCTAATACCATCTAGCGTGCAGCTCGTGAAGTTACTTAAGTATACATTTTTCGTCGTAGCGCCACCTATTGAGGAGTAGTCAAATAAAGGAGTAATAAATTCGTTCTTCTATTGCATATAAGATGTCGTTGATGTTGTATGCAATAGAAGAACGAATTTACTTTCAAAATGTAATTATTACAAGAATGTATACATTCTTTCTTAATTCAAAAATTCTTCAACATGCCTATACTTTGGTAATAAAAATATTTGTGGATGTACTTAATTTTGTGTCAGTTTGAAATCTCATAAATTTTTTCGCTCGAAAAATAAAAATCCACCTTAGATTATTAAGCTCCGGGCACACTGGGGCGTCAAAACGCACCAGTGTAGACGTCAGACGTCACCTTGAAGCTATTAGGACAAGTCATACTCCAGACTCCATACTCTACTAAAAATACCGACTTCAAAAAGGAGGAGGTTCCCATTTCGACCCGAATGGTTTTTTTTTGTATGCTACCGCATATCTCCGGCGTTCGTAGACTGTTATTTTTTGCCGTAAATATTTACTTTTGGTTGTTAAGTGGTGCTAGCGCATGAATATTTTCAACGATGCGCGATGATTTACACTAAAAAAACGTAATAATTGAAAAACTTGCAACTTAGGTTTTGAAGTTTTGGTTTATCATGCCATAAAAAATGAAATAGCAACTCCACGAGGATAGTGAAAATTTGGGGCCCATTACGGAGAATAAAGGGTGATAGTATTGATCTAGAGCTGTAACTCATGTCGTCGTGTTGTACAAAGGCGCCAATAATAACGTGCGCCCACGCATACGACGCTCACGACAGCCAGCGTGACGCAAATCTCTTGCAAATAAACAGACGGATATATTTTCGGAGCGGTCTCTACTGATTAACCACACGAAAGCTCTCACGATATCTTAGAGATTGTCATTTTAGATTCGGATCTGCGTTGCCTGGCTATATCATCACGCCTGTATTCCCGGAAGGGGTAGTCAGAAGGTATTAAGGTCCTAATGTAATAGAAGGCGATCCTCTTGCTGTTATACCGGGCACATTTTCCCTCAATGTGAGTGAGATTTGAGCCATACATAGCCCATCACGCTGGCCCAATAAGGTTGAACTTTACACGCCTTTATACAGGGTGTATCAGAAGTCCGAAATAATACTTGGGGGCCATATAGGACAGATGATAAGCAATCAACACGTTCAAGCAAAATATACGTAACTAATTTAGTTTCTGAGCAATTTGTGTCCAAAGTTGGTGTCAAAACTTACGCACCGCGACCCTAAAAATCAGCTGATGAGGCGAATGAACTCGCTTTAAAATGATGAGGGAGTGATAGATATGACACAAGGTTTTTACCTACGAGCATAGTTCAATACAGAAATCAAAATCGGTCACTGTAGTTACCTAACTATGACAAAAAATCATACTTCATTTAAATCGATGTAAAGTAAAACTTCTACACGAGCAAATAATCCATTTTCGTTTTAGTTTTCGTGAACGGATTTCTTTTTAAACTGAAACTTAGTGAGAGTTGATTAAAAGAAAAAAAATATTATTTTATTATTATTGTTTGTCTTTATCATAATCACTACAATTCTTAGAACCATCACTACATCACTACAAGTAGGTACCTAATGATGTAGACAATTATTAGAATTGGTCTGGCATATCTGAAAGACTTTAATCTATGATTACTCTAATAATCATGGCCGCGAATATGTCAATGTAGTGAACATTAGCGGGCGGAGATATCACACACAAGGACAATTTTCGTCCAATGACAAATCATCGGCCATATTGCATCAGCGGTGATTGGCCCAGCGTTGCAGCGCGGTAAAACACTGTGCCTTCGTGCAATGTCGGAGCGGTCCTTTGATATTTTTATTCAGTAATAATAACGTAAATCAAAATATTTAGTTCCTTGCAATCCGTCAAGGCGTTAACTTGTGTTCCGAAAAATGTCTCGCTCTCCGCGTAATAGTGAAGTGTTTTCAAACTCGGAAAACTGTGAGATGATTTTGTGCATTGGTGCGACTAAAGGGAATACCGGTAACAGTTTTGTGATTTCTTTTGTGTCCTCTAAAAAACGTGAAAGTAATATTTACTCAAGTGTGCAGGTGGGTAGGTACCTACCTAGCTCTTTGTGATATGTGAGAAGTGAATAAATTCCAATTAAACCCATGGATTGATACACTGCACACATGGCCACGGGTAAATACTTACCTACTATTATTATCTTTATTTCATAGCAGTTTTTAGTCGGACGATTAGGTCATTTAATTAAGTAAGTGGTTACCCAGATACCTACTTACTATTAAAATTAGTGAAGAAAATCTGTTAAATGAAAACTTACGTACCTACCTACCAACTAAAAACTTCGATAAGGTCGCTAGTCGCTACCCAGATACCTACTTACTATTACAATTAGTGAAGAAAATCTTTTAAATGAAAACTTACGTAGGTACCTTCTAATTTACAATTTTAATAACCTTACCAACCTACTTCTTAAGAAGGTAGTTATGTAATTAGATAGATACCTAGACAACTGTTGTAAAAAGAAGTCATACATCTTATTCATTAGTACCTAAATAGTGTTTGTATGGTAGGTAGGCCGTCTGGGATCCTAGATAGATACCTACACACTAACCCAAGTTTCAATAGCACAAACCCCGTACGGTAAAGCTGTAAAGGCCGCTCACGGCCAACAGCGTAGTCATTATCAAAAATAAAACAGGTACCAGGTTCATTTTGATAGAAAGCTACCTACCAAACCACAAAAGATTTAATAATGTTTACTATTTAGCAACAAAAAAATAAAATGTAGGAATGCGTTTTACAAAAAGTGTCTCGATACCTACCTACTTACTTATTTACCTTCATTAAAGGAAGCTTGGTTCTCGGCGGTTAAATTTTACAGTAATTTCATTACCAATGTTTTGGTCATTCTCATACCTACCTAGGAATATCAAAATTTCTGTCAATTACAATGACCGACGAGTGCGAAAGAGAGGCGCGAGTGCGAAGGAGACCGCTGTGGGCGAGTTGACAACGGGCGACCGACACAATCAAAGCCGCTCAAAGACACCGCTGTGCCGCGCGCCGGCCGGCCGCGTGCCGCCGCCGCTTCACCCCTGTACCCCACCCCCGCGCGGCTCGTGTGTTAGAGTACTAGTACCCGCTGTGGGCGGGGTTTGTCACAATGGGTGTGAAGCATTGACCTTTAAATAAACAGCTGGTTCACGTTTTGCGAAGGGCCGACCGAAAATTGTTTAAAAAATGAATTTCCTAGTTTTGTATGAAAGAATAAAGTTAAGAATTTTAACTTAATGTCTGGGCCATATAGCTCCACTCCTTATAGCGATATACAGGTTCAATTATTATTTCGGACTTCTGATACACCCTGTATAGACATGCAGATTTCCTCAGGATGTTTGCTTACGCCCCGTTCAGCAAATGTTGATCCGTATTTATAAAAATTAATATAAATTCATTACAAAATTGTATATAAAATCTAGAAGTGTAATAATGGTAATGAAGGTAAAACATAGTTTCAAGGATAATAATGGTATCAATTCTGTTAGCACTAAACTGAGCAACAATTAAGTGTAGTTTAGTTATTAACATTCTTAGTGTTGTCAAATTTTGTTTAGTCCAAAGTTGTGGCTTAGTCTATTATGGATCTCGTAGATCGTTTCCTTGAAATTTGTGATTCAAAATAATAGGTTAACCTGATGGTCTGACTTGGCAGTCGCCAGGCCATGACGCAAGCTTCAGGTAGGCCTGAAATCCCCGACATCAGGGTTAATAGCGACAATTGAAATTCGTAATTTAGATTATGTTATTTAATCTAACACGTACCCTATTTCTAGTTTAAGAGTCAGATGTTTCTTTAACAAAAAAAACTCAAGACAGGTGCGCATACGCAGACAGTCGACACCCCTGCGTGAACAGCTGGTATGTAACTACCCTCCACATTGCGCGGCCTAGCTCCGTGGGAACGGAAGTGGTTCCGTGCACACAACAACTATATTAATACTCACAAAAACTACATCTATTTATATATCGGCAGACAATAACACATACTCATCGTATGATCCCAAACTAAGCAAAGCTTGTACTATAGGTGGTGTGAATGTGTGCCGGCTTAGTCCCAAAAAAACGATGAGTACCATACAATGGACTGGGATCGCCCCCCAGTTACACCCAGACCTGGGCGCGCTGAGGGGCGATTGCCCCCGCAATTCTGGAAAGGTAATTTCCGAAATTTGCCGCTGAAGGGATCGAACTGGCAACCATCTGGTGCAGTGAGCCGAGCCTACGCTTATACCACTAGATCAAACCGTCGTTATAAATACATACAGGGTATATTCACGGTAAAGCCGGCTGCATGGTAAAGGCAGCTTTTGAGAACGCTTCCACGTGAGACGTGAAAGATTCAAGTACCGTATGTTTTGAACGACTAATCCTCTGTAAATAGGATATGCTAACTGTAAAAAAGTCGGCAAGTATCAAGTCCTGTGCACACTGGAGCGTTAAGACGCACGCCTTAAACTTTTTGCCGATACCAAAACCAACTCTGTGTTAATATACATAGAGATTGCATTTTAGTGGTAAAAACCACGCAACATCGCGTCAAATTTCGCTCGCGCTGTCAATGACGTTTCGTTGGAGAATGAGCCTTGTCTACGAGTTAATACAGTTTGTTTTAGTATAGACAAAAATCTTGACGTGCCAGTGTGCGCGAGGCTTACTTGGTGCCTTGAATACTGATCTAAACCCAATAAGATATGGAATAAGTAAACAGTAACACGGATATAAATGTAGGTTGAATTAAACTACTTCAAACAATATAAATAAACATCATCACACCTATATTCTCCGATAGGGTAGGCAGGGGTACACTGCAGTGCACCTACATTTCGTCGATGCATATTTATTTCAATGTAATAGAAGGCGAGCCTATTGCCATTACCGGGCACATTCCTCCTCAATACGAATGAGATTTGGGCCATATGCCACGAAGCTGGCTTAGTGTGACTTGGTTAACTTCACATTCCTTTATAAAGACGTGCAGGTTTCCTCACGATGTTTACCTTCAAAAATTACATTCGCACATGATATATAAAGATCCCAGAGGTGCGAGCATGGAGTTTGAACCTGTACCCCTTACGTGTACACTGAATAACTATCAATCTCATATAATTTTATACACGAAATAACCTTTGCTTCACTAGCTCGTATCTTTTGTTGCATGTAATTAAGTTTACTTTCCTTCCTGTAATAAATAACTCACCTTATAGCGTTAATTCCGTAATGTAATCAAAGGCCAATTCTTCATGCTTACTTTTTGCTCCCATTCATCTTGTTGCTCTTTCAATAACCACCATAATTCATAATCTGATGACAGCGTTTGAAAAGTTACCATTTGTTTTCGTATGTAACTCGATTTTTTTCTATATTTGGGATCAATGATATTAGAAAGTACAGAAACATAATTAAGTAACTTCACATTAAGTAAAACACTATTTTGTATAAATATGAGTATACAAACAAACAGGTATATGCATGTTTTAACAAAAATAATAATAATAGCAATCTTTAAAAAGAAAACAGCCCCAATGATATTTGAAATTACAGATACTTAAACGTGTCAAAAACATATCCAAATAAATTGGACCGGAATAGTTCTTATTGATGCCAGAACCGTCAACTCTTATACATCTTGACATATACAATCTCACGTACATAGACGTTAGTCACGTGAGAGTCAGGCAAAATTGGATGTGAAACTGTCAAATGTTATGAAAAGCTTTCTCTTTGATATAATAACTTTTAGTATATTGATATTTAGCTCCACGAAACGTAGCTACTTGAATTCTTCTAACTTTATTCCAGGAAATACACGAATCTTTGTACAGCTTGCGCGGGAACATGGGTCCAACAACGTATTACCCTACCTTGAGTAAGCTTGAATGTTATGTAAGGCACCTAGAAACATTACTCCTCATAAAATAAGAACTGTATTTTGCAATTTTTACCTAATTTCAATAAATAAGATTCACCAAAAACTCACTTGATTAGACAATCTCATTTAAAACTCGACGTGCTTCTACATCGGGGTACCTTGGTAGCGTCGTTCGTTACCTATTATAAAAGTGAATGCGATTATTGGAAATGCCTTTAATAACTAATTATATAACAGTATGAACAAATGGATTAGATGCTTTGTTGCGCGATGTTTCAAAAGTAAACTAGCGGTGTTGTTATCTAGAAAGTCGCTAGATATAGCTGATAACTTTCGTATCATATTTGACGAAAGTATTTACCTTTCATAACGTTCTAAATTTACTTATGTAATCATTATTAGTGGGTAAATAATACGCTTTATAGTCTTTATTTTTTGACGAGGATTTCGTGATTTCCATCTTTAGAAAGATTCCATATCTTCTGTGTGTGAGAAGACTGGGGTATGTGGAATTCTTACCCATTAAAACCTCCTGGATCTCCTACCGAAACGCACCGGTGTCCCTCATGGGCCGTGCTCCCAAGCTTGCGTGCTCTGGAGCTCGTCTCTGGCGAGCAAATTTCCGCTCCCTTCTACACCTTAGCAATACATTCGGCGGCAAGGAGCCACTCCTGACACGGTCGTCCTCAGGGTTGTTGTCTACACGAGAATGTGTGGGGCTCACACCCAAAAATTTCACGACCGCAAGGGCCTTGTGGAATAAACAGAAATAGGTAGGACCTATTTTAAACGAATTAAACTGATGTCAAGCGGCATACAATTGTTGGTTTAAATTTAATGAAGTTCATTAATTAGATTACATACCTGTTCTAAGCTAGTAACTCTTTTTACATTTCAATCTATCTAGTAAGTTATATTTTTCACAAAAATGTTCTCTTTTTCCTCTGTAAACAGATCATAATTGTCTCAACTGTCTATAAATTATGGAGTTTATATCAACAAGCTGGTCATAATGAAGTTGAATATAATGAAGGGATCTGAAATTAACTCTCACAATTTTCAGTCCGAGACATAAGTTATTATAATTTCACTCCTCCGACATGGCGAGGAGTCCATGAATCGGATATATTTAGAAGGACACCCGCAGTTCAACACAGAAGTATACACATTTAATTAATCCCAGCTTATTAAGTGCGTCGAAACGCATCCGACAATAGCTTGCTATTACCAAAACAAATTATTTATCTCATAATTAAATCCCTAACTTTTTTCATAAAAAAAAACATGTATAATCCTTTTCAAAAAGAATAAGCATAGAGTATAGAGTTTCGTGACCATTATTTTCCACAGGAAATGTATTCCAAATTGGTGGTAGTCTTATAAGTTAAAAAAAAATGGTCACACTTCGCTTAAGACAAGTACCTATTTACCTAGAAATGGCTTAGAGGTACATTAATAAAGAAAACACCTAATTCCTGATGTCATAGAAAAAGCAAAATTTTCAACGTACCTCAATCCACGAGCGAATTATGTCGCATGGCTTTTGCCCTAGAAATCAAATAAAACTTTATACCTACTGTACTTACTTATTGGCATTTTTTTAAGTCTTGTAAATTCAAGTTTGTCTATGGTTGGCGAAGTTTTTGAGACGTATCTCGTCTACGCCCACCTTCGTGAGTTAATATCGTTCAATACTCGTGGAACCATGAAATGTACTCCATGTTCCAACGCAACCAGTTATAAAATCAAACTACACTTGCCACATATCAATTATGTCTTCAACACTGCAAAGTAAACAAGCGGTTTGCTTTAATAACAGCTGTGTTATGTGTGTTTATGTACCTCAGGAGGAATTTCACCGTTCGCACGGCTGGCCGGTGAAACCGATGTCACTTGGTGTGTAATTGTGAGTACTTTCCCACGTTCACATATTAACACCTAGTTAGCACTTAACTTTTTGCATTGAGTCTTGAACGCAGCTAATTGTAGGTAGTTTTAGCATATACCTACTACGTAAGAATTGATGCCTATAGACATTCATTTGTTTTCTGTGTAATATTTCATTAATCTTCTTCTTTATCATTGTAACCGTCCGCCACGTGACTGCGTGTGCGCTGAGTTATCCTTTTTTTTTTAGACTTTAATTATTTGGGGTTTTTATCCAATTGGGATATGTCAACCCTATCGTACCTTATAACTAACTTAACCATACTTTATATAAATCAATGTTCCATTAATTAGCTGAGTTATCCTGAGATAATAAAATCAAGCGCCTTGACACCGCATGCAACAGTCTCGTCGTTTGAAACATTTCATGATGAGCCCATGAATGGTTTTCTTATACCTACTGGCAATCAATGACTGTCACAATTAAATTGTGATATTTCTAGAAGCTTTCAATCCATTCTTAGAGGAACTTTATGTCTAGATCCAGTAGTTTTGGAGATAAGTGCACAAGTAACACCCTTATGTAGGTATATAAAGTTATCTACTTAACTTACTCAGGTTGTAACTTTAATTTTTTGGTAACTTTCAGTTCATTTTCAAAACAACACTTCAGCCGTGCCTACCAACGTTTCTTACAATAATAAATCGGTTCTAACATCTAAGGAGCAATCGTTTTGATCCGCTACTTATGACCAACGCCACTTCTGTAAATAGCCAGACAGACAGACAGACGGTCGTGTGTTTATTTGCTTCCCTAAATTTGTTCGCCCCAGCTCGAGGTTAACGTTTGCTAAATTGTTTTTAAGATTTATATTGTGTGGACGTTCGATTTGGAAATAAAGGCAATTTGAATAAATTACAATACTTTAAATGAAATATTCTACTGCAATCTCTGACACTAGTTATCTATTTGTGTAATAATAATGATTTATAATGCAATTATTGTAACAATGTTGTTTAAATATGTAATTAGGAATTTATTATTACCCTGCTGTATTGCGCAAAGTAAAAAAAAATGATTTTCTATTGTTATGGGACAAAATGTTAGTCCGCCGCGGGGCTCAACGTTACTAATAACGCCGACAACCCTTACTCATCGTATGATCCCAAACTAAGCAAAGCTTTTACTATAGGTACCATAGAATGGTACTGGGGGCGATTCTAGTTACACCTAGACCTGGGCTAATTTCGAAAAAGGCATTTCCCATATTGCCGCTGAAGGGAATCGAACCCGTAACCAGCCGGTGCAGTAAGCCTACCCTCGAACCACTACACCAAGCTGTGTCTAAATTATCGACAAGTCTTGTCAAAGTCGAATCATTTATTCTGTATAGCTTATACAGTACTAACAAATTGTCAAGTCTTAATATTTTTTTCTTTGAAATAAAACTATTTTACGGATTTTATCGCGTTTATTTACTATTTTATTTTCCCGACGTTTCGGCTGCTTTACAGTAACCATGGTCACGGGGGGACTGAGGTGTTAGACGTCCTGATGTCATAGTTAATAACTGGGTACCCTCATATTTAGTTGTTGTTTGCGGTCCGATCCACGCAGAAAGTGCTCACAGTGTCTTGAGGTCTTGCAATGGTACGCTTGGTTTTCGATTTAATCATGTTAATTACTGGATCCCAAGTTGGTGGTAGCACCCAGCTATCTTCCCTATTGAAATTAGGATGTTTTTTAATTTCAATCACCTCCTCACGTATCATCCTTGGTCGGAGTCGGTGTTCTTTTGCGAGGATATGCGGTTTATCAAATCTGATATAATGGCGGGTGCGGTCCTGTACATGTTCACAGATTGCAGACTTCGTGGAGCGTCGGTGTTTCACATCAGCTATGTGTTCTATTACGCGGTTTTTTATTGATCTTTTAGTTTGTCCTATGTAAGAGAGAGAGAGATGTCCTAGTTTTTTCTTTCTTATATACTCATATACTACCACCGGATCGAAACGCGACCTCAACTCAAGAAGATCCGGCAAGATAGATAGATAGATAGAGTACTCTTTATTGCACACACCAAACAAAGAAAATAATACAACATTCTTAGTTCTAAATACAGTAGTATGTACAATTTGGCGGTCTTATCGCTAAAAGCAATTTCTTTCAGACAACCAGTTTGGACGAGAAAACTATACTTAATTAATTATGGGCAGCTGTTGGTGGTGTACTCAAGCAACTCTAGCAACTCAAGCAACTCTGTGGGCTGATATTTTTTTTAAATCGCCAAAACTTATTACAAATACACACTCGCAACGTCTGTTTGGACTATTGACGAAATGCTCAGTATCTTCGCCTACGAAACGACGAATCACGGGTTAATTGTTATGGCGCTTATGATTTCACAGTGACGAGTGAACAGCTCGGATTTCGTAATAGAAGGAAGTAATGCGAGCAGTTATCTGTTGTGTTTGTTATATGAAACTAATTCCAATTGCGATGCGGGTGGTATCGAAAGAATATATAAAACAGTAGTATCGGAAAATATATTTTTCGTGTTATAGTGGTTGAAAGCATAAAGGAAATGTTAAGTGGATTCAGGCCTTGCTAAATTATGTGTTTGAATTTAGAAACTGCAAATACCACTTGTCTTGCAACAATGTATTCAATATTATTTACACAACTTAACAAGCAACAAACTTGTGAAACTGATGACTAACTAACATTAAGTAAAAATCATTAGTTCGATTAATCCTAAACAAAAAGTGCCACTTTGCAAACCAACATAAAATGGTTCAAACTTTGACGAAACACAAAATCAGAAATACTGGACACAAAGAGCAGGACCAAAAATATTAAGAACATGAAAACGAGACGAATTAAAAGTATTAAAACGTCATCTATTTTATCGATTCAATCAATCATCAGTTGTAAATTATAAATCACACAAACAATTTATGTATATAGAAATTGAACAAACATAACAATAATTTATTAAAATAAAGAAGAGAAAGATCTGAAGAGGCTCGCGTTAGACGGCTGGATCAAGGGACAGATTCAGAAGGCTGTACTTCTGGAGACGGCGCGCATAGTGAGGGACTTCCACTCTCTGGAGTCCTAACCACTGGTAACTAGGACCCTGTTCCAGATGCCGGTGGGGAACTGTTTTTTAAATTTTGAAATGTATTTTTTATATTTATATTTAAAAATGTATTTTATAAGAAAGAAGTGAAATAAAGGATTTATTAAAATAAAAATATGGTAAATAACACATCAATCTGAAATAAATACATGGAATTGTAAAATACTAAACCAAAACAAGGTTTCTGATTATGTCAGAAGGACAGTGGCAGACTGTGCACAAAGCACGGTAAAGAAAATGTATTCAATACATCGAGCTTGTAGCTGAGATTTAATTTACTTAACCTTAACTTATACAACTTAACTTACTTAAATTAATTAATTTAACCTACTTTCAGTTTTTTTCAGTTAACGCAGTACAAAATCAGAAACATCAATACTTGAAGAGGTGGCGATAAGGTCCTTGGATATGGTTTTATCCCGCTCGCATAGGGATCATGCACTAAATATGTTTTGTTATTATGTACTCTTTGTGCAACAAACATAAAGATGAAGTTTCTGTGACTGTCTCTCATGAAAGTATCTGCCACAATACAAGTGTTGCTTGGTACAATGCACATGACATAGGTATCTTGCAATCCTTTCCATTCAAAGATATGGAAGATGTCACAATTAGAAACCAGAAGGTCATAAGTGCTAAAATTAATATTATCATTTATTTTAATTCTTGTGGACCAAAAAGCACTTACAAATAGTCAAATTCTACCACCGGTTCGGAATGCTGCTTCCACTGAGAAGAGCCGGTCAGAATCTCAATGGTTACCTTTTTAAAGTAATGCAATTTGCACATAATCCTGTATTTCGCTAATTACTTAGTTATCTATCTATACGGTTGTGCGTTGTCTGGAGATAATAATAAATCCCGGACAGGAACTTAACCGAGCCGTCTAAACACGAAACACAATTAGAATCGGTTTCACTGAGTTTGTGAGTCATCGGCGAAGGAAGACGTAAATTAAACTATCTCTCATAATATTTGGATACATAACAGTCTCGCTATATACACAAACACCGGATCATCTATACACATCTATATATCGACGGCAGAAAACGAAAATGTAGTCTCCAAAAATATTTAATTTCACACCAGAGTGGAAAAACTATTTTAATAATTCATTCCTCCTTAATATAATTAGAAGATCAATGCTGTATCCTTTTTATAAGTCTTCTTCTTGTTTTTTTTACGAAATTGATGAAATGAAATTTAATTAAATAAGATGAGGTATGGCTCCACTTGCGATTAGCGGGTATTTCAGCCAGTGTGAAGTAATTAATAGCAAGAGAAAATTCAATAAATACACATTATGAATAAAAATGGGTGATGAATGTGATAAAGATGGCGGATGAATCCATATCAATAATCATTTAGATCAAGCCGTTGTCACGTTATCGTTATCTTTATTGATGGAGACTGAGTTGTTTTTTCAAAAGAAAAAATGTCAAGTCAACTCGGTCTCGTCCGTGTGTGCAGGGCGCTAACCAGTTTTCATTAAACAGTTAATTAGACCATGCAGCTGGCCCGATAGAAACAATTGAATCGAGAGCGGAACAGCCCGGTTATCGCTACCAGGGTTCCGACGGATCGCGGTTGCCGCGGTAACCACCATTGTTAAAGCCATTCAAATAAGGTCAATTTCTTATATTATGTTGCAATCAAACAAAACACTTATGGGCGATTCTTTCACTCAACTAATGCCCGGTTCCATTACTGACTGTATTTTTAAAAATGAGATGTTAGAAAAAGTATTCTCACAAAAAAAATACGTATCACTCCCGATACTCGTTACGGCTCGTTTCTCATAATAATACATCATCATCACGCCTGTATTCCCCAAAGTTGTAGACTGCAGTGTGCGAACACTTGCTAACACCCAATGTAATAGGGGGCGAGCCTATTGCCATTATACCGGGCAAATTGTCCCTCAATGCGAGGGAGATTTTTGACATAGTCGACCACACTGTCCCAGTGCGGTTTGGTGAAATTCACACGCCTTTGATAAAGACGTGCTGATTTCCTCACGATGTTTGCCTTTACCGTTCTGCAAGTGGTAATCATTATTGAATTTGCAATCAAAGTGCGCAGGTTCAAACCCCGGCTCGCACCTCTGGGTTCCATGTGCGAATCTCATTTTCATCCGAGATTATCACTTGCTAAGAAACGGTGAAGGAAAACATCGTGAGGAAACCTGCACGTCTGAGGGAGCTTGACTAGTTCTCAATACATGTGTGAAGTCTGCCAACTCGCACCAGGCCAGCGTGATGGCCTTGATCCCCCTCGCATTGAGGGGAGGCCCGTGCCCAGCAGTGGGACGTTAAAAAGGGCTGTAGTAGTAATAGTAGTAGATCCTGAAGTCTGAAATTGCGCCTCTTGTGTTCCATTTAAACTACTACCCACTGCTCAATCGTTAGTTACTAATTAAATAGTTACTAAGATTACTTTTTATAGGAATCCAACATTCAAGGAAATAAACTAACTGATTTGAGAACATCAAAACATGTATGTCTTGCTATCTGTCAGTATGTATAATAACTGTTCGGCAAACGTATCAGTCGTGCGCAGAGCGCGATTTAAATAAGCATAATCTGTGCTGCGCCTTTGATCTATCAATCACTGATTGGTTCTGCGCGTGCGTATAGATATGCGCGCATCTCTTTGTAATTACGCTCCAGGGTACCGTGGTATTGGGAGTGCCATGTTTTTTTTTAATTTGATGGACCTACGAAGAATGATTTTTTTACAGTAGAATACAAACTAATCCCAAAATTTATATAATTGTAATTCATTTATAATGGTATTATAGATCACTTTTGTACTGCAAAAGAAGTGCATGTAGATAGACAATATTGTTCTTGGTTTTTAATCTATTAACTGTCTATGGTACTGTATAGGTATTCTTCCGTTTTTGTTATCTGTGGTTCACTCTCCTCTTGTTCGTTTGCTTTGGTCAATACACGTATATTAATTAAAACTGATTTTAATTCCCCAGGGCCCAAAATACAACACCAACGCTATAATATCCTCCAGTAGATACCTACTTTTAAGATTGTCCCTAACTGTTTTTCATGAAAAATCATAATATAGTACAGAGTTTATCATATTACTTAGTAGGCCCGTTATTCCATCATAACTAAATGCTAGTCTCATGAGTGGACTCATGTCATTAGTTGAGGATCTAACCAATAGACTATTGACTATTCGGAACAAATTGTAATAAGATTACACTTTGAATTAAAATATTTAACGCGAATACTATATACATCATCATCATTAATACATCATCACTCCTGTATTCCCCGAAGGGGTAGGCAGTGGTGCACTGCAGTGCGCCCACACTTCGCCGATGTATTTTGGTCCCAATGTAATAGGGGGCGAGCCTATTGCCATTATACCGGGCACATTCCCCTTCAATACGAGGGAGATTTGGGCCATAGTCCACCACGCTGGCCCAGTGCGGGTTGGTGAACTTCACACGCTATAGAAAGCTATAGACGTGCAGGTTTCCTCACGATGTTTACCTTCACCGTTCAGCTAGTGGTAATCATTGTTGAAAATGACATTCGCACATGAAAATTATCTCAGAGGTGCGGGCCTGGGATTTGAACTTTCACCCCTTACGTTCAAGGCGGGTGTTCTTGCCCGCGAGGCTACCACTGCTGTTACTGCTGTTACCAATACTATACATTGAAATAAAACTATTTTACGGATTTTATCGTGTTTATTTACTATTTTATTTTCCCGACCAACTTGGGATCCAGTAATTAATATGATTAAATCCAAAACCAAGCGTACCATTGCAAGACCTCAAGACACTGTGAGCACATTCTGCGTGGATCGGACCGCAAACAACAACTAAATATGAGGGTACCCAGTTATTAACTATGACATCAGGACGTCTAATACCTCAGTCCCCTCGTGACCATGGTTGCTGTAAAGCAGCCGAAACGTCGGGAAAATAAAATAGTAAATAAACGCGATAAAATCCGTAAAATAGTTTTATTTCAATAAAATATTTAATCTTCGAAAGCGTGTTAAAAGTTTTTTTGTGTGCAAGTAATCGTAGGCATGCCAGCTTTCGCAAAATTATCTCCAAACTTGTTAGACGACTGTCTACAATGGTCTCCTGTTTCTTCAATATTTATCTACGTAGTTACATACGTCGATAAATGTTAATGTAAAAAAAATCCCTTTTTAACGCCCCACTATTGGACAAGGGCCTCCCGTCAGTGCGAGGGAGTTTCAGCCCATAGTCCACGCTGGCCCAGTGCGGGTTGGCAGATTTCACAAGACTATTGACAACTGGTTAAGTTCCCACGTGTGTGCAGGTTTCCGTACGACGTTTTCCTTCACCGTTATGAGTAAGTTATGTCTGGCTATATTTATTTATAATGTTGAACGAAGAACACTTAGTACCTACTATACTTTACAATAACGTTTTTAAAAATTTACAATAAGGTAGTACAAATTAAAATCTCGCACGTATTGAGTTAGAATGTGCCCGGTATAATGGCAATAGGCTCGCCCCCTATTACATTGGGACTAAAATACATCGTCGAAGTGTGGAGGCACAGTGCACCTCTGCCTACCCCTTCGGGGAATACAGGCGTGATGATGTATATTTTATTAAAACTTATACACGAAACATAAAAACCGGCCAAGTGCGAGTCGTACTCGCGCACGAAGGGTTCCGTACCATTATCTATAAAAATGGCAAAAAAATCACGTTTGTTGTATGGGAGCCCCCTTAAATATTCATTGTATTCTGTTTTTTAGTATTTGTTGTTATATCGGCCACAAAAATACATAATCTATGAAAATTTCAACTCTCTAACTATCACGGTTCATGAGATATAGCCTGGTGACAGACGGACGGACGGACTGACGGACAGCGAAGTCTTGGTAATAAGGTTCCCGTTTTACCCTTTGGGTACGGAACCCTAAAGAAGGTAAGACTTAGTTAAGTATTTACATGACTGATAAGTACTCGTGTATATTATTTCAGGTGTTTTCAGCTTAGCAACACCTGTCCACTGATTCATACTGAAACGATTCTAACATAACATCCTTCTATGGCAACGTTAACCATCGGTTCGACGCAAAACGATCGCGTTGATATCGACCGAGTGCAGTGATCCCGACTTGATACTATCGAGTAACACACCTTATGTATCGATTCTCGGTATGATGCGGGCATCGATTACGTTCGCATTCGATTCTGAGAAATTTACGTGATGCTCTCGAATTTATTATGGTATGCGGGGCAGTTTTGGGCATGGTTTTAAATAAAATGGAAAGAGGTTTGGTAAATACTTAACTTAAATTTTTATTTTACAACTATCATCTTTTTATTCTTAATAACATAAAAGCCAAAAGCAGCCTACATAGGTACATACCTACTTATCATAAGTTTAGGAATGTTAAGATAACTGGCGTAAAAAGCGAGCCTTCATCAACGTGCTTTCCTGTCCTTTCATTATATTATCTGTGAAAAATGCTACGCGATAAAATTAAAACTGTCATAGCGTCTATTCTCTATACTTATTTATACCGTTAGTATTTCTTGCTTATTGAAATCACTGGCATTGAATCATTAACGCTTCTAAATTTCAGCAGGATAGAGCATAAGTGGATGTAATGCCGGGCTAGTCTTTAGTTAGAGCAAGATATATATTATTACACTATCAGATGAACTGATTGTATCTATACCCAATGATCTAAGCAATCGTGATGATACGCGCAGCTGCCTCAGGTACCAGGCGCACAGACAATAGTAGCGGTCGGCTCTTCCTGCGGCTGACGCACAAACAATACCCATTGTACTGCCCCTGGTACCATTTCACTGGTAATTATGTGCTACTGCACTCCCGCGCATATGTACCTATGTACTGCTTATATAGTAAACGTAATCGTTGAGGCGTCACAACGCGCAATGTAAAATGTTTGCCAATACCAAAACGAACTCTTTAGCAATATATATAAAGATTGAATTTCTTTGTAAGCCTCACAATAACGCTGCCAAATTCGCACGCGCTGTCCATGATATTTCGTTGAAGATTAAACTTTTTGCGTGAGTTAATAGAGTTAGTTTTGGTATTATTGACACCCAATTTCACGCGGGGCTTGATTGACGTATTTTACAAACTATCTCAGTAAGAATTTATTATTCATATAGATAACAATATTCACACAGTTACAGGTATGCATATCTCTACATAATTCAAAGAGAGTAGAGTTCACAATAACAATGTATGCATGGTCTTTCACACACTAATTATAGCAGGCACTGTGACATTGTGATGCTCTCCTAGATACCGTAGAAAGTTTCTTGTTTTGATCGTAATAAAGGTGAAGGTACGACATTTTTACTTTCCATTATTATAGTAATGGTTTCTGTGACCTTAATGTCACTCTTTATCTATTTTTTTATCTTTATTATTTTATTTTTTGTGCAGGGCATTGTAATCACTTTGGATTTCAAAATATACTAAATGGACATCATAGGTGAGCCAAGACTAGACTTATGTCACAAAATAATATGTGGATTATATCTCTTTCTTTCTATGAAGTAAGTATAAACTAAGGTAGAGAGCGAACGAGCCAATCCGTGACAGAGGTCTTACACCACTGTCGTTATAATAACACGACCAATTTTGTGGTTTTTTTTCGACATGTCGAATTAGTGTTATTGTCGATCATGCGAGAATTGCCCCCCAGTTCTACTCAAATTCTGGACGTTAAGTCTAAAAATCGATATATTGTAACACTTGTCGACACAAATTCGTCTCTCAACGATCCACTGAAACTAGAATTGGAGCTGATATTTTCGCTTATGAAACTAGTATAGGAATCATCCGTCATGTTTATCACTGTCATCATCCATTTTTATTAATAATGTGTATTTATTGAATTTGCCCTTGCTATTAATTACTTGACACTGGCTGAAATACCCGCTAAACGCAGGTGGAGCCATTCCTCATCTTTTTCCATTAAAATATCATCATTTCACTCATTTCGTAAAAAAAGAAGAAGAATTCGAGCAAAGAGTAAATAGAGAACCCATATCGACTCCACCCTGCGTATGGCTATGCGGCAACTACATAGGGCAACTGCAATGGCGGATGTCAGATAAACGTCAGAAAAAAAATACACAGGGCGGAGTCCGTATTTCCGTTTTTCTCTCCATATACGAGACGGTTAATGTCTTCATATTATCAATTTTCAGAGTGTTCTTCAGAGTGGTCCTAAAATAGATTCAATTTCCATCGCAGCCTCGATTTTAGTAATTAATTGTAAAGCTACCGTTGCAACACCTACATACCTGAGGTCAATGGCAATTTTTACAGCGCATGCAACGATCGGGATTCGTCACAGATGTTTAGACGCACGAATGTGTTCACGCAAACTCATTCGCCGAACAATTGGAATCGAGGCATCGGGTCAGGTCACGACAAACAGGTCTGCGTGAATCCAGGTTATATACCGACTATTGCTTGTCACATTACTCTTTACCCAAAGGTAATTAATTACTTATCTTTAATTCATTGTTTTCTGCAAGGAGTTCTGGTAATTACTCTATAAGTAATCCCTATCCTTACCCTAATAAGTTGGGACCAAAATACATCGGCTCTTCGAGTATTACAGTTGTAATGATGTAGGTATACTCTGAACAATGTTATATTTTAATATTTCTATACAGTGTGAACTATTTTCATGAATGTTTTTTTTTCTGAAGTAATAGACAATATAATTTGGTAGCTTAAAATCTACAGGGCTACTTTAGACAGAACCCCATGTATGCGTTCAGAGCACTGAGACTGCGTCTGTGTAAAAAGATAACTTTTTACATAACGCGTGCAAATTATAACGTAAATTACAAAATTTACGTTATAAAACGTGCAAAACGCGTTATAATTTATTCGTCAACCATGATATTTACCCCTCACTTAAAGTATTTTTGTTTCAATATTAACGATACATTTTTGACACATTTTGTGCTTGGTTATATGTTAAAGACTGAAAGTAATATTAAAAACATTGCTGCCAGACAGGTGGTAAGGGGGCTGACCGTTTTCGCACAAAAATTCGCACGCATTTTGACGTGGCTGTTGATGCAGAGTTTAATGATTACAAATTACAAACAAAACGTTACACCCCCGTAACAATCGACCCAGTTCATTCTATGCAATAAACTTTGGCTTTTGCCCCAACTATTGTGGGGACTCAATGACCCGTGACGGCGGCCGCGGCCGTACAATCGATTGGTGGCCGAGTTAGATCGCTTCCTGGTCTGTAGTGGGACTAGACTTGTGTGGCAGAGTAGGAATGTATCAATTTATAGTTGCGTACATGACTTAACGGACCTGTAAACTTCTCATAGCCTCTCCTAGCCTTTTTCTAAATATTGACCCTATCTAATTGGGGTGTACACTAGCTGCAGAGCCGTCTTAAGCATATTCGGCGCCGGGGTGTAAAAGTCAGCCTGACTAGCTCAGCCAGCGACTCTAATTATTTTTCTAAAATTAAAGTAGCCTAAGTTACTTCTTGTAAGACCAGCTATCTGCCTGTGAAAGTCCCGTCATAATCCGTGCAGACAGACAGAAAACATTTGCCCCCCAGTTGCCCCCAATGTACCCATAGTAAAAGCTTTGCCTTGTTCGGGATCATATGATGAGTATGTGTTGTCTGGCGAATTTTACGCCAGTCTAGCGTAGGTAGATCCAAGAGGATCTGAATGTCTCTGTGAGAGCGTAATTCATGGTAACGTCATCTGACGCAATTCCGGGCTCGCTGTGGAAGTGGGCAAATTGTTTTGTAACAATGCTTCCGGTGAAAAGTGCGGTAGGTGTGAACGGATGATTGCCTCATCAACTTGTACTACCGCAGACATGTCTCTAATAACCATAGTATCGTCATTATGTATGTATCAAGGAATTATGCCTTGGACAGACTGGGGTGTCAAGACGCGGGCTACAAAATCATTTGTCGATACCAAAACGAACTGTGTGCTAATATAGATAAAGATTAATTTTCTGTGGCTACGCACGTACTGCCATATTCGGTCGGGCGCGGGCGGTTTGATTAAGAATGAGCTATTTTGTATGAGTTCTCTCTTTTGGTACTGAAATTTGTTTTACAGCGAGCAGGCTATATGTCGATGCTTAGTCAATACTATCAAAGTTTCTGAGGTACAGACCTTTGAATATTTTGCACAAGTATCGTGCTGAGACTTTAAGGCACTTGCATTACCCTATTAAACAGCGTAAAGTACATTAACGAGCGACGGCAACTAATGTTCTCGAACCAGAACATGAACATATCACATAGGTTTCGAATATTGGTGCCGCCGGAAGAAATTTGAATTAAATTGCCTTTGTTGATAAAAGGTTTCTATTATTATGATTCAGCTGTATTATACCCGATCCCGATACTCATGAAACCTTAAAAACCTACCATCTTTTTAAACTATTTTAGTACATAATACTACAGATATCTTTTCTTATTAATTAGATAATAATTTATTTCTTGACACTTCGCAGTTTGCGCCACTCTTTTCAGTATCGTTCCACTTTTCTTATTAGGTCGCTTGCATGCGCTTGCGCAACTAGGTGACAAAGACGCCCCCAATCTGCGCGAAGATGTTGCAACGGTGTTTATGGAAGCATTAAGATACCCCGTATGTGATAAAGTTTTACAGTAACAGTGTGGAAACCATTGTAAACATGTATGGTGTTACAACTCTGGTTTCAACATAGGAAGTGAATAGATAGACGGGAAGTTGTAGGAATCATTTCTTGTCTGTTTTCGGGGTTTCAATTTAAAATACTTAAATGCCGATAGACGCTAAAAATGTCGCTTAAGCCAAATAGCCTTTCACCCCTCGATATGAAGTTAAATATTCACTTTAACACGTTAGGAGTACTTTTCTAAGTCATTGACAAGTCTGCACACCCACCTACTTATCAATAAATTAATCTCCATTCTAAACATCTCTCACAAAAATGTCAATAGTCAAATAATTTATTCTGTATATAGGCCTATGGGGGCACTTACAAATTGTCAAGTTTACATTTATTTCTTTTATACTACTACCGGATCGAAACGCGACCTCAACTGAGAAGATCCGGCAACAAACTCAGTGGGCTGATCATTTTTTTAAATCGCCAAAACTTATTTCAAATACACAGGTAGGTACATATAGTTCTCGCGGTGCATGCGAAAGCGATCCCGTGGCGCCCCGATATAAGCGGAAGATGGTACACCGTCGGTTTTAAGTGGGTATACGGCCTTCTGCCGGGACTCCCACATAACCCTGTTACTTCCCCCGAGTTGGCAGGGTATCCATAAAGGATTTTCCGACGATAAAAAAAAAGGTACATATAGCTCCAGTGTGTTGCCTTTAGAGCTGATTTTAATAATAATAATAAAATAATAATTCGTTAGTAAGGCAACACACGCTACACTTTGACATGACGGGCAATATTATGTTTTTTGTTTTGAACCTGAGCTTTACAATCCCAAGCTGACTTATCATCCAAATAATCCGAGATTTTGTAATAGCCCTTTTGGTACAGATTTGATTTTATTACAGTTTTAAATGTATTAATGGGCAAATCTCTGATTTCTTTTGGAAGTTTATTGGAAAACCTAAAAGGGGCTGTCTATAGTGCTATTTTAGTAACCATTTATGTTTGCATACATAATAAAGTCTGCGTGGGACAGCGGACAATAGTCCACGCTTTCAAAGCATTTGTAAGCTGTACAATTGCGCAGGAGACTGTATGTAACACATCTAATTACGTCACGTGTATCGCCTCCATCAAACCTTACTGACAGAACCTAAAGTAGTCTTTATCTTCTTTTAGACGACTGGTTGGTCCGGTTTGTCTTAATAATTCCGTTAGATCCTCTCCACCTCTGTCTACCCCTTCGGGGAATACAGGCGCGATGATGATGATGATGTATGTGTACTATGCGATTCAAATAAGAATAGGATCGACTTAGCGCCATATTGTGACGTGAAAAAACGAATTATATGCTATTAAGACAATTTACTACTGATTTAACCTTTTTATTTATATTATATGTAGGTACTATTATTATTGATACGCAAATAAGTTTTTGCAAACCATATTTTTCATGTGACATTTGACAGATAGAGCTTATTGACATTCCTATTCTTATTTGGATCGCATAGTAGGTATTTATTGAATATGTTTTTGCATTAGTATTAATTAATTACTTGACAGACAGATATTTAATAGTTGTGGATGTAGCCATTCTTCCAATTACTTACAATTTCATTAAAAATGAATATTATAGTTACCTTATTATATGTAGCATAATCTAACTTAGGAGGTTTAAAATCTTTTTCGCTGTTAGCCGGAAGTCAGTTCTATCTAGTACACAACATAAAGGTCATTTAATTCACGAAAGAGAACTCCTAACTGCATTTGTCAATAACCAACTGATCCGATGAGAGCATCGACATTAATAAACCGATTGGAGCTGATATTGCGCTCCGTCACGACTCACGACAAAGTGATAAGATATTGAAATTATGTTTTAAGGACGCATATGTGGCGCATAGCTATAAAACTGACCTAATCCGAAGTAGAATGAGTCTAAATCTTTATCACGTAAGGACTGATTAATGACACAACCTCCAATTACAATGTAAGAGTGACAAGTAAAATAAATAAAGTCAGACAACACATATTACCCCACCTCATAAAGTATTCTTGTTTCAATAATAAGAGAAAATTTCTGTCAAATTTTGTATTTGGCACATTGGCGCAAATCGCGGTCTATCATGACCGTGTAGTGTAGACATACGTTATATCACTTTCAACTGTCAGATTTGTCGAGGAAATGGACATAGATCGGTGTGACGTCCTTTCCTCGACGAATCTGACAGTTCAAATAGATAAAACTTACGTCGAAACAAAACGAAAATATACTACAACATTCACGTTTTGTTTCGACATATATCGAATTAGAGATGTTGTCGATCTTGCGCGAATTGCTCCTCAGGTGGAGGTAAAGGGGGCAGGACACGCTCCGAAATTTACCACTGGCTGGAGTCGAATACAAAAAAAATAAGCTAATTCGCACGCACCGGTGGGTGCAGGGTGTTAAGATAAGATTATTAGAACCGGGTAATGTTAAGTTTATGTAAGTGCAGATTGTCAAAATTACTTTACTTTCTCTTCAAATGTCTTTATTTCGATTATTTATCAAATTTTATCATCGCTTTCGTATTTTGAATGTGATCCTAATCCATTATATTATTAGGGTTCCTCACGCAAAGTGGAATTAAAACTGTAGTAGGTAATCATGGAGATTTCTCATAGACGCGCTCCACATTCCATTTTAACCACAAGCTTCTTATTTTCTTTCTTATGACGGAGATATACGGATAATTTAACTTTTTAACCGACTTCAAACATTTGAAAGTCATCAATTTATTTTGTTTAATTCTTCATATTACTCCCAATTTTGAACATAGACTCTGTGTTAATATATATAAAAATGAAATTTCTGTAGTAAAAGTGGGATCACGCGTCCAAATTCGCTAGCCATGACATTTCGTTTAAAAATGTGCTTCTACTTGAATTTATTGCATCATCGCGTTTTTCAGGAGCGACTTTCACACTACCTTAAAACATTCCTTACCTTATCCGTTCTTGTCGGTAAACGACCAACTCAACTAACCGCTACTACGGAACCACGACGACTGGTTATCTTTCCATCACGATAAGACCATATTTTTGAGCCTCGTATTGTTTCCGTGCTATCTGGCGACAGCTGTCACACGGCTCAAAGATAACACCCGGTATTATAACCAATCCTCTCGTGTACACCTTTCACTTTGGGGATTTGAAAACTCTCGTCTTGGTACGGATTAGCAAAGCCATATTAACGCGCTGCATCCACGGGCGTTAGTGAATTTGCCGATATACATCATCACGCCTGTATTCCCCGAAGGGGTAGGCAGAGGTGCACTGCAGTGCACCCACTCTTCGCCGATGTATTTTGGTCCCAATGTAATAGGGGGCGAGCCAATTGCCATTATACCGGGCACATTCTCCCTCAATACGAAGGAGATTTTTAGGCTATAGTCCACCATGCTGGCCCAGTGCGGGTTGGTAAACTTCATACGCCTTTCTATAGACATGCAGGTTTCCTCACGATGTTTTCCTTCACCGTTTTATAGCAAGTGATAATCTCGGATTAAAATGAGATTCGCACATGAATCCCAGAGGTGCGAGCCGGGGTTTGAACCTGCGCACTTTGATTGCAAAGCGTGCGTTCGACCACTACCACTGCAACAACAATTTACCTAACTCATTTTTGAAAATGTACCTTTGTCTTTACGAAATTATTATATTTATTAAAAGAACATGAGGAATGGCTGCACCTGCAATTAACGTATGCTGTTAATGACAAGTAATTAATAGCATGGTAAATTCAATCATTTACAGCGCGCAATTTGACGCATTTGATCAAGTTTATTTTACGTTTGAAATCTGATGTCCCATTATTTGCAGTCAGCGCAGTACATATTTTTCCACCATTTATCGCGCTTTACACTTTTCACTCATAATACCATCTTTCCTTGGGCCTTTCTCTGACTCACAGCAAGTAAATTATATGATTATGTAACTGTGCTGTACTTATTACTAATTTACTCACCTTGTCTAACTCAACAATGTCATGCGAGTAAAATTTGCGGCCTTAAATTACATGCTCGTTTTGAGATCTGTTGGCCTAGAGAAACCGTTGTTAAAGCTTATCATATATCATGTCATTTCGGAGTTCTATGAGTCAACTAGCTCAACATATCGAGTTACATAATGCATAGAAGTAACAAATCTAATGTCTTTCAAGGTTTTGTTGTTCTACTCAGATAATTTTTTGAGCCCATATTATGTCCCTATGCTTGCCAAAGGCTTGATGCCTCCTCAGAGTTCTATCTTAGTTGTCCAAGTTGTCCAAATTTCTTTCAAGACTGACTACGTTCGCCTCTTAGAGGCATATCTGAGAAAATTGAACAAGTGAAAGTTCTTTATGAAGTGCTTTGATAAATAACTTCACGCATAAAATTGTGGAGCTGACAGTTTTACATAAATTTACACTTTGTGCTTTATATTATTTCATAGTCATTGCATAGTCGAGACTCGGGTTTATATTGTATAGGTGAACTCATAGACCATAGATATTTTCTCAAATATGTATGGTCTATGAGTTCACCTCTCGGCTAAATGTGGATTGCTTCTTTGGATGCAGACGAAAAAAAAACATGCGGGTCGAATTTAGAACCTCCTTCTTTTTGAAGTCGGTTAAAAAAGGTGTGCCAACCGCTACGTACTTGCAACATAAACCTATAAAATATCCTATTACTGGTGATATACTTTTACCGATTACCCAGAGTCTGGTAAGGATATTCGTAATTCTTAAAAGATTGAATTTTCAAAAAGGCGAATTCGTAAGCCGAGTAGAACTCAATAAACCAAAAATCCGTAAAACGTTTTATTACAGTAGCGAGGGATCCAAAGAATTTGTAATAAATAAGATCTCATTGAACAAACACTTTAGCCTCGCCTAATTTACCTGTATCTACTTCTTCTGACGGGATTCTGACACAATATATCTGCTCACCCATGCTGAACTTTAACTCCCTGTTCTTGGGTACCTAAATTAATAGGCACATTGAAGACGCTGAGTGAAATATGTGGCTGTACCTTTTACGGTCAATGAAATATCCATTCTAGGTCGGGTAATGAAAGTGGTATAGTTTCCTCATTTTCACGCCAACATCGTAGTTTTTTCCTCCGTTCGGAAACCTTACAACATTGAAACCACTGGCCTATTCTGAAGCCGTCACATTCCACGAGAGATATAATTCGTGAAATATTTACTTGTTGAATGTGAAATGGTAAAAAATGGCACATCATTACGCTTGCGGTAAGATACGTAAATAATATTTATTGACTTTTGATTTAGCTGAGTCATTAATGTATAGAAAGTTACCAATTAATCTTGTTTTATTATTTTAATGGTTTCGGTTCTGAGTAAATTCGAGATCATAACCGCTTCAGACGGACGTACAGCGAAGTCGTAGCTGTATTCCCAACAAGGTCGTCTGAGGTGTTTGTGTTTGTATTAATAAAAGTTACTATATAATCAATAGTAAATGAATGAACCTTATATATTTGCAGATTTCATTTTAAATTTATTGCATCAGGAAAAATACACTTGTTATAAACGGTGAAACGAAAACATTGACATGAAATCATTTTATAGAAAACTTAACAAGTTTTTGAAAGATGTGTGGAGTTTGCCAACGCGTGGGCTAGGTTCTTTGGTCCGAATGCTCCTACGTCTACATCTAAATAACGTAAAAATAAAAAATAATGTTTTTTATTTTAATTTTAAATTATATAATAGAAATACCATAAAAATTTCTTCCAAAATTTATTAATGTTCGTTAGTTTAGTTAGTTGAAAAAAAAATTGCTACTCTTACGAACATAAAACGGTTTTCAAAATTATCAACTCCTGACCTCCCGACTGACCTGACAATCCCTGGCTTCCCTGACCATCTTTTGCCTCGCTGACTTTCCAGATAGTGGACACTTGTATAAATATTTATAACGCTAGGTTTAAAAATATGTCTCATTGCCAGAATAGAGGCACGCAGTTTCCCCGTGATCGTCGACCGCAGCGTTTCTAGGCTTACCGGTAATGCCTGCACATTTGCGGGTTTGCACCAACAATAACAACGTGATTTCTTGTTCTTATAATTCAATTAGCATCTCAAGCACGGAACTCCCTTTCATATCACGGTTCCTTAGTCAGGTAATGTACAAGGCAAAACTTCTTTTAGTTTACAACTCTAGACATAAAGTCTCAAGAGGACTGTGGGGTACATATTTTTATCTCTCTCGTAGTCTTTGTAGATTGTTACCTATGTAAAAAGTAGTTGTTACCTACCTATTCATCTTGATTATACACTGAACATAAAAAACCGGCCAAGTGCGAGTCGAACTCGCGCACGAAGGGTTCAGTACCATTATCTATAAAAATGCCAAAAAAATCACGTTTGTGGTATGGGAGCCCCTTAAATATTTATTTTATTCTGTTTTTTAGTATTTGTTGTTATAGCGGCAATAGAAATACATGATCTGTGAAAATTTCAACTCTCTAACTATCACGGTTCATGAGATACAGCCTGGTGGCAGACGGACGGACGGACGGACAGCGAAGTCTTAGTAATAGGGTTCCCGTTTTACCCTTTGGGTACGGAACCCTAAAAAGAGGTAACTTTGAAAAGTTCTTATTTTCTAGGTCTGTAGGACCAAAATCGCAGTAGTCTGACTGTATAACTTGTAGATAGAGTTGACCCACAACAAAACCGTAGACATCCGAATCACGGTTTGGTAACAAAGATAATAACATTGATCATACTGCATGGTTAGGCTATAGTCTGTCTTCTCTATAATGACTGTCTGAGATAGCTAGACATTAACCTTTACAAACATATAAAAAAGTGAAATGTAATTATAAATTATTACTAGGAGATATTATAACGGAGATGGCATTTCGAGCCCGCGCTGCGGTAAATTTTTCTGGTTGATTTGACTCCGCCATTGTTGTTTCCCACATATAGTTGCCGTATATTACAGGTACATGAGATAATAACAATGGCCGCATAGCTATACGAAGAGTGGAGTCGTTATGGGTACTCTAGATACTCTATGATGACGATTCATCCGCCATCTTTATTACATTAATCAACCATTTTTATTTATAATGACTGTTTATTGAATTTGATCTCGCTAATAGTTAGATACTTGACACTGGCTGCAATACCCGCTAACCTCAGGTGGACCCATTTCTCATCTTATTCCATTAAATTTCATCACTTCCTTCACTTTGCGATAAAATAAGGAAAATGTCAGTAACTTCCTGAGTTTGCTAGTGACGTGTCTAACAACGCAATCTTAAATGTAGACTTTGGAAGCGAGTGTCTACCTATAGCGAGCACAGCGACACTAACGCGGCGTCATTGCTGCACTGCCGCTGCGTTAGCATCGCTGTGCTCGAATGATGTTCCCTAAAATTCCATACATTTGAATAGAATGTCTATCTGTCGCTCTGTCGCGGCGCCACTGACGCTATAGACGCTCGCTTCCAAAGTCTACCCTAACACAGATAGACGACAAAACTTGCGCTACGAAATTTTGTGCCACTACCAAAATGAACTGTATTAATTAATAGAAAGAGATCTTTCTTCAACAAAACTCTTTCATGGAAACCGCGAGCGAATATTGCAGCGTGGTCGTTGCTTTTACCACAGAAATCCAATCTCTATGTATATTAGCACAGAGTTCGTTTTGGTATAGGAAAAATTAATCTGCGCCTGTCTTGCCACCCCTGTGTGTGTGTGCTTTATGAATAAGCCTTAATCGAAAAAACCTACTTTATTTCCTCGGTGCGGTTTGCACGTCAATTCCAGCGAATCGTTGGGTAATCTCCGCATTGCTCCGTGTACTGTCAGTGGTATATAAAATATAAAGAAATCTGTCGCGAGTAACGTAAACTTAGTGATTACTTATTATAGTATGGGAACATTATTGCCGGGTTTACTGCCTGGTTGGGAACATTATTAACTGTATTAGTCGCCTATGTTAGTTTAAATGTAATTGAATTGCAATTGTAATTGAATTGAACTCCTTTTATCACCCCTTTTGCTATTGTATTTTATGTTAATGAACTAACTTTGGGCAATCGAAAAAAAAAATCAAATTGTACCACCGGTTTGGAATGCTGCTTCCACTGAGCAGAGCCGGTAGGAAACTAAATGGTTACTCTTTTCAAAATTAATGTAAAGAAAATAATATTGAAACGATACTGCTAAAGGATGTGGCCATCTCCCCAAGGAGGAAATTCTAAACGAAGGTAGATAGAAATTAATCATTTGGTCATTGATGACGGTTATATAAACAATTCCTACAGAAGAATACACAATCCAAGAAAAGACACACTTCTTAATATCGAGTGGTGAAGGCTATTTGACTTTAACGAGATTTTTTAAACTTTAGGTGAACATACTCATTCGACGCAGAAAAATTCGCTGATTCAAAATATGTATAATATATAAGTCAAAATTGCCCTCGATATCATTCTCGTTAAAATATGATAAAGCGGGTTTCAGACAACGCTATAATATAATAGCATATAGTATATAGCTCATAGCACAACAATATCGCGCATCATACATTGTTATGGACACGTTCATACTGTACTGTACCTACTATATATTATTGGCTTACTATACGCTATAAATTGGTGCGATGCGCTGAGTTCATGCTATGCTATATCGCGCGCCGCCCTTTTCCTCCTCCCTCACCCCCGGCCGTCCCGTCAAATGAGCTTACTATATACTATAAATGCTTGCGATAATATCGCGTAATGTGAACGCCATGCTATGCTATACTATATAGCATCCTTCTTTGCTATACTTTATAGCACAATAGTATAGCGTAGTCTGAAACCCGCTTTATTAATTAGCTCGTTTGTTTCTTCAAAAATTTAAAGCATCTCGACGTCGAACATGTTGCAAACTCAAGAGCAAGTCGGCAATATTGCATACTGAAATACAAAATTAAGTAAAATTTTATCAATTAGCTAAGAAATACAATGTGATTTTATGTCCCACTCGTGAAGATTCAGTGAATGAAGTACTAAACCAAACGCACCACATAATACATTGTATCGTGCGCTGGCGCAGCGCCAGCCGCCTTGTTTGCGATGTGGAAACGTTATGCATCATCATAATGGCTCTTGCAATAAGCTTCCGAAACAATGTGAATTTTTACTGTTCGTTACATAATTAGTAATACAATAGAATTAGTGTATAAGTAACGCCGGAGTCGATTTGATTATCACTTATTTACGTAGATTATGAGCCAAATAATTCAAAATAGTAAGCCCATTATACGAAGGTATTGGTATCATATAATTTTACAAAGTGTCCTTACACGAGCGTTTTTTTTTTATCCAGGATCACGATTTTCGTGCGATCGAGATTCATCTCGAGATATCTCGAAACGAAACGTCAAATCGTATGTATTTTTTTCATTTGTTTCGAGATATCTCGAATAAAGATGAATCTCGATCGCACGAAAATTAGGCCCCAGGCCCTAATTCGGCCCGGCCCGTGTGCTAACCTCTGATATGGGGGGTCAGAGTCCTTAAAATTAGCGTAAGCCTGATGTGTGTGCAATGATTTCTTCTCAGTCTTTTTTTTGTCTTTAAGCTATCTTGCTTTAGTATCACTTTATATTAATCACTTGGTCTAGTGGTCTGAGCGTAGGCCGCTTGGCTGCCTAATGCAGTGGCATTAGGAGGTTGCGGGCTTCATTCCGACCTTGGCCTCTTCTCAATTCGTAAACACTTAAAAATAGCGTCCGAACACTATTTTAAAAAAGCCGCGTCGCATCTAAATCCTCTAATTGTCGCCGCCAGCAATTACGAGCCAGACCCCGCGCACACATCATCAACTCGTCGCCGCCGTCCGCGGCACGTGTTGATTGATCCTCCCGACACGATCACCGCCCTCCTCGACCCGGGCGTTGAGAGGGCCACCAACACACCTACACCAGCCTCAAACAGACACCGATCTCGCCGGCGAGGTCGAGGAACCCCCTCTTCCGCTCGTAGGTGCATCTTTGCACCTAGGAGCGCAGTCACTACCTCTCCCCTCACGGTAACTGCCCAAGCCGAGGTCGTGCCCTCTGTGGCGCCCTTGAGCTAGTTGCCACCCCTTTCCGCCCTTAAGGCCTTGGTTGGAGTGCACTCTGCGCTCGCCACTCCTTTGCCCCGATCTGGCTGCAACTGGGATCGCCCCTAGTCTTAGTATACACAGTACAAGCTTTGCTTAGTTTGGGATCATACGATGAGAACGTATATGTTGGCTGGCGATATTATTATTAATAAAACGCAGTGATCAACATACAGAAATTAACTATTTTACTATTACAGCCCTTTATAACGTCCCGCTGCTGGGCACGGGCCTCCCCTCAATGCGAGGGGGATTCAGGCCATAGTCCACCACGCTTGCCCAGTGCGGGTTGGCAGACTTCACACATCTATCGAGAACAAGTCATGTTCCCACAGTCGTGCAGGTTTCCTCACGATATTTTCCTTCACCGTTTCATAGCAAGTGATCTCGGATGAAAATGAGATTCGCACATAAATCCCAGAGGCGCGGGCCGGGGTTTGAACCTGCACACTTTGATTGCGAGGCGTGCGTTCGACCACTAGGCTAATTTTACTAAGGCAAGGAAAAAAAATTGCGTTTGCATATAATTTCATATGAAACATGATTGGACTGCAGCATGCCTTATCGTGTGCAATTTTGCGAAAACAATTCCATTATCAGCTTCGATATTATATTTCGTGATCGATCGTACATCTGTAATCTTTTAAAGCCATGTGACTCACGAACAAAAACTATCAACTAAAGAATGAATAAATGTCTTTACCCGGGGTTCTAGGGGAGCAGTGCCCCCGGGCGCAGAATCTTGGGGGGGGGAGGCGCAAGCTGAGACTGAGACTTTTATAACTCAAAAGCCTGGAAGATGCATTGTACACTATGTACATACGGAGAAATAGTACAAAATTTAGGTATATAGGAATAGTATAAAAAAAAATACTAGTTTTGTTGACATGAGCCACATGCTTAAGACGGTTCTGCAGGCTTAGCATGACCGTGTAGACATAAGTTTCATCTCTTTTAATTGTCAGATTTATCGAGAAAATTACGTCACTTTGAGTTTGTACTGGACATGGCTCAGTGTGACGTAATTTTATCGATAAATCTGTGGTGTTACACTCATGTCAAGATAAGACCTCTGTCTCAGATTGGCTCGCTCGCTCTCTTTCTTATTTCATACGAGAGAAACAATTATATAATCAACATATTGACATAAGTCTAGTCTTGGCGCACATGCTACAACTACTGACAGTTGAAAGAGATAAAACTTATGTCTACGCGGTCATGCTACAGGGCCAGGACAGTGATTGGTGATTGTCAAACCATCAGAATACGGTTTCAGAAGTGGGTTGGTATTAAAACATGGTGAAAAAACGAAGAAATAAGTATTGGATCGGGGCAATGATAACAAAACGTTTTACACGCAATATTTACATAGTTACCACCTAACAAGAAATCCCTTAAATATATTTCCGGCTTCTGGCGAACGGCCAACAAGCTCATTATTATCATTCCTAGTCTTTATATACTTTGTTAATATAACATTTGGCGTCATCAAAAGTTAGATGAAGGGGACAAAATTCACTTCCGCGTTTGGAAACATCTGACATAAATGTTATGGGCAAGAACATTCTAATGGTGATTTGTACAAAATGGCCGCGAGTCGAAGTATAATAAATAATAGTTTTTCAATATTTTGTAGGTATCAACAAATAACTACATTTTAATAAAGTTTTTTTTTTTCAAAATAGTAGAGCCATCTGCTATATATAATCAAATCAATAAAACCTAAAGTCATTGCACAATATCCAATATTACTATTGGACGTGCTACTATTGATTTCTAGCAATTACTTCTACGTGCTCTATAACTCAGTTATATCTATTTTTTTACCGTAACCAATGGTAGTCGGACATAATCTCACGCAACTCGGACACCTGGTGTGAACGCTCGACCCTCTACTTTCTCCTAAATCCTATGACCGTGTTGTAACTTGTAACTAAACGTAAGTAAGGTAATCGTGATCTGTATAACGATTGAGACGATGCCTGATACTCGGAGAACGTTAAAAATAACCGTACATATACCCGTAATTGCGGTTGAGGACCTGCGCAAATAGGCACGTCAGAATACGCGCGATAAAATACCTAAACAACCTGTCAGTGATATTATACAGTAAATGTATGAAAATACGCCAAAAAAATTGGACCGAAATGGGTATCATTGATCCCACGTCTCTAACTAATCTTATACCTACGTCATAGATATTATGATGTTGGTAGACGTCAAAGTCATATACAAAATTGGACGCGTGAAACTGACAAATGTTAGAAAAAGTTGGTAGCTACACAACACTCCTATCAAATCATCATCATTTTCATTTATTTTTCTATCCTTAATCATCATTCATCATTCATCTGTATAATATATTTCTTCACTCGTTCTCTACTTATACCATCCGTCACATCTCGTTACGAAATGGTTTCCGAAACACCTATCCGGTTCCCAGCCCGTATATCTAGTTTTGCGATTGACAATTCAGCTTCCGTTTAAGGGTCACCATGCAACACAGCTGTGGCGTGACACGGTGCCGAAAAAATCCCCATTTCTACTCCAAAGACCTATTCTATGACATACTAATTAAACATAAAAATATTCGTCAGATGCAAGACAGGAATTTCAATAGAGGATGGATACATTCGTGGCATCAAATTTCAAACAAAACGACACATGTTAAATAATTACAGTCCGGTAGCATGCTGGTCAAAACTAGACCTCTATCACGGATTGGTTAGCTGGGTCTCTGGCTTATTTCATACGAGAGAAAGAGAAATAAATCAACATATTCCGTAACATAAGTCTTGATGCACATGTTACAGGTACAGTAGAGCCCATGGATTTTTTACTGCAATAGATATCGGTTGGAGAGATCGCAGCGCGCGCGCCAGAGGCCGGCGCGCCAGTCAGCCGCCGCTCCCCGCCACGCGCGCGCGTCTCGTGGTGAAAGGCTCGATACCTGCCCACGCAGGCACCATCCACCGTTATCGCCCTAAATGACCAACTAATGGACGAACGAGAAGGTAGTCCATGCATGACCGTGCTAACTTATTGTGAACTTAGGAGTGCAGTGTTGTGTTAATGCCCAAATGGAGGAAGTCCGGATTTCGGATTGGCCCGAGCCACCTGGCTCCCATGCATGGCTCCCCGCTTATGGTTTTCAGCATGACCTGATGGATAAGGATGACTATTTTAGCGCGAACGGTGAGCATCAGTTGTCTCAATACCCTTGACGTTATGTTCGGCACAGTCGTGACTGGAAACTGATGAAACAGGCTGAGTGGAATGTCAAAATCGCTTGGCAGTATGCTTTGTGTGTAACCCAAAAGCGTGTGGACGAAGTCACTTTTATCGTTACCTTGCACAGCCGGTACATGTTTCGTAACTCGTTTCCCTGAGCTAATTGGATTGCTATCTGATCTGTCGTTGACCTAATCTGCACCAAAACAGCGTTGAGTAACTGGCTTTTGTGGAGAGACAAGCGACAAAAACCGACTTCGTTTAAACGCAACGTTTCTGTGTTGTTGTTGTATAGCTTGCGGTATTGTTTCTACACTAAATCATCACCTGTCGATCACTGTCAATGAGTTCGGAAGTCTACACTTGCTTTCCGTCTGCACTTGCGTTTAATTAATTACCATCGTCGGACGCAAACGCATTGTAACGCCAATTTAAAATTTCGCAGGTGGCAAAAAACGCCAATTAAAAGAACAGTCTTTGTTATACAGAAATAATACTTTAATGCATGGTTTTAAGTAACTCATTGTCGAATTGTTGGCCGAAACTAATAATTACTTTAATGCGTATTATAACATCACAATGAGCGTGACCGCCAACGAGGTGGGCAACTCTGACCAAGGGTAGACTGAGGCGTCAAGGCGCTCGCAACAAAAAGTTTGTCAATACCGAAACAAACTGTATTGACTGATAGAAAAAGCTCATTCTTCATCAAAATGTCATTGACAGTGCGAGAGAATCTTGCAACTTGGTCGCGTGGTTTTTACCACATATATTCAAACTTTATGTTAATTGACATAGACTTAGCAGCCTGTGTGTTGACGCTCCAGTGTGCCCGGGACTTAATAATAAAGTATGTGAACATTTTTGTTGTTCCCACACCAAATACAAAGGTCGACAAAGCGGGGAATAATGTACACGATAAACGAAAGTTGAACATTTTAAACTTACAACAACAATAGGAATTTGCATGAGTTAAGATGACTGCAACCGTTTGGGCTACAAACGAACTTCTACCAATTTGTTTTTTTTATAAAATAGTGTTAACACATTTAGTTCTTCCATACAACCTTATTAATCAACCAATACTGTTGAGAATTTCAAACACAAGCATTTGCTTAAGTTATCTGCAACATGCAAATATAAAAAAAAATGGAATCCCCACATTTGATTCATCAAAACCTTTTGATTCTTCCTCAACATTTCGAAATTGATTTCAATATCACTTATTCGTTTGTTATTTCACATCACGAAGAACAATGCTTTCTTTACCGATATTAGAGCGAGCTAATTCAATAGAAAAGAGAGAGCACTCGTTAATTTTTCGATGGAAATAGCGGTGATCATTCATTTTAATAGCGTATATTACATTTTTGAAGCATTCTCCCCGCAGAGAAAACTGCAGTGAAAGTATGTACGTAATTAGCAATCTGAGATGCATTGAGATGTGTATAAATAGTTGGATCATTGGCTTTAGATGTTACAGCATGTAGACTTATAGAGTTGCCGTTCATCTCAACAAAGCAATTAACATCACCTTACTTCGTTTTATCATTGTTTACGCAGGTAATAAAGTTCTCAAAATGACTGATAGGGCTAATTGCTTCAGCGAATAGTTGTATTTGTGTTATCAATACACCCAATTCATTGCTTTTTATGCTTTATAACTTAGTACCGAAAGTGGCTTTACCACTCACAAACTTTAGACTAGTGTCTTGTCTACTAATAGTAATCATAATATTATGTCCTACACATACCGAAGCGAGAAAATGCATTCAACTTTATTTTGTCCTCTGTGATAATATTATAGATTATAATTCTGTGGCCAAATCCATACAACCACTCGACTGAAATCGCTCGCGGCATCAACGAAGTTCGTTGAGCAATGTTTTTCTTCGTTTTGTTATTGCCAAAAATCGATTGCGCGTAAATTGTCCATAGCTTTATAATCAATAGATACAGTTTATTTCTATACTCTTGAGTAGGTACCGTGATTGTTATAAAAATATTATTGCCTAAGCAGCTCAACGAACACATAATGCATTCATATACCGCCCATAACTAATGAGATTAGGCTGACGTCATCGGCACTCGACTTTCCAAGCGAATTATTCATGTTATGCACAGCTAATATTTCATCTCGACAGTTTTACAGAGGTTCTCTTGCTTCGTTCGTTCTAAACTCTTCATAATCATTATCGTTTTGATAATATTTGCGGTAATTACCAGCTATGAACCTTGCAATGTATCTAGAAAACCTTGTAGAACAACAAGACCTATTATTAATGTACCAACTCAGTATACCCACGTCCTCTCAGTTATTCCGGTCAAAGTTGTTCGCAGTAACTTGTTTGGAACTTAAAATTCCCTTCACTGTGTCTCACCGAAAATTCATGAACCTTTAAAAAATGCTAGTAAATAATACAACATCACGCCTGTTTTCCTCGAAGGGGTAGGCCGAGGTGCACCCACACTTCGCAGATGTATTCTGCCTATTGTCATTTATACCGGGCATATTATCCTGCAATTCGAGAGTAATTTCGGTCATAGTCTACCACGCTAGCCCAATACGGGTTGGTTAACTTCACACGCCTTTCAGATTTCTATAGACGTGCAGTTTTCCTCATGATGTTTGCATTCTGTGGTAATGATTATTGAAAGTAATACTTAATATGTACTTAAACAAATAATCGTGAAACTCTACACTTAAATTTTCTTCTAGATTTTATCTATAGCTTCCAATCTAAGAATGAGTTTGAGTATTTTATTAAAATAGCTAGTAGCCTATATTTTTTGGAGTATTTACAACATAGAAACATGTTAATAGCTTAATAGAAAAGTACTCCACACAATGCTCAATTTCAAGTAACAACGACGACGAATAAAAACTTTTTAAATGTAACATTTTATGACTCAAAGCTGGCTTTGGACAGAGTTGCGTTATAAATTCCACATGGGCCCGCGTGCAGGGAAGCATGCGGTCGGACCAGTCCCTCGGCCCTAAAGGTCACTTCTTGTCCGTAGGCGAATCGAGCTGGAACACGTTGGTAGTATTTCACTTCTTAGAGCCGTGAAGTATCCCAACCACAATTATGCGTTTTAGGACCTCAATCACTATACTAATCATTTTGTTTATATCTAAAATATTTTGATAGACGAGAAACAAAGGATAACGAGCCTGCAAATCTTCGTCAGACAACACATACTCATCGTATGATCCCAAACTAAGCAAAGCTTGTACTCTGGGTACTCTACAATAGACTGGGAGCGATCCCAGTTACACCCAGACCAGGGAAAATTTCCGAAATTTGTCGCTGTTGGGAATCGAACCCTCAACCACCCGGTGCAGTGAGTTGACCGGCCTATACTCAGACCAGTAGACCAAGCGGACGTATGAAGATATAATATCGATAATTCGAACGATAGTAGCAGTGGTAGCCGAGTGGTCGAACGCACGCCTTGCAATCAAAGTGTGCAGGTTCAAACCCCGGCTCGCACTTCTGGGGTTTATGTGCGAATCTCATTTTCATCCAAGATTATCACTTGCTATGAAACGGTGAAGGAAAACATTGTGAGGAAACCTGCACGTCTGAGGGAACTTTACTAGTTCTCGATAGATGTGTGAAGTCTGCCAACCCGCACTGGGCCAGCGTGGTGGACTATGGCCTAAACCCCCCTCGCATTGAGGGGAGGCCCGTGCCCAGCAGTGGGACGTTAAAGGGGCTATAGTAGTAGTAGTTCTTGGATCCTTTGGAAGTCATTTTTATCATCCAAGTAGTGTATTAAGTATCTTTTAAACGAAATTCCACGAGAAACGTCGTCGTCAAACTATAAGCAGACAGTAGTATGGTGTATTGTATTAAAAGTACCTACAAAGATATCTAAATTTCAATGCCAAGGTTACGAATACGATTACAAACATCGTATAGCTCTACCATTTGTGTAAACATTTGTCGTAGGTAGAGATTCATAATTTTATTCCCCTTCAATACTCACTCACACACATCCTACTCACTCATGTGCAAGATTATTTTGTCCTTGAGATGTCTCGTCGTCTCGAGATAATACATTATGACGAGAGATAACTAGAGTTAATACTGTCGATGTGGATAGCTTGATACCAACCATTATGTTGCCTATTTTATGTTGTTGTTTTATTTGGTCGGGTTATATTTTCGCGGGCAGATGAATGTGCTGTAAATGTTTATTTTCTTTTGTTTAAAAAATAAATTTGTTGTATTTTATGTTGAAAGTGGATTTATAAATTTGATTGTCATCATAGCTCAGACATTGTAATGACGTGCCATTTGTTCCATACGAAAACGTGACAGTAGTTCTTCTGTAACGAAATGATGAAATAATAGAATAAGATAAGGCAGGTGGCTGAATCCGCAAGTAGTAGATATTATGTGAGTGTCAAGTTTTTAATAGCAATAGCAAATTCAATAAATACACATTATTAAACGAATGTGTGTTGAAGGTGAAAAAAAAAGATGGCGGACGACAGACGAAATTTCTCCTTCTTCCTTTTTTAACGAATTGAGTAAAAAAGATGAAATTTAATGGAATAAGACGAGGAATGGCTGCACATGCGATTAGCGGATATTTTTATCCAATTTCAAGTAATTAATAGCAAAAGCATATTCAATAAATAAACATAAATTAAATGAATAATGAAGGTGAAAAAGATGGCGGATGACGAACCAAAGTTATTATAGTTCTAAAGAGGTTATTGACTTTCATTTTATTTTATGACACTATTTACATTTAATGTTGAAATACGCATAAAACAAAATGTAGTTCCAGTCAATAGGTAATTCAACTTTATTGTCAGACAGCACGTCACAAGCCATTGACCACTCATTCGAATTAAAATAGGTTACAAACGCAAAGCATTGTACCGATTACAAAAAAAAAATTGAGAACCGGACTAGGTATTGTGCAATGAATAGATTAATCTTACCAAATCGTTTTGAAACGAATCGGTCAAATAATCGATAATATTGTTGCGTGCTGAGACAATTACACATTTAGGGCAGTCAGCCGGGGTTTTGATTGAATAGTTTGCAACTATGTTAAGTGAGCCTTATTTTCACCTGACTACGGAGAAAAAATGTATTAATCTATATTAGTGGTCGCCCATTGGCCGAAATTGGACCATAATTTTTGAACCCCTAACGTTCAAAGATTCTATTTTCAAAGACTATACGACCTCTACAGACCAACCATAAACAATTTCATGCATATAGGCATAATATGGCAAACTGTGTGTGTGTCGAATGTTTTTATATTATTATTTTAATGTATTTTAATGCACAATATTATGTAAAAATATATTCCTCCAATATAAATATAAAAAAATATCCTCCGTCCGCGTAATCGTAAAAAGGGGTACAATGATTTTCCATCACGTAATAATAATAATGATGATATACTTTAATATGTATTGCAGTTCGTTAGCCTTGTTTAAACTCAAAAACCTCTTGACCGATTGGGGTATTTTAAAACGAAATTTTAAAAAATATGAAAATAAATTGAAATTCTTCGAGTCATCCAGTTAAAGAAAGTGTCTCTGAATCACAATAAATGAGTATTATTGTTGTCAACTGTACATTATAACGCTTGTACCACGGTCACTACGTATATCAAAGGATTGGGAGGATTATGTTTCCTACAAATCCGTAGCGATATCGTTATCATACAAATAAGTATAGATACGTATGTATAAGTGCCTAAATATGGAGATAAACTGACTTTCTGCCGTGTGGGTAACTGACCCTAAAACAGTATAATATACCTACACTTAAGAAATGAAAATGAAATGATGATATTTAATAAAATAACATGATGAATGGCTCCACCTGCGTTTAGCGGATAGTTCAGCCAGTGTCAAGTAATTAATAGCAAGGGCAAATTCAATAAATAAAAATGGGTGATGACAGTGATGAAGGATGAATCCGTCAAGTAATTAATGGCAGCACCAAATTTAATAAGATTCATCCGCCATCTTTATCACTGTCATCATTAATTTTTATTTATTACGTGTATTTATTGAATTTGTCCTTGCTATTAATTACTTGACATAGGCGAAATACCCGCGCTAGTCGCAGGTGAAGCCATTCCTCATCTTATTCCATTAAATATCATAATTTCGCTGATTTCGTAAAAAAAAAATACAGATTATAAATAAAATAGGCGATGAAGGTGAAAAAGATGGCGGATTAATCCCGATTCATCTCTTATTTTATCGTCTGCATGTGTCACACAATGATAAGAATTTCCCGCTATCTTTATTCACTTGACATTCTGATAAAAAGGTACCTATAGGTTATATAAAAATATAATGTTTCATTTATCTGTTTTGTTGACAAGGCTGCGATACATCATTCATATTTGTGTAAATATTGAGTTCGAGAACTAATTAATTAAGTAAATACAATAATAAGGAGACGCCATTATAAGTAGGTAGGTAAGTACACTTGGAAATTATCATATAGTAGCTTATCTCTATATGTGTGTAAACATAATTAATGTCGATCGTTGATCCATGCATATATAAATTAATCTACATTATTCCAATGTCACCAATGTCATTGGATCTGCCCCTTTATCACCACCCGAATATGTCGCACAAAAATGAAAAATAAGACCATCTTGACATTTTGTTTCGACATATTTCAAATGGAGATGTCGATCTCGCGAGAATTGCCCCGTTGCGTTGCAGCAATGTTCTTAATATTACTTTTAGTTTTGACACAATACAATATCTCAAAAAATACAGTTTAACTGTTACATTGAAAAAGGTGCATTCCTACATAAAAAAAACCTTTAGTACAAACTTGTTCCACAATATTTCCAATTTCACAGCAATTAACAATCGCAATTAATGCACTAGATATCTACATCACTGGTGCAAGTATACCCGTAAATATTACATATGCATAACACCATATTATTTTCGAAACAGATAGCGCACACTTCTTCGTTCACGAAATGAAAGAAATTCGTTTTTGGGTGCGTTTAGTGCGATTAAGCGCGCCTTCTGCTGTACGCGCAACTCGTACAAGCGTTGACGCGCTTGTAAGCTCGTATAAGCGCGAGCTGCGATGTTTCAAATGTTTCATGATCGGACTCCACGTCAACGGTTAAAAGGCGAATCGACTCAAACGTAATTTTGCCTAAAACCCAGCATAGAAGACGGAGAAAAAATCGCTGATTCCAAAGATATATATATATCTTTGAACTCAATATCGTTCAAAATGGCGCTTTTTTTTTTGAGCCACTTCGCCTCTTACCTATTGTAACTGACCCTCGCCACCACAACACGAGCGTTCATGCTGGAATAAGCACGTGTACGCCCGTTCGGATTTTTGAAGCGCGTGTAAGCGCGTATACCGTAACGCATACGCGCGATATAATGCTAGATTAAAGCGCTCTTAAAGTCAAGTATCTTTTCAGAGTGCTAAACAAATGAATCACGTTTGCCTTTGTGCGGTCACTTAGTTCTCGGAATGTGAGAACCGGCAGTGATTGAGAAGCCAATTGCTCTGTCGTGTAAAAGCCTTGTAAACGGCAGCTGATAGTTACCGTTTGACTGTTATAAACTATTATTTAAACCCTCCACACACTGGGGCATCGACAGCCGCGCGTCGAAAGTTTTGCCAATCTCAGAACGAACTCTGTGTATATATACACAAGGATTAAACTTCGGTGGTAAAAGCTGCGCACGTACTTGACGTTTAGTTATTTCCACCACGGCACGGTTCAGTGACTCACGAAATTCAAACTTCTCGGTGAATGAAAAAAAACTCCTTTGAGTGTTTTGAATTGTAGATGGTATGTTAATCTTCCGATGTGTCGTATACGGAAAAGTGTACTCTACACTGTGAAACTATAAAGATTACATTCGTATAAAGTAATATTACAAATAATGTCCTTGCTGATACCTTGAGTGAGCCGTGTCTGTGTACAAGAAACGGGACAGAACGATCTTTAGTGAACAACTAGTGTTTAATTCAGTGAGTCATTCAGTAGGCAAATATCAGAGACTACTACCTTACTCTATGACATAATACATGACCAATATATGTTTATAAAGGAGTCGTCCGCCATCTTTATCATCATCATCATCCATTTTTATTTATGACTAGCTGTGCCCGCGACTTCGCCCGCGTGGACTTTAGGGAGATTACCCGGAAATATGGGTATTATGTTTTTCCCGCGGAACCCTAATGCTTTTTCTAAAATTAAAGTAGCCTAAGTTACGCCTTGGAACGTCAGCTATCTCTCAGTGAAAACCCCATTGAAATCGGTTCAGCTGTTTAGAAGTTTACCCCAAACAAACAGACAGACAGACAAAAAAAAATAAAATTGCGTTTTCTTTATAGGTATCGTATGTACTTTCATACGCATTTGGTAAAAAAGTGTTATTTTGATATTACAAACAGACACTCCAATTTTATTTATTTGTATGTAGTATGTATAGATGTATAGATAACCCGGTGAACTTCATATAACCATTTTTTTTTTCTTTTACCACTAAACTTTTACTTTACTTTTCTTTTACCAATAACAAAGAACCGGTCCAGTGCGAGCTGGACTCGCGCACCAAGGCTTCATAAACTATAAAAGCACTGAACATTGCTCCAACGAGAAGATAAACTGGATATGAGAGACAAACTTAACGCTGCCGACAGACAGACAGGCGGACAACAAAGTGATCGTATATGGGTTCCTTTTTTCCTTTTTTAGGTACGGAACCGTACCTAAAAAAAAATCGGTCAAGCCCTTTTTGGGTTTTAGTGAGACTTACGAACAGCATTTGATTTTTAGAGTTCCGTACCCAAAGGGTAAAACGGGAACCCTATTACTGAGACTTCGCTGTCCGTCCGTCCGTCCGTCTGTCACCAGGCTGTATCTCATGAACCGTGATAGTTAGAGAGTTGAAATTTTCATAGATGATGTATTTCTTTTGCCGCTATAACAACAAATACTAAAAAACAGAATAAAATAAATATTTAAGGGGGCTCCCATACAAGAAACGTGATTTTTTGCCGTTTTTATTGATAATGGTACGGAACCCTTCGTGCGCGAGTCCGACTCGCACTTGGCCGGTTTTTTATACCTAAGCAGAAGAAGATATAGAATATGACCAGTGCAAACATTAGATATTGTCACCTTGAAGACATTTTACTAGTCATAGTAATTTTAGTAGCTAAACGATGTTGTTTTTATTGACATGAAGACATTTTTTCATAGTAAGTACAACTCTCCCATACTACACGAGTTGAACTAAGTAAAATGAGATTGCAAGTATAATACAATAGTACTCCTTACATACTCTACACACAAACGACGAAGAACTCAAGGCCGGATTGCTTTGACCTTTATTTTTTATTTTTGTAGCCTCGTGCGCCAGTTAAACTTTGATAATTTTGATACGCAGCTTTAGAAACAGAATTAACTGTAAGCTAGACGCTTGAAACGCGATTTCGTAACTTCAACCCACTAATCCAATTTTACTTATTCAATGACTTAATTATTTAAAAAATCTGTTAAATTTAAGTTTTCTGACATAAGACATGCATTTCCTTTATGATTCAAAGTCAAAATTGTTTTATTCGTGTAGGCCAAAAAGCACTTACAAGAAGAGCCGGTAAGAAACTCAATGGTTTATCTTTTTAAAATGATAAATAGTAAGGATTATGAGTAATACATTCTCAGAAGCAACAACGCCATGAGAGCAGGCAGTACCTTTGTTTCAATACTAGAGAAGAATTATACTGTCCCACTGTATTGTACACTGTACTTTCACTATCCCCAAAAAGAGGCATACCTAAGTAAGGCAAATGATGATGAATGAAAAATCAAACGTTAAAAATGTCATTTTAAAAGTATTGAACCATTGAATATCTACGCAGATCTTATTGGTAATGCGAAAGAGCATTACGAAGATGTAGATAATGGAACAGTCAGACGCTAATAATCCCACAATACGAGCCAATCCGGTAACACTAGAAAACAATTGAGGCTGTAACGAACGATTTCACGGACGCTCGCTTTGACGTATTCTGTTCAAAATCGTTGGAATGCCCGCGAAACAATGTTATTGTTAAAATTCTATGGATACTATTCTTATCATTGTTGGTTGGGTGCGTGGGCTGCGCTGACAGTAAGCAGAGTAGGCTGATTTGTCTTCTAACGCCCTGAACATTTTGAGGCGAGCACATTCTCATGACTTTTTTATTTGAAAATAACCTCTAATTAATAAGCGTAAAGATCGAATTTCATTAATAATATATTTGAAGTAAGTTCTAGTAAAAAAAATAAGACCACTGAGTTTCTTGCCGGATCTTCTCACTGGAGGTCGTGATTCAATCCGATAGTATTATACAAGGAAACAAAAGAAAACTTGTCGGTTCTTAAGTGCCTCCGTATTACAGTGGCACTTACAAATATTTTTGAATTTTAAGAGCTTTTTGTATTTTCATACATTTAATTCAGTCCTTTTCGGTAGTTGTAAAAGTATGGATAGGTATAATTTACCTACTTACGTGTTTTCAATAAGAAATACACCTATACTTAGATGGTTTGCAATTGGTTTAGTAATTTGGATTCGTAAATTTAGCAAATGCTTACATACCAGAACAAGGAAGTGTGAGTACCAAACTATTAATGACTTTGCTGATTAATTGATGATTTGTTTTCATGGCGCAACAGCCGAATGCTCCCAAAGATCTCCATAACTATTTGTTGGAAGGCTTAAGAGTGTTCACTCGAGCTATCAGGTCAAAGAGCTTTCGCAAACAGACAGTTCGTGTGAATTTTCTGCCACGGCACATGTCGCACCTTTACAGCCGGTCCACACGGCGCGTTGCATGGTCGTCGCAACGCAAATATTTTGACGCATAGACGGCCACACAGCCGCTGCGCCATCGCAGCGTTACTACGACACGTTCCGTCGGCGCAGCGGCGACGCACTGTTGCGGTAAGCGTTTTGTAAAAACATCGCAGTCAGTCTATCCTCCCTATCAACGCATAAGCAACTGAGCGCTGCCGCTCCAACGGTCGTAATGAGAACACCCCCTCCCGCTTCGTCTCGGGGGCTGCTGTCCGTCATGTGTACGTTGCGACGACGCAGCGCGCTGTGTGTACACTTTGGTTATTTGTATGTAAAACAACGCAACGGCATCGCGGCATCGCGGCAGCGCTGCGTCGACGCAACGCGCCGTGTGGACCGGCTCTTAATAGTATAGAGACCCAACTCAAAAATAATGTTGTTGAAAAATGGTAGTTAGAACGACCCTTTAAGATTAATAGTCTAAATCATAATATTTCAAATGGGTCTCTATGCTTTTAAAGGTGCGATGTGTTCCCATAGAACCCCCAATTATTGGGTAGCTGGCTTGATTGTGTTAATAGCGGCTTAAGAATTAAGAACCGCCCCTTACCATCACTTGTAATGCAGCATTTTTTTAAATATAACTCATTTTTTGACAGTTAACTCAGTACAAAGTCTGTCAAAAACTGACAGTTACTATTAAAACAAGGCTCCCGTCAGCGGCGGCCTTAGGGGGTGGCGAACAGATGATCTGAATGATTAATAAAACAAATCTGTTTTACGTGCGATTATAAAAATAATGTCCATAACCTATTGTGGTATGATTTGCCTTGTGCAGAACAATGAGATTTTTTAAATTTTACTATCCGTTATCCGGCCGGATACTAAATTACTTTCTGGTATCCAGCCGGATACTGAATTACTATCCGGATATCCGTTTCATCTCTAGTTTCAAGGATGGATAACTTATAAAAAAAAACTTATAAAAAAACGATCACCGAAAGGACAAAGGGCCTCACAAAGAGCTGGCCGGAGCCTCGCAATGGGTAAGGCCGCCGCTGGTTCCCGTTCACGTTATTTCAACGTGTTAATAAACCTAAAAACATTATTTAGGCAGTTGTAAACATATTCCAAAACAGCAATATATTTATACTATTTCACAATCAACAAAAAAAAAGAAAGAAGTGAAACGCTCCAAAAACTTCAACGGTGTATATTTGGAGACGACTCCCGCGCATACGTTTTACTTTTACTGCCCATGACCACATCACAAGACCGGTTTAACTGCGGATATCAAAACAGAATGGCCGCAAACCTATTCGAATATTTACTGGAACTGGTGGCAACCAATATCCTACTTTGAGTTTTGATGCATTCTCTGTAAAATCAAAAGACGATGAGATGGAAATCGCAGAAGTTTTTTGACATTATACTCTATCAATTTTTTTGAATACTCACTTAGTTGGAGTTCTGAAACTTATAATTCTTTAAGGTCTATATTGTGTATCACAGCTGGGTAAAGACCTTCCCTTAGCTTCTCCTCAAGTCTCTATCTTGTTGAGCCTACATTTTTCTGGCAAACGTGTCCAAATTGTCGTACCGTCCATTCAATAGAACTAATATTTACTGCGTAATCTGATAATGACAATTTGTTTTCTACTAAACTAAGGTACAATTAAATTAAAGTTATCTTGGTCTTACAATACAAATATGGGAAAAACGGCAGTACGTTTACTTTGTTTTTTTTTATACTTTTTATTAATTTTAACTACCATTCAGGTACTTATAGGATTTGTACTAAATTAATCGTAAAAGAACAAACAATCAATATTCTTAAATCTATAAGAAAAACACATACTGCATAGACCACAAAATATTCTACCTTTTTTTTTACTCAGATGATAGAGATGAATTATTTATTGGACTTTACAAGTGATAGAGCCAACTTATAGTTTGCTTTACTTGGTTCAAAATACGTAAATAGGAACATGTTATACTTTGCTAGATGTATGCAAAAATAATGGTTTATATCGACCTACTTTCAAGTAATTACGAATAGATATGTGGGCGAGCCTTTGTTTGAGATCTGTGTAGAGCCTACAAACTGTGAAATGAAGGTGCTGTTATAGAATTAGCATACCATTGGAGAAATGTAGCGTTTTCACATTTCGTGCAATGTTAGAAACTGAGGAAGTCTGTTTCCGCTAGAGATTATCATTATCAAGGCTTGGCACGGTGTCTCCAAAGACTGCAATTGCTTACTATTGAAAATTAGTGATTTAGGTGTCTTAATATCTTTTGGAAATGGTGGTAAGCCATTCGATCTATATTTTACAAGTAAAGTTACACTTCAAATTGCCACTTCTTACCCGTTCTTGTTTGTTACTTTAATTCCGTAGTATGTACCCCATACAGCTAAGATGTTACAATTCATGTAACGACTATAAAATATTATGTAACCATAACGAAAAGCAACCATGGAGTTTCTTGCCCATTCTTCTCCATAGGAAATGCATTCCGAATGGGTGGTAGAGATACTATTATTATAATTATTTATTGACGATTCATGAGTGCCTGTATTGGTTTACACGAATTAAAAAAATACTGATTCTGATTCTGAAAAATCGTATTAATTATTTTACGAGTATTGTACAGTATGCCAAAAAAACTGAAGGTTGTTGTCACAGATTTACTTTTTATGTTATTTCGGTTGTAATTTTTGTATGTAAGTATTTTACCTTGAGAATTCATAAAAAAAGTCTTGCAGTGAATTTGACAGCGTCGCTAGATTCCCACTGTTCCCAGACCTGTATTGTGTGCAGGCTTGCGTGTCTGTTCCCATAGAGATGCGCCTGCGGATGAAGCAAGAGAAAATTGTGTAATTTGTAAATGTGGAGGGAAAAAAATCTCATAGCAACTTTGTACATGTCGGTCCCCAAACAATACCACGAGTAAGAATAAGACGAACATCTTTACAACACTATCTTCTTGCTGTATTTATTGCTCGACCTGTGTGTAGCTGAGTGTCCCACTACTGGGCAAAGGCCTCAGCCTCCCGTCTACCATGTTTGAAGGGGGGTTGAACTATAGTCTACTACGCTGGTCCAATGCCGGTTGGTGGACGGTTATTTCATTTAGGAAGGTTATCATGTAACAATCTGGGATAATTTATGATTGACAGATATGTGGTTGAAGCGAAAGAGGTATGTCAGGATCGTAACATATGGTAAAAAGTAGTCTCTGCTATCCATCTGGGATACAAGCGTGAGTATATGAATGTAGATATGTGAATATAAAACAATACATGACATGACGCGCCCGGTATCACGAACATTTTAAACCATCCCTTTATTATAGTGAATAAAATATAAATAAAAACATTACAATTTGTTTCAAAATTAATGAATTTTACCGAGACTAACGAACGACAATTGATTTTTATAAATATGATGACATTTTCAACGAAATTTGAATTTAAATTCCGCTGCATTGCAACTAGGTTTTTGAATTTAGTTTTTGTTTTTGTTAGTTTCTTGCTCATTTTGTGTTCGCAAATCCTCTAGATTTGTATTTTGTAGATTTATATTGTAGTACATGCCTGTTTATGGTATCATGGTATGTAATATGGCGAGCTGCCATTCAGGCTAAACGCGTGGGTGGGCAAGTTTCCAACACCATAACAACTTTGTAGTCTTGTGGACATATTATCTGTAGGTATAGTCACAATCTTTTAACATGCTGGCGGCGAAGTATAGTCGTTCCTGTACGAAAATGAAATACACTTTAGCTTACCCCTCTAAGATAATATATATTGAAACTTAAGGTATAACATAGTATTCAGTTTTGTTGCCTGTAATCCTTAAAACACATTGAAGTGAGTATAAATCATATACAATTTGAACAGTTAACTTTCTTAAAAGTACTAGGATGTCATAAAAGGTTAAGAGGTTGTTCTTCTTTTTCTTTATACGAAATTAATTAAATTATAAATTAAGATATGGAATGATTGCACTCGTAATTGCCTTGCGGGTGCAGTCATTAGGTACTGCCAGTGTCAAGTAATTAATAGTATTGAAAAATTATATAAATAAAATGTGAGATGAAGGTGAAAAAGATGGCGGGTGAGCGGGTTCATTAGCCCCATAGTAAACATTATGACGTTACGATAGAAACGATCATGACCTTTTCGTACATTTCCCCTCTATTAAAAAAGGCCACGCGATAGTTTTCTTTTCGCTTTGCGGTATGGGAAAGTTCTAAACCAAGTGTTTCTCCTGAACAAAGGCATAGCGTGAAGATTCGCAATAAATTATTCATTCTCAATTGCTTAACAGGTATCAGGTAATGATTGGGAAACGTCTAATGGTGCGTTCAATGACTCGATTGTGATAATAACGCATGGTTACGTTGCTTACTCAGTTAAATATATTTCTACACCGGTAATTATTATTTCTTTAGTAGATATGATTGTGATATTAATAGGTGTATCATCATTCATCTCCTTCTTCCTCTTATTAAACGAAGCCTTTTCTAGATCATAAATAAATATATCGGTACTTTAAATTAGTATTATAATTTGGCAATACCATTTTTGTTTCCAACAGTACTTTCTAATAGGTATTTTATGTAATAAAATGTTTCGTGGGCAACTGAAACTGTGGGCAACTGATACGGGGGGAACTGATACCGGGGGCATAAGCTACTAACCCGAAATGAAATTAATTGATTAAATATAATGGAATGAGACAAGGCATTGCTTCACCCCCAATTAGCAGTTATTTCGCCAGCGTCAAGCATTTTAAAATCGATAAATGACGAATACATATTATCCATAAATAAAATAGGTGAATGCAGGTGAAAAAGATGGCGGAAGAGTGACCTCGTTTTATGTTTAGACATTATTTATGTAAGCGCGGGTATTATAATCTATGGTAGGTACTATCTTATACGTACCTGGGCCATGGAGCTATTATAACGGAGATGGCATTTCGAGCCCGCGCTGCGGTAATTTTTAGGGTTCCGTACCCAAAGGGTCAAACAGAAACCCTATTACTGAGACTTCGCTGTCCGTCCGTCCGTCCGTCCATCCGTCCGTCGGTCCGTCCGTCCATCTGTCATCAGGCTGTATCTCATGAACCGTGATAGTTAGACAGTTGAATTTCACAGATTATGTATTTCTGTTGCCGCTATAACAACAAATACTAAAACACAGTATAAAATAATTAATTAAGGGGGCTCCCAAACAACAAACGTGATTTTTTTGCCGTTTTTATAGATAATGGTAGGGAACCCTTCATGCGCGAGTCCGACTCGCACTTAGCCGGTTTTTATAGATAATGGTACGGAACCCTCCGTGCGCGAGTCCGACTCGCACTTGGCCGGTTTTATAATAATTACCATTATTTCACAAGTTGTGTTTTACAGAAAAAGGAATTTATTACATAAATACTTAGGTATTATTTTTAATGCCGTTACACATACTGTATACACCAATTTACTTAAGAGAAAGTGCAAATACAATATAACGGATATTACATAACCACGTATCATTAAGCCGCACACGGAAGCGTCAAGATTCGCGTGTTAAAATGTTTGCCAAAACGTACTCTATGTCGATATACATAAGGATTAAATTTCCGTGGTAAAAGCCGCGCCACGTGTTACAATTCTCTCACGATGTCAATGCATAATGATCTTTGTTCATAAGTCAATACAGATCGTTTTGGTATTGGCAAAAATTCGACGACCCAGTGTGGCAGGTTTTATGTGGGTACACATGGTGCACCAACCGCACCGGGCCGGCATGATGGACTATAGCCCGAATCCCCTACGCATTGAGGGGAGGCCCGTGCCCAGCAGTGGGACGTTAAAAGGGCTGTAGTAGGTAAGGATGGGGAACAATCAAGAACAATCAATATTTTTGTCTGTTAATTCTTCTTATTTTTTTAAGAAATGATTGAAAATATGATACTTTGATGGATTATGATGAGGGATGCCTGCACCTGTGATTAGCGGTATTTATGGCAACGAGTCAATAATAGCAACGACAAATATAACAAATAGGTACACATTTGAAATTAAAATGGATGAAGACAGTAATAGAAAAGGCGGATGAATCTCCTGTTATGCCTCTTTCTGTAGTATGAATGAAAACAGAGAGCGAATACGGGAAAGAGATCTATTCTTGACCTGCGTGGTAACTCCGATTCAACCATGGAGGCAGTATAGTAATAAGGAGCCGGCATTTCGAGCCTGCGCTGCGGTAAATAATCCGCCTTATTAGTTTTGACTAGTGACACTTAGTTACTTACTTGATCTTAAGACTTTCATCCGCCATCTTTATCACTGTCATCATCCATTTTTGTTTATAATGTGTATTTATTGAATTTGACCTTGATATTCATTACTCGACATTGCCATAAATACCGCTAAACGCAGTTGCAGGCATTCCTCATCTTATTCCATTAAAATATCATTGCTTCACCCATTTTCACCGTTACCCATTTTCACCGTTTCTTCACCGTTAAAAAAAGAAGAAGAAGATGGCGGATCTCAGATAAACCATTGCCAACCTTCAAAAAAATCGTTAGGGGTTCTCTATCTACTCTGAGGATTCAACTACCTACAAGTCGATTTCAATAGCCACGTGACTTGTTTATGTCAGCCTTCATAGCGTTAATGATGTACGTGCCGGCGGGTGTATTATTTCACCAGAGTTCGCACAATTACAGTTAGAATGCTAGCGAAGCGTATAACTGTTTAGTTTGTTTTTATTCGGTTGTAATACTGTACATTACGTGGGATCAATGATGGTCGGTATTCAAAAAAGAAATTAGCGGAAATTTATATCGACGGCAACTATTTGACACTTTTGGGCGATTTTTATATAACATTTGGAATCAGCTAATTTTTCTGCGTCCAGTGAGTATTCTCTACTGTAAAGTTAAAAAAAATACGCTTAAATTATAGCCGTTCACCTTTTTAAACTAAAAAATAACATTTGACAGCTGTCTTCATTATCTATGTAACGCTACTTTTGCGGGAATATCCGAATTCCCGAATCTCGGTGCGTTGTTCGAGAAACGAGATGCGAATTGGGACTAAGATAATATGTCTCTAGAATAACGACTTCAGATTAATCGTTTATTAAAGTTAATGTGTAAAGATTATTTAGTTAGACGGACGCGACCAACTTTACATAACAGACCATTAGCGACGAGCGTCGAATCGCTAGGAAACATTCAAGCCTTGCTCTAGACATCGGTCACTTGCGACGCATATTAATAGACTAAAGTGAAGTGAATCACTTTGTCCAACCAATAGTACAACGGGAGATATGATTGGAACCGCTCGTCTCTTGTTCTATAATTCGAAATTCAAAATTCGAAAACGATGTTCGATTGATTTCGCGCGGTACACGTGTAGTGATGTGATTTTGTGTGTATGATACGAATGTTATGTCGAGTCGGCGGCATCGATTAGGTACTTATTTATTCGATTGTTTTGTTTTGCTTACTTACATGGAGAATAGAGATAGTGTGGACCTATCGTTGTATGTAGGTTAGCTCAAAGTTCATTGGTACCTATCTGCTATATCCAACTAAATATTTGTTGTGTTGTTATTAGTCACTATAAGCATGTTTAGAGTTTTTTTATTAAAATAATTACCCAAGTAGGTAGATCCCAGGAAGGTATTCATTATTTTGCTTGAATTTCTACTTAAATAACTCATTTATACACAAAAATTATTCACGTGAATTATTGATTGTAAGACGCTCAGTACCTATGATGATAATCATGATGAAATAATAATAATAATAATACATCATCACGCCTGTATTCCCCGAAGGGGTAGGCAGAGGTGCACTGCAGTGCGCCCACACTTCGCCGATGTATTTTGGTCCTAATGTAATAGGGGGCGAGCCTATTGCCATTATACCGGGCACACAGGTTTCCTCACGATGTGTTCCGTCACCGTTTCTTAGCAAGTGATAATCTCAGATGAAAATGAGATTCGCACATGGAACCCAGAGGTGCGAGCCGGGGATAGAACCTGCGCACTTTGATTGCAAAGCGTGCGTTCGACCACTCGGCTACCACTGCTGAAATACGTGCTATCATGATGAAATACGTACCTAATTACTTAAATAAGTACTTAATTAATACTTAAATAATTTCAATAAAAAACTCATTATTGTTTACTTTAAAGTAAGTATATTTTACTTTAAAGTAAAAGGTTAACCTTAAAGTTAAACGTCAAACATTATGATCTTATAGCTAACCTAAAAAATCGTAAGTTTCCTAATTGTTCTGTATTCGATCGATCGTATATACAAAAAAAATACCAAAATGCAGCCGCAATGTGCTATCAGTAGATCATAAAACGACTAACGTTGCCCGTCGGCATTCCTCGCGTGCCGAGCTGTATCACGAATCAGTTGCCATTACATGTGAACCGGTTCTACATCCTTTGAGGCCATGCCTGTCTTTATATTTGTATCTCTGTTTGTACCTATATATTGATATACTTTGTATTGGCCAGTGAAAGCTTTTCGTTCCATGTAAGTATTCATCTAAACAAAAGAGAGTTTTATCGATATTCATTTGAACTTATTTAATCGATTAGTAAAAATAAATATTCCCTTCCCTACTTTTTTTGCTAGTGTATTTAGAGTAAAAACAATACTGTATATGTCCACGCATGAAGGTTTTATACGATAACATAATAAAACATAGAGGAATACCGAAAAAAAAACAAAGTAGTTTGGCATATTTTGAAATGTATTCATTTACCTATACTACATAGAAACTTAATGTTTTATATGGAGAAGTGGATCCGGAACGTACCTATATACCGACGTTTTATTCTTTCGTTGAGTCAATGCAGTACCTGCTTGTATTTGTTTTACCTCCGGACCGTAAGATTAACTTATACCTACATACTATATGACATATTAAGGTTGGTTTGACCAATTTCGGTGACTCACTAAATACAAAACGGGTCTTGAAAGTCGTTTATATGGAGCTCCTTTATTTTAAAAAGATGTCCATAGACTACGCCAATTACAAGGAATATTCATAGATTTTTTTTTACCGCCATCTTTATCACGGGCATCACCCATATTTTGAATAATGTGTATTTATTGATATTTTCCTTGCTATTATGTTTATGGGCTGAATACCCGCTAATCGCAGGTGCAGTCATTCCTCATCTTATTCCATTAAAATTTCAACACTTCATTAATGTTCGAATTGTCGATGACATAAAGCTTACCGATCGGCTAGACCCTCTGGCGTTGCGTAGAGATGTAGACTCTCTCTGCATTTTCTATCGCTTCTATCATGGAGAGTGTTCCGAGGAATTATTCGGTATTAAACCTGCCGCTGAATTCCACCACATCTCGCCACAGACTGCATTACCATCCTTACCATCTGGATGAATGGCGTTCCAGTACAGCGCGATTTACCAGGAATTTTCTTCCTCGCACCACCAAATTGTGGAATGAACTTCCTGCAGCGGTGTTCCCGGACCGATGCGACAAAGGTATCTTCAAGAAACGAGCATACTCATTCCTTAAAGGCCGGCAACGCACTTGCGATGCCTCTGGTGTTGCAGGTGTCCATGGGCGGCGTTAATCACTTACCATCAGGTGAAAAGTCTGCTCGTTTGCCTCCCTATCTCATAAAAAAAAATGTCGTAAAAAGTATTTTTTAATTTTTCATTATGGTTTCTAGTTACTACTTATTTATTGTTCTCTGAATTACATTCAACCTTGTTTCATGTAATTTATATTCATATCTCAAGCTGACAAGTACAATAGTTTTAAGCGGCTCGAATGACAACTTAATATTCATAATGCTCATTGAACCCATTGTAGCGAGCATTGAGACAAGCGGAGACAGCATTATTGGGTTGCCAGGTTTTCCACATTGTAATGTCTAAAATCGCATTTTGACATTTCCTATCGTAACATTGACTGAAATGTTTTTTTCTACTGCATCGTTCAGTATTTGCTAACTTTTGTGAGCGTATTAACCAATTTGCATATCTGTAAGGCTAATGTTGAGCCAACTATTATATTGTTGACATCTTAATAAAGTTTAGAGTCGCTCGGCTCGAGTCACTGCATCGGTGATTGCAGGTTCGATTCCCATTGGGACAAATTTCGAAAATTTCCTTTTCGTCATTTGCACTGGAATCGCCCTGAGTATAAAATAAAAGCATTGTATCGTTTAGTAGCTTAAAATAAGTGTGTGCATGATATTTTATTTATGATTTTTAAAGAGTGTCACCCAATGTGTCAACCTAAAATTAATATTTTTTATTTAATATTTCCTGTCTGGCAACCCATCAGTTGCTACTGAATGACGGCTAACCATAAATTATTCAAACCGCGACGATTTCTCAACGAATTCCTGAACGCAGCTGCAACCGTCATCGTTGAATGGCCGCGGACCGCGTTCGATTTTCAAATAGTACCGCCTTTTTTGTTGTCATGGCTACTAGAATGCTACTAAAGAGGTAATTTGCTTTAATCAAAGTATTTTATATTACCGGTGTAAAAAGGTTAGTTTATGGATGCATTGCTTCTCTTAATAATATTAGATTTACAAAGTAGTTACATTTTTACAGGCTGTTGTTTGATTCAGTTGCAATGGTCTTGTATTTGAAAATATGACCTGTAACGCTCTGCACTCACTTGGGCGAGTTTAGCTTGCGTTTTTGAAAATGTGCTCTGTTTCAGTCTGAATAAAGATAGAATTTCTGTGAAAGAAATTTTTTCCCGCGCCATCGATGACATTTCACTGAAAAATGTGTTTGTTCGATAAATACAGTAAATAGAGTCGTTTTGGTATTGGCAATAAAACGGTCGCACGCGTTTTGTTATTGCTAGTAATCTATAAAAATAAATAGCAATAAAATTAATCAAATATTATAAGGAACGCATTTTAAAGCTATATTACGCAATATAAATACAAACTAAGTCCTAACTACTGCGAATATCACTGTCATTATCCATTTTTATTTAATAAGTGTATTTATTGAACTTGTCCTTGCTATTAATTACTTGACATTGGCGAAATACTCGCGCTAGTCGCAGGTGATGCCATTCCTCATCTTATTCCATTAAATATCATCATTTCGCTCATTTCGTTAAAAAAAAAAAATTAAACGGTGTCGTGGGACACCAGGTAGGAACGAAGTTCCTTCGGCTAATGTAGAATCGACACAAATTGCAAAAAATTATCGCGCAGTTCGGTCGCGTAGCTAACTTCGTTCCAATAAAGTAATCATATATATTAGTGCCGTATTGAAATACTGTAACATCAAAATAAGTAGATGAAATGTAAATATAAATTTACTCACTAGTTATAAGAATAGTGTAGATACTTTATTTTGTTAATGAGAGGTTTATATTCGTGTATAGACTTGTGAAAGCAAAATAACATGAAATTTAAAAAAACAAAAAAGGTCCATAACGACCCGGAGTTCTATGTATTTTAATAGTTCAACGACTGTCCAACAGATGGCAGTATACTCAATGTATTTAATATGTGTGTATTATTATTAGTATATAAAATAAAAACTATAGCAAAACCTAAAAAAAAAACAACAAAATATAAAAGTAATAAAATAAAAAAAACATCGTAATTCAAATTATCAACTAAAGTCGTCTCATTTAACGGTTTGATTCCACGCACATTTTCTTACGGTTTTACCATCACATTTTTTTCAGTTCGGTCGCGTAGCAAAATCCCTGTCCCCTCCAAGCCTGCCGTAAGGAACTTCGTTCCAAAAAACTACTGCGAAATAATTAAAGATACGGAACAAATGGGAACGATTTCGTAGTTCAAAACGATGGCCAATTAAAACGTATACGTCGTGCGCCCGCGCAGCCGAGCGAATTCAAGGTCAATACAATTCTAATACGCGGGTATTCAATGGGAACTCTATGGGTGTTTCATTGCAATGATATAATTTGTGAAAGTGACTAATAATTCAGCATTGGTTGTTACCAACACGGCCGCTATTGATAAAACAATATTTCATATGTTATTTCCATCTTCTTTTCACGTATGGTTTAAGAAAGTGATAGAGCGACTCAGTGCGACTTGGGAAAAGCTAGAATATGTCAAAATACTCTTCTTGAAGCACTTGCTAACCGTGATTAGGAAAGTTCTATGATTTGAGATAAAGCTACCACTAGAAGTCAATTTAGGACTCCGTCCAAAGCAAATGTATACATTATATACACTAAAAACATTGATCTCCTGTGACGGCGCAAACGAAATTTTTCCCCATTGTAATAATATTTACACATTTACGAGCACAGACTAAAATAGCAAAAAAATGCGAGAAAAAAAATTAGGAACACAAATTGGTCCATGCCCAATTTAGCATCTATGAAAATTTGGCCTTTTGTGGCTCTACTATTATTTCCTCAATGTTGTCTATTTATAACGCCCAGGACACACCGGAGCATCAAGACGCGCGTGTCATAATTTTTATCAATACCAAAACACTTGACGCCCGAGTGTGACCCGGTCAGGCTTGAATACTCTTAAAGTTAAAATAAATACTGAAAATACCATTCTAGATCTCCTTTACAATTTGGGTAATGCTTCCAAGCAAAACCATAACCTTTCCGGTAGCCGCAGGGTTGAGGGAACCGCAAACCGTATGCCCAGCAACCATGACGTAGCGGTCTGTCGCTCAGACCGGTAAAAAACCAGGAATGTCAGTCTTAAGATCAAGTTATCTTAAAGTGTATCATGGTTAAAAGTAGAGCCTTACTTACACATAAACATAGGTCGATGTAGTTGTTCGAAACTCACGCTTTTAAAGAACAGTTCAGTTAAAATCTCGGGCTCGTATCTCCAAGATTTACAGATATCACGTACGAGTGTAATTTTGAAAAATAATTATTTCCGTATGGTTATGACCTTCCCCACTTGTTGAAAGGTGAAGATTATCATAGGGAAAAATGTGCATTCACTAACTCGCACTGGGCCAGTGTGTTGAGCAAATCCTCCTTGTGTTGAGGAGTGTGCCTAGTATCATTGCTTGCTCTCTATAGTAAAGTAAAGTAAATTGTAGTGCACCTCTGCATATTCCTTCCGTTCACACAAGCGAGATGTTTTTGTTAAAAGGTAAAACGACATCAATTCTGATTCTAACCGAACACCCTATCTGTCAAAGTTTAAAAAATCTATGGTACTTTTATGCAACGAAATAATCAGATAATTCTGGGCGTCATCCGCCATCTATTTCACCTTCATCGCCCATTTTATTTACAATGTGAATTTATTGAGTTTGTAAATGCTATTAATACCACTGGCAAAATACGTGTTAATTGCAGGTGCACCCATACCTCATCTTTATCTATTACATTTCATCGTTTCGTAAGAGAAAGTTATTAAGTTTATACCAATCAATACACTTGACATCACCTTCTCCTTAATTAACAGTGTACAATTTGTCAGAAGCACAAAATTAAATCACAATTATCTTTGGTTTAAAAACTTTCGATTTTAAAACAACGCGCTATTACACTACGACCATCGATCATATTATATACAGGTACATAATATATAGTATAAGCGATTGTTTTAACACAATGCTTGGTATTGAAATAAAACTATTTTACGGATTTTATCGCGTTTATTTACTATTTTATTTTCCAGACGTTTCGGCTGCTTTACAGCAACCATGGTCACGGGGGGACTGAGGTGTTAGACGTCCTGAGTTTTATTTCAATTAATAGTATTCGCGTAAATATAAGGAAACAATGCTTGGTATATATAAAAGTTTATGTACAGATCCGGTTGCATAACTACTTTTGTTTTTTTTTAATAATACAGGATTAGCCATGCCAGCAGTTTTACCCGCGAGTTAACGGACTTATTAGTATCTACCTAATGTAATAACCTCACCATACTCGGAAAAAAACTTTATACTATCACAAATGTCATAATAATATTATTAATTAAAAAAGGTCTTAATACAGTGAAAGAAGATTATTACCATACCTAATATCTAATAATGTTAACCTTACAATACTTGTAATAATAATAAAAAAACATTTTTATTATCACAAGCTTCTTAATCATGTAATTACTCTTTAAAAGAAGTCGTAATATAGTAAAGGAAGACTTCTTTAATACCAAAAATATTTATCTAAAAGGTTCCAATTTTAAAATATTTTAAGAATGCAACCGAACGCTTCGCATTCCACAATAGATGCGTTCGAATTTTTTTTTTTGGAGGTGAATAAAAACTCTCGTAAAGAACCGGGAAGATGTCTATGGATGTAGGTTAAACGGATATTTCGTAATAGAACTGTTACTCTAACCAAACGATCGTCGTATAGTATACAGTTGTTGGATCTAATACGGAAATCGTATCCATGGCTAGTGTAAAGATACTTGGCAATGCACGGAGCGGATATCTTTCTTGTGTAGTTTTTTTTTAACTTTTATTTAGCGTTTTCTTTTTGTCAATACGAAAACGAACTATATTAAATCATCACATAATCCGAATTGGGTTTTACGCTGCGATCTAACAACTCTACGTAATTGAAATAAAACTATTTTATCGCGTTTATTTACTATTTTATTTTCCCGACGTTTCGGCTGCTTTACAGCAACCATGGTCACGGGGGGACTGAGGTGTTAGACGTCCTGATGTCATAGTTAATAACTGGGTACCCTCATATTTACTTGTTGTTTGCGGTCCGATCCACGCGATCCGATAACTCTACGTAAATTTAAAATGGCGCCTTTTTCAAAACATAGGTTACCTGTTTCTAATGAATAATGCGTGTTACATACTAATATACATAATAAGCCAGGTGTTGTATTTGGTAGCTAGCCAACAATGTTCTCAATTTCCCTGTTAACACTTTCATGTTTTATTTATCCTGTAATTATTGTCGGCCGCTCAACAATTCCACGCTTGCTTGTCTACTTCGTGAAATATTTATATGGTTTGTATCTATATTGGACAACTTAGGCATCTGTGTTAATTAATAGTTATAATGACGGCACAAAGCGGTAATGTGAAAAAAAAATATTAGAAAAAGTCATTCAATTTTTTTTCTGAGTATGCAGACGGAGACATAGACCATTTGACGCGGCTTTTTTTTTCTGATCAATTCAATAGTATTAAGTCATTTAGTCCAATTTTCGAGATACGACATTTCCTCTTTATGTCGTCGATATCATAAAGATTGAATTTCTGTAAAAACTACAATCACCACGCTGCAAAATTCGCAGCTTGTTTATATTGTTGGACGCCTTACGTACTATGCGATTCAAATGAGAATAGGATCGACATTGCGCCATATTGTGACGTGAAAAAACGAATTATGACTTTAAATAATTAAATATTCTATTACGACCATTTTTATTTATATTTGATGTAGGTACTATTATTATTCATATGCAAATAAGTTTTTGCAAACCAAACTTTTCATGTGACATTTGAGAGAAAGAGCATAATGACATTCCTATTCTTATTTGGACCGCATAATACTTACTTGATCCGGCGACTACAATGGCGGATGTCAGATAAACGACAAAAAATTTGCCGCAGGGCGAAGTCGATAGGGCTTCTCCTTTAACTGTATGCATTTACCACAGAAATTTAATCTTTATGCATATGACACAGAGATCATTTTGGTGTAGGTAAACATTATACAGCATATGTCTTGATGCTTCAATCTGCGGGGTGCTCATGGTCTAGGACAGTGGTTCCCAAACTTATGCTGTATACTAACCACTTTGAGAATAAATTATTTTTAGCGCCCCCATTTTTTCACCTACTACTACTACAGCCCTTTTAACGTCCCACTGCTGGGCACGGGCCGGACTTAACACATCTATCGAGAACTAGACATATTCCCTCAGACGTGCAGGTTTCCTCACGATGTTTTCCTTCACCGTTTCATAGCAAGTGATAATCTCGGATGAAAATAAGATTCGCACATAAATCCCAGGGGTGCTAGCCGGGGTTTGAACCAGCACACATTGATTTGCAAGGCGTGCGTTTGACCACTCGGCTACCACTGCTTGCTATTTTGTTTATCTTTTCACCTATCCAGCCTATTTTTTCAACTACAGCCTCTACACAACGCCTCCTCTTTTTTTCTGGGTCTCTTAGGCCTGCAGCGCCCACAAGGGGGCGTTATCGCCCACTTTGGGAAAGTATGGTCTACGACTATGCGGCAGGGTGTAGTTAAAGCGAGTGATCATGTGTAACGAATCAGCAAGCACACGTCGCGGACATCCTACAAACCAATTTATGGAGCCATAAATATCCTACTTACTATTCCAATTGTGAAAGTTTGTGAAGACGAATGGTTGTATGGATGTTTGTTACTCCTTCACGCAAAAACTACTGAACGGATTTTGATGTTTTTCTGATGTACTAACAATAAAACTTTTACGCTTCATCAAAAACCGTTCACTAGTTTTAGCGTGAAAGACTAACAAACATTCATCCATCCATCCATCCTCATAAACTTTTACATTTATAATATTAGTAGGATTCAGCACTAGCCATAGCAGAAACGTTTCAACGTCCTCTATAACTTTAATTTTACATCTTCAACTGTTAATTATTATTAATACGTTAAAAGCTATTTTGTTTATCTACTCAACACCTAAAGACACAGTTAATTTGATGTTTTTTATATATACCGCTCTGTCCACGCATGCGCAGTTCCCGCGGCGCGCGGTCAGCTGCGCGGACGCACCTGTCGGCCGTTCACCCCACGCACTTGTCTCGTAGTACTATACTAACATGTTGTATCACTATGAAATTGGGACGGTCGTTTTCAATCCATCCAATATACAAGACGTGTGTCACGGAGTATGTTGGTTTTGTCTCTTTCTCTCGTATGAAATAGGACTGAGACCGAGCGAGCGAATCCGTGATAGACGTGTAGTCTATACATGTCCCTCTTTTAAAACGCCAGCCACAAGACGCGCGCTGCAGATTTTGTGAGTTTGTAACTCTTTCACGCAGAAACTACTTATGGATTTTGTAAAAACTTCTTCCATAGCGAGTTGTATATTATATTGATTACGTATTGATTGATCCCGACACGATCACCGCCCACCTCGACCTGGGCGTCGAGAGGGCCACCAACACACCTACACTAGCCTGAAACAGACACCGATCTCGCCGGCGAGGTCGAGGAACCCCCTCTTCCGCTCGTAGGGGCATCTTTGCACCTAGGAGCACAGTCACTACCTCTCCCCTCACGGTAACCCCCCAAGCCGAGGTCGTGCCCTCTGTGCCGCCCTTGAGCTAGTTGCCACCCTTTTTTCCGCCCTTAGGGCCTTGGTTGGAGTGCACTCTGCCCTCGCCACTCCTCCGGTAAAGCTGTAAAGGTCACCTCATGGCCAACAGTGTAAGTCCTTCATAAAAATTATATAAAAACATAGGCTATCTATCTACATTGCCGCCGCCCGCATGACTAACACTCAGGTATCAAAATAATTACATCACCATGCAATGGGTATTTGATGAGGCAAGCAGAGAAAGTTCCACTATGACTTTTATTAACCACACTAAGTACTTACTTAAGAGTACGACTTATACAGTTTCAGATGTCCGAAATAATACTTGGCCGTTTGCATGAGTATCGGATATACAACCCAATGGTATACTATTATATTTATATTATCTTCATATTACATATTACTAATTTTTATATTATCTATCAAACAAAAAATAATTCAACCCAGTTCACATTCATAGTGGTCTAACCATCCTTCGCCTCACAACAAACCCGTCCACCACACATTTTTTTTCCAAATACCCTACATATTACAATTATCCTCGTCCGTTTTACGTACGATTAATATTTTTATCAGTAAATAAAATTCCTCGTCTCAATACTCAATAGGTTCAAATTATGTTAATAGAAGAGACTAGCGCCTAAGATACAGGCTCGGCCTAGTTTAGGCGCTATTGTTCATTGGCAACCACGCAAAATGTATATGGTACCCTAGTTTAATATAAAATAATGTAATGCATGATTTGTATTCAATAAACTTTTTTAATTTAAAAAAAAAAAAAAATTTGAACGATATTCGATCATGATTTTAATTTTTTTTGTTAGTCGCGATTTTTAAAAACTTTTAAAAACTGGTAGCCTCGTGGGCAAGAACGCCCGCCTTGAACGTAAGGGGTGCAAGTTCAAATCCCAGGTCCGCACCTCTGAGATAATTTTCATGTGGGAATGTTATTTTCGACAATGATAACCACTTCCTGAACGGTGAAGGAAAACATCGTGAGAAAACCTGCACGTCTAGGCGTGTGAAGTTCACCAACCCGCACCGGGCCAGCGTGGTGGACTATGGCCCAAATCTCCCTCGTATTGAGGGGGGATGTGCCCGGTACAATGGCAATAGGCTCGCCCCCTATTACATTGGGACCAAAAAATACATCGGCGAAGTGTGGGCGCACTGCAGTGCAACTCTGCCTACCCTTCGGGGAATACAGGCGTGATGATGATGTATTTAAAAACTTAAAATATCTCTAGGACTGAGCGAAATTCTTAAGTTCTGTTTTCTAAATATTAGTAGTCGCCTCACGTTTATCTAGTTCACACCGTTAAATAGGGCTATGGATGTGCCGGCCATAAAACGTTGTGGTAAATATTTAAAAGTCTGTAACTCAGAAACTATGATAGTTAGGTCTGCCTTTACTAAACAACTACATACCAGCTACCATATATGTATCTAACTAAAATATTATTTCGGACTTCTGATACACCCTTTACTTACTTATTTATAGTGGCTACTACTCAGTAGGCGTTAAAAATAGTGAGGTCCTACTCAAATAGTTATATAGGTTCCTCGACGACAAATTTTAAGGTAGTACTGTCGTTTATATTAAAACTTGACCCATTTAAATGGTGTCCTGATTGAAACTGTGATTGTAAATAAGTTTGTTACCAAAGAAATATGTAGGAGAAATTTGACCTTAGGTGCCCGGCTGAGATTCTACGTAAAGATTTCTGACTAGAACTAGAAATTATAAGAGGTAGGTGATAAAATCAACACAAAGTTGCGTTGGTAAAAAAAGTTAAAATAGGAAGTTGTGGTATTGACAATAATTATTACCAATGTCACGTTTGTTTTGAAGGCTATAAATCAAGCAATTTTTTATAGCCAGGCGGGAAAAGTTAGATAATATCAACGTAATGCCATCTAGCGGCGGATAGATTGAAATGTTTCGGCTCGGTACAATTTTTATTAATTCTTTACTCATGTACATAATGTATATAATTAGTGATAGTTATATATTGATCTTAATAAAAAATCTCTTGTTACCAGGTGACAATGGCAGTACCCACGCTTTGTACCTCGAGACAATAGTCGAGGAAACGAGCGATGACTTGCGTTCAGAACGCTCATCCGCCGCGACATGGCTCTCCGATTCCGATGCAGACTCCGTCATACATGTACGGGGGGCACCAGGTATTTACTCTAAATTAATGATAAATTATACATTCACGAATTGTAATATAAAATAATATTGAGTTAAGCGCTATCTAGTGTGTAGTAGCAACACTTAATGAATATACAATCACGCAGTTGGTATTGTGTTTTAAGTAATGACGTACAGATGGCGCTTAACCATAAATTTATATTAAGGTTACCCACAGACTATTGCATTATAGTATCGCGGTCGCCAGATTTAAATGGGATAGCATTGAAATATGGGAGTCCTTCATTGTCTGTAGCTAGACTGTTTGGCAGCTACATTGAATTCGGTTATCCTACTGAATTTTTGGACCGGATCCAAGTAATATAATGAATACAAATCCGAATGCGGTGTCATTGTCATTGTCGTCGCCCGCGCGACGCAACGTGGGTGCCGCGCGTCTGGAAGAGTCTCAAATTTTCCTGACGGGAGTTCCCTTCGTCAGGGTCGGAGTGCGACAGCGAATCGGAGCGCGAGTGGGCGTGCCCGGCCAAGCGGCGGCGGCGAGAGCGCGCCACTTCGCCCTCCAGCTCGGCCACCCTGTCCCGCTCCTCCAGCCTCGCACAGTTCGAGTCTCTGGAGCGATCCTGCGCCGCGCCCGCCTCGCCCAGCCTGTCCCCCGACTCGTTGGAGTCGCCGCCGCCCTCCCCACCACCCGCGCGCGCGCCCGCCCCCCGCACCCACCTGTCCGCCGAAAACCTCAGCGAGGACAGCGGCTACAGCGAGCGCTCGCGCCGCCCGCCCCCGTCCGCGCACCGCCCGCCCGAAATAGCGCGCCGGTCGGCCGCCGGTAGCGCGCCCTGCCTCGTCTTCGTCGCAACCTCGCCCAGTGCCGAGCGGCGCCCACCCCGCGCTGCGCGCGCTCTTTCGTTGCCCGCCGAGCTCGACGTGTGTGCCGAGCCGCGCCGACACGCCGCTCACCGCACGCGCTTCCGACAGACCTTCGAGGTCACCGACAGCCTCACCGTCAGCGTGGCGGACCTCACCGCGCTCGATTACCGGGGCGCGCCGCGGCGTCCGCGCCTGCCGCCGCCGCCGCCGCCCCCGCCGCGTACCCGCCGGCATGCACCCCCGCCGCCCCCGCCGCCGCCCCCCGTCGAGATCGTGGTCCGCGAGCCCACAGAGTCCCCCGTCAGGGAGCCCAGTGCCGGCTCCGACTCAACCACCGAATCCGAGCGGGACTTCGCTCGCGAAATGGAGGCCACCGCCCGGCGGCTTGACGAGACCGCGCGACGCGCCCTCGCCGAGAGTGGCGACTACGATCGTGAACTATCAGTGATAACCGCAAGACGCCTGCACGACTCGTGGGGCGCCTGGGATGACGTACTCGACGAACTGCGCCGGCGCATAGAGCCGTCGTCGCCGACGCCCTCACCACCCCGGACGCCCTCGCCCGACCCCATCAGAGAACCCGCATTTACATCCACCCCTCTCCGACCGGGTGACGCGCGAGTCCGGTCGACCCCCGAGTTACGCGCGCGTGCAACACCCCACCGCGAGACGCCCGAGGAGCTACGCGCGTCACTGCAGCTGGTCGCTCCACCCGAACCCGCACCCCCGATGCGATCCGTGTCCGCAGGCTCCAAGGGGGTCACGTTCTCACCCGTCGTCGCAGAAGTCAGCTGGCGGGAGACGAGCGCGAGTACGACCGAGAGCGAGACGACCGCGAGCGACGACGCGGCCGACGCGGAGGTGGTAGTAGTGGAGGGGGGAGGCGAGGAGGCGCGCGCGCCGGCCGCAGAGCGCGCCACCGCCATGACGGAAACGGGCGCGCGTGCGCCGCGCGGCCGCATCGCCGGCTTCCTATCGAGGTTTGCGAATTTCCGATTTTCGGGGCGCAAGGAAAAGAAACCCCCGTCCAGGGGCGCAGGCGCGAACGGGCGGACCGCGTCCGGCGCGGCGTCGCCGGCAGACGCGGGGCAGGCACCGCGCGGGGCGGCCGCCGGGCCGCAGTATGTGCGCATCCCGCTGAAGGAGGAGGGTGTGTCGCGGGCCGCGGCGCCCCAGGCGGCGGGTGGCGTGGCCCACAAGCCGCCGCGACCGCGCCCGCCACCCGCGCCGCCGGCTGGCGTGCTGGAGACCGACGTCGACACGCAGAGGACCGTGCTGCACGCGCGCTCGCTGCTCGCGCTCGCGCCGCCCGACCAGCGCTCTCCACGCCCGCACAAGTCGATGGAGTTCCTGCTGGACAAGGACAGCGCGCAAGCCATACAGGTGAGCTCTATGTTTACAAACACACCGATCGATGCCGGCCGACGACCGGTGCGCTGCTAGGTCTGCTTACATTGCACTAAGCACACATTTCTCTGGCCGTTCGTTTGAGCGGCGAAAGCGCGGATCGTCTCACGTACGTACGACCGCTACCCGAAACCGCAAAAAATGTAGGCCTGGCTTCCAAACCGACGAAATAACCCACTAGACAACTTAATAGGCAGAAAGCATACGCAATACCGCACGCCGCCGGTATCCCCGGGGTGATTGCGCCATGGGTCACATCGGCACGCGATCGTTTGAACGGGGCGGAGGTGAAAGTGCGACACATGGTACAGTATACCATTGTTTGCACATTATATCGTAACTAACGCCCACCGGGGCAGCTCTCAGTATCGCAATGATGACACACTTCCGTGTTATCGTTTGTGAATGGATTGTTATCAGCGGTTATTTACAGACTCCTTACATTCCCGCTTATAGTCAGATTACATCCTTTACCATACTCCTTAGTACTTACGGCATCGCTAACATAACATTCTCCGATTCTCAATACATCGTTAAAGTCCTTTTCAGGAAGTCTGACAAGTCTTATCAACAGGTATACATTAGTTACGTACTACGGAAGATTTGGGTGTATGCATTTAAAATTAAAACAATTAGCTTACCCGATATATATTGCACTGTGTAGGTAGTATAAGTAGAAAAAAAATTAGCCACCTAAATCACTATGTATGCACTTGTTACACAATGTATGCACTTAAACCTTCACACACTGGGACGTCAATGGGCGCTTCAAAATGTTTGGCAATACCGACCTATGTGTCGTGCATAAAGATTGAATTAGAGCCGTTAAAGCCACGCCACCACGCATCAAAATTTGCTTTCGCCGTCAGTGTAATTTTTTTGTATAATGAACTTTTTCTCTGTGTGATACGGTTCGTTTTGGTATTGACAAAGTATTTGACGCGTAAAGATCAACGCCCCAGTCTGTGGCCGGCCTTACGTTAAAGGTTGCGTAAGATGTTTCCTTTTAATATTTTTATGTCGCTCTTATCGCCACCCTTTGTTATCCTGTTATCTTATCAATTGACTATTAAGTTTCGAAGCTCGTCTGTCAATGTCATGATTGCATGGATTCATCCGCCATTTCTATCAAGTTCATCACCCACTTTTATTTTTAATTTGCTTTTAATTACTTGTCACTGACTGAAATAACTATCCGCTAATCGTAAGCGGAGTCTCACCTTATTCCATAAATTGTCATTATTTCCGTACGGGTGAGGTGAAATGCGGTAGTCTGCGGATTAAACATCTTTATTACAGTCATCGCCTATTTTTATTGAGTTTGTTATTGCTATTAGTTACTTGACACCGGCTGAATACCAGCTAACCGCAGATGGAGTCATTTATCATCGTATTCCATTAAATTTCATCATTTCATTGAGTAAAAAAAGAAGAAATCATTTGTCAAGTGTCTTCATTTAAGAATTTAGTAGAACACTTTCTGTTCTTATAAACAAATATTTTTAGGTCTCTAAGAGCAGTTTAATTGTGTTTGACCCCTATATACATTTGCCGTAGGATACGTGTAATATCACTCCTCATTAAACAGACTGATCGCAAGCGATATAAATACGATTCAAATCAATTCTACTTATTTAAAACAACTACCTATTGTATTTCGCATTACGACAGCAGTTTCAGTTACCAACAATATTACTCCTACGTAAGCCAAATACAGTTACTAAACTCCGCTTTAAACTATTGTAATTCGACACACTGTCTCGTCACTGTCGTATTAAGCGCAAACACCAAAACGAAGTCCTATGTCAATATACATAAAGATTAAATATCTGTGTTGAAGCTACGCAACAAAATTCACACGTGTTGTCAATGACATTTCGTTGAAGAATCACCTTTTTTACAAGACAATACAGGGTCCCAAGTCTGCTAACACTATCGTCGTGGAGTTGCTATGAGTCAATTTTTTAAGGAATGAAAACAACATCTTTTTTAAATAGTAGGTACCTAGAATATGAGCAGTGTAGACATTAGATATTGTCACTTTGATGTAATTTGACTAGTCATATTCTAGTTACGATTGATACAAGATGTAATTTTTATGCCTTAATAAAACTTTTTAAAAACAAGCTTTATTTAATTTCCCTTAGTTTTCGTGTTCTCCTTAGCAAGCCCTTTTATTTGATACCCATATTATGGTAGTGCAGAAAAAATAACTATTCCGCCATATTGGATGATCCGCCATATTGGAATTAGGATGACGTCGCATAGCTAAGCATGCATTGTCATCCAAAATAAGCGTGTATACCAAATTTCAGCTCAATAGGTTAAAGATAACTGATTTAAAATTCAGTTGCAAGATTCCACCCGGAAATACATACCTACATTGCAAGCTAATATAAAGCTTGTAAAAATTGAGTCTTAGTACCACATCGATAGTGTTAGTAGACTTGAGGCCCAGTTCGTTTTAGTAATGTGGGCCCGATGTTTAATGGAACATACGTAGACAACATACTTGATGACAAAAAATGATTTGAAAGGAGTCATTCCCACGGCAATCAGCTGATAATAGCCTGTTATGTGATATAAATGATACAACCAGACATAACTTCCTATTACGGTAGTGGATACTGAGATATTTTGAATTTAAAATAATGTACCCACTTAGGCAGTCAACTCATGTAAAGGGGGTCACGGAACGCTTGTACCTTACAAACCCCAGATTTTTACAAGCTTTATATTAGCTTGCAACGTATGTAGGTCCGGGTGGAATCTTGCAACTGAATTTTAAATCAATTATCTTTAACCGATTGAGCTGAAATTTGGTATACACGCTTATGTTGGATGAAAATGTATGATTAGCTATGTGACGTCATTCTAATTCCAATTTGGCGGACGCTTGTACCTTACAAAAAACATACCTATCGCCAGTCTCCTTCTCAATTCAACTCCCAAACTAAGCACAGCTTGCTCTATAGCTACCATACCAATAGACTGGTGGGGATCTCAGTTACATCCAGACCAGAGAACATTAACTGTCTGTCAATTTCTGACAGATTTAGTACTCTGGTTTCTGTCAAAAACAGATATTATCTAATATTAAATACCAGCCAGTTATTGTACCAAAGAGGGAGATGTTTCTTACATTTGATAGTTTCACACGTCCAAAATGTTAAGGAATATAAGACTAGACGGCCGTGGCATCAAAGAGACCAATTTCGGTCTAATTTATGTGGACGTCGTTTTGACTCATTTAGGTATCTGAGCTTTCTAATATCATTGTTAAATCCGTTACTGCAAGAGAGATAGCGGAAAGGGGGTAAGGTAAATTCCAAAACCGTACCATTATCTATAAAAACGGCAAAAAAATTACGTTTATTGTATGGGAGCCCCATTTAATATTTATTTTATTCTGTTATTTTAGTATTTGTTGTTATAGCGGCAATAGAAATACATAATATGTAAAAATTTCAACTCTCTAACTATCACGGTTCATGAGTACAGCCTGGTGACAGACGGACGGACGGGCGGACAGCGAAGTCTTAGTAATAGGGTTCCCGTTTGACTCTTTGGGTACGGAACCCTACAAACGTCATTTCCGAATGCCAATGACATCAATCGAACCCGCACCCTGGCAAGACAGCCAGTTGGTCTACGCCCGCACAAGTTGTGAAGAATAGCAATAAACTCCTATTTATCGAGGTTCGGTTCAGACACTTAAGTTATTATACTGCCCATGACACACTAAACTATCATGATGTCACTTATTGTGTTGCGAATGATAATGCCGGACTATTACGCTTTATTTCCTTAAGGTAAACATTGTTTATAATGTTTGTACTACTTGTGTGTATTTCTATCACGATTATTGCTTAACAAACTTCGCTTTTAACGGTGATTTATATGATGAATAGGTAATCTGAGACGAACTTGCTGTCAATATAAATAAAATGTACTCTACTCTGATGCACATAAAGATTGAATGTCTGCGGCAAAAGTTCAGCGACGACGCGAAAGAATTCGCTAACATTTCGTCGAAAAATGTGCTCCTTTATTGAGTTTGTATGTTTTGGTATTGACACAAAATTGGTCGCGCTTTGGGACACTTTACAGTGACATAGTAAGACTCTTTTGTACAGAATAAAAGGCTCTTGTAAGTGATTTGTAGAAGGTCTTTATTAATTTATAGAGTTAATGATCCGGGAAAAATCAAAATGTTCAGTCAGAAGAGCTAAAATACCAGCGGTGTGAACACAATGTCCCAAAAAGGGGTCAAAATAACAGACAGCAAAGGATCAACGCAAATTCTCTGTAGAGCGTAAGTTGCAACATCAACCTTATTATCTTCTCTCCCATTGTGGTCAAGGAACATTTGTGTCTATATAAAAGAACCAAGTACCTCCGACAGATCTCACTCAGCCTTGTCCGAATTGACCAAATGTGACCTCGCGTGAGCCTGTGATAAATAACTCTCTATACCTATTTGTGCAGCCAATTCGGTATATCATTGGAAGCTTATAACAAACAGTATTTTCGTTTTACTTCTCACAGAAACACGCAGCTGATGCAATACCCTGGTAATCTTTAACAGTCCTAGCGTCGACGGATTAGGTTATGTCAAATTAATCATTTCGAAGACGTATTTGCTTTGATCTTTAGCAAATGACAACTCTTTAAAGGTTTACAATTTACATACTAGCAATGCGAGCTTATTATATTACTAGCAGTATTTATAGACTCTCAAACTAAGCTCACTTGCCCAAGATAGGGATGAACCTCGGAATCTCTCGTCTACGGCGCCAGTTAACGACAATAGACGCATGATTTTGCTCATGAATTTAATAAATTCCAACGGCTCAAAGAAAACCGAAGTGTCTCAAATTATTTATTTGTCACTGTTTTACGTGTATCAACGATTACATACTCAAACCAAACACTTAATAACAAAAATAACATAATTGTTAAAACGATGTTTGTTTCCCGTTTTCACTAAGATATCTGACAAATCTATGATGTTTGCACGCATTATACTCAAATACAGTTACTTCAAGACCTAAGCTACTGTAGATTCATTACAACCGGTTGTACGTCCACTTTAGATCCAGCGACCTTGCTGTAACCCGCCTGCTAACCGTGTGACTTTTCAGATTTAAGCGCAATTGTTAAAAAAGGTTATGTTGTTAGGTAAGAATTTGTTTGGCGTTCGTGGGGGAAAATAATTGACATTATCTATTAAATCGACCTTTTGAACTAAGACAATTGTAGGCTTTGAGCAAATATTGATGACATAACCAGCTTAATGGTTAGACTGTCCAGGCTGGCAACCGAGAGGATTCCGGTGGTCATCCTGTTCTTCATTCCCTAGGGCAAGATTTTGATTTGGTTATAGACGCTAACGGAACTACCAGCAAATTATATCAAATGTTTTCATCCATAGCGCTTCCCAATGGTGGTAATTTAATAGAATATGATGATAAATGGCTGCAACTGCGGTTAGCGGGTATTCTGCATATGTCAAGTAATTAATAGCAAGACAAATTCAATAAATAAACATTAAAACTAACTACAGCCCTTTTAACGTCCCACTGCTGGGCACGGGCCTCCCCTCAATGCGAGGGGGATTCAGGCCATAGTCCACCACGCTGGCCCAGTACGGGTTGCCAGACTTCACACATCTATCGAGAACTAGTCAAGTTCCCTCAGACGTGCAGATTTTCTCACGATGTTTTTCCTTCACCGTTTCATAGCAAGTGATAATCTCGGATGAAAATGAGATTCGTACATAAACCCAGAGGTGCGAGCCGGGGTTTGAACTTGCAAACTTTGTACTATGATTTAATAATAAACATTATTAAATCTAAATGGGTGATGATAGTGATAAAGATGGCAGTCTTATGTTATTTTTAAGCCCCCGAACAATGAAGCGTGAAGACGCGCGGGTCGAACTCATTGCCAATACCAAAACGCACTGTATTAACTTATAAATACAGTTTATTTTTCAACGAGATGACATAAACAGTACGAGCAAATTTTGACCGTGGCTTTTACTACTGAAAAACAATATTATGTACATTGATACAGACTTTGTTTTGGAATCCAAATGACGGAATCAGACAGTTAATTAACTTGCCGACTACCACGTAACTTCTACAGAAAATCTTAGAACAACATCAGCAAAAACAGACCCGTCAGAGGTCAGACACAAGCAGCTATTTATATATTATGTCATTATGTTGGACATGCACATTTAATGTCTATAAACTCAACTTGTGTGGTCACGTCAGTGTTTTTAAGGCCCCTATTTTTTTGCAAATAGCAAAACGGACTGTAAAAATGGGTGATAAACGCTATGGATGAACGTGATAAAGATGGCGGATGACCCATAGAGAATAGTCTTCTTTTTTTACGAAATGAATGAAATGATGATTTTTCATGGAATGGCTTTAAGCGGGTATTTCAGCCAGTGTCAAGTAATTAATAGCAAGGGCAAATTCAATAAAACACATCTATACAAATAAATACAATTGGAGTGTCTGTTTGTAATATCAAAATAACATTATTTTAACAAATGCATATGAAAGTATACACGATACCAATAAAGAAAATGCATTTTTTTTATTTGTCTGTCTGTTTGTTCCGGGTAAACTTCCAAACGACTGAACTGATTTGGACGGGACTTTCACTAGCAGATAGCTGATGTTACAAGGCGTAACTTAGGCTACTTTTATTTTAGAAAAAGCATTAGGGTTCCGCGGGATGAACATAAAACCATTTTTTCCGGGTAATCTACCTAAAGTCGCGGGCACAGCTAGTTATAAATAAAAATGGACGATGACAGCGATAAAGATGGCGGATGATTCAGGATATATTCATTCTTTATCTAGATTACATTGACAGCGCGAAATAATTTTTACATGTGAGGGCGTGCCTCTTACCAGAGAAATTAAAACTTTATGTATATTGACGAAGACTTCGTTTTTGAATTAGCAAAATTTTAACGTTATGCGAGCATGGCGGTCATATCGTGGGGTTTGCTAGCACGTGATGTTTGCGCATACGCCGACCAGCTGCTAAACTAATTAAAGACTTGGCTTATTTGTCCTGCAATTTATATCGTGTTCCCGCAAGTGTAAATGAAAATATTGCCTTCATTCCTCACGGCTATTAAAGTCAGCCAGGCGATTATGTAACTTGAATTGCAAACATTTTACACCACCATTGGAAACCACAAAAAAACATACGGGTCGAATCGAGAACCTCCTCCTTTTTGAAGTCGTTTGAAACATGGCGGATTTTCCATACATTTTGGCAGCTCTTTTTATCCTAGTTACATGCAAACCAACGGAAATTAAGAAAATACCCAAAACAATCAATTTCACCCCTTTCAAGGATGGCTACAAAACTTTTTAAAACCTTTAGAATTTCAAAACCACATTTTCTTTTCTTTAGCTATCTTACTAACAATACTCAGATTCAAGTAAATCAAAGAATATTTTTGAAAAGGAATCGATCCCAAGACTAGCTTGCAGCTTGCGCTCAAAGCACTAGATCAACACATCGTCAAATGATATAATCATAAAATAGGTACTTATATAAAAACAATAACACGCTCAAAAAAAAATTGACCGAAATTGGTCTCATTTATGTCACGACCGCCTAGTCTTATACGCCTTGACATAGAGAACCAGTACGCTTAGTATGATGTACAGACCAGATCAATAGACCAACAGACCAACAGTATGTATATCGACAACTTAAACCCTGTCGTGCGTACCGATTTTGTCGATACCCTTAGCAATAGATGACAATGAGCTCATGCTAAGGCAGGTAGATAAAGCTCGATGTGACGTAATTTGCTCGATAAATCTGACAGTTAGAAGGGATAAAACTTTTGTCAGTGGAGTCATGCTAAGCCCGCTGACGTACAAGCACAATATCCATCGTCATATCCCTTATACGGGTTGCGGATATTATGTCCGCTACGTGGTGGATATCCGAGTACCTGTCCAACGGACGGCGCGGCGGCGGTTATACCCAATTCGGTGTATCCTGTGTCCCGCACTATCTGCCACAGAATTCAGTTATGTACAGGCTTTTTCATAAGTCCGAAATGGGCTTTACCACCGCCGCTGCATAATTTACGAAATGATGATATTATAATGAAATCAGCAGTTGTAACAGAGCGCCAAGACTAGACTTATGTCATGTAGTATGTTGATGTTGTCTCTATCTCTCGTATGAACTAAGACAGAGAGCGAGCGAGCGAATCCGTGACAGAGATCTTGTCTTGACATGCGTGCTAACCCCTCAGGTGAGGAATGCCTGCACCAGCGATTTGCGGTATTTGTGCCGATGTCGAGTAATGAATAGTGAGGACAAATTTAATAAATAGGTACACAAAATAAAAATGGGTGATGACAGTGATAAAGATGGCGGATGAATCCTACCACCGCCTTTAACAGTAGTATTCTAATATCAACTCAATTTTTTGTCAAGGAACATAATCGAAAAATTGTGGTCGAATTTTGATAAATTGTTTATCCCATTCAGTATCTTATCCCATATAATATGCATGCATATAAGTATTATTTCGGACTTCTGAAACGTCGTATATATACCACGTGTCATGAACATATTCGCTGGGAATTATGCGGACTTCCCTGCGGTAATGGGATTATGTAGTTGATGGGGAAAAGATGGCAGGCGAAGGAAATCTATAATAACTTCTACATTAGACGGTCATAATTCGTGTAATTTGGTATTGCTATTCTTCGTTGAAAAAGTCACTAAATTGACGACGGACGAATATCTATACATACATACGAATAAATAAAATAGTTTTGTTTTTGTCTGTTTGTTCCGGGTAAACTTGCAAGCAGCTGAACCGATTTTGACAGGACTTTCACTGGCAGATAGCTGATGTTTCAAGGCGTAACTAAGGCTACTTTTATTTCAGAAAAATAATTAGGGTTTCGCGGGAAAACATAATACCCATATTTCGATAATCTCCCTGAAGTCCACGCGGACACAGCTAGTTTAAAATAAATCGAACGAAAATTAGAAGAGTATAGCCATATTATCACCACATGGTGGCCATATTGCAGTGTTTGCCAGCTGATTCATTGCCACCACTCATCGTTGTGACCACATAAACAAACGGGAACAATTAAGCCTTGCGAGAATACGCGCGTTTAAACACGTGCGATAATTTTGACGACAACTTTTTGCCAGTACCAAAATGAACTGTATTAACACTTGCAAGAAGCACATTTTACAACGAAATACCACCGATAACGCGAGTGAGTTTATTCGCTTTTACCAAAGACATTTAAACTTTATATATGTATATGGGCGCAGAGTACATTTTGGAAATAAAAGTTGAGGGAATCCGCTCGCTTATGTATGTACAGGGTGTAATTAGTCACGGTGTCGCTGAAACTGAAGTGTCATCGACTCGACATTTACGTCATACTCGTAATTGTTTAATAAGTAGGTTTGGAGGAAAAGGCAATATATCGACACCTCCACGCAATAACGGCCATTAACACAAAAAAAAAACATTGTATTAATTTTTCTTAGATTTTGGTGAGAGCAAAAATAAAGTTTAAAATGTTAAAACAACTTTTATTTAATTGCCCCTAGTTTTCGTGTTCTCCTCAGCAAGCCCTTTCATTTAATACCCATACTGCGGTAGTGCAGTAAAACTAACTATTCCGCCATCTTGGATGATCCGCCATATTGGAATTAGAATGACGTCACTTAGCTAAGCATGCATTGTCATCCAAAATAAGCATGTGCACCAAATTTCAGCTGAATCGGTTAAAGATAACTGATTTAAAATTCAGTTGCAAGATTCCACTCGGACATGCATTGCAAGTTAATATAAAGCTTGTAATAATAACTTGTAAAAAATATATATAAAATAATTTACCTATATGCAGCATTGTAAGTCAATTGTTACAATGCATGGGGATGTCGTTATAATAATGTTACATATCAATAATATTATACTGCGTTCATTAATGTATGAATAAGTAGCAAACATATTATTATATTTCAAGCAACGAGGTATTATTCATTTTATTGAAATTCAATAGCGTGATTTCTTATGCAATATGTAAATAATAGGCTACGCGAAATCCCACATAAATTAGTAAAGTTACGAGGAAGAAAAATATTGTAAATCGATAATGAATATTAAAAATCTATATTTAGAGCTGCTGCAATATTTACGGATAATATTTTATTGCTTTCATAAACTTTTTATCACCCTTGACCTTAGAATATCATGATATCATGATTACACTCGGAATTATGACAGAGTTATAATGTCATAAACCAAATCGTAGTCCAAAATGAGAATAACATTTTCTCTTTTGAACATACTTGAAAAGAGGATGAATTTTCCAATATGGCCAGTATGTTTTTTTGAAAATGTTATATTTTTATTATCTGTACTTACTTTTATTTTTAACAGCGGTTACCTATGTTCTATCTTATCTGTGGATTTACCTTAATAAGAATAAAATTGCTTATTTTTCATATTTTTTGCGACTCAACATTTGTGTGAGTTTACCTTTTACCAAGGATAGCACTGAACAATCGTCCAAATATCATTTCGATGACAACTGAAATGTTGGTTATCCATAGACATTTATAAGTTACATACTACCTGTTCGATTACTAGGTATCGTTTATCTATGTCAAAAAAAAGTATCTACCATAAAGCAATATCAAACTACAGCGTGGTACATGGTAAATGTCAATACTTGGAGTAAAATAAAAATGTGTCAGACGCTTATCCGGGTGTCCTACTTCCAGATATAGTTGCGGTTGCGGGCTTATCCGTGCGAGTCTATTGAGCCGGTCATCCGGACTGAACATATGACACGTATAGAGCCTGTTGTAGGGTACCTGCCAAGATATTTAGTTTATATTATATAGAGGTTGGTGCAGATAAATGTAAATGTAGAGTACCCAGATGTTAGGTGTCAAACCAAAACGAACTGTATTTACTCGTTGAAGAAGAACTTTTTTCAAAGAAATGGCATCGAAGACGCGAGCGAATTTTGAGACGTGGTCACGTGGATTTTGCTACATAAATTTTACCTTTATTCACATTGAAACAGAGTATATTTTTAAGAAATAAACGAGTATTTTTTTGTAGCAATGTTGTATTTTTATAGCTTAACATATTATAAGACTAAATTCCTCGTTTGTAAATAAGTAGAAACCTACTTACCTACTTGCTTATTTGACATTTTAAAAGATCGATAAAATGGTAAAAAGGTACGTCACTAAACGTTAACCGTTCATTTCTTATGAATTTCTAATTGTAAAAACAAAATAAACATTCTAATGTTTACACGTCTCATTTCTTCTTGATCTCGTTAAATCAAACAATCGTTTCGTTTTGTTTTGCTAATATTATCAAATTAAACATTTTCGTGGCGAACAAATAAAGCTGTTCTCATTACTGACATGAGATGATGCGTTTTGTTATTTTTAAAATTAATCTGAAACTCATCAGTATGTATATTGAGCCCTCTGCCATAACTGCGCCGGCGCAGAGCGAAGTCCTTATTAGCTTGGTGTCTAAATGCCGAGAGGGACCTGTATGTCAATTTTTTTTTTCTTCTTTTTTTTTCTTTTTCGTTTTTTTTTTATTCATAAAAACCAATACAGGTAGTTATGAATCGTCAATAAAACATAATTGTATCTCTTCCACCTCTTTTAGTTCGCAGGTGCATCATTCAGAGATAATAATTATATTATAATGAGTCAGTCATTGGTTTATAGACCATTTTTTAATATTCTTAGATTGTCATTAAAAATCACTTTTGTACTGAAAATCACCACAAACAGGGGTATTAGAATGTCTATAAATTTAGTAGTAAGTCTCGCGTCGATACTCAATAATAGGTACTAACGAAATCCACGTATATCAAATAATTTACGAAGCCTCGTTACACTTATACAAGAAGCGTGGGACGTATTCTGAGACCTCAGTTGCCTTTACATTGTAGGTTAGTAATTCTATGCCCAAGAGGTTAATAATATTACCGGGTAAATATCGATAAAATATCACAATTTACGTGTTACTGCCAACACTATTGAAGGTCCATACTAGTTACGACACTATAGTATAGTCTTATAATCGATTTTAAATCTATCGATTCAAGACTGAACTGCGATTTATAAAAAAAGTACTGCATAGTGAAGCGACAATTTATTCGATACAAACTATCGCGTATGTAACTTCGCTAGAGGAATGTCGGTTACCATACAGGGCTACGATTGGCGGAAGCTAAGTTTAAATTTGGAATAACTCGTATCCATGCAGGCGATAGTCGAATGTTAATTTTGAATCGATTATAATCGAATTCGGCGCGTACCGTTTCTTTCGCATTGAAGAATGTTGTTTTCTTTTTAATTTTAGCATACAATTAAAGAGTGCGTTCTATTTGATACTGGAAAAATGCACAAAGAAATATGTGGCGCATAAATGAAAAAATAAAGAGCAAACGTTCGAATGAATTTGAATTTAGAATTCGATTATGTAGTGCACAACCTAAAATCATTAAGTACCAAACACAGAAAAAGTATAAACTATAGAAAAAAAATAATTTATAAAGATATAAAAATTACAAGATTTTTAAATGTCGAACACAAAACAAAAGTCAAAACGAGTAAAATATGTCTTAGCCATAAAGTAACTAGAGAACCCATATCAAGTCCGCCCTGCATAATAATATGGCGGGAATTTTTTTGACGTTTATCTGACATCCGCCATTGCAATATACGAAGTAGATAGGGGCATCTCCGTTATATATCTCGATGATCTTAGGCCGTACATTTTGTCATCTACAAACGCTTTAAGAGCCCGGGCCTGCGTAATTTTCCAATTTAGGCCGTCCATTTTAAATTGCATAAAGCTTGATTAGGACTTAACTGTGCTACAATAGGATGGTAGATATCGTCTTACACTCTTCCTTACTCTGCGCTTTCTTAATAAGGAAATTAAATGGACAACTGGAAGTGTTTATGTCGCAAATGAACGAAGTAAGTTTAAATCCAGGGCCCGCACTTATGAGATAATTACCACTTGCTGAATGGTGAAGTTCACCAACCCGCACTGGGCCAGTGTGGTGGACTATGGCCCAAATCTCCCTCGTATTGAGGGGGATTGTGCGCGGTATAATGGCAATTGGGATCAAAATACATCGGCGCACTGCAGTGCACCTCTGTCTACCCCTTCGGGGAATACAGGCGTGATGATGTATGATATGGTAATGTAAAGGGGCAAAGTAGAGTCTGCCAACTTCGCTGATTCATATCTGGCTTCCTCGAGTCTGCCCTCTCCCGACTCAGCTGTCTACGGACCGGAGATAAAAATGTAACGACTCTCCAAACTTTAATCATCAATATTATTTTATTACGGCTAACGTCATAGAGTCGCTATAACATATGATTTTCATCTAATAACATAAGCTTCTACTAACAAAAGACGACGGTGCAAATATTTGGATTATATTTTTAGTTATGTCATGGTTGTAAATATTTTCAGCATACCTACTTTTTCTACGAAATTATATCCGTGTAGCCTTGGGTTGGTACTATATTTTAGCTCTGCGTACTATATACTGTTGAAAAAATATATAGTACGCAAAAGTACTATATTTTTGTACCTTGCATTTATACTACAGCGTGTTTCGGGACGGAACGACACTGTCAAATACTGTCAAGTGAAAGACGTTTTCACAAACAAATGGTCTTCTTTACGTACCGCGGTACCGCTTAAAAAGGTGCCGTATTGTTTACACTTTTTTTTTGGACCGACTGACAATTTTTTGTAAGATTTTTGTGAATGTACTATATTTTTGAGCAATTACTATATATTTTACGACTCTGGCTGGAAAATACTATAATTGAAAAAAAAAATAGTTGGCAACCTTAGTGTAGCCAGCGAATTTTGTCGCTTGGTCGGTTGGTTTCTCCCACAGGAATTTAATCTATATCGATATTAACAGTACGTTGATCATCCGCTTTCTTTATCAGGATCATCGCCTATTTTTAAAGAAAATAAGGACGCCAGTCGCCATTTTGTCGTTGTTAATGTGCTTCGTTGTGCGTCTGAGTGAATTTTTCACTCAACCTTTGCAAAAAAAAAATATTTTTAAAAATATCATGTTTTGCTCACCCTACCTAACTGGTTAGAATTGACAGCTATGACGTCACAATATGGCGCAAAGTCGATCCTATTCTCATTTGAAACGCATAGTATGTATTGGCAAACATTTTGAAGCACGGTTCTTGACGCCCCAGTCTGAGGGCGGCATAAGTTCTATCATTATGCACATACATCAGCTTTTGCTGTAGGAGCTCATATTGCCAGTATCCAGGTCACCCGCTCCCGAGAGAATTCAGACGAAATGAATACTTTAACTAGTAGGTAGTTCAAATAAAACATCGACTGAAACTTTTACAGACATAATACCAAAGATATTTCTTCTTTTTTTTGACGAAATGAATGAAATGATGATATTTAATGGAATAAGATGAGGAATGGCTCCACCTGCGGTTAGCGAGTATTTCAGACAGTGTCAAGTAATTAATAGCAAGGGCAAATTCAATCAATACACTTTATAATTGATGGAATCAGGCGTAACATTGCGGAAATCCATTGTTAATACAATAGTAGAGATAGAAACCTCCTCATTTTTGAAGTCGGTTAAAAATACTCTTATTCGTCTTGATATAGACAGTCTGTAATTGTAGCATGTGCGCCAAGACTAGACGGAATATGTCGAATTTGTATATTTCTAAAAATAAATAAATACGTGTAATAAATAAATGTATGTACGTATTTATGTGTATATGTACTTTTTGAAACTATTTACTGTTAATATCCATTATTAAGTACTCTCCGCCTTAATCCATCAATTCCCTAGATCCACTCCATCCTAAGGTTGCCTGGTAGAGATCGCTTTTAGTGATAAGGCCGCCCATTGTGACACTTTGTGTAAACTGTGTGTTATATTAATACTTTTTGCGGTGGAACAATAAAGAGTTATCCATCTATCTATCTATCTACATCATCACGCCCGTATTCCCCGAAGGGGTAGGTAGAGGTGCACTGTAGTGCGCCCACACTTCGCCGATGTATGGTCCCAATGTAATAGGGGGCGACCCTATTGCCATTATACCGGGCACATTCCCCCTCAATACGAGGGAGATTTGGGACATAGTCCACCACGCTGGCTCAGTGCGGGTTGGTGAACTTCACACGCCTTTCTATAGACGTGCAGGTTTCCACACGATGTTTTCCTTCACCGTTTGTATCTTTCTCTCGTATGAAATAAGACAGAGAGCGGACAGATACAGAGACAGAGGTCACGGTAATATTATCTTTACTAAAATAAATTTCATATCATAATACAATACACCCATGATGAAAGATGAAGCAATTTTCAGACATGACATCCACAGAATTAGTCAGTTGAATTCCGTTAAATATACCCGTTGCATTTTCAAACTTTGGCAATATGCCAAGTTGATGTTGGAAAATAATTCCACATGCACTCATGCACCAGACCAATTTTCCAGTTCCGAGCACTTAGCTTGGTATGACGAGCGAGTCTGCTTCACTGGGCTAACATATTAAGCATAAATAGAACTGTTAGAATACTTTGCAACCTGCAGAGAATGGAGTTAAAAAGTTTGATTAGCTTAAAGAGGTCTCGTCTTAAATGGGTCTAGGTATAATGCAATTTGGCCAGCCTTCTTACTCGACTCTTTAGCAGTATTGTATTAATATTACTTTGATTTTTAGACAAATTAGAATAATAAATCTTGAATAATTGTAAAAATAATAGAGACTAACTACGCTTGGTCATTCGCCATCTTAATCACTTTCATTGACCATTTTAGGGTTCCGTACCCAAAGGGTAAAACGGGGACCATATGAATTCGCTGTCCGTCCGTCCGCCTGTCACCAGGCTGTATCTCATGAACCGTGATAGTTAGAGAGATGAAATTTTCACAGATGATGTATTTCTGTTGCCGCTATAACAACAAATACTAAAAAACAGAATAACTTAAATATTTAAGGGGGCTCCCATACAACAAACGTGATTTTTTTGCCGTTTTTATAGATAATGGTACGAAAACCTTCGTGCGCGAGTCCGACTCGCACTTGGCCGGGGTATATCGAGGGGTGAGAGGCTTTTTGAGTTATGTGACATTTATTTAACTTTACAGGAGAGCGTAGGTGCTCATTCGACGCAGAAAAATTATCAATAAAGTCACATATTACTTATACGTATTTCATAGGTACATAATATGAGGAGGTGAAGAACAAAACCTCACTTTTCTATTTTTTTTGGTGTATTTTTTTAGTCTATGTGCAAAAATTAATGTAAAATGAAAATTAAAAAATGTTAATTGGATAAAACAAATAAGTAAAACCTTATCAAAAACACCATTTTTCTTATACTTTTTTTTTTGGAATAGAGAGTTTCGATCAAAACCACACTTTAGACTTGAAAAAAATCAGTCTCAATTTACATTTTACTGTTTTCTCTACAACCACGCAATGGCTCTCCAACCACGGGAAACGGCAACGCGGTAGGCCAAAAAGAGATTGCAGGATGAGCTAGACTTTTACTTACCGGAGTGGCCACGGTTGGCTATGGATCGCAACAAGTGGAAAAAGGGAGGGGAGGCCTTTGCCCTGCAGTGGGACAGTTAAGGCTTGATATGATGATGATATGATGTTTTCTCTAAAATTTGAAAAAGTGGAAAAGTGAGGTTTTGTTCTTCACCACCTCATATGTTATGTCACAGGCTTATTTAAATTCCACAAGCATTCCGAAATAAGGATGTCAGCTATAATATTGCTACATCATAATGGAAAACGATCGTACCTAACTTCCGTATTCTGTATGCTGCATTTTAATTTGCGTGCTATGAAAAAAAAAATGAACCATAGAGTGAGGTTCGCACCGCTTTCGCTATCTCTGTCAATTATACACACGCTTACACAAAGTCTGTATTCTCATCTAATGAACGTATCCGTTTGTTCAAGTTAACAAATTGTGGCGGAGGCAATTTTTAAGTGACCGCTTCCTAATCAATATTTCCCAATACCCAATGCACCCTCTTATGTCGATTCTGTCTCAGCTTGTGGAATCTGTAAGGAGAGACAAATATTGGTACCATAAGGATCCTACTCCTCTAATTAAAAGTTTTATCTTCTTAAAAGAATTGAATCTCCATGTTACCCATTATAACTCTAATCCGATATTTGAAACTGATTTTGACTCTTTGACCTTTTTACCAGAGATATACCCTAATCTAGGTATTTCCAAATTTACTCCGGACTCGGATAATCTGCTCAGAAGTATAATCGGAAGCGACTGGATAGATTGGCTGATTATTTACACAGACGCCTCAAAAATGGATGAAAATCAGAGTGTAGGATTAGCAGTGTGGATTCCTAAATACAAAATTATTTTACAATTCAAATGCCCCTCTCAGTGCTCCATATTCACAGCAGAGGCTATAGCTCTGCTAGAAGCGGTCTCATATGTGGAATCTCACCAATTAAATAAATCCTTAATCTTATCAGACTCATTAAGTTGTTTAATGGACCTTCAGAAACTTCCATTCCATTCCAGGGTCAACTCTGGAGTCACCCTTAAAGTTAAACAGGCCTTATACAGATGTCACCGCTCTAATATTAGGGTCGCTTTGGCCTGGATCCCGAGTCATTCGGGTATTGCAGGTAATGAGATGGCTGACCACTTAGCCAAAGATGCTGTTCATACTGGTCTAGTTTCTCCCGTTACATTATGCGCACGAGATCTTCGTCCCATTGCTAAAACAAGAATGGAAAATTCATGGAACAGATTATGGCAGCTATCTCGACAAACCAAAGGGAAATTTTACGGTAATTTACAACCGGACTTACCAGCTAAACCATGGTTCAATAAGTTTAAAGGTAATAAGTGGGTTACTTCCGTGATTATTCGCCTCCGTCTCGGTCATGTTTGTACACCCGTGTTTTTGGCTAAATTAAGAATACGTGATCACTCTTTGTGTGAATGTGGCCTGGGAGAAGGTACTTTGGAACACATTTTTTTTAATTGCCCAAATTTAATCATATCCCTGTACGATTTACTTCCTAATGATATCCCTCGTCCTGTTAACATTGCTTACTTACTAACTCTGTCCCAGTATTCGTCCATTAAAACATTATTTAAATTTATCTCCATAAATAATATCAAACTTTGAATTAAACTGGCAGGTAGTTTTGTAATTTATAATACCTACCTAATGATTCCCGGTTTCCCCTCTAGATCAGCGAATTTGACAGGTTTGTCATTTATATTTTTTTTATTTATGTACTTTCTACGTTCCATTTGACGTAATAATAATCAAATGTTGTATTCTGTCTGTCTCGTTTGCTCCTTTACTAATATGGCTATCTATATTTCCCACCGAAATTCTGTTTGCTCAACCGTACCATATCTCAAAATCGTTAGTCCTCTTTTTATTATACTTTTATAAGCCTCACCGTCCAAGTCTCTGGCAAACTCAGTTGTTGGCAAAATCATCGACAAATTGACGATGGAAGCCAAACACTTCTAAAAAAAGAAGAAGAAGAACAAATTGTGTTATTTTTCGAAAAACTTCGTGTTGAGAATATAAAACAAATCCAAAGATATATGCAGCACTGTAAACTGTGTTATAGCCCGTGCTGTGGTAAATTAGCCGCCATATTAGTTTGGATTGTTTATATTGTTTGACACTTACTTAGATCGTAAGACTAAGATGGCGGATCTTAGTTATACCATTATTGCCAACCTTCAAAAAAATCGCCGCAGAGCATTACGAAGAGTAGGGTCTTTATAAGCTTATGACTAGTAAATACTCTGCAATTACTATCATAAACTGCTTTGAAAATTTTAGATCGAGTCTTATCTACTTTCACTTGTTTTTTAACAATTTATTTATTACTATGTGAATCAGATTTTTTTTATTCATGTAAACAAATTCAGGCACTATTGTCAGTAAAAAATAAATAAAATAAATAATATTAATAGTATCTCTACCACGTGCTGTGCACGTGTGTGTGTTATGTCAACGAATTGTTATGGACTTTTAATACATACTTTATATTAGTCATGATTAAGAGCCGACTATACTTCAAGTAACGTGGATGTAAGTTCAAAGATGCAGTATGTAATATATACATCATCACGCCTGTATTCCCCGAAGGGGTAGGCAGAGGTGCACTGCAGTGCGCCCACACTTCGCCGATGTATTTTGGTTCCAATGTAATAGGGGGCGAGCCTATTGCCATTATACCGGGCACACAGGTTTCCTCACGATGTTTTCCGTCACCGTTTCTTAGCAAGTGATAATCTCAGATGAAAATGAGATTCGCACATGGAACCTAGAGGTGCGAGCCGGGGATAGAACCTGCGCACTTTGATTGCAAAGCGTGCGTTCGACCACTCGGCTACCATGTAATATATTCGGGAGCACAATAAAATACGTGTGTCTCGTAAACCATTTATTCCGGACTGACCCGCCACCGGCCTTACATAACTAAAATCAAACATGAGAGATCTACCTACATTACACAGTATATCTTCTGTTCAAATATAAGTGATGTCTCTCACAAATCATACCACTTCTTTCGAGTATGTTTCTCCGACCTTTAACATCGAATATTTGACTTTATTCACCTTACTAATTTGTTAAAATTCATCTCACTGAGACTGTGGTGTAAGTGGGTATGGAATTTGGGGGAGCGCTAATGACTCACACACTTTTACACAATTAGACCCACTCTAGAGTAAATTGTGTGTGAGATAGTCATTGGATTAATGAACGAATATAGGATTTTTGTTACCATTGGAATCCATAAAAAATGTAGATATATAGTCAAATGTCATATTCTCTTCTTCTTCTTTTCTTTTGTTACATAATGAGTGAGATGATGATATATTGATGGAATAAGATGAGGAATGCCTGCATCTGCGATTAGCGGTAGTTATGGCAATGTCGATTAATTAATAGCAAGGGCAAATTCAATGAATACACATTATAAATAAAAATGGATGATGACAGAGATAAAGATGGCGGATGAATCCGTCCTACTCTCTTACAGCCCCCTTATCACCTGTCATGCAGCGATGTTTTTAGTGTTTTTACCTTATCTGTTGTTGGCAAAACCATCGACTAAATACGATGGAAGCCATATCTCTTAAAAAGCGAAGAGAATATTGCTCTCCGTTTTTGACAGTTCTCTGTAAAAAAGTTAACTGATACTATTGAAACAATAATACTTTAAAAGGTGGTGGTAAAGCCCCAGATTATAGTATAACTTACTGTAAAAACTACCTATCTATCTACCAGCCAGGGACGTCCACTGCTGGACATAGGCCTCCCCCATAGATCGCCACAAATTACGGTCTGGGCTTTATGCGCCCACCGGCTCGACCCTGATGAGTTCGTCCCACATTCCGCTTCCCTGTTTGTGGCCGCCACTCTAGGACTTCGATGCCCCAAATGCTATCCGTTCTCCGGGCAATGTGTCCGGCCCATTGCCACTTCAAACGTGCAACCCTGCGAGCTATCACTGTTACCTTGATTCTACTGCGGATGTCCTCATTTCTGATTCTAGTGATATCGAAATTAATATCGATAGTCACAATAAGGATGTTATGACATCGACAAATATACCTGCAAAATAGAAAGTGTTTAATTTAATCAAATAAATGATGTATTACTGATATAAATCAATCAATCATCTAATTAAGTGTGTCCTGGCGCCGCTCCAACGGAAATTAATATTATAACGATCGGACTGTCATAGTAACACGGAACTTTCATTAACGATGTGAGGTTTTAACGAGGTGCATTGTTATTTTTTTTTTTCATTTATTAAGGCTACCGGATTTATTTCATATCTAGTTAAATTTAATGTTTAAATGTCAGAATTTATAACCATAATCTATACTTCTATACTAATATTATAAAGAGGAAAGATTAGGTATTTTTGTATCTAACGTATAAACTTAAAAACTACTGGACCGATATTCAAAAATTCTGTTGCCACTGCATTATCACTGAGTAGCTTAGGCAATATTTATTTATCCCAAAATGTTTTAAAAAAAAGGTCCACCCGTGAGTAACTGGGACGGGCCGCTAGTATGAAATAAAGTGTGAATAATATTATGTAGATCTATGTCAAGTACTAATTAAGTAACTACGTACCTAAAATAAAATAATACCTAACACAGAACAGAAAGCCATGTGTTCCATTTTATTCGTACATAAAATCCAAATTGACGTTAACAGATGATACCATGTTCAGAAATTCGCCCTAAAATTCCACAAATGCAATAAAAACGTTATTATTATAACACAAAATAACAATCCTGAGCTACCATAGATTCTAAACAGAGTTCCGCGTTCGTCCGAAAATAGTAAATACTGGATCGCTCGCATACCACGAGTGTTCTCACTCGGCTGTTTGCCCGCCATATTACGCCATTTCCGAACGGTGTTTGGTAACTAGTGATGCGCCAAAAAAAGTTTTGATCGATTTAACTCATAATATTATTCAATGTTTATGGTGAATTTAAATTTCGAACATGCTTAATTTCGGATTAAAATTATTTTTAAGAAAATAATCGACAAATTAAGATGCCACGAATACTTAAAGCGTAATTTGTCTGAGATTTTAATTAGGTACTTTTTTATATTGTTACAATTTGAAATATGACGATATTATTACATGTTGTCGTGCCATTATTAAGGACTCCGCGACTCTAATTTTATTTTTCAAAATGTTCAACACTTCCGGAGTTAAATTACAAACTTACTTCATCACTATAAAAAAAGAAAAAAAACCTAACTTTCCATAAATATTATTTTCACTTATCCGTTCACCAAAGTTAACTTTGTTTGCTTCTTTTCTACATCCAATGCTTATGGTCAGTCGGAGAGTCCTTTTCGCGTATTTGTAATTAATGAAGCCCAGTGGAGTGGAAGCTGGGTGCCGGACGCGGGCGAAATTAACCTCAGATGCGTGAACTCCTTTGATCTTAAAATCGGGGTCATTATGGAAAATTGATGGACGTATCGGTGGACGTGGTTTGAGATGACGTAATTCATAAAGGCACCTTAGAGTTATGAGTATCGGTAGATACCAAAACAATTTAAACATTAATTTCATGCGAAACTTATATTATTTTACGAAGTTATTTATAGAAAGTTTAAGCAAAACTTCTGGCAACAATAATGCGAACACTTTCATTCAATCACGACGTAAATTATCCATGAGATTGCTTTCTAAAACAATTTCAGGCGATTACTGGCATCTCCAAACAAATATCTAGTCACTTCCATTGTTAATGTACCTATCTAGTTTATTTTTTTATCTATGGTTTATGTTAGGGCTGCTATGTTAGGGCGCTAATATCAGCGCATAGATAACGCACGCTTATTCTCAAATATCATTAGTTACCAGAGATATTTGGCAGAGGGGAAGAACTGTAAAATGCAGTTCCGGATAGTAGATTCAATGTTCAAAACCTATGAACAACTAGCCGCGTTTTTAATTTTTATAACGTAAAATGATGATTATAAAATTGATAACCCTACTCACATCAAAGAAAGCCCTATATTGCGAGTCGGTTTCTTTTGACAGGCAGCCATTATGGATTTTAACTGAAGACAAACACACACACTCATTCTACAGACGATCTACAGAGTTGATATAACTCATTGTACTAATTAGTTGGTTTGAATACTCATTGACCCATTTCTTCTGTAACAGAAGACTCACTGTTATAAATCCAAAGCGTTTTTAGGAATAATTTGAAAGATAAATTTATGACGTACTCATACTGTTGATAAGCTTTACGTAGTTGGAAATCAGAGAATAATGTGCCTTTGTTTAACATGGCCTTTTACTTTGTTGTATTGAAGAAATGTTGTTTAAAAAAAAAGCTATCTATACTTTTTACTATCTATATAAAAATGAATGTTTGTACTCTATGCGTTAAACGGTGCATCAGATAGTGATGAAACTATTATTAGGTCTTCTGAAGACGAAAGGTTTTTGCCCAAAAAGTATTATAGGTAGTTTAGTATAAAATAAGGACCACGCTTCGAGTAGTGGGCAAATAAGGTACTTGGGTACCGACTCTTATTTAAAAGAAATAAAGATGGTAGGACAATTAGTAAACGTCACGACTGAATTTGCTTACGTCATCGATGTAATTTTTGTTGAAAAATGTGCTACTTCTATGAATTAATACAGTTCCTTTTTAGGGTTCCGTACCCAAAGGGTAAAACGGGAACCCTATTACTGAGACTTCACTGTCCGTCCGTCCGTCCGTCTGTCACCAGGCTGTATCTCATGAACCGTGATAGTTAGAGAGTTGAAATTTTTACAGATGATGTATTACTGTTGCCGCTATAACAACAAATAACAGAATATAATAAATATTTAAAGGGGCTCCCATACAACAAACGTGATTTTTTTGCCGATTTTAAAAATAATGGTATGGAACCCTTCGTGCGCGAGTCCGACTCGCACTTGGCCGGTTTTGTAATGGCAGAAAATATACGGCTAAATCAATCTAGATTAAGGCGATAACTACAAAATCTCGATTGATATGTAGGTATAACACCTAACCACAGAGAGCTATAACACTTGAAGTCATAACTCAAATGAGTTATGCTCCTCAAAAATTGATAGCACGAATAAAAACTTTACGATGATTTTTTTATCGATAAATCACCACCGTTCTCGATTATGACGCGAGTAGCCGAAAAACCATAGAGCAAGCGTGATTTATTGCCAAGAATTTGTATAAGATTTGTTTGTGTAAATTCCTTTTGATCCGTACATCACTTTGTGGATCAATAGAAATAAATATCTTTTGGATTTATTCGACATCTTTAACTTTCACCTTCATCATGGATTTTATTTATATACATGACCCGTATGATTTGTTTTTTTTTTTTTTTAAATAAAAATCGATCGAGACGTTTTTTTTTTGAGTTTGAGCGCGACTAACGGACAGCAATTGTTTTTTGTATAAAATATAGATGTTTATTTATTGAATTTATTCTACTACTCTACTATAGCCCTTTTAACGTCCCACTGCTGGGCACGGGCCTCTCTACAATGCGAGGAAAATTCAGACCATAATAGTCCTCCACGCTGGCCCAGTGTGAGTTGGCAAACTTCACACATCTATCGAGAACTAGTCAAGATCCCTCTGACGTGCAGGTTTCCTCACGATGTTTACCTTCGCCGATTCATAGCAAGTTATAATCTGGGATGAAAATGAATTGAATAGAATTTTTAATTGTTATTAAATACTCGACACTGGAAAAGTGTCTGCTAATTGCAGATGAAGCCATACGTTATCATACTCAAATATATTTCATCATTTTGTAGAACATAGACAATCTGACGGATGTAAAATCAAAGTCACACACGACATCGGATGCGTGAAAGTGTGAAATGTTAGGAAAAGTTCCCTGTTTGATGATGAAAAGGCCACCTAAACCCTTTAATACATTTTTTTCCATTAATCAAATAACACGGTACATACAGCCATCATATGTTTATATGCCGCTTGCCAAAGTTTCGGCCTTCGGCCGATGGCCACCTTGATCGCGAGTTCATCTATTCGCAGCTGGCACGCTCTCACTCGATTAATGATCGAATAGCATTCGAATCGATTCTCCGATTCGAATTACGAATTGCTTATTTATGGGCAGGTGTGATGAAATGCCAGATTCGATTGGTGGGCGGTATTAAAAAAAATTGTTGCCTGTATGTCAACACGTAGAGAATATTAATACCCTTACTGACTACTGTGGAGTTAGCACGCAAGTCAAGCCAAGAAGACCTCTGTCACGGATTGGCTCGGTCGCTCTCTGTCTTATTTTATACGAGAGAAAGAGATATAATCCACATATTCTGTGACATCAGTCTAGTCTTGGCCCTCTTGCTCTAACTACTGACCCTTACTAGAATGATATCAAGGGGTGAAAGGGTATTTGACTTAAGCGACATTTTTGGGCGATATTGACTTATATACCTACACTAGCGGCCCGTCCCGGCTTCGCACGGGTGGACATTTTTATTTTGTCATATTTTTCCTTAAAGCTTCACTTTACACTATGTTGGCAGTTGTATTTGTAGGTGGCAGCAAAACCATATTGATTTTCAGAAGATCCTACTCGAGAAAGAGCAACATACAATTGCCCATGAGAAAAGCACTCTTTCCTTACGCAAAACCCTCTCCCGCACTTTGGTGCCCGCTCTGTCGCCGCGTTGCTCGCTGTGCGCTTCGTGGACCTTCTGGCGCGTCGTCCGCGGCGGCGTGTATTTTTTGTTTATATTGACATTGTTAATTTCGTAATATCTTTTGAATGGATTGACCGATTTCAAAAATTCTTTTACCGTTAGAAAGCTACATTATCGCTGAGTAACTTAGGCTATATTTATTACTGGAAAAAATAGAGATCCTCCTTTTTAAGTTTATTCGTAACATTTAGTATAGATAATTGGAATCGGCGATTCGTTCTGTGTCGAATAAGTATGCTCTCCTGTAAAGTAAAAAAAATGACACTTAACTCAAATAGCCTTTCATCCCTCGCTATGAAGTGAATTATGATTAATTATACGGCCAGAATTTGTGCTTTCATAGAGAAGAAAAAAAAAAGTAATACTAGATTTATGATTTGCCTGTTTTTTTTTTACTCTTTATAAACGTTTTTTTTTAAGTATACAGTATAGCAACTCCATAAGTGACCATAGAACAGAACAAATGAAGGCTTGCAATACTACGATGACAGATTGAGTCTAGTGGTTCGAACGTATGCTGCACGACTCACTGCACCGGATGGTTGAGGGTTCGAATCTCGTCAGCGGCAAATTTCGGTATTAGGTCTCAGTGTATCTGAAGGGTACAGGCATATAACAGGGAATGTCACATTTTTTATAGAATCATATTTTATGTATGGTATTTTGAATTCTAATCATGCGAATTTAAAAAGGTTAACAGTTTGCGCCAAAAATGCATTTTTGTTTATGGCCACTCTATAGAATTGTTAGAATAGCTGAACTTTGAAATTGATTTTTCTCAAAATTCATTAATTGTGATATTCCCTATTATTTGCCTGTACCCTTCATCTGGTATCGCCGCCAGTCCGGTGTATGGTGCCCATAGTACAAGGGTTGTTAAGTTTAAGACCAAACGATCAGTAGGTCTTGTAAAAAACAACACTCTTTCGTAGAATATGGTATGGTGTAGAGATTTTTATTTCATTACAACTATGACTAACATACAACAGAATGCGGTGAGTCGTGCGTGATTACCATAGAGATTAAATTTTATTAGCATAAATACTCTGTGATTGATATGTCATTGCGGCCCTCAAAGAGTATTAGGTCCGGAATAAAAGAGTGGTAGTCTATGGTCGGTCGATGCTTTACAAAGAAACAAAATATTATGGTTTCCCAATGAGTTACATTAGTGACCCACATGACGCGGGCGCCACGCACACGTGCGCATCGCACTATATTTATAGTCGGCGCCCGCGCAGATGAGCCGCGGTTTCCGTTTCACTTTCCTGTGTAAACTCAACACTCGCTACCGTGATTTATATGAGTTTTCTTTGTGTATTTAGGTGTATATAAATAAATCTTTATACGCTTGTTAACCTAGTGCACTGCCTATAGTTTTAAAGATGTTTCCCTTACTCATGAGTTGAATCATTTGAAGTTCTCATTTCAGCAAATTGAATGAGTTACTTGAATTGAAACGCTGAACCGCCTCACCAGTTCACTTCCTTCTTCCATGTGAAAGTTGCTGAGAAAAGTTTTTAATGTATCCCTCGAGCGATGCCTCACCGCAATCGAGGTACATCACCACCTCGTGAGCACCTCGCGAGGTAAAATGAGGTGCTCCCTCATCCTCAAATATACTAGACAAGTTACGTATCACAAGTTGTTTACGATGTGAGAAAAGGTAGAAAATTTTATTTATGGAAGTACGCCAAATTGTTTTTAAACAATCACTACAGATTGTTTTGCCTTTTACACTAAAATTCAATGTGTATAAATATAAAATTAATTCCATTTACAGACCACCAATAAGGCCATTTTCAGTAGGTGTGCAAAGCCTTGTTTTTTTATTTTATTTATTCTCAATAAAATAAAATTATAACAATAAAAAAAGTCTGCCAAACTGCATAACAGTTTGTCAGCAGCAGTTCTCGTGTATCCATTTTACATAAAAACTATAAGACCATCAAAGATATTTATTTAAAAGATAGCTGTTACTTCTTAACTTTTAAGTGCCTGAAACGTTAAACTTGTATTCACCACTTAAGTAGTTAGTAACTACTTACGGCCAATCCAAAAACCTTACCTTTCTTTAGAAAATCGAAATTGGACGCCTCAATCTTTTGTGGGCAAAAGGTCACTCACTAACTTCCTTATAATATTCGTGAGCAATTTCCCCTTTCGAGACCCTTATAAAGGTTTTACCCGGAAACGTCAAAGGTATGAAAAGGGTTTCGTATAAGTCAAAACATATATGTTTATGTCATCCTTACTTAATATTATAAATGCGAAAGTAACTCTGTCTGTGTGTTACGCAATCACGCCTAAACTAGTGAACCGATTTGAATGACATTTGGTGCATAGATATTCTAGAGCCTGAGAAAGGACATAGGCTACTTTGTAATTCGAAACAGGGTTGTAAGGGGATGAAAGATTTTGTGTGATGACGTTGGCAAATTTCATGATTTCTTTTGGTCGCGATAACCGACAACCACGCGGGTAAAGCCGCGTGCACCATCTAGTATTTTCATAATGACGGCTTAGTTTAGTAATCTGAGCGTAAGCCGCTTAGCTCACTGCAAATACTATGGGTTCGATTCCCACCAGCGGCAAATTTCGCAATTCGGCGCTGGTCTGGGTTTAACTGGGATCGCCCCAAGTCACCCTGCCTGCTTATATGGCACCCATAGTACAAGCTTTGCTAACTTTGGGATCATACGATGAGTACCTACGTGTTGTCTGGCGATATTTATCAAATATTTTCTATTAATGATGAGGTCTTGATCATTATTAAGTCATCATGAACCCTTTGATAATATCCTAACAGGGGTCCTGTTAGGATATTATCGCGCCCACACTTAGCCGATGTATTTCGGTCCCGATGTAATAGGGGGCGAGCCTATTGCCATTATACCGGGCACATTCCCCCTCAATACGAGGGAGATTTGGGCCATAGTCCTCTACGCTGGCCCAGTGCGGGTTGGTGAACTTCACTCGTCTTTCTATAGACGTGCAGGTTTCCTTACGATGTTTTCCTTCACCGTTCATCTAGTGGTAATCATTGATGAAAATGACTTCGCACATGAAAATTATCTCAGAGGTACGGGCCCAGGATTTGAACTTGCACCCCTTACCTTCAAGGCGGGCGTTCATGCCCACGAGGCTACCACTGTAATTAATTCGAGATATTTACATAACATTAAATACAGCGAATCCAATAACTAGCAAACCAATCTCCCACGCGTTGCCGCGTTGTTTCAACACATTCCATAGATGATGCATCTGTTTTATGACGTCAATCATCCATGCATAGACAATATGGCACATTTTTATGGCTTCTCCATTATTGACGCTAGCAATTATAATATTTATAATTAATGTCTGCTAGTTATGGCTGCCATAAGAACTGTTTGTAAAATACAGTAATCTTGTTTGGTAGACAAGACACAGAGGTTTTATTGTAAGCAACGTTATTATAAAGTATAGTACATCTAGGTGTCTGATGTGTCCAAGCCGTCAAAAAATAACTGTCCGAAATTGGTCTCATTGATGCCACGGCGGTCGTATACGTTATCCATAGAGTATCTAGAGTACCCATAACGACTCCACTCTTCGTATAGTTCTGCGACGATTTTTCGCCATTTTTGTTATCCCTACATGGGATAACAAAAATGGCGAAAAATCGTCAACTATGTGGAAAAACAAAGATGGCGGAGACAGATCAGAAAAATTTACCGCAGCGCGGGCTCGAAATGCCATCTCCGTTATAATATCTGCCGTCAGTCACACACAGAATTGGACGTTTGAAACTGTTAAAAGCTAGGAAAAGCTCCCACTTGGATATAATAACTCCTTGACTAAAATTTTGTATTTCTATAAAAGCTAATCTTTATCGTTAAGAACAACGATTCGTTGCTCTAAGGAACTAGTAACGAACACCGCCAATCGACCACATTTCAACATGGCAATGAGTGATTGCAAGTATAAAATTACACCAGTTAGCATTCCAGTAACTTGATATCGAAACAATTTATCTCGAGTCGATTAAAGGCAATTTGACGGGATATCTGTCCCAAAATCAAATTGTTGGCAGTTTGAATCTAATTTTCTGAATTTGTAGAGAATTTTAACAATTTATAGTTTTTTCTGTTTACTGTTCCAATCTTTAACCACGAAGGTTCTCTACGTTCGGAAATAGGTCACACAGTACATGTATAATTTAGACCTGGGTACTACTACAGCCCTTTTAAACTTCCCACTGCTGGGCCTCCCCTCAATGCGAGGGGGATTCAGGCCATATATGGGCACTTACCTTACAGAATATTTAGAATTCTTAAACTAGGTTTTTTAGGCGGATTTAATTTTGATTAAGGGTAGTAATATTTGTTTTTTTCTTTATGTTGCAATTGAGCAATTATACTGATTTCTTTATGATAATCTAAAATTGAATTTCCACTTGTGCTATTTAAAACTAAAATATGTATAAATAATCACATGATTATTTTAAAAAAAGCTATATCCGCGGAGAATGGTGACGAGAACGCTGGCTGCATTTCCTCGTTGAATAGGTAGACTGGTTTGTTGATCGAGGAAAGAGCCAACCCTCGTGCCACCTTGAGCTTACATATTTAAGATCTGACAAGCAAGTCTACCTACCTAGAAAACCAGCTTAATATTCGTCTGGTTTAGGTGGTTAGGTGCCTACGCGTTGCACCCACAATGCCTAATGGCTGCGCGGTCAATAATAGATCCGTTTCGAAACTGCTGCATATGGTGCGTTCTAGACGTAAAACTGGGACGATACTTCACCATAATGCGTCTATTTAATTTAGTATTTATCTCTGTCTTAAGTAGGTTCAATCTTCTTCGTTTTGCCTTTCAGTGATATATAGCCAATTACTCTACTAAGTCCGGTTTCTTTAAACAATAAACGACTATAGAATTTTGAACGAGATGATAGTCAAGACTGTTCTTGTAAGAAGTCTAGTCCTTGCGCCTTTTACCCCAAATACAATTAAATTTTTATTAACAAAACACTTACAATGTAATTTTTGCCTTTGTAAAATGGATCATGACTTTCTATAAATTGTAATGGTAACCAAGGCTATATTTCTATATATATTTATAGAAAAGTGTGATTCTTCTCTTTATAGAAAAAAAATGTATAAAGAAACAAAAAAGGTTTCTTTTAAAATTGATAATGAAAATAAAGTATACTCCTGGTACTTGCCCATCTTGTTAAAAAATGCATTGCGTCCATAGAGTATCTAGAGTAGTCATAACGACTCCACTCTTCGTATAGCTCTGCGGCGATTTTTACGCCATTGTTGTTATCTCATGTACCTGTAGTATACGGCAACTATATGGGAAAACAAGGATGGCGGAGTCAGATCAACCAGATAAATTTACCGCAGCAAATTCACCGTTATAATATCCCCATGATTGCGTCCTATAATTATTTTGATTTGTGTCACGTTTAAATTAATAAAAATAATCTGATTTAAATTAACAAAATATTAATAATATTTTTTTATTTGTTCCAGGTAAATATCATCAAATAA